>CAJQUW010009335.1:0-613593 GCA_907163375.1 Prostheceraeus crozeri
TCCAAAGCAGACTGGTGTGGCCCACTCTCAAACCTTGGTTTACACCCAGAATGTGCAGCTGCAAAACTGCCAGCGTGATCAGTTTTTCCATAAGTATAGGCGTTGACAGTACGTTGCAATTCTTGAATTTGTGCAATACCGCACGTAGAATAGAAATTGTAAGGAAAAACCATTACTCAGGCAAAACGCCATCCACACCTTTTGTATGTACGGAAATCATTGTTATCCAAAAGCTTGGCTCTAAGGACTTCTGGTGGATTTACAAACAGTGTCTGAACCAATAGGAACAAATCCTCCATCTCTGCACTTTGTCTGCTGAAGTCAGTACTTTATGGCGACAAACCTCAGCAGACCAAAGCGAGCTTCTTTGCAAGCAGTTTGCGAATAAATTCATCATTAGACGATTGAGGTAGATTTCCACCTCCCATTCCAACCGCGCATTGATGAGGACAGTTTGTCCTCCTTCAGTCACACAGTCCGAAACGTGAAAAAGATCATCGTAGGTATCGGTAGCTCTAAGTCTAGTGGATCAGATGGCATTGCTGGGTTTCGGTCTTCAAGCATCTCTCACTGAGGATTTTTCCACTTTTATCCAAACTGTTGGATTAGATGTGTATCCACCGGAGAATTTCCCTCTTGTTGGAAAGTAGCTTCCGTGGTTCAGGTTACAAAGGAAAGGTTCTGACTCACCTTTCCATCTAATTACCGTCCTATCTACCAATTGCTGGCAAGATTCCTGTAGCAGTGATTAACACAACATATTGATACTTCCTTGAATCCAGAACCTTCCATCAGATGAAACAGTATGGTTCATGCACTCTCAATCAACTGCGATCTTCTTTCATATGTCACTGGAACATGTGAGTCGTGTCCTTACAACAAGGTAGTGAAGGACAAGATCAGTTGCCCTGGATATTTTCCAAGGCATTGGATACAGTCTGGTATCAGGGACTCCTTAGGGAAGCTTAAGTGAGATGCTACATGTAGCTTGCTAATCAACTCCACAAATTCTTGCTCTTTCTTAGTGACAGCAGATTTATGTTGTCTTAGATGACCATAAGTCTTCCACCAAGGTTGTCAATGCCAGGGTTCCTCAAGGGCCAATGTAGTCTTTTTCTGTTGTACATCAACTACTCAAAGATCTTCCTAGTGAGTAAATTGGTGATGTTTGCAGATGACCACGGACACTCTTAAATTCCAATGAGCGAAATTTGCATAAATAAACACTCAACAGCGGTTATGCGACGTTATTAATATGTACATGTAGGACGGACGGAGGGTATGAGAATGGGGTGACAAATGGCTTGTTTCTTTCAATCTTCAAAATCAGTATTTGCACTTCACGACTTAAAGGAGAGATGATGGATCATAGCATTAAGATGTCAGATAATAGGATCAGGGAACAAGATTACATCTCCTTTTTGGATTGGCGGTTACGAAAGAATTGTAATGGAAAACGTAATCCAGTCCATCAGTAAACAGCAGTTCAACTCATTGGTAGTCTCTATCGTGTCAGCAGATACTTCCACCACACGATGTCTGCTATCTTAAAAATCCACTGTTCGTCCTGTGGTGGAGTATTGTTGTCATCTGTGGGCCGGCGTCCAACAAACGCATCTCAACCTCCTTGAACCGGTTGAGAAACGCGTCAAGAATCCTATGGGTGAAAAACTTGCTAACAAGTTGCAGCCGCTCTCCGTCAGACGGTTTGTTACTTCACTCCGTCTCTTCTACAGGCACTATTTCGGTAGAAGCAGCTCTGCAGTAAATGAGTGCGCACCCAAACCTAAGTCTTCTCCAGAATGTGAGTGAGGTTAGAACGCGCACGTAATGAGAGTCGCTCGAAAAGCTTTTTTGTTCGCATTGCACAGCTTTGAATCGCCTTCCCTGACCAATACAATCGTGATAGTTTCAAGAGGTGCGTGCGAACAGATTTCTGATGGGGACACTTAATGAGATTAGAAGATCTGTTTTTCCTTTTTTTAAAGATAATTTCCATTGTGACTATTCAATTGAGTAGACCCTAGTTTCGTTCATGGGCTCATTAGCTGTGACTATGGTGTGAAAATTCTGGAAAAAAAATTGAATGATAAATAGGATTGAGCAATGCTTTCTGGTTGGTTATTATATTGATGCTTCACCAGTAAAGCAACGGGCAATGAGATAAGATTATGAATTAAAATGATTTTACTTTGATGATTGCCATCTATCATTCAGACACGACTTAATAATTTGGGCGTACTGTGAAAAAATCAGACTGGAATTCAAAATTTCCCGCTGCAGTTAGAATTTCCTCATGTCTTATAAAGCTGATCTCAGCTGAGATCGTTCATTGACGAAATGTTTCTCTTCTCTTCAGAGATATGGCGGGTCATCGTTACGTCTGACAAATCGATGTTGTTTTTTACTGGGACAAAAATTTTAAATTTCCCCCGGATACTCGACTTTGTCCAAAATATTGGAGAGTTGGCAGAGGGCATTTCGGTGCATTGGGTAATTATGAAATTTTATGGTCGGATGACAAAACTGAAATCTACGATATCGACTTCACCCTCAGACGAAGTGGCCGAGGACGAAGGAGGGATCGTAAGAATGTGTTACTTGTATGTCTGAGCTCTCAGACTGCTACAACGCCACCTGGAACACGAAATATTCGTATAGATGATCAATGGAAGGGTGCCGGCCATACTCGCTGTCAGGCCGCTAACCGATTACCGGCCTTAAAAGAGAATAGTTGGGGGAAATACAAGTATCCTGACATTCTTGAAGTCAACGGGATTCGTCTTCGATAAAAAAAAAAGGAAAAACATCAGACAGTGGAGATTCCAGATGATGGCATTATCACTGGAGTTGATACTAGATTTCCAGTGGAGTTGACGGACGGTTCTCAAAAGAGCAGCTCATTTACCTGATACGTCAAATGTTTGCCAATATGAAGAAGGAGCTAAGAAAGTTTGAGGGAAAGGATTTCCTTTTCCTATCTAAAGATGGGTTATTGTGTCCGGATGAAAATGGTTTTCACTTCATAAGGTCAGTTGACAGGTCTCTCGACCTGAATTGAAAACGTTACACTGAATGACAAGATATTCAGTTGGTGTCGTTGACTGATAACTAAGAAGATAGACTTCCATGATCTTAATGGTCATTTTGTGCGATTAATATCGGAGTCTCTCCAAGACAAGAACTAACACGTCTCTTCGCTTCATTTGTGTAGGATGTAAAAGACAAAGTAACGAAAGATGAAGGACGAAGGGCCAGTTACTCCAACATCAGCTGCTGTTCAAATGCATGGTCCATGACGCTGAAGACGGAGATCATGACAGAAGGTGAGTTCGTCATCATCAGGTCTGACACCTTGTATTAACTTATGCAAGTTTCTGTGTTTACACGTATGAGAATGGACATGTTTTAATAGTTTTGTGCGGGAATATTTCGGAAGCTGATTTTTGATATACTTCGTAGTGCATCACATCAATGTCTCCACTATCAGCTTTATTCCGTCAAATTCGTCTTCTCGAATTCAATCGTTAATTACATTCAATTTAGAACTGCATGTAATTTGTTCTAATCTGTTTTAGTGTACAAAGTGAGAGAGAGCCTTCTTCCTTTTTTTGCTCTATCTTGCTTGCGGCTTAGCCAAAGTTCTTCGACAGTATAGTAGGTAGTCATAACCCTAATGAACAACTGCCGTAATTCGGCTAAGTCCGCATGATTAAACACATTGCCTTGTTTACTTGTACTTGAAACACAAGGACGAGCAGAGTCAAAGTGTGTTATCTCTACAGAATTGACGAGTCTCGTGCTTTCATATTGTAGTTGGAAATAACTGAAGCCATGTATGATTATAATAGTGAGGATACTTAGTGATAAAATATTTCAAATTGTGATACAAGCATTGGATTTTGACACAATGCAGTTATTGACTTGTAGAATCAATCTAGGAATGGACTCCAATCTGAAATGTTCTATAAACCCGGTTTTATGGTGTCAAGAGATACATGTAATTAACTGCGTGTTAAACCTATAGGGCAATTCCACGCAGTCACGAACGAACTTTGCAGGATTTATTGTTACATTTCTGATTGTCATTCCTAACCTATTGAACCGGTGATAATCATACTTTATTTGAATTGGCTGCAATATTCACTGTTTATGAAACACTAGCCAAACCGATGAAAAAATGTGTATTTGATGGTTTAAAATACAATAGTTTGAGTGGTCACGAACGAACACAGAACGACACGACTTTTTCGAAAAAAATGTAAACGTTAATAACCTCCAAAGCTCTGGATTCTTCATCACGAAATTTGCTCTGATTGAATAGACTAGTATGCTATTTGATCAACTTAAATGCTGAAAAGAAATCTAGAAACGTTTGATTACTAGCAGTTCATAAGTTTCGAGAAGTGCGGTCACGAACGAACATTTTGTCCAACTTCATCAGAAAACATATTCGAAAAAGAAATCAGTCACAAACGCGCTCCATGCATTCCTTTGTATAAAGATAAAGTTAATAAATCATTTCGGAACATTTGCTTCGTGTTGGGCATCGAATATCTATTGGCATTCGTCGTTTTTTTGGCATACAAGTTCATTCACGAACGTTTGCTGCTGTGTGCTTCATGAAAACTTTATGTGCTTGCTAAATGCAGCCTCATCTGCGGGATTGACGACATTACCGTGTTATCATTCTAATTGGATTGTTGACAATGCACTGTGTCCTGATGCTAAGCCAGATTGCCTGAAGAACACATGCGACGAGTGTGCCAATGGTCAACGAATATCGGAGAACGCGATCGACCAGGATGTGGATTTGACTGTTACAGTCAAGAGATGGCAGAAAGGCTTCTCTGGCGAGACTATTGCTTGCCACGACACGATTATGTCAGCAATGGAAGTGAGTGAGGCATTCCAAGCTTTACTGCCACAGTTCCAGCTGCATCATCTACTGAAAAGAAATCAACAAGCAATGTACCGCAAGGACAAAGAGCTGGCATCCTCAGAACGCATACTGGTTCACTTTGACTTCAGTGAAAATGCAACATGTCCCTTCCAGGATGAGGTTCAGAGCGCCCACTGGAAGCAGAAACAGTTGTCTTTGTTTGTTGTCTGCGTATTCAAGTTCAACGACTGCCCTAGCTGCCGTGTGATGGTCAGTGACGATCTGGATCACTCAAAACGATCAGTGTCTCATTATCTGCAGACAATCATTGAATCAATTGTCACATCGGAAGTGCAAGAACTGATCTTCTGGAGTGACGGACCTGCATCCCAATTCAAGAACCGGTACACTACCATGCTGCTGAATCATTTTGCGAGGAAGTATGGTCTGCAGATTAGCTGGAACTTCTTTGCGACGGCTCATGGTAAAGGGTGTGTTGACGGAGTCGGAGGTTCTGCAAAACGGATGGTTTGGGACTGTGTTCGCTCGAGACGTTACCAGGTGCAGAGTGCTCAACAGTTCGTTACCTGTCTCAACGAGTAGTAAAGTATGACATTTTTATGGACTGAAATCACAGAACATTTTTATGTCGAATATCAATAATAAAGCTGATGGAAAATTCGAAAGTCTTCATTACATCGGATGAGTTTTCGGTTATTCAAATTCTCGATAATTGCCCATCAAGTTCACCACCTAAAGTTTGTCTCGTCTGGCGGGATTATTGAGGCGTTTCTTACAATATACATGTAATAACTAATTGTGTCCTAACATAATCATAGGTACAAATTATTGAGAAAGATTATTCAACTTTGAAATTAAAGTAAATCTACTTTTTAAAAACAAGGTCCTTATACCAATGTACCCATCCACCTTAAATTCTAACCACAGAACTTGATGAAAAGTGGGGACATTTACAAGTTAGTTTGCAAAGTCTTGCATCCTACTAATTCACAAGCTCGTTGTACATGATATTCGTGGAATTGGGCAGGTTAGCCCACAAATGTTCCACATGGAGTTTGCATTTCGTCGAATTCGTCTCGAATAGATTTACATAGCATGTGTGGCAATCGGAAAAAACTCCGATGTCTCGTCCCCTCACTTTGAGTAGTTATGTCCATTTGTATGTTTTTTTGCTATATTTTGTTGCATATCTTTTCTGCGCTTTCACTCGGGGTTATTAATCTATGAAGTTTCCCCTAGAACTGTCGGAGAGACGCACCAGGTTCTATGTATGCTGCGAGTGGAATGATGTGGAACAATAGAGATCCCATGAAAGTCTGTTTACAAAATTCTTAAGCACTATCTGGAGATTTTACCTGATACTCCAACTTAGATAAAATTTTGACATGTGCATATTCTTTGAAATATGAGCGTTCCCTGTGTTCCATGTAAAGATGGAAGCCCAACCGTCAAAGATTTTGAATGGTTTTATTTAATTGATTATCGCAAGGCAATCTAGAATGGGAGGGGAACACAATCCTTATTTCGGCTATAAGTGATCTACATTATAACTGTTTTAAAAAAGTTTTCGTCAGTCCCGCGTGCACCGAGCTCGGGTCATCCCAATAACCGGCGCGAGCCAGGTGCGGCTAGACGCAGAGCCCTAATCCATGAATGATTGGCTAGTGATCGAATGCGTTGTCGTATTTAGTTCCATTTTACTCATTAGACGATTTAACGCAGGACCATGTCGCGTCTATTTCGAAAGATTGAGGCGCTGAGTTTTTTTTTCGTTTTATTGTTCGAGTGGCTTTCGCCTTTATGTTTTCCATATTTTGTTAGAGCAGGAAAAAAGACGCTGTCTTAGTTATCAGGACCTCTTATTTAATTAACGTCGTTGACAACACTGTCATTATGTGATGATGTGTCATCGTCAGCAGGACCCTGCGACACGTCGTGAAAAATTTCAGAGGACGATTTACGGCATGATAAGGTTCTTTTTTGTCCTTAATTACTGATTGAAAACATGCGCTCTGCCCTCAACAACGTCCCCCATACTTGCAGTGGTACTCAAAATCTTATATTTCACTTGACTAAGTGTCCACCTTGGCGTCCTGCGAAAATATATTTCTAATTCCAGCTCTAGCTTGGCAAGCATCGATGTAACATTCCCATCTTCTTGAAGCTCACTTAGTTGATCAATACTGGTATTTTAATACCCACGTTTTATTACTGATATTAAATCCTCCGGGCCCAAAAAATTTGAATGCTGCGTGTGTGAATCGACATTAGATATCATGTGTTGCGGGTCTTGTTTGAACCAGCGATCCTAGACTGGTGGTTTCAATAGACTACCACAAATTGACATTTCTTGCGATTCGGAGATTACAGATATTGTCATACCTAATCGAGATCCAAGTTGGGGTCCTTTGCGTTCCATTACACATATTGCGTTATCGACTGACCTACTTGTAATGGAGATTGAGGCTTGTGCAATAAACGGTCTCACAAGGGGAAAAAATTTCCAAATATGATTACATCATCACACAAGTCAAAATTTCAGGACGGATAATAGTTTTCCGAATCCTTCCGTCCAATAACATCATCGCCAAGATAGCGATAAGCATTGACAATTGTGCTCAATCAAATGCATGCTTGTACTAACTCTATCACATTGTTATTCAGTTATTGGGTAGTTTATCCAATTTACGTTATGTACACAAAGGTCTTTATTAGAAAAAGGTCACTCACAATTCATTCCTGTCGACGGAAACCTCGATGATAAGATGGCCACTGAATTTGAGAATGTTTCGATGGGACTTATGGCGCGAGTACCATTTGAGATGGCCATCTATTATAATGACTCTTATCCCTCGGAATCCCACCCAAGCAGGTCAATGCAGCGTCTCAACAAAATAGTTTCCATACCATTACCTGGATTTTGTCCATTTGAAAATAACAGATATATAGATCTCCCAAGACCCAGCGGAAGCATAGCCCTCCATGCCTCGTGTCAAGAGCATAGTAAAGCTTTCACCGTGGCGCATTATGACGTCCACCTTCCTGGTTTTGTTTTATTATAATGACAATAGCAACCGCTTCCATAGGCAGGTTATCTACCAGATTAGTTTTACCTCCGAAAGCTGTGTTCCCCCTCAGTTTGGAACGAAAGTTTAAACTCCCTGATGGAACGTGCTTGATGAGTTTAATCAATCAGAAATGCTATAAACATCCTTCTTCACATTAACAATCGTATCTCGTACACAGAAAGGAATTCTTCTAAGAGAAATGCAACATGGATGGTAATATATGAACCATTTCCCAAAGCTGACAAAGGAGATGAAATGGTTGCTATTACCAAGCAAAACTACTATTCTATTGGCCATTTTGAACAATCTTAACGACTTGCAGTGTTTATTGAGAAAAAAATTATCAAATAATCCGACGCGGAAAGAAAGAAAACGGGCGATAATATGGACCCTATGGAAGAAAATCTCGAACTGGTTGGCAATATCTACCAAATTGAAAATGGCGGACCAAGCTGAAACGCTACCAATTCAAACGATTTCACATGTGTTTTATTTTCTGCCCCAAAACTCATGAATCAATCCTTATCGATTCTACCCACAGGCTGTACCCACGGTGTTCTCGTTTCTTAGAGACCGGTCTCTTTTCATCTCGTTTTTCGGTCTCTTTTTTTTCCACTAGGTCTCGTTTTTTTTATCTGAATCCCTCTCGGGTTAAGGTCACTACCAGGCTGATAGTGTGGGAATTCAGTGGGTCATTGGCAAGTCGGACCTGCGAGTAAACTATCTAAAACAAATCCGACAATCAATTGTCGCGGATACAGAAAATTCAATATTCACAACGTTTGTCTCCATTTAAGATTCTCAAAGCGTGCTGATGAATCCGATGGCACAATAATATCCATTTATGAATCCTAATAAGTGTTTGAAAGGTCTAGCATGCTATGGCTTCAAAAGTGTTATTTTGCCTTGTCAGGAACAGCTACGAATATCCTTTACTTGTATTTGGTGATATCCGGGAAACAAAGTTAATTTTGTGTAACTCATATTGATTTGGTCGTGATCTGAGTGTCGATACCTTGGGGTTTTAGAATGAAAAAATCATCATATCAATTGCATCCTATTTTTCATAATCTCTCATGTGACGTGAACCGGGGGGGCAAGTTCGCATTCCTGAACTTCATGATCAATCCTCCGCTCGGCCGAAAGTACATTCACGACTTCAATTTGCCAGTACCGATCAAATGGACCTTAGCATCTTTGTGAGTTCCACAAAGCATTGGAGTGCTATCATCTCTTTCACGACGCCATGAAATGATTTTTGAAAGCTCGCTTGCCGACAGACAATTTTCCTATCGAAGTTAGTCATGGCTTTGATACGTTTTGAGCGATGTAAAATTTTTGTATATTGCACGAACTAGCTTGTCAGTGTCTGCAAACCTCACAGTGATAAAATCTACAATACTCGAAAGGAAACAATCATCCACTTAATCGCTGCATCGAGATCCACGGTGCTTGACAGTTGAAACCTTCGTGACATCAAAGCTGAATGGGTCAAGCAACAACGAAGATTCAGATTTCCACGGTTATTTGAAATCGCTTTTCCACCTTTTCTGTCCGCATCGGACATACTAGCATTATATTGTTACGTTTCTTCTTGAGAAATCGACCAGATTTTTCAAAGAAAGCGTGAACAGGCTTGGTTTGGCTGTGACGAAGCCTATCGTAATGCTGCGCTCGTTCTAACTACCGTTCAGGATGAGTTAAAGCTCACTTCTGGCACCCCCCCCGACCCACCCCTAGTAGTGAGTTTCTTTTAAGGAGTGTGTCGGTAAAAATAAGTGAAAACTCAAGCGCGAAGGGTTAACTCCATTGGATTTAAGCCTGGTATCCTTCATTGGTCGAAAAAGGGACATTCTGCAGAGGGTACCTTGGCTGCATCCGCCTCACGCGTTGTTAAAAGTGTTTAGGCTCCCCCATTTTACCACATGAATATGTCTGTCGAAAAGGGGACTTCAGTGAAATGAAAGCATAGATCGAATATCGAAGAGTTCCAGGCCGAACATCACTCTTGAAACCTACGACCAGTAGACGCTTTTGTTAGCGGTTTTTTCAGTCGAAGAATACATTTGAATCTTAAGAAACGCCGTACTGATTTGTTGGGAAGCTACTTGTCCTGCGGGCAAGCCAGCAAGTATTAGAGCAGGATCTTCAAAGGAAAACTGATCAGAACAGAAAGCCATTGTGTCGCTTGAAATCCAAATGTGAAAAACTGGGGCTGCGAGAATTGCAGGTGTATAAAGCGGAGAAATCCAGTCCGAGTGTCAAGTGCGGATTATAAAAGCGGTTTGGACAAAGAGTTAAAGAAAGCTGAGGAAGATATGGAGAGAGAATGCCGTTCCGTGCCCAAAAGGCAAAAATTAGAAAAGAGGAAACGCCGAAGCCACTCCGATCGATATGAGACTGTATCGGCCACCCAATCGGTACATTTGAAAGGAGTTGTTTCTACCCGACATAACTCGACGTTCTTTGGCAGAGGTGAATGTCCGCCCTTCGACTGGCCTTTGTTCCTTTTAAAATTTTTGCTGTCCGGAACATGTAACATAATAAAGTTAGAAAACTATGGGCAGGGACGATCGTAGAACATCTTGATACACGAAATCCTTGTTGTAAAAGCAACCTGTAGAACGACACTCAAATATAATCGGCTCAGTTAGGATTTTATTATTTAGCCGCAACAAGTTCACTTTGCGTGTTAAGATCCGGAATATCTTAATAAATTCGTGATGAAAATTGCTAGTTGTTTGAAAAACTCTTTCAGTCCAGTTAATGTCCCAAGTCTCAGAGTGATCATTAAGTTGCCTGCACATGGACCCTAGTCCGTCGCCTTCTCATGCACTCAACCATTTTCAATCTATGTTATACGTATCATGTAGCTCATTTTGCCTACTTGTTTAGTCTAGATAATCCGTTTTGATCTCTATTTTGTGATACATAAGTTTTTTTCTCCGGTCTAATCAGCGATCATTGCCAAGCCTTTGTATTTTTGTTATTGTTTTGTTACGCTCTACGATGTTACTCCAAAGTTTACAAAATACACGCATTATACTCCTCCCGCTTGCACACGGTGTCCTCGTCCGTTTTTAGTTTAACAGGTTTCATGCACGTAGCCATGGTCAATGTGTACTTAAATACATGTAGTTGTGGCGTTGCATGCATGCTTGTGCAATGATCAGCATGCTCTCATAGCACACGCCTTAATGCTACTTGTGCTCGTGGATGATATCTGAAAGTGCGTATTATTCGAAGTTGTGATGACATGCGCAACCTAGGTTTGAATTTAATAACTACTCCCACCATGTCCAGAACAAACTTACTCCATGAAGGTAATGTTTTCGCGTTTTTCCATACTACTTACTACAGGTCTGCTTTTTTTCTTCGTTCGAACGTGATCAGATCTGATTCGAGACCTATCGTATCATGTATTGGCAGTCCATGTGAGCAAAATGGCGATGGGTTTCTTCAACAAATTCTGAACAGTTATTATTGCTGAAGTTCCAGCTCAGCTTGAGAATACCCAAAAATTACTTTCAACTCTAAATGAATTGCGCCCACCATCAACTAGTGGATAAGATTCCTATCAGTCTGGAACGTAGTGAGGGATTTCTTTAGGACAAATATTGATGCTCAAGATGCTGTTGCTATAATTACGCAGAGACTTAGAGCAAAATATCAGCATTCAGTTTGGGGGGAATACGATAGACTACCTTTTGGAAATATTGTCATATATTCTTCGCAATAATTCTTTCCATTACGTTAGGAACTTTTCATCGACAAGTCCTTGGACTGTCCATGGGCTCCAAAATTTCTCCCATAATTGCAATTCTGGTTATGATAATTTTGAGCGGTCTGCATTATTTCTTCGGACTGTGGGGAATCCTATCATATTTTTGAGATACATTGATGATTGTGTGTTAGTGGTAGATGGTGATACTGATACCAATGACGTCCTGAGGCAAATCAATCAACTTCATCATGCTGTAAAGTTTGAAATTGGTAAAGCAGATCATAATGGCTATCTTTCCGTGTTAGATACACTGTTATATATTGATAATACCGGCCGCATTCATCACAAATACTGTCAGAAAGAGGCTAATCGTGGACTTTTCATCAATGCACGCTCATCATTACCTAATCACGCCAAAAATAATGCTGTGATGGAAGAGTTTCGCAGAGTCAATAGATTATGTTCTGACAACAGCGATAAATTGATAGCCACCTCCTGTCTTAAAAATAAGCTGTCAAGAAATGGCTATTCGCAGAAGGACATCAGACGTCGTGCTTCCAGGGCTCAGAATAATCGACACTCGACGTCATACCTTGGAAAAGATTCTCTCATTATGAAAGTGCAATGCGTGAGTGACAAGTTTAATTATGAATTATCTCGAATAGTCCGAAATTCCGGATTTAATATCCGTGTTATTAATAAACATGGAGTCAATCTCTCTCGTCAATTAAATAAAAAGCGACATAAAGCATGTTTCAAACGCTCATGCTTGATAAATGATTCAAATGTTTGCTGTGCAAGAAATGTCGTCTATAAAGGTCAATGTAAATGATGTGCTGAATTTTACATTGGGAGTACTGCTCGACCATTTCATGATCGTGTATCAGAACACTGTCAACCAAGTCGTCGCATAAATGCATTTTTGCATGCATCTCTATGTCATGATAGTTCTGCTAAAGATGGTTTTACATTTTCTATTATGAGTAGATATGATAGTGTAATTAGATGTCGAATATCAGAAGCTATGGCTATTCGTCAATTGTGCCCTTCTCCAAATGGTCGTGAAAAATTTAATGACTAGACTTTATATTTCTTATTTAAGCTTCTTTTGCTTTTTAATCTTGTACATAACATAGCTATCTCTTTCCAACTTGTACATTTCTCCGAACCTGTGCACTGGTGAACTTTTGACTTCAGCGTGTGAATAATTATCACATTCTGCTCTAGCCCAGTGCGATATTTCATTTAGGTACATCAATGTTTGCCATGTGACTTGTAACTATTGCCTAACTATTGCAGCAGGACCTGCGACACGTCGTGAAAATTCAGCAGACGATTTACGGCAGATTGGTCTTTTTTCTTAATTACTGCTGTAATCGTCATTTAGTCATGTTGTCATTATTTGCTTTGCCCTTAGTCAGGTGTATTTTATACTCGTAAATCAATACAAGTGTTTGAAATAAAGAGCCGGAATAGACGGTTGCTGATTAGATATTGGTGATTTATGAAATGTCTTGGAGTGCGCACCTCCTCTTGGCAGTGGACAGTACATAACGCATTGTTGATTGAAGAATCCTACAAGTAAGACGTTAATAATTATTTCCAGACCATATTTGATGCGTTTAGCGGGATATTTGCCAAGAATTGCAAAGTTGGGCATAAACTGAATCCCTTCACATGTAATTATTAACATGTTCAGATGAGTTTCATCATTTGATTGTTAAAACAGGACAGGACTGCAAGTTTCAGGAATATAGTTTGTTATGTAAACATGTGTTTCACAGCTTTCTTGGTGTCAAAACCTGAAATCTGCTTGTGAGAGAAACTTGGGCTTTTGACACGCAGTAAGATCTTGATTATTGTGACCTAACCTGAAAGGTGTCCTAGTCATCACCGAAACAAACCAATATTATGTGAAACTATGATACAAGTACATTGTACAATTGTAAATATGTGAAACTGCGTAGAATGACAAAAGTTTTTGATGAATCGAAATGTTGATTAAAGTATATCCAATGCCGTGGCCCGAAATGTTTGAGCTGACGGACTACGAACACTGCTTCAACCACTAAATTTTTTTATAGTTTCTGTGTGCTAAGATGCGCGACATCAACTATCCCATATGCTTCAGCAACTCGTGACTTCTGGTAAAAACATCATCAGTAAACAGGAATGCTCACACAAAATTCAACGGGCGAATAGTGGTGTCAACGATCAATACCAATGACAGCCTTGCATCGTAAAACTTGGACTTGGCTACAAAAATAATACATTTTTGTACCAGCATGTAGCCTAATATTCGCAATCTACACTAGTTCGTACAATGCGTGGTAGTGTATAACTTGATGGCATAATACTCGTATGTCGTTACAGCGTTCTTCTACAATGCTTGATGCAAAAATTGTGGGTTCTCTTTTCTCGCTTTCCGAAGTTAAGGATTCGCTTTTTTTAGATTGGAATCGGCTGGGTGGTCTGCTCACGCATTTCGAAGTCATCCACAAAAATGGAAGGCTTACAACCTATAGGATACTCTGAAAATACATTTAGGGGAGGGTGGGTGCTCATTGAACATGCTATTGAACTTTTCTCGATAGTTTGAATATACTGAATCAAATGACCCTAAATCAAGCTCAGGTGAAACGTTGAGGGTATGTTCAGTAATCTCTGCGTTGTTGGACGTTTCTGTGACATTTCATCTTCTCACAATATGAATTTAAAATGTTTTACCAAAGTGGTTCAATGTGCACCACCCTCCACCACTTTGTACAGCAAGTAACCAAATCGAAGGTTAACCTCATGGTATGACCGTGTGCATCACAGGATTAATGATTGCGATCCTCCTGCTCCTGAAGATAATAGCACTGAGCTATTGAAATATATCGACCTGATCTCAATAAATCAACTTGTCTTTTCCCAAAGATCACGGTAACATGACTAGTCAATATCCTTTCGAAACACTACAATCCGGGTTGTAATAATTCCAAAAGTACTTCAAGAATCTAGCAAAATGGATGTACAGTTCGAATAGACGAAGTAACAATCGAAGTAGTAGGCTCATCAATGCGCACGAATAGAATCCTCAAAGGACTTCATGATTTCTACTCCTCATCTCTACCAAATGTCTCTCATACACATTTTCTTTGGTAAATCCCGAATTTGATTTCAGGTATGCACACCAAAGAATGTTGGCATTGACTGTATTTTGAATTTATTTCAGATGGAAGCACCGAGGATTTGCTCAGCTCACTTCAGGCGAAGTATTTGAAGTTACTAGCAGACAGCAAGCGGTTGGAGAATACCCAGGCTACATGTCGTCAAGATATAGCGACATTAAAGTCCGAAAACCACATTCTGTGGGAAACGAATAGGCAACGGCAGACAGAACTGGCTACGGAACATGGTAAGAGGAAAGACGCCGAAGCAAAGTGCAAGAACCTAGAAGATGAGAAAGCACAGCTGCAGAAAGAACTGGCTACTGAACGAGGCAAAAGGAAAGACGCCGAAGCAAAGTGTAAGAACCTAGAAGATGAGAAAGCACAGCTGCAGACGGAACTGGCTACGGAACGAGGCAAAAGGAAAGACGCTGAAGCAAAGTGTAAGAACCAAGAAAAGGCAAATTCACAGCTGCACAAAGAACTGGCTACGGAGCGAGGCAAAAGGAAAGACGCCGAAGCAAAGTGTAAGAACCTAGAAGATGAGAAAGCACAGCTGCAGAGAGAACTGGCTACGGAACGAGGCAAAAGGAAAGACGCCGAAGCAAAGTGTAAGAACCTAGAAGATGAGAAAGCACAGCTGCAGACGGAACTGGCTACGGAGCGAGGCAAAAGGAAAGACGCCGAAGCAAAGTGTAAGAACCAAGAAAAGGCAAATTCACAGCTGCACAAAGAACTGGCTACGGAGCGAGGCAAAAGGAAAGACGCCGAAGCAAAGTGTAAGAACCTAGAAGATGAGAAAGCACAGCTGCAGAAAGAACTGGCTACGGAACGAGGCAAAAGGAAAGACGCTGAAGCAAAGTGTAAGAACCTATAAGAACATGTTAGAAAGGCATGTTAGACTCAGGGTCCTATACAGTCTCATTTCCGTCCCTCGCAGATAGATATCTCCCACCACTTCAATTGCTGCCCCATGTTAGACTCTGGGCCCTATGCAGTCTCATTTCCGTCCCTCGCAGATAGATATCTCCCACCACTTCAATTGCCGCCCCATGTTAGACTCAGGTCCTATGCAGTCTCATTTCCGTCCCTCGCAGATAGATATCTCCCACCACTTCAATTGCCGCCCCATGTTAGACTCAGGTCCCTATGCAGTCTCATTTCCGTCCCTCGCAGATAGATATCTCCCACCACTTCAATTGCCGCCCCATGTTAGACTCAGGTCCCTATGCAGTCTCATTTCCGTCCCTCGCAGATAGATATCTCCAACCACTTCAATTGCCGCCCCATGTTAGACTCAGGTCCCTATGCAGTCTCATTTCCGTCCCTCGCAGATAGATATCTCCCACCACTTCAATTGCTGCCCCAAGTTAGACTCAGGTCCCTATGCAGTCTCATTTACGTCCCTCGCAGATAGATATCTCCCACCACTTCAATTGCTGCCCCATGTTAGACTCAGGTCCCTATGCAGTCTCATTTACGTCCCTCGCAGATAGATATCTCCCACCACTTCAATTGCCGCCCCATGTTAGACTCAGGTCCCTATGCAGTCTCATTTCCGTCCCTCGCAGATAGATATCTCATATCACTTCAATTGCTGCCCCATGTTAGACTCAGGTCCCTATGCAGTCTCATTTCCGTCCCTCGCAGATAGATATCTCCCACCACTTCAATTGCCGCCCCATGTTAGACTCAGGTCCCTATGCAGTCTCATTTCCGTCCCTCGCAGATAGATATCTCCCAACACTTCAATTGCTGCCCCATGTTAGACTCAGGTCCCTATGCAGTCTCATTTCCGTCCCTCGCAGATAGATATCTCCCACCACTTCAATTGCCGCCCCATGTTAGACTCAGGTCCCTATGCAGTCTCATTTCCGTCCCTCGCAGATAGATATCTCCCACCACTTCAATTGCCGCCCCATGTTAGACTCAGGTCCCTATGCAGTCTCATTTCCGTCCCTCGCAGATAGATATCTCCCACCACTTCAATTGCCGCCCCATGTTAGACTCAGGTCCCTATGCAGTCTCATTTCCGTCCCTCGCAGATAGATATCTCCCACCACTTCAATTGCTGCCCCATGTTAGACTCAGGTCCCTATGCAGTCTCATTTCCGTCCCTCGCAGATAGATATCTCCCACCACTTCAATTGCCGCACGATGTTAGACTCAGGTCCCTATGCAGTCTCATTTCCGTCCCTCGCAGATAGATATCTCCCACCACTTCAATTGCCGCCCCATGTTAGACTCAGGTCGCTATGCAGTCTCATTTCCGTCCCTCGCAGATAGATATCTCCCACCACTTCAATTGCCGCCCCATGTTAGACTCAGGTCTTCTCTGAGGTCGTGTAACGTTGAAAATCCAACATGTCCTCTCAATCCAATCGTCACAAGATGGAATACTTGGTTCGCTGCAGTTTGATATCGTGCTAACTTTATTCATTTGTGTCTGAAATTCGATAATCGAAACAGAACAAAAAGAACAGGGTAATATGAAAGCTCTTGCCGAACTTGCTCGACTGTTGGAATCACAAATTATGAAAGAACAGTTATTATTTACTGCTGAACACTGAGAAAATTGTTGGGATCTTAGATGCTTGTCAGTCCAACGAAACAAAAATCTATTCTGCCTATAACATTCTGAAAAATATAATTTATGTGACGTTATTACGCTTATGGTGAGAAGATTTATGGTATGGTCAATTCAATAATGAAAATGTTGATTTCAAATACTGATAATTATCTCAGCCTATTTCAATGTTTTTCTAGTAGCCAGACTGTCATTTGTTCCACCGAATCCGTAAAAGTAAAACCTCTCTACTGTACATGATTTAGTGGTACATGATTCAATACAACAGCATTGCATTTGTTGAATGCTTAAAATAATTTGTTCAATTTAGTAAGAATCATATTCTTTCTTAAATGATTGCTGTGATGATTTTTATCATCGTATGAGAAAGACAAGAAAAGAAGGTATTCTATGAATCAAGACGAGCAAGAAAATCGTAGAAATCCGAGGCTGCTTAGCGTACATTGCACTACATTGTTACCATGAACTCCTAGATATTTAGAAGTCCATGATTGTTACCCACCCTATGTGTAGATATCTTGGTAGTAGAATAATTGAAGATCATAGTGTGGACCAGAAAGCACAGATAGTAAATTCCGACCTCATTGACAAGCTACATTTCTACGCGATCAATAAGATGTTTACCTCATGGCTTGCAATGCATCCACCATAATCGAACGAACTGTTTATGGTATTTGAAGCACGAGACGCGAAGTAACATAGATAGTGAGTTCAATTACAGAGGAAGCACGGTAAGCTTTGCAGTGTTATATTTCCTGCATGATATTGAGTTCTTGCACTAGTGCGAGGAACTACAATGATATCTCAGTGCACTCAATACATAGATTGTCGATGCAAGAACCACTTTTTAAATACACTGATAAAAATGCAAAGAATTGCAACATCATGCTGGAAATGTTGTTCTTGAATATCACGATTTTCACAGTCGAGAAAAGTAAAAAGGTAACTCCCCTGTTTTATGGTCACAAGTTCTACTAACGTTTAGTCAGCAAAGTCAGTAAGACAGTACTTCGGCGTCCCTCGCCTTCATTGGCCGATGTAAGTAGGTGGACGTCCACCTACCGGAGTTTTCCACTTAATATACCCAGGTATGTTAAGTGGAAACACCACAAAAGAAGCATATTTAATATATATCCACCTAGTTACATCGACTATTGAAAGCGCCGGATGCCGAAGTACTGTCTTACTGACGTAACGTTAATAGAACTTTCGACCATAAAACAAGGGAGTTACCTTTTTACTTTTCTCGACTATGAACATGATCTGCCGTCGTTTGGTCAACTACATCACGATTTTCATTCAGCTATGTGCATTTGCAGAGATATCTGTTGTTCCCGATCTGTAATATCATAACGGATCGCTGATTTGTACAGCGACCAGTGCGTTTTGTAAAACTAATCACATTACAGACCGATAGCCATAGAAAAGTGAGATTGTAATGCTCGTGGGTGACAGCAGCAATATGAACTAGATGTTGGTCTGTATCTGACAATGATGCCTCGGACGGTGCGCACCTTCGGATTTATTGTCTATCATCGACCTCCATCACGGTCCATATTACTGCATTGTTTTACATGGAAATTTAGAGCAATAATGTCGTCTGTAAAAATCAGAGATGCAACCTCGACTTCGCAGACCTCGATCGTCTGACCTCAACCTCGATTGAAATATCCGACTTCGACCTGGATTAAAATCTAGTCGAGATCACATCACTGATAAAAATGATGTCTTCTGTCATCTATTATGGCATGGATTGATCATTATGATTGGTTCAAATCTTGGATTCGTCTTAGATTGTTTCTGACTATAAGAACGTCATGTCTTGAGAAAATCAGGAAAGTTAGCAAATGGAAATTGCAAAAATTGGCTGAAAGTCTTGAGTATAAAAAATACGATGATGCAAGGCAAATGTAGCTCAAAAATCAATCCCGCCAATTGTCAGTTATTTTCTCCTAATTGATACTTCGCACCTGCAGTTAGCAGTCGGAGCGTTCGCTCTCGTTAGCTTAACAATTCAGCGGGTGAAAATTGCGTCCCATACCTCCCATGATGTAGCACATTTCTGTATGAAAAATCTGTGGGCAGCTTATCAAAAGCCTGCTCTGATCGCATGCAGACCTATATACAGTATAATACACACTATAGAAATATATAATAGAAATAAAAAGAATGACACAATACTCAGGTTTCGAAACATCATATTCATAATCTTTGCCAATTTCTTTGATTTCGTTATCATGAAGGAAACTAAATCTAATCAAGATTTTAGCCTCAAATGTTGACGTTGCTCTATCATCTTTGCAATACGAAAACCAGAATTGAATAAATGACCAGTTCAGAACTTTATTTTCGCTTTAACGATTTCTTAATGTGTAAATGTGCAAAGACACTAAAGTCATCAACGAGCGCTTTCGTCATGAAGGTGTTATCACAAAAGATCACCAAGTGAACAAGATATCTTTCTGAACACAAAGGTCAGATGCAAACCATTTAATACGCAATGCCTCGTAGATGCACAATAGCAGGAAAGTACGAGGACGGAAAGCAATCTTAAAGCGATCCAATGCGTCATCTACAAGAACATAATGGAGGATGACGAGTGATGACAGTGGATGCTGGCCGATTAGAGCGCGGTCGACAACGTTTTGTGATGTGAATTCTGTCACCAAGCGGTCTACCAACTCTGCCAATGTACTGCAAGTGCACTGAAAACTGTAGATAACATTCGAATTGTCAGAAACTGACAGACTTCTGAGTGAATTACTTCCCTGGCTACTGTATCTGCAATGCACAAGCATACAACCGTTTTATTTAGATTATTCAAATGATTTTCACGGAAATGAGAATTAATTTGTGGATATGCAAACATTGCAATGAGGTGACAGTGTAGTCTGTGTTGATTGTTAGATGCTGTCGAGAATTTCATGCGATGAAGCGTTCATTGTCATATCCACTCGCCGGCTGCGTTTTTCATGTGAATAAGGCGAGTGGCAACACTGATGATTTATTCCGTTTGAATACACAGTTCTGCAGAAAATCACTGTAGTAGTCTTTTAGTATCAGCGTTGATTCTGCAAGCACATTACGGATGCATGAGTCTGTTGACATTTTGGTGTTATATGATATCATGACGTTAAAATTTCTGTGGTTCAATGGATTAATGAATTTGCTTTTATTTTGACAGATACTCCAATGGGAGCTACAGGAACGGCGGGTCGGCGTCCTCCTGCTCCTCAACAAAGACCTACGGTTGAAGGTAAGTCAGAATTATCGCTGAAATTCTAGTAAATAGCTTTGAGTTGTGAATAAGTGTTTCACGGACTTGAAATGACTATTTCGATTTTCTTAATTCTGTCTTTAAAGCGGCGTTATTTTTAGTACTATTTTTCGATGTTTTATTTATTTTCATTTTTCCAATAAATGAGAACAAAAGCTTATTGGAAATTGACAAATATTTCGTCGGTTTTGAGTATTGAAACCTGCTATCGATCGAAAACAGTTGGTGTCTACTTGAATAAATTTTCAACATTTTGATTTTGTTGTCAATTCTGCTTCCAGTGGCTTAGCAGTTTTTAGCACGCGGTCCACTATTTTCATAAAACTTCGATTTATTAATTCATTATAATCATAAAAGTTAAACCAATTAATTAGTAGGTAGTTTCGAAACTTCTGCCGACAGTTTTGCTATTTTTGATTTAAAATAGTTGAACATTGTTTGTTTAATAGATAACATTGTTATTTTATTTGAATGATAATGATGGTTTATATCAAACTAAGAGAACAATGTTCTATCGACAATATTTGTTATTGAATATCTGCGATATTTTCTTAGTTTATGAAGCATTTTGTCTTCAAGAATTTTAGAATTTAATTTAAATTTTGTAATTTCCTTAATTTTTTCTCAAATTTTAGAATTTCTTTTTAAAATCGTTTCAATCGTTCTTCTATTTTATCTTTAATTTTCAAGGATTATTATTTTCCGCTGATTCTTTGTTATTAGAATTTTATTTTGATGAATTTATATTTTGTTTCTGCAATAAAATGATTGAAAAATATTCAACAACTTTGGAAATTAGTTTTACGTCGACTTCTCTTGTTTATTCTTTGATTTTCGGAATTTTCATGAATATTCAACAACAGTCGACGTTTTGAATTTGTTTAATTTAATTTTGGAATTTGAATAAAGAAGAAAACATTTTCATGAAATAGAAAAACTTTTATTTTTCATTTGAGAAGAAGAAAGTTGTTGAAATAAAAGAACAAATGAATAGAAAATACTTCTGCAGGACAATCAGCAGTTCTGTTAATTTTCCAATTATAAAATGTGAAAAATGATTCAATTAACAGAAGAGAAGAACTTCCAAAACAAATTCTTTCAAAACATTTTCTCTTCTTTGCAGCGACGTTCTGTCTGTGGAGGAAGAACCGTCCTCATCTCTGCGCCTTCCACCTCCCAACTCCGACAACAGTTGGAGATCTTCGAAATGTTGTCGGAGAGAAAATTGGACAAAGACCGCAGAGGACGCGAATATCGCAGGAGATCGCCGTTTCAAGAGAAGGAAGACGTTTGTTCAGGATGGGATGGTTAGGAGGATTGTACACAGATATCGATGGAAATGAATTCAAAGTCTATGAAGTGAAGGAGGAGACACGAAAACTCCTGGATGACGATGATGAAGTCTTTGTTATTGTTCCCGGAAAGATTCTTTACCTCCTCATCGATGAAATTTGAAACTTTTTTATTTTCTAATAAATTTCCTGCAAATTTTTCTTTTTTAATTGAAATGAAATAAATTTTGATTTCTGTTCATTTTCATTTTGCAAATAAATGGCCGTCGATTTGACAAGTTTCCAATTCATTTTCTCATTTAAATAACTTTCTCATTTGTTGATACAATTTCCTCCTCTTTTATCCAAATGACAACTTCGTAAACAAATTATTCACAAAACACATTGCAGGCAGAAGGAATGATATCGAATGAAGTTGTCTGAGAAATAGAAGAATTTGAAATTCAAAGTGAAATACAAATGTCAGCATTAGCAGTGGAATAGAAATATGGCAGTAATAGAGAAATCGACACTGCAGGATCATAGACTTCTATAACATTAGTGTAGATCATAGAAATTGACAATGCCATAGAAAGTCTTAGTGGATGTGCATTTTTATCATCGTGGAATGTCGATCTTTCTCATTTTGCCTATAGCATGCACTTCCAGTGCTAATAGAAATTGATCGCAGATATTTTCATGGGCAGCATACCTTCATCGTCCGCTTAAATTGTAGCAAGTCGGAAATATATTTATAATTTATTTTTTTTTGTACTGTAAGATGGGATGACTGATTGGGACAAAACCAAAAACGTACAGTACACTGAATCTCATCGTAGACAAGTAATTGTCAAGTCAAGATCTACTACTTAATATCATTTGTAGTGAATTTCCTTTGACAAAAGACGTTTTCGAGATTTTTGTTTGACTATTGATTTCTGAATCAGAGTTTTCAAAGACAGAAAAATACGTGCAAGTGAAAGTTGCTCAAACTTTTTTCTCCACACAAAAGTAACACTAGGTGACTTTACAGACTTTAGGTGAATTTACAGACTGATATAATAGAGCAGAAGTTAAATGTTTCAGAGACAAGCCTTCGGCGTCCATCGCCTTCAATGGTCGATGTTCGGATGGCCTCGGATATCTATTGTCTTGATATGAAGGGCCTTGATTTGCAGAATAGAGCGGTGTTGAAACTCCCCAAAAGAACTAACGTTTCATGGCAACATAGGAATTAAACTATGCTTTATTATAGAGCTAAATTTCCTTTGATTTTTTATTAACTACTTGAAATGTGATTGACTTGTTCAACTCTTAGGAAAAGATCATCTGAACAGGTCAATAATAAAAGTAAAGTAAAAATGTTATTAATTTCAGAGCCTATTTTCAAATACCGTTCGCAGCAGTATTTCTTATAAATTCAGTATATTCAATAGTCATCATATCAGTGACGCGCTGCCGTAATAAAAACTAAAAAACTAGAACTCCAGTGAAAATTGTAGGCTAAATGGACGTAAATTTAGTATTTCAATAATTTAACATTTTGTATTCTCTATTAATCTAGAGAAATAAGTTAAAATAGTATCGGCCTATTTGTAAACACTACTACGTAGGCAATATGATCCGACTAAAACTTATTTAGATCCCTCGATTTGCCTTCTCCGAAATGGCTACAACTCATGCAGCAATCGAAGTGATTCTGGTGTTAAAAAGTTCCTTTTGATAGAAATAAGTAGTAACTTAATTATTCCAATATCTGAAGTGGCCATCGTCAGAAATCTATTCAGAAATCAAATTTGTGACTATGCATGGCTACTTCAGATGGTCGAAATATTAAGTTGGTGTGCATAATTCTATCATAGCTTATAGCTAATAAAGTATTTATAAAAGCTTTAACCTCATTCACATTATGTTGAAATTTGGTGACCGCTTGCACGTATTAAAGAATTATTCAATAAATAGGTTTCAAAGTTACATTTGAGACGCGCTGTAATATTTCTCAGAAATAGTCGACAAAATAACTTCCCGGGTTGAAAAAACCAAGATAATTTATCTAATATATGATTGATGTTGATAGATTTTATAAATATTAGGTAATTGTTTTGTAAAACAATCAAATACTTCATATTTGATATTTTTCAATAATCTTTGATACATATTTGATTATTATTTGACAAATATTATCATAATCACTCAAATGTTCAAATCTGAAACATTTTACAAATATTTATACTTACATGCAAAGACTATGGATGCTTATATGCTTATCTAAACAGAGCAGTGAGTTCTGAACTTATCTGTTGGGCTACCTGATGACAATGTTTACGTCAAATGATATACAAATCACAACTTTTTATCACTGGACAGCAGCTGGTGTCAAAACGGAACCGAATCTCCAAGACAAATACGTGAACAATTAAATTGCTATTAATGAATTGGTGCCATTAAGAATTGCAATTACAATTGATGGCTGCCATCAAATAATGGCAATTAATTAATTGCTTCGATGCATTTAAATTTGATAGATTCCGATTAGCCCCTAACCCAATTTAATTAAGTATGCAATCATTTTTTACAATTCTGAGGTTAGAGTGACTGACTTGTCGGTCAGCAAATTAAAAGAGGTATCATTTGTACAGCACCACATCAGCTGGAAGCTGTTTTGTCTCCTGCTACGTTCGAACATCCATTAGGGGATGTTTCATAATGTAACTTGTACTAGCGTCGTAGCAGAAGCGTGTCGGTCTGATGGTCTTCACATCACATTGAAGTCGATGTAATTGATTTCAGAGACAAGCACAAACAGCATCCCATCTTTCCCATACTTTGTTAATGCTTACAGTTCTACATTATGAGCGTTTGCTTCTCCTTTTCATGTCTTTCGAGGACTACTTCTGTTAATGCGATCGACTGACGTCAAGCTTGCCTCACACTTTTTAGATCATTGCCTTATACGGTGACTCATGCATAGTGTGCGCGCGCGCCCTCCGTCTATAGAATTTTCTTTGCTGTCGTTTCCTTTAACAAAGCGTGACCTGATAGTCTGGCCATTCTTGTACGCGCGTTTCGATGTGCGTTCCTCAGTCGAACAGTAGCGCAGTGAATCGTGAAGCATCACTGGATGCCAGCAAATTTTCTTGATGATTCTATGCATTGGAAAATTCTGATTTCGTGAAACTTCTTCGAATTGTACGAAATATGATTGAAGATGTGTGAATCGAATACCTGTGTGACTCAATTTCTTCCGATTCTATCAAGTTTAAGTGCGGATAAGGAAACGGATGCCACGTAAAAAAAGGTGAGACGATGAGTCGCACTACAAACCAGCTGTTATTCCATAAAATGTGAGTTAAATTGTATTTTAGCCGTAAACGTGCACCTTCATGGTTTCCTTTTTGGTCTAATGTGCTTCAGATTGTCGAAAAAAGTGAATATACTTCTCTAGACCTACGGAACTAATTTTCTTATTTAAAAACATCCTCACAATGAATAGTTTTTGAAATTCAATGTGAAGGTCAAGCGTCACATCGTTTTCAGTGTGATCATTTTTATACTGTGCTTCATTTGAGGGTTCCATTTCTTTTCTGACTCCGATCCAAAGTGCTCTGATCTGGGTTGCATTCATTGGTCATGCCGCATGTGAGAGATAGGAGAATGTAGAACGGCTGTTTTAGTCTGGGTAGGAATTCAAAAAAATGCCTATGTTTTCCTCATAATTCATCCGGTGGATGTAAGGTAGGGCCTACGTATTTGGTCTATAGCATCAATGTTTCAAGTAGTATCAGGTAAGGAAATTAAGCAGGCCTATCTTGATCATCAGGTAATCATGTAAATTGGCAATTAGTGAGTGAGGTAATATCAATTTTGTAGTTGTCTTGCTAAAATTATGAATTAATGAAAATGAAAAATAAGATAGCCTATTACAATAGGCACTTTCTAAAATGAACCATCACATGAGGCATTGAAATTTTCTCAACCACTGAAACGAATCTTATTAATGCGCACATTCTGCGGTCATGGGGTCAAAGTAATTCGGAAAGCAGCGCCACTTGGCTAATAAAACATGTTTGAGACGAATCTTAGGTGGATACTTGCTTTCTTTTAGATGATGCCCTTGCATTAATCCAAATGGTCCCCATCCCCTGATTAAGTAATAAAATGCTCAAGCTAGATTAAATGGCTGACCAAATCGACCTCACGTGTCATTCTGGTTATAAATATAAAGGTAAGTCCTTTAATTTTTCATGCCGACACATATGTCAGAGCTTCCGAATGCTTTGTAAATAATACTGGAATATTTGTGGCAAATGAAATTGATCGACAGTCGCGGGAATAATTATAATTTAATTATTACTGAGACTATTGTGAAGTATACGAATACATGTACTTGAGAACAGTTGCGTTCTTAAAATTTTTTTGACTTGTGTTGTGCATGCAATATATTATAATTATGTGTGAATCAATCTGTTGAATATCTATTTCATACTTCCTACAAATTGTCACATTAAGTGTATTTTGAACCAGTCGTCACATGTGAATTAATTGTGCCATGTAAGTCATCATGTAAATTGATTGCAAATCCATGTTTGTCTATGATAATTTGTCCCATAATTTGTTTAAAAATCTGTTTCAGTATCAAAGCCGAAGACTTTCTGAAATTGCCTATAGAACATGTAAATCTTTTAATCATGTGATGTTAAATGTTGCTTTTTTTTACAAGAATACTATGAAAGTTCACAAATTGTGCCTTCGCAGATGCTTTACAAACTTGCGTTTTTTGCATTCAAATCTATATCTTTACTCTGTATTTCAGACGTGAAGCGTTGTCCTAGGAATCAATACTGAAAATACGAATGGATTTAACCAAATCAATTCAATGAGTTCGACCGTATGGCAACTGGGAGCTTTTGATCACTCTGTGGGCCTGCACATGCTACTGAGAGGTGAGTTGGTTGAGTAGTTTCTTGCACATTTTTGTCACTGTCTCCGAATGTTGTGGTTTTGCAGTGATGCTATAATGAGCTGCTAATCCTTTAGAACATTTCGTGGCAGTATGACGTTGAACAACAATGTTTTTTTGTATTTTATGTAAATGTTATAAATGTTGGCATGGTCAAGGAATGGTAAACGAATAAAACTATTTATAACCGTAATTAGTAGCTTTTGATTTTGCAATGTTGACATTCTATAGTTCGACATATACAGATATATATATAATTGAAACTGATCAATTGAAAATTTTACCAGCGCTTCAGGTTTAGAAATCAAATTTTTAATATATTTTGATAAAATACCAATTACATTTTTGGAAGCATTACAGAGATTTGATAGAAATTTGACGAATTATTTTCATATTAGATAAATAGTATAATAGATATGATACTAATATAGTTATTTTGATACTTTTTAGATGAATATTTGATAAATATTATATGTATTTAATCCTGAAACGATAAGTTTAATATGATTTTCATCATAAATTGATAGATTTGATAATGATTTAATTAGTATGGTTAAAATTTGTGAAATTTTTGTCAATTCTTTGGTTCAGGATTTGCCTAATATTACTGAAACTAACTCGGTTTTCTCGTTCCGGGTTACTTGAATAAAATATCACTGGAAGATTTTCATCACAACTCTAAAGAGCGTGCAGCACGGTACAGCGCATAATTTTCAATCGTTATATTGTGTTTAGACTTCGTGAACGCTACTATATCTTGATTTAGGCCTAAGACTACTTTAAAATTGTTCCATTCAAAATTGAATTAACCATATTATCATTTTAGGTTCATACTCGTATATGTTACAAAAATATCATTTTTGATTGTTGACATTTAATGCTGCTTTCAATCAATGGATTTAGCACAATTTTTGAAATTTGCTTAATTTATTTCAAGCAAAGTTCCCGACATGTATATTTTTGTTGTGAATTTTGATGCATGTAAATGTATTTGCTGCACATGTGTTATCTGACGAGGCCTGTAAGGCGACTATTGCTAATATTATTGCAACATTGAATTATCTCTAAGTCACGTCGAGAGAGTGATTTTTTCTTTTTATTGATATTTTTGTTATTGCATTTAATATATCAGAATAATACTCAAATAGAAAAATATGAAGCATAAAAATGATGTCGTCATATAAACAAAATACGTCATCATTGACATATTGTGTGACAAAATAAAGAAAGCGGGATTTATAATGAGTGATTTATTCCTATTTTATATTACATGAAATCATAATTCATAATCAGAAATTCAAAATAGATTCAAAATAAAGAGTCACAAACTAGAAATTTTCATTCAATGGAAAAACTGATAGACGAATAGCATTTAGGTTAGTGCTAAAGTTCTCTCTATAATTCTACTAATGCCTCAGACATTCGACCATCTTGTGGCATGTCACATAAAATAAACCCGCTAACACTCGATGCAAATGCCCTTTCTGAAAAATAACTATAGGCCTTATCTAGACGTCAGTAAATTGAGATTAGTTCTAGATTTAGTAAGGGAATTAAGAGGTGTGTCAAAATTGTTTGAGAATGATGGGTAGGATGAGAGATGTTTGCGATAGTAGCTTATGGAATACAGACCGGTCTTCTCGGGAAGTTAGATTCACTAGGTGACATGCCACGCTCAATTACGCGTAATTACACATGACCCTAAACATCCGTGGCTAGGTGATATTGCTGCAGCATCTGTCGGCAGTCCTTTAATGTAGATTTTGCGTCTCATGTGTCTATTTGTATCAGAGGCTAAACAATGTGATAGGACCAGTGGTCGGACTACCTGCGAAAATTTTCGCACTGCGAAAATCTGTGAAACTGTTTAAAAAATGAACTCGCTGCGAAAACAAAATGGTCTTGGTCCTGCGAAAAAATGAAGTCTTATAATTCTTACATTTAGATGAACCTAGTTGTCCAACACTCTAAATACTGGTCTACAGGATGGAAAAAGCAAACCAATCCCGAGTAAAATTACCGTTGTCAGTTTAACAAATACTTACCAAGTACTTGGCATTAAAGTCCTAAACATTTAAGAAATATTTAAGAAATATTTATCAAACCTAGTACATTTCCTAAACTTTTACTAAATATTTAGCAAACTTTCCAAACTTCCACAAAATATTTGGCAAATTGTCTGAACTTTTACGAAATGTTTAGTAAATATTTTGTAAATTTTCCAAACTTTTACAAAACATTTAGCAAATTATTTCTAGCTTTTATAATATGTTTAGTAAATAATAAGCAAATTTTATCCTACTTCATAGGCGATTACGAAACATTTGCAAATTTGAATTCATGAAAAATATCTTCTTGTATGAAATGTTTTATATTTATCAAATAGAAAACCAAAACAATCATAATTCGGCAAAAAGATAGCCAGTAAAACGCTCTGCTCGAATTATTCATGCTCAAAATCGTTCAAAATCCGTACGGCATATAAAACTGCATGACTAGAATAAAATGACTGATCTTGCTAAAATTATGCTTTGTACGATAACATTCATAGAGATTACAAAAACTGAGCCCTGCTCCGCAAAGTAAACAACAGAAGGAATGGATATCCTTGAAAAATACAATTTTTCATACGTATTTGGAAAATGAACAGAGTTTTATATAGTAGCACACATCGAACGATCCGATACAAATAATTTCTATGAATATCACTTTTATCAACATAAAGGAAATTTCTCTATCCGGATTTGATCATTCTTCATTTGAAAATCCTTCCAACCAGAAAGCATGCCCACAGCCCGAATACGCATTTCACTTTATCTGAAACACTGTCATTTCGAGTCAAACACCGTCACGCCGTTATCAGTTACATTTTTAAGAATAGAGGTGATATCACGAAAAATTTACAGTTCAACGGAGAAACTGTCACTACCAAATGAAGTTTGAAGCGATGATACGAGGTCACTGAAAAAAACATCTTCGCGGTTGGACCACAACACGGTTGTCCAAATCTGACGATCGCTGGGACGTTGCGAGTATGAGAGATTTATGGATAAAGAATAATTCCAGTAGTTTTCGGAGTTAATTAGCTCACAAGACAAGACGGAAAAGCAGCCGAATGTAGGTCAGGTATTCAGTCATCGATGGACAGATACACAGCCTCAGCAATCAACACCTGTAAAAAAGAAGACAAATCTTGTGCTGATGTGCAGAGCAGAATTATCAAACTTAACGGATCTTAATTAACATTCTATGGGTAGGCCTACTCAAAGTTCAGAAGATAAATCATTTATAGTAATTTTAGGTGTTACAGTAAAGACTATTAAGAAAACTGCTTTTGGATTATTTCATCTCTGACAATGTGGGAAGCGATATTCTTAGGAATTTTGATAGCAAATGAAGATATTCAAGAGTGGTTGAATTGTGATCATTAACAATTTATCAATTACTTTTTTAATCAATACTCATAGTATTTATCAATAATTTTATTTTGATATTCAAGTACCGGTAACTGTTTTTACAAAAAATGCAATCTGCAAATTAAAACAGAGCCTTACCGAGATGTAGCCTATTACCGACTGCTTGTAAACCGTTCATGCGATGAAGATATTCAGGAATGCTTGAATTTTTATTATAGTATTTAATACCGCACATGTAATTTTATTTTGATATTTTATTTTATTCTAAACAATTTGTTTAAAATCACAATCTGCAAACACATACACACGTAATGTCATCTTGTCTACCGCTTATATGACAGCATCTCTACAGGTAATTCATGGTGGGCCTACAATTAACATGTGACCATAATAGCTAGGCCTACGATGATATTGAAAAGTGCGAAGCATAATTTGTAATAAGTAAACACAAATTGAATAAAAGAGTAGCAATGAGTTTGTACTTTGATTGTTTTATATTTATCGTAAAGCATGAAAAATTATTGATTTTGCAAAACTAAACCTATTGTTGGACTGCAACGCATGACTGATCTTTATTACAGTGTGCATGTAGCCAACAACGTGCAGTTCGTCGTGTAGCATCTATGCCTTTTGTGTGCTTGATCATTTTTCTTAAACTACTCAAAATGTCAAATTGATACCATTTTCTAAAATGTGGCAATTCTGAAAAAATTAATTGAATATCATAGGCGGATAGCTACAGGTTTTCAATTCAACATATATAAAATGGAAATAGTGACCTCTTTAAACAAGCTTCCTTGATGGATCCATCTTTCAGAAAATAGATTAAATTGTATAACTTAAGCAGATATCGAATAGCTCAATAGTTTGTCCGCATTGATAAAAACATTCTCCATCTAAAATTTTTGCAGTCCTGAGATAGAACTTTATGACTTATAGCATGTTTGACTGTTTCAAAAATTTTTTCAATTATTTGTCATCCAAATATTGATACTATTGCACAAGTATACTACATATCTAAATATTGAAGTGCTAAATTAAAATGGTTTTAATGCGCTAATTAAGTTCTTTCGTGCTCATAGTTTCTAAGGTTTTTAGCATGCAACTATTTTGTCTCAACATAACGAGATGTTTGTGCTATTTTCAATGTAAGCAATCAGAAATTACGAATTTGAAAGCAATATATTACCATTTCAACATATTCCAATTTGATTATGATTTTTTTTACGACACAATCAACTTTTGATCGATTTTTCAACGAGAAACGTCGTCGTGAAAACTGATATACATGCACATTCTCATATTAAATCCAAAGTGAATAAGCCTAGGGCATCTGACATCATTTGTGTGATGGAAAACCCAAGTAAAACGATGTGTTTCTTGATAGCTATAATATTTATATATAAATAAATATTATAGCTATCAAGAAACACATCGCTTTACTTGGGTTTTCGATTACACAAATGAATTCAAAGTATTGGTAGGACTCCTAAAATGTGATATGTCTGCTATGAGGAACTAAGAGGAATTGAGATATTTTGTTATCAGTAAATTAAGTATGACGCTAGTAGCTCTTTAGTATTTTTGTAAAATTAAGAGCAGATATAGCAGTAGTCTATAATAGAAATGTCCTCTACGTGTTCATGGTCAATAAACCCAAATCTATGACCAAATCTCTCCTTTGATTTTGTTTTCGGGATTTCCAAATACATGTACCTAGACTTGTAGTTAAATGCTGAAACTAAGTTGACAAAATAAATTCAGAAACATTTAGAAGCTTACCAATTTTTCTGTAGATGATCCAAGAGGTGCATTTTTAATTCTGATGCAAAAATCAAAGGAACTTGATGGCTTCATTGACTGGAAGAACTCACTGACTACATGCGAGTGTTCATTTTCGAGTTGTGCTCCATTTTGTGCATGATAGCTAAGCAAGATGATGAAAAAACGTAGGCGATCACAAACCGACGATGAATAAATAAAGGTGTGTAAGTAGAAATATCCTCTTGATGCGCTGACTTTTGTAATGTTAAGCAGTTAACGTAAACACGCGTTCGACACGAGAGCGAAGAGTGCACAAGCTACTGCGCCTTCTACTGCAGTTTTCTGTTCCACGTGATGGGCGGATAATAATTATTAAGCAGGGACGCTGAGTCACAGCGCAGCTAGAGAATATTATCGACCGCTCATGGCTCCCGAATGCGGCCACGACCAGGCTGCCAACAATGTGAACGAACTTCCTCAGCTGCGTGCGCGTGGCGAATTTCCTTAATATAGTGACGGAAAGTTATAGAAGCGAGATATGATTACGCAGACTGAGCGATGCTTATGTAATTGTTTGGTTGTTCAGTTGCATACTGATTTAATATCATAAGTTTTGCAAATTACTAGCTAAGTAATTTAGCGAACACACGAGCAAACTGATCAAAGTCGACTTGCTGATGGGCACGGTATAGAACTTAGAAACTTCAATAAATGCTTTAATTTGAGAAGCAAAATGTGTGCCGATAGAACTGCTTAGGCTCCCTTAATAATGAAAATATATGACTGATGTTGTTGCTATTGTAGCTACAGTGTACATGTAGTGAATGTGAAAGATGATGAAAAATGAGTAGAAGAAGAAGAAAAGGGGAACGAGTGAGTGAGAAAGAGAGAGAGACAGTAGTGATGAAGTCACCTGAATATTTATTTTATACACACCATTTCATCAAATATAAATGGGCATATATAAAATACTCGAAATAATAGTAGACATGCACATTTCAGGCCCACATGTTTCATATGTCGATATCCATGGAAATGACATAATGCACTCTCTTTAAGATTTGAAAGAAATTGTTGGTGCCATCATAGAAAAATATCAACAGTTTCCTGACAATTATTCCATTATTCAACCATTTAATTAAGTTTGATGGCAAAAAAATCAGCCAGTTATCAACGACGCAAAACTGTGATATAGTACAGACTTTATTATTGGGTATTTCCTATGACGTTGCATTTCTATTTTATTGAGAGATGATTGTAATCAGAGTTTATGAGAGCTGATGATCATCCTTGTGATATGCATGAGTTCAAAAAATTGTACGGGTGAAGTTACCGCACATTGAAATCACCATGCAATTAAAACCGCCTTTTACGACAGTTACTCATAAGCGGATCCTGCCTATTGCAAGATTTTTCTTTCATCAAACTTAGTAAATGCAAAAAAATCATTTGTTTGGATAACCAAACAAATATTACCTAGCCATTTGATAAACGTTTTCTAAATTTCGCAAAATTCGTTAATATCGACTTACATACAAAATGTAGCAAATATTTGTTAGGCAATTGTTACACATTTCCTAAATTTGTTAAATTTCCAAAACGTTTGTTAAACTATTCAAATCTTATAAATTTTCCAAGTAAATACCAAATATTTGGTAAAGTTGATACGTTTTTTTTTTCTCGGGATGGCAACTCATTAGCATGTTATTCATTACACTGTCATTTAGTTAAAGCTTCATTTTTTTCACAGCGTCTCATCTTGGCACCATTCAGCATGTGTTTGACTTTTAAAGGATTGGTGATAACTTAATATCCATACAAACAAAACTAGTACTTCGATAACCTTTGTCATGCTAACTAGGGCCGATGAATCTGAAGTTGCAATGCCTGAAATAATCAAGATTTTACGAGAACCAATTACAACAAGACATGGACTATTATAGTTCTGTGATCATGACCGAGCAACTGGAATTTGATGAAACCACCCGTGCTGACTGAACTTTTTACAATATTATTACAATTACTTTAAAATCAAAATCTTCAATTGTAATCACAATTACAAGACTTTTATTCAATTAAAATTGCAATTGCATGCATGACTTTGCAATTACAATTACTTCAAAAGTTGCAATTAATTACACAGCTACAATTACATCGATTTTCCGAACAAATTGGTCGAGTTAGTTGTCCAAACGATTTTATGTCTTAGTAAATTTTGATTTTGAGTACGATAGAGAAAGAAGTATGGCCTATTGTCTATTGCAATTGCAACGTTGCAACCTTCCAATGATCACTTTAAGCTTTCTAATCAGTCATGATAATCTAATTTCGATGATACAGTTAGGCCTACAGCAACCGCCAGAAACAGGATGAGTAGTCTGTCGCTGAGTCATCATTAACAGGAGGCAACTATTATGCTACTTTAGGTGGGCCTATTTCCAAAACCGGTGTTAACACCCAAAAACAGGTTTCACCATCTCCGAAGATTTGCACGATTTCAGCACGCCGTCATACTTTGACACTTTAGTCAACCATCTGAAAAATTAACTACATAGAACGGTTCAATCTACGAGTATAAATCTTGTCAACACTGCCATTTATTCTGAAACGGAGCTGCCGATAGAACGCTAAGCTAGCGTTGTTAGCGCAAACCATTGATACTAATTATTCAATTTCCATGGCTACAATACAGCGGACTAGCTTACCAATCGCTCCATTATAAAGTTATTGTATTAAACGCTACCTTAGCTAGCACAATCACATCACTGTTTATCAAAATATTTGGTAAGTGCTTCAGAATAACTCTATGCTCAAGTAGTGTACGAGGGGTGATTGATAAGTTCGCGGCCTGACATAGAAAGCTTAAAGCATGGTCATTATGCACATGTGGACTGATACAAGTCAATTCTATTAAAGGAAGGTGCTTACATCCTGTTGGCTTGAGACAATGCAGATGGCCTCCAAGACGCGACGAAACATGATGCTTCAGATGTTCTAGCAGTCATTGATCCTCCCAAGAGTGTTGATTCAAGAGGATGCTATGCATGTAACAGCGATTTACTGAATGCGGTAAATTAATCAAGTTGTGTTGGGCGTTGAGTGCACCTGTTCATGTTTAATGTTTAATAATCTGTATGCTAGTCATCACATTGTTCTGTCACTGCAGTCTTTTGAATATAATATGCTGGAAGTATTGATATCATGTTTGTTACTTTCGCGAAAAATGCATAAATTGTTGAGCTTCTAATCAAATAGGGTTAATTACTTTTGATGACCTAAAAATACAATTCAATGATCTACAAAAGTATGGTGATGTAAGACCGACTACATTGTAATCAGACCGACGGCAGTGTAGTCAGACCGACTACATTGTAATCAGACCGCCGGCAGTGTAGTCAGACCGACTACATTGTAATCAGACCGACGGCAGTGTAGTCAGACCGACTGCATTGTAATCAGACCGACGGCAGTGTAGTCAGACCGACTACATTGTAATCAGACCGACGGCAGTGTAGTCAGACCGACTACATTGTAATCAGACCGCCGGCAGTGTAGTCAGACCGACTACATTGTAATCAGACCGACGGCAGTGTAGTCAGACCGACTGCATTGTAATCAGACCACCGGCAGTGTAGTCAGACCGACGGTCAGACTTGCGAAAATCAATGAAATTGAACAATGGTGTGGTTCTCATATAGAAATTCCTAATCTACACCTAAAATTACTCCATCATAGAAGCCACCATCAAAAATTAATGACTTGAACTTCTGGACCAAAAATGGCGCGTGTTAAATGAAAATGCCCTCCCATGTTTTAACAGCATCAGATCAAGTGATTTCTGACTCTTAGTGCAGCGCGCATGTACGCGGGTAGAATAATAGAATGTCTTTAACCACGGATGTTTGGGTGTTCCGTAATTACGCGGGGCATGTGACCTAGTGAGTTAGTCTCCTGTGAAAAGGTTCCGGTACTTATGGGTTATTTCCCCCCAAATTTTCAAATTTGTCTAAAATCTGCAAAAATAAATCAATCGTCACAAAACTTCAGGTAAACGTACTTAAGCATATTTTCTACCCATACAATTTTATGCAGATAAGACGAGTATTTTTTGCATGCGATCATCGAAGTCAGCAGCTTGATCTGACTTCGTCTGCTCGACGCATTATTGCTACTCGTGTGTGCATTGTTCTCTCTCCCTCTTCGTCTCATCCACTGCTATTTGAGATCTTCCCACGACCGCTACCCCACCACACTTCACGAAGCATGTTAATATAAGGGATGTGGTCTGGTCATCATCGCCTCACGAGTTGTCGGGAAATGACTTTGTTGACCTCAAGTGACGATGAGGTCACTGACAAGTCAGATCAAGCTGTCGGCATCGCTGCACTTTAATTGCATTTGTCACTCCTAATTCAAAAAGTACTTCTCCGATTTGTCCAAAATTTGGTATGTGGAGAATATCCTCACTTACGTGTGTTTATTAAAGTTTTGCGACGATTGATTCATTTCTATGGCTTTTAGACAAATTTGAAAATGTGGGGGAGATAACCCATAATTAGTACCAACGTTTCTAGTTAATTCAAAAGATTATCCAGTGAATTAGCGATATTGTGGCTGAATTAATTTTTCACTTATTTCGTGATAAAAGTATCGCATAATATATGTCGCCTTTACTGTTTTGTAAATGCGTCTGAAATCCAAAGCTGCAGGTGGCGAATAAGCCGCTAGAACCAATTAATTGATAGATCTATTTACTCATATGTGCTGATTTTTCGCCAACGCACGAAATAATGGATATTATAGTAAGTTGCTGTAATGCCTGTATGCTAGCTTCATATGAAAACACAATGCATGCTCAATCTGATCAGTTTCATTGTTTTAAATTCAGGAAAGCTAAAAAAATATTTTTCATGAAATGTTATGCTATCTGAAATGATTCAAAAATTTGTAATTGTCGTAAATTCCTGAATAGCAGGAGATGCTATGCAATTTTGTAAAAGCAGATTCTCCTGTATTTCATTATTAATAAAAACAGTTACATCTAGCTCGGCCATGTGTTGGAATTGGTTAGAAGGTGCGGTAGAAGTTAGAGCCTCATCGGCAATTGAGACAGAAAGCAGGAATTATTAGAGAAAATAAGAAGCGTGGAGCGCTAGTCGCGAACTTTCGCAGGCTAACTTCGCAAGCGAACAGTATGAAGATATCACTGAATTCCAACATGACGTACATGTATGCATCACATATTATCAAACTCCCTTCCTATCTCCACTATGTTGAACTATGCGTTCTACATTTTCTAATGTAGAACGGAATTTCTATGAATCAAAATACATGTAATCCAATGGGCTACCGTGCTACATTTTTTTACCCTACAATGCACCCAAATTGCAAGTAAGCTTAGATGATATCTTGGGTATAGATAATAAGGCTACACCTCATGCAAATGCCAGTTAAATATCTGTTCACTTGAAATTCAAATGAAGGAAATGCACATAGAAGTAGATAATAGTACTTTCTATGGTATTGTTAATTTCTATGGAAATGCATGACATCAATATTGGATAGGCTATCTACTAGGACTTTGGATGCCATGGAAAGCCAACCACGTTTGTGTTCTTAGCAGATTGTCTATATCGTCACTGGTCCATAGAGTTCATTGACATTTCTTGATCGTTTGATAATAGTGATATAACTACTCCATCTGTACTACCATAGAAAGATGTAGCACTCGGCTTCGCCTCGTGCTACATTTTCTGTGGTAGTACAGATGTCGTAGTTATATCACTATAATGCACCAGCTTTTTGCAAGATGCGTAATTTCCATGCGACCGGGAGTTCAATCGCTGAGACCTTATTAACACTAGGTGACATGCCACGCTCAATGTGATAGGACCTCAATTTCATGCTCAGGGAAGACAGAACAGGCTAAGCGGTTCATCCGTGGTTCACGCGGCAACGCAGACGACGCGCAAACTATAAATTCATAAACATTCCCATGTTTTAACAGCATCAATCAAGTGATTTCTGACTCTTAGTGCAGCGCGCATGTACGCGGGTAGAAGAATAGAATGTCCTTAACCACGGATGTTTGGGGTGTTTCGCAATTACGCGTGGCATGTCACCTAGTGAAGAGTTTATAGCATCATACTAAAATTGTTCAAGTCACTAGGAATCTTTAATTGAAAAATGATATTTCGTTCTATTTGGCAACAACGTCCATTTTGTCGATCCGGCAGCCCATCTCGCATTAATTTGTTGCAGCAGAAATTATCAAATTATTATCATAATCAAAATTAGTCGTACAATTTTGGATTAATGTACTGAAGTGCGCAGTAGGCCTAGATGGAAACATTTAATAGAAATATTGACTGCTATCCTTTCAAGTAATAACAAAGGAGGTGATGCTCAATATAGTTGATTGATCTGTCTCCAGCGGTTTCTGCCCCGTCGAGATGTTCCACACGGTTGAAAACAATCAACATGGATAAGACAAAAGAATGTATTGATCTGTACATCAAAAAATAAAGTCTAGAATAAGACAGAAACAAAATGGAAAGCTCTAATTCAACAAAGTGACATTCAGGTGCTAATTTTCTTCCTTGGAGGGAGGCTTCCGCATCATCACGTTCATGCAGGCAGTCATGTTCATCGCTTTCTGGAAGGTAAAGAAGTTCGGATCACTCACAGGACAATGGACAGGACTCGGACATATTCGAGGTTTCAATGACCGCAGACTGCGACTATTGATCGGATTTAGAAAGCCTTTCTATGTCAATAATTTAGTAAAGACAATGATGATACATAAGATTTCAAATGAGGCCTAAATCGTCGGCTGATCAATGGCCTAGTAAGATACATGTATCTATGTAGATATCTTAGAAGTCACTGGCTGATCATTTAAAAGGTAATATACCGGTATGCATTGTAACTGAACATATAATCTATGACACAAAATATCTAGGATTTTAATCAGTCAAAGACTGAAATCTATGATAATTTTCTCCATAGATCATGCATAGACTTCTAAATTTCTCTGGACAGATAGGTTGAAATTTGCCTCATACATGTTCAGGCCAGCAATCCTAAATTAGAATACTGCAAATAGACTGTCATAAAGCGCTATCAAATTTTAGAGAACGTATTGCCAGAACAATGCAGGTAAAGCACAGTATATGTGTCTATATTTATGTACATTGGGAGTAAGGGCGCATGAGAATGAATGGTTATACGTTGATTACATGTGCTAGACCTCCGCGTTATTAGCCAATTTTTGCGATTTTTTTTCTAATAAGTGTCAGCAATGAGGCATCTGAGATTTCATGAACAAATTTCTTGCACATGCTGTTGAAATATTTCATTGAAATTTCGGAAATCTGATTCATGTACGTATGCACAGCAAGATTTTGCGATGAAGTAATCGGAAAAGTCACCAAGAGAAATGATATATCGATAGCCTATCCTGAGCACCATCCTTTCTTTTTTTTAAAGCAAGAAGCTATTTTCTCTTAGACAACTATTCAGTTGGATTTCATAGAATAGCCTCCAGCAAAGAATGCATGGCTGAAGCACAGATGCGTTTGGACCCCATGATAAATTTTTTTCAAAAGTTTTGCAGCTTCAGGGATGTCGAGCATTGCCAACTTAATATTTCTGACAGTGCATTCACTACAGGAATCACATTTTTTTGCATTTCAACTAGCACCACTGGCATCATCTCAATTATTAGGATTCTTATTGAAATCAGTCCTTCCATGCAAGCATTTACATCCTGGATACATTTCATCTTGTGTGGTTGACTACATGATATTCTATCATTAACATTTCTCAAGTCCAAAAACTTCGATAAAGAAATTGTTTTTATTTTATTTTCACTCTCTGTGCGATGACGCAAGGAGTTAAAATAATTTGCTCCAGTCATTTGACGTGTCCAGTCAAAACACTTATAAAAATAATCCGATTGCACTTTCTCGAGTACTTGTCATTTTTCTCAGAAGGCTCTCCATCACAGGTCGGGCCGCTCCATATCTGTTCCAACCTCCTCAGAAGTGGCTGCTCAGGTTGGGAATGCTTATTTAGTCCATCATTGTAATCATTGAAATATAAGAAGGAGCTCCGTCTTTTGTTCCTCTTGATTTCAGAACATTTAAAGTGTGGGAATCGGCGGCTTCTCTCTTCCTCTCGAAATTGTCCCTTAGCATGTTCAATGATATTGGTAGGATCTAGCGTTAATCTTCCGTCCGTAGACTTCAACTGTACCAGCAACTTTATCAGCCTTTCCCAAGTATTACATTACTGAATCCGATTTCGAATTTCTTTTACTGACTGGTCATCCAGATATTATACAAAAGTCATCAGATTGATAACTTTAGAGAACTTGTGATACATGATATGTGCTTGTTGGAATGGATTTCTCTCTACGTGATAGATGCGAACATCCGCAGACGACACTGAAGGGAGGATTTCAACTTATGTTCGTCATTTTGTAGTCCATGATCGCTTTGAGATATCACAAACCCAGATAGAATGATTTCCTTGTAGATTTTAGACAAAAATCTTCTTTCCAAAGAATCTTCCGAATGTGCTTCCATTGCCAGGACATGTATTTAAAAACGTGGCCCTACCGAATCGCAACTTTGTAGTTGTTTGGAGAAGAATTTAGACATAAAGGAATTTTGATGACACTGTCCTTTAGATTGCGTTTTTTTATTTTTTCACTTTCTTCAAGCGATAATGATATATGTACTTCGTGATGGTATTGTCGTCAGGTTCGTGGAAGTGGAGGTCACACAAGACGGAATGTTTAGTTAGGATATAATACTTTCTACTAACTCGATGCAACTATGGAGATTCAAAATTCCTTGTTATGCAGAGGAATGCATTGGTGTTACACTATCATTGCATTTAGGTTGACAACCAGCAGCGGCATATTTGTTTGGTATTTTGCATTAGATTGAATCGCACAAGAGACACATCAAATAGTCATCTATCCTTTCGATTAGCTACAAGAATCGATCTTCTGTAACACAACTGTTGGTTGGCCTGAACATGTAGAAAATGATTTCAAATTTTGCTCACCTATCTGTCCAGAGAAATTTAGAAGTCTATGGATCATGCAACTCTGAACTCTAAAATATGTCAAGCTTGAGATATCAAGGACAAATTACAGGTCATAGGAATCACTTCAACACCATTTTCTGTTTCGACATATGAATTCTTTTGCTATGGCATCAACTGACAATTCACAATGCGTTCTTTATGAATTGAAAGTACGAACACATTGTTGAATCTTTTTCCGATATTTTGTTTCGAAACTCAAATTTTGTTCTTCTGGGTGAAGAAAATGTTCTTTCTGCACTGGCAGAACTCATTAAAGTCAAAAGTTTTATTTCTAGCAACCGCTTCACATTAGGTAAAACAGAGACGGATGTGAAACTGTTTTCATTGAAGGAAGTGAGCACAGTCTCAGATGAAACAGATTTCAGGAGAGGAGAAATTGAGGAGTCAATCATAGTTCTGATACCAAATTGTCAAAGTCAAAGTCAGATAACAGCTTTAATTTCTGGAAATCTTTACGGTAAGAATCTTTTTGGTTTGATGCCATTATTAAGGTTGACTCAATTCAGTGAAGGCGCCGTGCGACTGACTCTGTTGCAAATCGACGTTTCATTTCGGAATTATCTTGTTCATGAAATTGTCTTTGTCATTGCTGCCTTCAGCTTGCATGATAGTTAGTATACACAAATCAGCCTACTTATTCGTTGGAAAGTAGTATGACTGAAAAAGCAAAACATTAGAAAGTTGTGAAAGTACAAAATGCAGTCCGTTTTAGATCATTCATCAAATTGCTTGTGATTAAAGACAAATACAACACAGCGCCTATGATGGATCATGATTGCATGTGTAGTTGAACATCACTTTTGGTAAATGTAAAAACATCCTCTTCAAACTAGCTTCCGTTACTCATAAAATATTCTATCTTGTATTTCACAGGCAAGTAAAGAGAGTTTCTGACTCGGATCTAATTTATTGGTCGAAAATAAAAGGATATAAAGTTACACGTCGCACAGCGTGACGGGCCATCTTGTATTGTTTCCATTCATTAAGTAGATCATCAGAGATTAGTCAGAGCATCGATTTTCAGGACATAGTGATTGGCCAAAAGTCGTCTTTTTGTAGAGGTGGTGACGCACTATCATTTGTCTTGTTTCAGCAAGTAAGAAGCGCTTCTTGATGATGAAAATCGAAAACACAGCAAAAACTTTGCAAAATAGGAAAAGAAATGAAGAAGTAAATTGAAAACACAGAAATATTACACAGTTTGTTTGTTTCACATATTTGCGGATGTTTGAATGCAGAGTTCTCTGATTGGTTGCAAATACTACAGCAAGCTACATTTACTTTGCTATTGTTCTGAAAATACAAATTAACGCATTTAATGGGTCATGATATGATTTGGCAATTGTATGATGCCTGAAATGAACAAATCAGGAACATAAGACGTCGAATCGAGCTGAAATTCAGTGATGAAATTCTCTTGAAATCCTTTCAAAAATCTCCCAACGCCCTAACTAAGTTCATGTTTCTACCTTCAGTAATACCGAAGTAGTTACAATCATAGAGTAGGTATATTAGGTAGAGTGGTAACTCCGCATTTGATAAATCACCAATGTATATACACTTTCCATTTTATTAAATGAACTCAAGAGAATCAGCTTAAGCGTGATCATATCACAGACAACCTGTCACTGCAGAGCAAAATAACATAATCAAAGACAATGATTTCAATTAACTTTGATTAACCACATCACCAGTCAGATTCATGAGGTGAAACTTAAATTTAGTGTAAACTCGATAATTAGGCCATCCTTGGAGTGGTATAGATGAAACAAATTGCCTCCGGCTTTCACAGGAATCGTGTATTCTTAGAAGTCCGATATTTCGTCTTCTTCGACGGGGACTTGAAATGCACTGACAGAAACATCAGCTGAACAATCATCTAGCAGTCAAGCTCAATTATCGCAAAACTTATATTCTCTTAATAAATCAGGTTTCAGAATACTCACATTTTTTTCATAAATTTAGTGAATCATAAATTCATGTCGATGAAAATAGAATTAAAAACAATTAATTTCGGTCAAGAAAGCACAATAAGATCTCGACCTTTTGCATGAAGACTTTCATTATAATGTCATTTATGAAATTACTTTTATCTTCAGCTTGATTTCCGCTTAGTTATGATGCTTATTAGCAAATATTCATTCCCTTTGATATCAAACGTGTTTCATACTACTTATATATGGGCGTCATCTCGGTAGTATATAAATTGGCAAAAATTTCGCTTTTTCAAAACTGCTTTGGACCACCGGAACGCAATCTCCGCAAAAAACTGAATCTTTCCATATAAACATTTTCACTGTATACGGATAGTTTCTTGAGTCGACACTATGATCATAATGATTATGTAGAAAACGTCAAGAATCGTCTGAGTATGATGAACATCATTTCCCTTTTTGTCTGCAATATCACAGCGATGGCAACTTTTGGCGCAGAAGATTCAATAACACGACGGAGAAAGTTTTTTTAACTTTGTGAGAGAAAATAATTCAATATTTTCCTTGTTTCTCGTGATCCTACAAGACTTTCATCTCGTAATCAATACTCCAACTATTCCTTCACGAGATTCAAGGTTTTGACATATTTTTCAACCAATTTCATTCACAACAAAGTTCACAGCGTTGAGTATGGATGGGAGGAATCCTGGTTTTACATGATTTTTCTGAGGCTGACTTTTTCTCTCGACTTGATATATTTCTATGTAGATGTAGCTTTGTATCTAAAAATTCACGGTGATGTCTCTTCTCTTAAACTCCAGTATTTACCATCATTCATATCCTTCCTAGTACAAAATCATTTGTAATGCTCTCAATCACGCCTGAGAGCGAGCTGTGAGTTCGTATGGTGAGACTCTATTTTTCAAAATACGGGTAGTGCCTTATTTCCAACCAAAATTATTGAATTCATCATAGAAATCAGTGGTGCATTGCTTGAAAGATATCTAAGACTGTGAAATTAGAGTTGCTGTAAATCACAGATATTTATCATATATCCAGGATAATTTGAGACAAATACGGACATATCTAGGACGAGTGAACTTTACTTTCCTCACCGATGCTTTATTTTAAGAGAGAAAATATGGAACTGCTTTCAAATGGAAAGCATGCTATAAATCAGATAGAATACTTTATTCTCATACTTTAAGAAAATTATGGAATCGTGTTTTATACTTTTAAAGTATTCGAAATAAGTACCCTATCTAAGACGTGTTACTCCTTACGACGCATAGTCACTTTCACTGTGCAGTTTGATTGGTGGGAAAATTTGTACAATAGCTTCAGCCCATGAACATTGATTACCGCAGTTAGCAGCCTAGAATCAATGCTGATCGGAGCAATGTTGAAGATATATTCAGAAAGCTGAGAAGATTAAGCTAAAGCTAGTTTTGTTTATCTTGCTGATATGGATGAAAAGATGCGTGTTAAAGCGCTATTTGCAGATTTACAAGGCTTTGATCAGTCAAAAATATATTTGAAAGAGTTTTGCACTTTGAGAAGAGATTGGGATAGACAAAGTTCACGGTAGGCCTACATGAGAAACTTTGATATTTTATAAATGCATAAATCCAACGTTGGAGTATCCACCAACGTTTTGAAGACCTTTAAATAGAGCAACTGGAATATTCAAGCAATGCGTATAAACATTTCAGTATATACTTGGTGAGATCAAAAATGATTTAGACTCGACCAGAAGAATAATACTACGACTTAGATATTTCACACTGGATGACTAATGGATATATAGGTAACAAATATCGTATTGATAACTTTCATTGATATTTTTTTCTTTAGTATTTTTATCAATTTTAAATATTTACTATTTTTCAGCATTTTAGTTGATTTTTTCCGTACATTTCCTTTCTTGAAAGTATTTTGACCGATATATTTACTTCGAACATGACTTGCATAAACTTCAATAGGGTCTGAGTTGTATTCAACAACGTATTCAGTTGTTTTGATTGTTATAACAATCACGAGCGGTACCGAGTGTGAGTTGTGTTCAAAGGTCAGTCGCATTCCACAGAAAGACAAGATTCGCATTCCACAGACGATGCTTCCAGCGGTTGAGTATCGAAGTGTTATTCGGTTTCTTTTACTCCATCATTACGATAACCAATCCATAATATCCGAACTTTCTGCTGCCTTTGGTGATGATCGAGGCACCATGTAGAGTCACCGTCTATAACTGGATAAAGGAGTTTCAATCTGGAAGGCTGGATGTAACGGATCGCAAGTCCACAGGAAGACCTATTGAGATCGGGGATGACCACCAAGACAAGTTGAAGAGGATTGTGTGTGAAGATCGGCGAATCACTAAGAAAGAGCTTGCAGAAAAACTGAACGTGTCTTTCGGTAGCGGTGTATATCTTCTTTCCGAAATGGGCATCAGGAAACTGTGTTCAAGATTTGTTCCCTACTTTCTAACTTCTGAGATGTGCGACCGTCGCCTTCAGTGCTGCAATCAATTGATCGATCTTCATCAGAGTTTGGGTAATGCCTTCCTAAACAACATCATTACGGAGGACGAGACACCGTTATCACTGCACTTGCCTGAGGATCGACGGTCTTCCAAGGAATTCAAACTTCCTGTTGAGTCAGCAACTCGGAAACTGCGCAGTGGGACCAACCATCAAAGATGCTTGATGCTGACAATCTTCTGGAACAGCTGCGGCATTGTTCATATGGATTTCGCCGACCGACATCAGCGACTGAATACTGTGAGCGACTTCGTAAAGTTCGTCAAAGTGTTCGAAAACCCCGCAACCAGAATCTTTATCTACTACACGACAACGCGCCCATCAATACTGCAGTGACCACTACAACTGCAATGGAAGACTCAGACTTTCATGTGCTTCCTCATCCCCCATACAGCCCCGACTTAGCTCCAAGTGACTATTACTTATTCCGCTATCTAAAGCATCATCTCAGGGGAGAGCGTTTTGTTAATAGTGAGGATGTGAAAGATGCAGTGATGGTATTTTTCAATTCCAGAAGTCGAGACTTTTCGAGAGCTTCCTAAAAGGTGGAGCAAGTGTGTAGAGAATGAGGGGGTTACATTGAGAAGAAATGACTTGTATTTACTTTTGAAATTAACATTTTGTGGATTAGCTGCTGTACTTTTGTGGCATGTATTCAGAGGGAAGTTAAGGAAATGTACGGAAAAAATCAACTAAAATGCTGAAAAATACTAAATATTTAAAATCGATAAAAATACTAAAGAAAAAAATATCAATGAAAGTTAACAATACGATATTTGTTACCTATATATCCATTAGTCATCCAGTGTGAAATATCTAAGTCGTAGCATTATTCCTTCTGGTCGAGTCTAAATCATTTTTGATCTCACCAAGTATATACTTTTTCTCATTCCGAAATATGCGACGGACAATGCTACAAAATGAAGTGATTCGCCGCCTTGAATGGACCATCTGGAATGAATTTTACATCAGCGAAACTCCAATAAGATCTTGCATTAATGAACAAACAAGTAACTCTTCATCCACATTTTGTCAACAGGTACAGCACACCAATCCAAAGACAGCAATCAAGTGGGATATCCTTGTGACTGACAGAAACGCCTCAAAACTAGAGTCAATGGAATCCCAACAAATCAACAGGAATTTAACTTTGTTAATGAATTTTCAGGTGAATTTCTACTGACTTTTGTGTTGCCTTTACACTACTTTTCTACAATAAATTGTAATTTTCCATAAGCAGCATTGTGATCGTGATTAAATGATATGAATAAGGAGATTGAGAAGCCGAGCTGCTATTTAATTTTCTTTAATATTTTCAATATTTAGTGGTCAGGAATACAAAGAATACAAAATGATTTATACTAGGCAGAAGATGTCAAATTTAAATGTTAGTAGAAGAAATCAGATGGCGGTAATCATTACATTCATCTTTGTTGTTGATAGAAGGATTGGATAAAAGTATTCTTTATTTTTACTATTTATTTATTTATTTTATTATTTATTTATTTTATTATTATTATTTATTACTTCGAGGAAAGTCAGAGGCGTTTATTGTATCATTTTCTTTGTAATTTTTGATAGAAATTAGAAGACAAACTTAATACTTGGACCGTCTGAAGTGGCCATCGTCAGAAATGTATTTACGCTGCAATTCCTGGATGAGACTCAAATCCCAAAACAAATAGAAATTGCAGGAGACTAAGGAAAATGAGAAGGAGAAATTTTCAAGAAGTCTCGGTCTCACTGACTCACAATGTCCATTGAGGCTTTTGAGCTTTATTTGCAGCATTTCGTGCAGGAGGAGATCACATGTGCTGTAGCCTTAAGATCTTAAATTGTGACAGATTGATGTTGTTGTCGATGCTTCCCAAAAGATGACGATGACTGCGCTCCACAACCATTTCGAATAAGTGTCTCGGTGCGTGGCCTATGTTAATTTGCTGAGAGATAAAGAACACCAGATTATTACCGAGTTTACAGATATTACAGAATTTATTCCCACGGCAAAATCTTGCAGAGAGGGATTCTATCGCGGATATCTATAGTCCCACTTCATAGCCAACAAGCTGGCATATTTTATAGCGCAAAGAGGATAGGTGTGCAATTCTCCAGGACATAGCTCGTGAAATTACATGATAACTCCTAAGCATACAACCATAGATTTCTATATAGTATATCGGGATGAGACACTACCGATATCTACGTACATTAGTAGTCCTGTTTTGAAGACAGTTGATTATATATATTGATTATTATATACTTTCTCAAAGTGACTTTCAAATGTGTTGTCGATGGTTGAAGCACAAATTGTAGAACCCAAATAGAAAACAGGAGCTGCTATTTCATTTCATTGTTCCCCAAAAGACGCTGAAAGATTCAGGAAAATATTGGCTGCAAAATATTCGAGAATTTGAAGAGGGAATTTGGAATCACATAATATCAAGAACATCTACTCGTATAACAACTTACTAAAATCCGGTGAATTTGTTATTCCTTTTTCTCCCAGTTTTTTCAATTATAGCACCTCCATTGTAGGAAAGTTGTCTGATATCAAGGAACTCTACTATATCGAAAAGTCAAGACAGTTAAAAATGCACATAATTATATTGAAAACAAAGCTTTGGCTTCAAATGGGACATAGAAAAGTTCAGCTCTTTTAACTCATTCTTTCTTACACGAATTAGCTATTCAAGCACTGGAGCAATACAACTTCATTGACATTTTGGTAACGCTCCAAATTTTCTGTTGTTTTATTGACGTGATTAATGTAAAGACTCCAACGATAGGACTTCATTAACGAAGTGACCATTCCGACCCTATAAAATTAATTCAGAATTGTAAACTTGATTATCTGGAACGTTTCCTTGTTGTCATGCTGGAAGCTTGGGTGGTCTCAAAATCTCTTAGCCTGAGTAGAGAGTCATTTTACAACATGATCCAGTCCACCAAAACCCTTTGAGTGGAAATTAGTGTTTCATATCTTTTTGTGGTTCTAAGTATGTCCTCTTCGGACAAATTCATTCGAGTGCCGTTTCAGCTGGTATCGACAGTCTATTCATGTGAAAAAATTTGATATCTGTAAAGGATGTAACTGATGCAGAAAGAGCAAAATGATTTCCTTTCTAAGCACTCTGAAGTGTCCCAAAGCTTTGAACGCTGCTGCTGATCGCTCAGAATCAATTAATCTGGATTTTCTCGAGATTTTTTCAATCATGCCTGAACCCACAAACTCGGACTTAAGAAGGAAGGCATTATATGCAAAGCTTAGATGGATTTATAGTCAGAAAAGTCATCATTAAAAATTGTAGTCCTTCGTGTTATTTGATTCAAATCAAGTGAGAAGAGACCTCGTCCGACACTGCTTCAAGTTAGATGAACAGGATTATTTGCTGTATTTTTCTCGCGATGGTTTGATTGCACCAGCAAATTGTCTGATGGACATGACCATAAAAGCATGGAATTTATTGAAAATCCGCATAAAGAAAGCCCAAAAAATCCTATCCACAAGAACTAATGCAAAGGTCTCGAAAAACGTCTTTGCATTTGTTGGCAACAATTTTATCGTCATGATTTGAAATTAGACATCCATTTCAATTTTCTGGACTGAAATGATTCGTCAATTGTTGTATGAAAAATTACACATCAATATGGAAATCTGGATGTATAGGCTATCCATCCAAGTCTGTATTTGAAAAGTGCAGAAGTCGTCTAGCAAATTCTCATGTATTTTTCTTGGAATAAGCGATCGATTTATACAAAGCTGCTTGTTAAGAACGATTGAAATGGATGGCCACGAAAATTCTGCAACTTCTGTCACTTTCTTAATGCACAATCTATCCTCTATCAAAACCATCAGTAAAGCTCGTGGAATGATGTGAAGAAACACTCATGCACTAGTTGTTGTGCGAGTAGATGCTCTTGATATTATGTAATTCCAAATTCCCTCTTCAAATTCTCGAATATTTTGCAGCCAATATTTTCCTGAATCTTTCAGCGTCTTTTGGAAAACACTGACATGAAATAGCAGCTCCTGTTTTCTATTTGGGTTCTACAATTTATGCTACAACCATCGACAACACATTTGAAAGTCACTTTGAGAAAGTATAATCGTGATACTTAACAATCAACTGTCTTCAAAACAGGACTACTAATGTATGTAGATATCGGTAGTGTCTCATCCCGATATACTATACCATATAGAAATCTATGATAGAACTTAGCAGTACCATAGAAAGTCTTCTATGTTCAGGTAGTCTCAGAGACAATATAGTAGAATTGTCTCTGGATAGTCTATGCCAATGCAATAGAAATGACTCCACAAAGCCCCAGTGTTTACCTTCCAACGATGTCGTGCTGGGAAGTTCTTGGCAATCTGGGCGCTGACGGATGCGTGGATGTCCCGGTCTGAGGCTGTATTACTTGCTATCCATGGATGCTGTAATGCCTCCTTACAAGTGTACCGCTGTTTTGGTTCTTTCTTCAGAAGGTTGGAGATGAACTGCTTGGCTGAAAGAGAACGGACGTGTTATCTATGCACACAAAATTCATCAACAGGAAATGAACTCTCCCCTTGCCTACAGTCTAACCAGTGCATTTGAAAATTCTGCAGCAAAACTGCGAATAGATGAGGTCATTGCGTAGGAAGTTTCCTAATGTATTCTTCAACACGTGACGCAACATCAGCTGACTGCTGAAACCATCAGCAATAAGTTCAACAAAAACAGAAAGTCTGAAACTGCCATTACTCAAATACTGCGTTAGGCACGTCTCTGATTTCTTGTGACTAAGTTTTTATGCATTTCTGATGACCGATTGAAATTTCTTCAAACTCTGACCTCTATTTAAAAGCACTTTTTGAAAATCGCTGTTGTGCATGTATATGTGCAGCTGCTGTAATCTTTCTGTTCACTGTATAACTGAGATTCCAGCAGGCTATTCATAATTCACATTCATTTTCTAAATTCTCTACTTTAGTAGTATTCAGCAGGAAATAACCATCACCACTGGCGTAGCGTGCTTCAAAACATCTCCGGGGCTAGAATCAGTCTTGGCATCGGTATACCTTATAGCATGCAGCATATAGTAAAGTACCCGGCTCTAATCTAGAATTCACCTTGATCTTTTCAAATGAAGACGAAAGTATGAAGGAGTGAAGGTATACACGTGCTAACTACGTGTATTAGCTATGCGTTTGGCAGACTCAAACTCCGGCCAGAGTCGCCGCAATTAGCCAGCCAGTGTATGTGTAAGTGTAACTCGTAACGAATTCCCTGTCTTCACCCGAATTGAATCACACAGATGGATTCCTTCTTTGTCGGTTGCATGCAGTGGCCGCGACGAACTGAAAGGCGTCGCCGAGCTGTTCTGGCACGTGTGAACAGCACATTGATAGATTGGCTGAGTCATCGATGACATCAACAAGCCATTGCTGATCATGTGCGGCTTTTAGATTTTGGCCAATCGGTGCATTCTCGGCGACACTCCGGCGACTGCCCCTGAGAGAGGAAGAATGAGAGAGAAAGCCATCTACACTTACACATGCATCCGTTGGAAAGATGAAATAAAGATTTAAAGATAGGCATTAGATGTAGCGTTTGGCCACTGGAGCACATTGTACATGTTGGGGATTTATCAGAAAAATACATTCGGGGCACTGCCCTGAATGCCCTAATGGACGCTACGCCCCTGTCCATCATCATGCAGTCAAACAAGAGGGGAACTAGAACATATCCTTGGTGGACATCCGCTTCCAGCCCTACAGACAATTTTGTGCCCATTGGAAAAGCACTGGGAGGCAACAGAGTCCTGCGTAAACTATATGACTGTTGTTCACATGAATTTCATGACCATAATGACCGCGTGGATGGATTTCCAATGAACACATGAAAGCATGAGACAGATTAAACAACGACTGCACACATGGTGGAAGGATTGTATTAAAACTTTCTGCTTGTCTGTGTGGCAAAGTCTGCATTCGTGTCGCTGCTTGACAAATAACCGAGTTTCGAGTATTAACACTTTCACTCTTATGAACAACTCCGCTTTGTATCTGAAACTTTGCCAAGTAAATATCCTTCTATTCAAATGTAGAACACGACAGAATGGTTCAATGAAAGTTCACACCGCTTCCTCAAATACTGAATACAACAGAATGACGTTAGCTTAGACGTAAAACTCTTGGCGATTTCGTGGTTGACCCCGCAATATCCCCCCGCAATTTTTTCTCCAAAAACTTTACAGACAGGCGTGCTAACGCTTACAGTCTTTGCGCTAGCACAAATTTTCAAACGACTGAGTACAATCTGTGACAAGATTTCTTAAGTATTAAAACGTTACCATAGGAACCAACATAAAATCGATAACACGAGAAGCGTTAGATTACATGAGAGTTTAGTTGAGAAAACGTTCGAATATTGGTGGCACATACAAGAGATTAGTCACTGCATAATGTCTTGATATAGGATCACCCGGATTGAGGTCGGACGGCACATACAACGGTCGAATTCCCTTCTGAATGATAATAGCTCTGATCAGAAACCACAAACTTGATCGTTTACCCATTGAGAGGAGTCCAGTTACGTCCGTGGCTATAAGATCCCCGGGTTCCGCCAAAAGACAGGCTGTTGAGAAAGCCTGTAGCTCGTTTGCCCATTGTGAAGAGCGAGGTGTTGTTTTTGACCACGCGGAATCCTTACATACCACGGCCTGCGAAGTTGGTGTAGCATCAGAGAAAAAGACATTATGGGCCCTACCCGGTAAAACAATAGACCCATACCAAAACTTTTCCAAAACCGGAAGATAACGTTTTAAGTTTTCGAAGGTCCACTTTAGTGGCGCATACAAAGGACACATGACATGGAGAAGAAACGTTACATAGCCCAACCATTTTGGGTTGTTGTAAAACCGACTGGCAAGTTGTAAAACTTTTGGAATATTATCTAAATGTTTTTGCGCTAATCTGCGCGTGCGCGATTTGAGGTCAAAGGTAGAACCAAGATAATCGAGTTTACGTGTAGGACGCAGTTGAGACTTTTTGACGTTTATAGTGAAATTTACCGCTTTTAAACGCGCTAACAGACGGGCCTTGAGCCGGAAGATTTTTCGACGTGGTGCCGCTACTAGAATATCGTCTAAATGACACCAAATAACAGTGTTAGATGAACGCAAAGGATGAATAATTTCATTTAACGTATGTTGCCAGAAACTTGGAGAAGGGGCAAGGCCCATGGGCATACGGTTAAAACGGAATATCAGTGATGAAACGCGACTGCGGCGCCAAAGGCAGCGCGTGGAAAGCATTTTTCAAATCTATACGGATGCCCATGGCTCTACGCGGCCACACAAAAGACGAAGTCATAGCGTGAAACGAAGGCAGATGGAGGCGCGGTTTCTGTAAAAGAGGAGTTAGATGCTTGTAATCAACTAAGAACCTGATGCCCCCATCTGCCTTCGGAATGAGAAAAGGAAAACTTAAGAAGGGGCCGCGTTTGGGCCGAACTTGAAGCACATTGTGTCTTACCAAGTCTTGCAGAATATTCTCCATCAGCGATTGCTGCTGCAACGTTGTTTGCGTTGGTCAGCCCGTGGAATGGCTGATGCGGTGAATGTAAACTTTGAAGCCTTGTGTATTTACCAAAGTCTTGCGCACGTGTGCAAGGAGCAGCAGTTGAGTCTTGCCCGAAGTTGTCAGACATTTGAGACGCTGATGAGGCAGTCGGACATGAAAGTTCATATCTCCTGACTCGTCGTACCAAGGAGTACGAGACACGTCCGAATCGGGCAGCGAAGGAAGAGACTCAATATCATCACGGTCGGCTTGCCGTTGTGGAGAACCTAGAGGAGAATCAAAACCCGGTACGACGGGGTCCGAGTCCGGAAGCCGAGCTGTGGATAGCTGCTGAGATGCTGTAGAAGCTTGACTGCGGCTGAGTACGTCTTCATCTTCTTCTTGATCCAGCAATTCGAGGGCGAGAGGTCGAGGTCCTGAGGAAGGTCATCTGGAGGCAGCGAAGGAGGAGCCACGGAAATTGGCAAGGAGATAGAGTCGTCTGACTGACTACTGAGGGCCTCCCCTTGTTCCCTGGTCAGGTGGAGGCTGCTGCGTGAAGAAGAAGTTATTGTTGTTGCGCCTGCGACCTCGATTTGAATTTGACTGTCTATAGACCCCGCGACGGAGTCCGCGTCCAAATCCACTGTTCTGTACCCGCTGTGCCGTAGGGTCGGGGGCCTGCGCTGGTAAGCCCAAGTACTGGGCGTCATTGTAATTTGAGAGCTTGATCGTGTAATCCCAGCCAAAGCGGCCGGCGGCTCGGAGAAATCTGAGACGTTCATCCACGATTGCGTGTATCTCGTCCACGGTGTCGGTTGCTCGGATTGTGGCGAGGAGCTGCCATTCGCGTTTGTCGCGAGTTGTAAAATGTCGGGCATCGGCAGGGAGTGGAGGAGGTCCCTGAGAGGCTCCTGGCGCCAGAGCCGCTCTCTCCACACGAGTCGGGAACCTCCAGCGAGCGACAGCTGGACAGCTCGTGTGACCTGATCCAGTCGGTTATCGGAAGCTGGCGCGGCATTGTCTTCTTCTGACATTGAGGAATACGCCGCGAGTTAACCAGATTGCTCCGGCGCGTCTTCTGTGGTCAGTGGTGTGGCTGGTTGGACTTGTAGTTGAAACATTGGCGCTTTGCTGGATTTGTCCGGTGTTGAGAGCGGAGAGGCCGCGCTACTGGTTGACTGACTGATTGCCTGCTTGAGTAGGAGAGGCAGGGACGGAAAGCGCTCCAGGGTGCGCACATATACGGGGACCGTCACCCGCAATTTTATTCTCCAAAAACTTTACAGACAGGCGTGCTAACGCTTACAGTCTTTGCGCTAGCACAAATTTTCGACCTCTGAATCAAGAGATCACTACGCCAAGCACTTAACCACTGTGCCACGGAGACCGGATGCCTTTCCTGCCGACTTCCAATGACACTCTCGGGGATCGACCTCTGAATCAAGAGATCACTACGCCAAGCACTTAACCACTGTGCCACGGAGACCAGATGCCCTTCCTGCCGACTTCCAATGACACTCTCAGGGATCGACCTCTGAATCAAGAGATCACTACGCCAAGCACTTAACCACTGTGCCACGGAGACCAGATGCCTTTCCTGTCGACTTCCAATCACACTCTCGGGGCTCGACCTCTGAATCAAGAGATCACTACGCCAAGCACTTAGCCACTGTGCCACGGAGACCGCATGCCTCCGGAAGCCTCCCACACCGGAGGCTTGGACGGTGCTGACATGGTCACTGATCCCTCAGCGGAGGCATTGACGGTGCTGACATGGTCACTACTCCCTCACCGGAGGCTTGGACGGTGCTGACATGGCCACTACTCCCTCAGCGGAGGCTTGGACGGTGCTGACATGGTCACTACTCCCTCACCGCAGGCTTGGACGGTGCTGACATGGTCATTACTCCCTCACCGCAGGCTTGGACGGTGCTGACATGGTCACTACTCCCTCACCGGAGATTTGGACGGTGCTGACATGGTCACTACTCCCTCACCGGAGGCTTGGATGGTGCTGACATGGTCACTACTCCCTCACCGGAGGCATGGACAGTGCTGACATGGTCACTACTCCCTCATCGGAGGTTTGGACGGTGCTGACATGGCCACTACTCCCTCACCGCAGGCTTGGACGGTGCTGACATGGTCACTACTCCCTCACCGGAGGTTTGGACGGTGCTGACATGGTCACTACTCCCTCACTGGAGGCTTGGACGGTGCTGACATGGTCACTACTCCCTCACAGGAGGCTTGGACGGTGCTGACATGGTCACTACTCCCTCACCTGAGGTTTGGACGGTGCTGACATGGTCACTACTCCCTCATCGGAGGTTTGGACGGTGCTGACATGGTCACTACTCCCTCACCGGAGGCTTGGACGGTGCTGACATGGTCAATACTCCCTCACTGGAGGCTTGGACAGTGCTGACATGGTCAATACTCCCTGATCGGAGGCTTGGACGGTGCTGACATGGTCAATACTCCCTCACCGGAGGCTTAGACGGTGCTGACAGTTAAACAAGACATAAGAAATTTGAAGTATTTATGACTCGTAGGCTAAAATCTTTATTTCATATCAAATCCAGCGGTGATGTCCTTGTAGACATGAGCTACGGAACAGATATGCGTGAATGGGAAATGACATTCAAATGAATGAACAAAAGGAATCTCTTCTTAACTGACAGATCGGCGAACTGAAGCGCAATGTTCCTAAACAGTAGCCAAGAGCTTTGATGTCTCATTATGGGGTCGCCTTTCAGCATGAGAAATGGAAAATTCTGTAGGCGCCAATCTACTACAATGCCTGGAGCGCTCGTCAACTGCGCAAGAAGAATGTTTTGAGGATGGCTTGTTGAGCATCAATGTGTTAAACAAATTGTCGCTCATCCTACAGTGTTTAGAATTTATTCGCAACTAAAATACAAGAATGTTGCAGCATAACACATAGACCCGACGTCAGAATGTTTGTGGACATTTGAACTGTTCGCGATGCGGACAGGTGGGACATGTAGTGATCAGCAAGTCGATCAGACCTCTCCTTCGGATGAAATGATTTGAAGGGTGGAGAAGATTTCGGGATAATTTGCTTGCTTACGGACATGGGACGAAAATTGGACAATTATTCCCCATCAGCGAAGAAGTAGTACAGGCCTGTCATCTCACTCAAAGTGAAGTCGCGTGCGAACGGAAAATATATCATTATCCATCAAACTTTCATTCCAAAGTTGGAGAAAAGTTTCAAAATTTGATTTTGAGATAACAGAGCTCGCCGTGAGCAGTCTGTCATTACTAGTCAGAAGTTCTTCATCTTACGAACGCTTGCATGAAAAACGAGTCATTTTTTCATCAGTTTATGAAGGCAGGGCTGCTATCGATCAATGAACTTGTCCGTTATTGAAGACAAAACTCAGACTGAGAGCTTTAGATTAGAAGAACAAAGGTCTCAGACCATGAGAGAGCTGCAGGAATAAAAAAACTATCGGAGAGGAAGGAACATCAGACAGAAGGCACATGGAAAGTCGCTCATGTTATTAAAGGGCAAGTGAACGTCGCTCCATCATTGCTGTGGCGTTCATTTGTCATCCAAGTTAGAGGATGTGGTTCCTTTCAGCATCGTCAGAGGTCGGGCTGAACCGGACTGAGGAATCTGTAACGACGGAGGAGAGAAACGCAGACTGCTGAGGACTTCAAATGACCGATTTCCGCATGGACAGATTTGTAGATTCGGAGAAATCCGACAATCGATTAATGTGGTCAATAATCCACGCTGCTGTTATCATAAATATCAAGTCAAAAGTAATGACTCTAGTACTCCCTTCACTTAATAAGAGAAAGATGTTTTGTTCCAATCTGCTTCCCATTGGATGTGTTATTCCTTGACTCTGTCTGACAGACAAAACTCCACAGACGCGCAGATTCGTATTATGCTGACCGCTATTTCTATGGAATTCGCTGATTAGAAATCCAATGTCATCACAGGATTTCGTATCTAATTAGCATTCCCACACTACGATCAGGAAGCTTTGCTAATCTTTCTGTGGAAGATTTATGTTCGTAAAGCATCAATTTAAGAAATCAAGGATGAAATCGAGAACATGAATGGGTTAGGAAGACTGATCGCACTGTAGTCATTAGGTAAACAGTGTGTGCAAGGATCAGATGGATCTGTTCCACCAACCTACACTGTAAATCGCTCAATACCAATCACATACGAAGGATGCATACCAAAATATTTTTTTGGTATATATTTGTATTCTCTTGGTATATATTTGTATGCTTTTCGCATGTTATTTCAAATGTGGTATGCTTTACATACGAAAGCCATACTAGCACAATGTTAAAGGAAAGCATCAATGATTTCTAATATATGTTGATCTAAGCCTTTTGTCAATAAAGATCACACTAATGTTACTGCTGTTTTGTAAGTAGTAAGATAATGACATTTAATAGTCAAACTAACAATACTGAATTCGATTTTAATACATGTAAGTCTAAGGCATTACATGAATAATCAACAAGTATTCAACCATCAACAATATGCAGTATGTAATTTTGGAACTAAGCATATTATCAATCCGAAATAAAAACACATTATAATTCATGAACGCAAAAATAGTTATGTTTGAGATGTATAAGTCAACATGATTACACGAAAAATATCGTTTTATTGAAATGATGTTTATCAATTTAGTTCATGGAAATGAGCTAATTATGAGTCTTGTAAATGCTATAAGACAAGAAGCAACGATGACATGCGGCGTTACTTTAACAATAAATCCAATCTAGTTGTATACCATACTTTCACAAAGAAATATTCACGACTGGTATTACTGGAAAAATTGTATTTGACAGTAGTATGTAATATACACATATTTTTTGCCATGTGACTTAAAGCTCTTCATACTAAACACATACCAATGAGGACGAATTTGCATCGGGTCTCGTATATAAAACATACCAACAATTCGTATTTCAGTGTAAAACAGCCAATCATAGAATCAATCAATAGAATAGTTCGTATCGCTACATACCAATCACATACGAAAGTAGGTGAGGTTTCGTATGAAAAACATACCAGATCTCGGTAAGCATACGAGAATCTCGTATCAGATGCTAGTTTCAAATTGTATGTAATTTTCGTATCCAGCGGTTTACAGTGTAGTGAATGAAAGCCCTGGGCATCATGCACCTGCGATCCAATGCTCTACGATGGCTGGGCACTAGGAATGTGTGCGTGACGGAACATGGTCCAACACGTTCATGAGCCACGAAATACCTGATCCGAACACCCGAGGATGCCTGACGGAACATGGTCCAACACGTTCATGAGCCACGAAATACCTGATCCGAACACCCGAGGATGTCTGACGGAACATGGTCCAACACGTTCATGAGCCACGAAATACCTGATCCGAACACCCGAGGATGCCTGACGGAACATGGTCCAACACGTTCATGAGCCACGAAATACCTGATCCGAACACCCGAGGATGCCTGACGGAACATGGTCCAACACGTTCATGAGCCACGAAATACCTGATCCGAACACCCGAGGATGCCTGACGGAACATGGTCCAACACGTTCATGAGCCACGAAATACCTGATCCGAACACCCGAGGATGTCTGACGGAACATGGTCCAACACGTTCATGAGCCACGAAATACCTGATCCGAACACCCGAGGATGTCTGACGGAACATGGTCCAACACGTTCATGAGCCACGAAATACCTGATCCGAACACCCGAGGATGCCTGACGGAACATGGTCCAACACGTTCATGAGCCACGAAATACCTGATCCGAACACCCGAGGATGCCTGACGGAACATGGTCCAACACGTTCATGAGCCACGAAATACCTGATCCGAACACCCGAGGATGCCTGACGGAACATGGTCCAACACGTTCATGAGCCACGAAATACCTGATCCGAACACCCGAGGATGCCTGACGGAACATGGTCCAACACGTTCATGAGCCACGAAATACCTGATCCGAACACCCGAGGATGTCTGACGGAACATGGTCCAACACGTTCATGAGCCACGAAATACCTGATCCGAACACCCGAGGATGCCTGACGGAACATGGTCCAACACGTTCATGAGCCACGAAATACCTGATCCGAACACCCGAGGATGTCTGACGGAACATGGTCCAACACGTTCATGAGCCACGAAATACCTGATCCGAACACCCGAGGATGCCTGACGGAACATGGTCCAACACGTTCATGAGCCACGAAATACCTGATCCGAACACCCGAGGATGTCTGACGGAACATGGTCCAACACGTTCATGAGCCACGAAATACCTGATCCGAACACCCGAGGATGCCTGACGGAACATGGTCCAACACGTTCATGAGCCACGAAATACCTGATCCGAACACCAGAGGATGCCTGACGGAACATGGTCCAACACGTTCATGAGCCACGAAATACCTGATCCGAACACCAGAGGATGCCTGACGGAACATGGTCCAACACGTTCATGAGCCACGAAATACCTGATCCGAACACCCGAGGATGTCTGACGGAACATGGTCCAACACGTTCATGAGCCACGAAATACCTGATCCGAACACCCGAGGATGTCTGACGGAACATGGTCCAACACGTTCATGAGCCACGAAATACCTGATCCGAACACCCGAGGATGCCTGACGGAACATGGTCCAACACGTTCATGAGCCACTGAAATCTTCGATTGACAGAACATGTGCACCCACATAAAATAGACTGAAACAAACTTCATTTTATCAATCATATCCTGTAATGGGAAGGTTTTAACTTGTTTACATCATAGATTTCTTAATAGTAATTTATAAGTTCATGAGAAGATTCTTGATTTCTCGTTGATCGACTTGGTCACCTGTAGGCTTTCTATCAATATCCGCTTACCAATGATCTGTGCCATGGGATTGGTTATTTCCAGCAAGTTCTTCGCATTTTGATCAGTGCATTTAAAAAGTGGTTCTACTATTGAAAAGTTATGTATTGAATGCATTGAGAAATCATTGTGTAGTTCCTCGCACTAGTGCAAGAACTCAATATCATGCAGGAAATGTAATACCGCAGAGCTAATCGTGCTTCCATCTGTGATTGAACTCACTGTCTATGTTGCTTCGCGTCTCGTGCTTCAAATAACACAGACAGTTAGTTCAATCATAGAATTCTATGGTTCAATTATGGTGGATGCACTGAAAGCTATGCGGCAAAAGACATTTCATGCGTTCTCGCGTTCTATGCTACAGTCCGTTTCATAAAAAGTGGATCATCCTAAAATTTGACTAAATAAAACATAAGTATGATACAGAAAGCATTTTCATGTTATTTCATGTCCCTAATATATTTAAATGTCCTTATATAATCTGATAAGCTATGATACAGTAACGGTTCTTAAGAAGCTAATATTTTGTGGCCCTACCCTTATTGTCAATGACATTACCAATTCGTCTAGGCATTGATTCGATAATATCGTTGATTTTTGACTGATCTAACTTTCTCCACTCTCTTTTTAACAGTGACGTAAGTTGTGATACGCCATTTGTAGGTGGCAGTGAACGACGAACGTTACGTTTTAGAATACTCAATACATTTTCTATGGGATTCAGATCAGGAGAACGAGCTGGCCAAGATAATGTCCTAAGCCCTAATTGAGACTTGCATAAGTTGACTCTACTACTCCTGAGACACGTAGCATTATCATCCATAAATAACCAAGTCGATGGATCACCAAGTTGATCTGTCATTTGGCCAATGTTCATTCGTAAAACATTCACATAGCGTTCAGAATTCATGGTTCCTTGCTGTATGTGAAGTTCAGAGCGGCCATTGGTCCAAATGCCAGCCCAAATCAGCTGAGTCGCACCACCTTGTACCCGGGGCCGATGTAAATGTCTCGGAATTTCCTGATCAGATTTTATCCATAATCTCAATCGACCATCACTATCCTTCAGACGGACTGATGCCTCATCAGACCAGACAACCCGATCCCATTGATTTCGCCAGTGACAATGACTCATTGCCCATCTGAGACGTCTTTTTGTATGCTGATCTGATAATTCGATCTGAGAAGGCCTCTGACAGCTCTTGAAATTCGACTCAATAAGTCTTCTACGAATAGTGGACTTAGAAATAGAAGAGTCTAGTGCAGCCATCTCAGTTAACGAGAGACTTGGATCAACTTTAACAAATCTCAAAATTAGGCGGTCTCTACGTTTGGATGTTTTGCGTGGACGACCAGAGCCCTCTTTACGACAGAGTCGAAAATCATCATTATGCCATCGATGCACATTTGTGTAAGGGACATTTAGTCGCTTGCTTGTTGCTCGCAAAGAAAACCCTAGTTCTAGCAAGGCTGACACTTTGCCTTTTGTGAATGCGATCTCGTTATTGTTCATTTGTGCTTTGTATTGTTTTCAACCGGTAAGAGATAGATTTCTAGCTGAAAGCAATCAGGAGTGCTGCCAACACCACCGCAACGAAGTCAGGAAGCTATGGAACATGAAGTCCAGTTAATCACATGTAGCAGTTACATTATTGTTGATGAATAATGGTGCTATACTGGCTCTGATTGACCGATTTTCTTTATTTTTGTTTTGCTTGATAGCTTTTGGCTTGTAGAAAAACATATTACATAACAAAGGAAACAAATGTAATTTTATAAGAGTGAGGTATGATTTTGTGTAACATTGCTAAATGAAGATCAAATTATCTACTACTTTTTTATCTATAACAGGAAAACAACTCAATATTCATGCTTGAAATTTCCAACAATGATTTTAGTAAGCACAACTGACATATCTTCCAAATTTCAGAGAAATTCGTTCAAATTTGGCGGAGTTAGACAAAGTTGAAGTTAAGGCGATGTTTAAGGGTGATCCATTTTTTATGAAACAATCTGTATTATAATGGCATGGGAATTTCTATGACTTCAGCATAGAACGCAAATACGAATTATCAATTTTCATCTATCGTTGAAAATTCAAATTTTGAGCCCTGATATTCATTAATTTGTAGTTGCCTGTACATCAAGTCAGCGCCTAAGCTTGTAAGCGACTAAACCAGACTATCCTTCGCTTCTCATTTTCTTTAATTAGCAAGAGACAAGTGTCCTATCTGACAAGTTGCTACCTAATGTTTTCTGTCATAGCTTCGCCATATTAATTCATTACATAATACTGACAGAAACTCACCAGAATCTGATATGCCATCCCAATATGGAGATTCAAATTCGAATTGTGCTTCTCTGATTTGTTGAAAGAGTTCTTGGTCATTTTCATCATAAAATGGCGGATACCCGCACAATCTGCAAGTAAGAGCATGATTCTCCGGTCATTTAATGAAGGAGTGGACTGCCACAGCAGTAAAGGCCGATTCTTTCATGCAATTGACAGAGAAATGATGCACAAAGCAACAACCTCTCGATGCACATCATCTGAAGTTGCTGCGCTTACGTAGATAGTATTAATGTCATTTTCATTGAAAGATCGGCCAAAATCACCTGAAAGTCCACTTCCTGATTGTGCACAGTTAATGGTACAAAAACATCAGCTGTTGTAGGGACTGACATTTCATTTTACAAATGCGGTTTCGGATAAAATGTTCTTCACACTTTTCATAAATGTTATTTCCAGACGCGTATGAATGATGTCTTGATTCATTTGCTGAAATGCATTGAATTTAATTAAAGCATTTTCATTAATTTTTTAATTTATTAAAACCGTCAAAGACCATCGCCAACAAGTGACTGGAATTCAAATCAACACTCTTCTCATGTTTTCTCTGAATACTTCGTCACTGAGGCCAATGAGACAAGGATTTCGTTGTATAGGATCACTTGGATATCCCAGAATTGCACTAAGTGCAGAAAGTTCAATATGAAATGCTGTCAGAAATAGTTCCCTTCCAAGAATGGAGGCCTACTGCAGTATACAACTTGTAGTTCATCACATTCCGACAGCTGATGTCAATTCATTTTGCCTTGAAACTACTATCTCGTTAACCTCAAAAACGAAAATGTTGGAGAGCTTTCGTTTTCACTTTCGCTTTTGACAGATGATTTTCATTTTCGCTAACGAAGACAACACTATTCCGGATATCTGGAATTTCTAAGGACCACTCTATCTTTCCAGATGAGAGGATTTCTACATATCCGAGCTCGTCTGTAGTAGATAAACGTACAATTCTCTCTGAAGATAAAAAACAGCCAGTACATAAAATAACAGCAAACTGTCATTAATAAGCAACTTCACAGTTGTGGAATTTTTACTTATAATGTAATCTGCAGCTGTTTGCTTCGTCTACAGGCTCAGTAAGCATTTTCAATGAAGTTATCGATGTCAGTTTTGTATGGCAACGTCAGCGGCAATTCAGTGATATTGTCTTTGCCTACTACGAGGATCTGAACATCTGATAATTGTCACTGTGTGAAGTCAGGATAGAAATGCAACTTACACAAGAAATAAAAGAACAACTCAATAAAGGAACTCTCTAAGTTCATGAACTCTTGTCTGTTATTGGTCGTTGGCTGGCGTTGTTTGATAAGAACAGATTTGAGGAGTCAAACGCGTGCACACAGCTCTATCGTCTCATGATGCTCTGCACAGCCGAAATATGCTTAGGATTAAGGAAATATACATTTTTCTGTTCATATTTCATGATTATTATCTTTTGTAGTAGCAGCAGTAGAGGTGAAGTGATCTCATGAAAAATAACGGAGAGTAAAGTGTGACATTTACATACATATAAAGTTGCAGTTCCTCAAGAGTTCAATCTCAGCGTTGGAAGGACATATTGAAGTCAAGACAAGCTTTTATAAGAAATGCGTTGCTTCTTCTAGCGGTGCGAAAAGCGTCTATTGCAAAGTGTCTTGAAAAATGTAGACGACGAGGAACAATTTCTCTTAAAGGATGAAGTCGGTTTTCACATTTCAGCAAAAAAGAAAAAATTAACTTGCTGAACAGGTCATCAATATCGCACACTATGTTACACTCACATTTGAATCCGCAGATAAAATGGTGAGAACGTTTCGTAATGCGACGAATTTTAGATTGTACACTTTGAGTTCGCTGACAAAAAATGGGAGCAGCATACGTTAACACAGATGAGATAATCGCGCTATATACTTCAACAAGCTGATTTTTAGATAGATGCGGCGTTAGACGACGAATGACATAAAGTCTTTGTGAACATATTTTCGAAACTGATTTAAAATGCTCGTCTTTAAGCTGTAAATTATCAGACCAGATGACACCAAGAATTTTTAGCACTTTCACTACCTTGATATCAGGCATAATTGGCACGGTAGAATTGAGAGAGCATTTGAAAATTATTTGCTTGCTTTTCGATTTGTTCATGACCAGGCATTTTTCGTCCACCCAAGACTGAATAGTTGGCAAATTGGAGGGCGTGGGAGACTGATAAACTCTTTCAATCAAATTCAAGTCATCTGCGTTGTTCACTATCTTTGCAGTAGTTACATAACATTATATTGTATATCGCACCACTCATCCTAAAACTTGACAATTTCGATCAAAAATCATTTCACTGACATATCCAGAAGGCCTATTGACACACTGATGATTGTGAGCAGCTAACGTCTCGTCCATTTATCATTTCAAATGAACAATTTCTTCCATTTACGAAATTTTAACACTATGAGAACTGAGTCCGCGTCAACTGTCAATTTAGGATGACAGCCGATTTACCAACTCAGTTTCCGAGCACAAATTTGATGAACAGCCAGGAAATGTCTTTCTTCATTGTCTTTAGTCATTTCGGGTGACTGTCACCGTTTGTGTTCTCATAGACGAAGGAATTTTCCTCTCACACCGATGAAATGATCAAATACTGCTAAATATTGACAGTTCTTCAACTGCGTGTTCCTGAAGACATTGTCCCACGTCAGCAGGTTTTCTATTGTTCTTCAGAGACATCCTGTCCAGAATTCTACGCTCAACATGATGAATACAAGAATGTGAATCTAAAGTGTAAGAATGTCAAAAGATAAGTTGCAGTTTAACATAGAAATCGTAGAATGATTGGTTTGTTTAATCCACTCAATTGCCTTGTCTGCGCGTTTGACTTTCCTCAATACTGATGGTCACGACCAGAACAAGTCTCGAGGGGCAAGGAGATCAATTTTCCATTGAACGCATGACAAATTCAAGTCTGAATTCTGATAGACTAGACGATTGACACCACATCAACCGTACACAGTCAGTAAATTCAGATCGTGAAGAGTCGAACGGTGTGAATAATATTTCCATTTGACGAATATATCACGGAGAAAAGTGACTCCAGGATACGCACTTACCACTTGACGGACCTGCCTGCAAGCTGGCCGTTGAGGTTCGCCTGTTCGCTGATAATCTGCTGCTTCTGCGATGCGCGCGCTTGGCCAATCACACAAGCCGAAGAGAGAGGAATATCTATGTCAATCGCTTGCTACCGCTGCTGACACTGGCTGGGATAGGACTTGTCCGCTCTAGACTACCCCACACGCATGAATCTGTCTCCAAGGTTTACCAAACCCGGGAGGGGACTCGATCCTCTCTCCTATTTTTGCTGTGGACATCGTAGAACAAAGCCGAACGACATCCACTTTCTTGACTTTTAGTTTAACGTATTTACAACTTTTCACAAGAATCTTTCGACTTGGCTCAAGGTCTGTAGCCACTTCTTCAGAGCATTTCACCGAGGCGCCTCGATTTTCAATATGATAACAGCGTTATAATATTTCCATTAATCTCTTACAGCGCAGACATCGAAATAGAGAATTTGTAATTCAAATGTTTTGAAAATACTACTCATTAAAAGTTTCAATAGTAATTTATTAAAAGCTTCATTTCAGTGGAATGGTTACTTTGGATGGAAAATCTTCTACATATCATGTACTTGTTTTTGAGTCGCATTCTTTGCTCAAATCGATCTTATCGTACTTCTAGCATCGATCATGAGAGTGTCTGATAGACCATTCGATCAGAATTGGTGATTTTAAATTGTGAATTGCTATCCAACGAAGATGAACGAATTAGATCAGAGCAATGTCACCATAAGGAAGTTCACACACAAAAGACATTCTGAGCAACTTTAGAGTGGGGATAAATCGGTCCCTGGAACGCGCATCACAGCTCAGGATGGTAACCGAGAAATTTGTCCTAGAAGAAGGTTGCAGACTATTTTCAAGACAAAATCGTCTCACGCCTACGTCTGATGGCAGTGATGTTACAAGCAAAGTGTTCATACATCTCAAGTGTGGAAACTGCCCATTACTCTAATGTATTTTTAAACAAAGGTTTAAGTAAAAATATAATACAGGTAAAATCGGCAAGCGTTTCGCGTCCAGACGCTTGGTCACTGCCTTACTAAAGATCAACTAAAGACTAAGTAAGGCAGTGACCAAGCGTCTGGACGCGAAACGCTTGCCGATTTTACCTGTATTATATTTTTACTTAAACCTTTGTGTTTATTCGGCATTATATATATTTCGGGAGAGATTTGTGACGTTTTTCCTTTTATTCATTATGCGCCTCCCGCCTCAAGCCATTACATATGGCCATGAAATAGCAAAAACACTGGGAAAATCCGGAAGATCAATTTCCATTGAACTTTTCTTGTCTTTCAGATTTTCATCCTACTTTTACGGATGAATGTTGTCATTCTCGAATAAAATGTCTTTGCGCAACATAGTCATCTTATATTAATCAGAAATAGGAAATAAGTATGACGAAAATGAATGCACTAAAATCTATGAAAGTTGCCATAACATAGGCATAGGTATATGGATAGGAAAAGGTCAGCAGAAATTGAATTCACTTATTCAAAAATAGAATGCAAAAAGGTATATCAACCTTGTACCAACACTCTTCTAACCATAGAAATGGACCTTCATCTATGCATTTGTCTTCCAACTGTCTGCGGATATCTATGTAGTTGTTCTCTGATTCATTATGTTTTGTCTTCCAAATGTCTGCGGATATCTATGTAGTTGTTCTCTGATTCATCTATGCATTGTCTTCCAACTGTCTGCGGATATCTATGTAGTTGTTCTGTGATTCATCTATGCATTTGTCTTCCAACTGTCTGCGGATATCTATGTAGTTGTTCTGTGATTCATTATGTTTTGTCTTCCAAATGTCTGCGGATATCTATGTAATTGTGCTCTGATTCATTATGTTTTGTCTTCCAACTGTCTGCGGATATCTATGTAGTTGTTCTGTGATTCATTATGTTTTGTCTTCCAACTGTCTGCGGATAACTATGTAGTTGTTCTGTGATTCATCTATGCATTTGTCTTCCAACTGTCTGCGGATATCAATGTAGTTGTTCTGTGATTCATCTATGCATTTGTCTTCCAACTGTCTGCGGATATCTATGTAGTTGTTCTCTGATTCATTATGTCTTGTCTTCCAACTGTCTGCGGATATCTATGTAGTTGTTCTCTGATTCATTATGTTTTGTCTTCCAACTGTCTGCGGATATCTATGTAGTTGTTCTCTGATTCATCATGTTTTGTCTTCCAACTGTCTGCGGATATCTATGTAGTTGTTCTGTGATTCATCTATGCATTTATCTTCCAACTGTCTGCGGATATCTATGTAGTTGTTCTGTGATTCATCTATGCATTTGTCTTCCAACTGTCTGCGGATATCTATGTAGTTGTTCTCTGATTCATTATGTTTTGTCTTCCAACTGTCTGCGGATATCTATGTAGTTGTTCTGTGATTCATCTATGCATTTGTCTTCCAACTGTCTGCGGATAACTATGTAGTTGTTCTGTGATTCATCTATGCATTTGTCTTCCAAGTGTCTGCGGATATCTATGTAGTTGTTCTGTGATTCATTATGTTTTGTCTTCAACTGTCTGCGGATATCTATGTAGTTGTTCTGTGATTCATCTATGCATTTGTCTTCCAACTGTCTGCGGATAACTATGTACTTGTTCTCTGATTCATTATGTTTTGTCTTCCAAATGTCTGCGGATAACTATGTAGTTGTTCTGTGATTCATTATGTCTTGTCTTCCAACTGTCTGCGGATATCTATGTAGTTGTTCTCTGATTCATTATGTTTTGTCTTCCAACTGTCTGCGGATATCTATGTAGTTGTTCTCTGATTCATCATGTTTTGTCTTCCAACTGTCTGCGGATATCTATGTAGTTGTTCTGTGATTCATCTATGCATTTACCTTCCAACTGTCTGCGGATATCTATGTAGTTGTTCTGTGATTCATCTATGCATTTGTCTTCCAACTGTCTGCGGATATCTATGTAGTTGTTCTCTGATTCATTATGTTTTGTCTTCCAACTGTCTGCGGATATCTATGTAGTTGTTCTGTGATTCATCTATGCATTTGTCTTCCAACTGTCTGCGGATAACTATGTAGTTGTTCTGTGATTCATCTATGCATTTGTCTTCCAAGTGTCTGCGGATATCTATGTAGTTGTTCTGTGATTCATTATGTTTTGTCTTCAACTGTCTGCGGATATCTATGTAGTTGTTCTGTGATTCATCTATGCATTTGTCTTCCAACTGTCTGCGGATAACTATGTACTTGTTCTCTGATTCATTATGTTTTGTCTTCCAAATGTCTGCGGATAACTATGTAGTTGTTCTGTGATTCATTATGTTTTGTCTTCCAACTGTCTGCGGATAACTATGTAGTTGTTCTGTGATTCATCTATGCATTTGTCTTCCAACTGTCTGCGGATAACTATGTAGTTGTTCTCTGATTCATTATGTTTTGTCTTCCAAATGTCTGCGGATATCTATGTAATTGTGCTCTGATTCATCTATGCATTTGTCTTCCAACTGTCTGCGGATAACTATGTAGTTGTTCTCTGATTCATCTATGCATTTGTCTTCCAACTGTCTGCGGATATCTATGTAGTTGTTCTCTGATTCATTATGTTTTGTCTTCCAAATGTCTGCGGATATCTATGTAGTTGTTCTCTGATTCATCTATGCATTTGTCTTCCAACTGTCTGCGGATATCTATGTAGTTGTTCTGTGATTCATTATGTTTTGTCTTCCAACTGTCTGCGGATAACTATGTAGTTGTTCTGTGATTCATTATGTTTTGTCTTCCAACTGTCTGCGGATAACTATGTAGTTGTTCTGTGATTCATCTATGCATTTGTCTTCCAACTGTCTGCGGATATCTATGTAGTTGTGCTCTGATTCATTATGTTTTGTCTTCCAACTGTCTGCGGATAACTATGTAGTTGTTCTGTGATTCATTATGTTTTGTCTTCCAACTGTCTGCGGATAACTATGTAGTTGTTCTGTGATTCATCTATGCATTTGTCTTCCAAGTGTCTGCGGATCTCTATGTAGTTGTTCTGTGATTCATTATGTTTTGTCTTCCAACTGTCTGCGGATAACTATGTAGTTGTTCTGTGATTCATCTATGCATTTGTCTTCCAACTGTCTGCGGATATCTATGTAGTTGTTCTGTGATTCATCTATGCATTTGTCTTCCAACTGTCTGCGGATATCTATGTAGTTGCTCTGTGATTCATTATGTTTTGTCTTCCAACTGTCTGCGGATATCTATGTAGTTGTTCTGTGATTCATTATGTTTTGTCTTCCAACTGTCTGCGGATAACTATGTAGTTGTTCTGTGATTCATCTATGCATTTGTCTTCCAACTGTCTGCGGATATCTATGTAGTTGTTCTCTGATTCATTATGTTTTGTCTTCCAACTGTCTGCGGATAACTATGTAGTTGTTCTGTGATTCATCTATGCATTTGTCTTCCAACTGTCAGTGGATATCTATGTAGTTGTTCTGTGATTCATTATGTTTTGTCTTCCAACTGTCTGCGGATAACTATGTAGTTGTTCTGTGATTCATTATGTTTTGTCTTCCAACTGTCTGCGGATAACTATGTAGTTGTTCTCTGATTCATTATGTTTTGTCTTCCAAATGTCTGCGGATATCTATGTAGTTGTTCTCTGATTGATTATGTTTTGTCTTCCAAATGTCTGCGGATAACTATGTAGTTGTTCTCTGATTCATAGTTTTGATGTAGATATTCATTCCCTTCCATTCCATATTTCAATGATATTCTCTTGTCAACTGTGATATCAAATAAAACTGCCTATCAGCGCTGGCTAAAAAGTAATATCATAGCTGTCATTTCATACTTCCCTTATAAACTACTTCGGTTACAAGTTTGTGATCTATTCACTTTTGCAATTTATTAATACATTTTCAAATATCAATCGACAAAGGATATCTGCCGCTTGTCACTGTTACCGAATGTATACATCTCTGACGAATCAGCTGGTGCGTAAGAACAGTCATAAATCGTTGTTTTTTATTACTTGACAAGAAGTTTAGTCAAGACGAAAAGACAGAGACAAAATGAGCTACTTCGATGAGCGAGTATGTTGTCAACTGTCATCAACAACCTCTAATGCAATATTGAGATCAAAGAAGCACAGAGATCCAGAGATTTCGTGATTGGAACAATAATAATAATATTAAAGACGTTTATTTGAAAAAGTTACAAAAGTCTCAGTAATGGCAATCGTGGGACCCCAAGTTAAATATACAGAATTAGTATTCACAGAAAAATCATAAAAGTGAAAGAAATACGCAGCAATACTCAAATGATGAATCCGGAGTTATACAGTCTCGACATGCATATGATAACGGGTCAGAAATAACTAATAGTTAGTCATTCACATTGTGTAAAGTTCGCGTTTCTTCTTGTTAAAATATTGAACCGCAATATGCTGGTTTAAAATGTTGTGGTTCAGTCATAGATATGAACACAATGACATTACAATGGATCTCAGAGCCGCAATATAACATCAACATGGATTTTTGAGGGCACATTGTTCCTATTTGTCCTACATTGTTGCCGAAAATATACATGTTAATAATATCATGCGTAATTGAAATGGACTGGCAGCAATGTAGGGAAAAGTGGACAGCAATGCTGTGAATACACATAGATATGCGGTAGCTGAGATTTCTACAATATCTTCGGCATGCATTGATGCAGATATCATCATTAAGAGACACATTGTTGCCTTCCTTTTTCCACATTGTACCATAGCTAGATAACGCACTGTATGGCGTCAAGTGATGTGGGCGGATGAATCCCGTTTCACTTTGGATTTTCACGGTGGTCGCATTAGAGTGCATCGAATGGTTGGTGAGAGGTATTCACCCTGCTGCATATCTGAGCATGACCGCTATGGTGGTGGTAGCGTGATGATCTGGGCCGGTATCTGGTACGGAGGTCGAACTGTCGCAGTCATTGTGAATGGGAACTTGAACGGAGAGCGATATTTATCGAATATCATATCTCCAATCGTCATCCCAACGGTAAATGAACTCAACCTCATATTCCAGGATGACAACGCTCGACCACACACAGCTCATTGTGTAACAACAGCGATAGTGAGATCTGGAATTCACATCCTCCATTGGCCTTCACGCTCCCCCGACCTGTCTCCGATCGAACATGCTTGGGATGAACTTGGTCGGAAATTGAGAGATGCATATGATCATCCGCCATCAACACTGACAGCTCTTTCAGAGAGACTCATCGATCAATGGTCATTATTGGATCAGGAACGGCTTGATCATCTTTGCGACTCGATGCCGATGAGACTTCAAAGCTGCATTTCAGTGCGGATGGTCATTACTGGATCAGGAACGGCTTGATCATCTTTGCGACTCGATGCCGATGAGACTTCAAAGCTGCATTTCAGTGCGGGGAGGACATACTCGGTACTAATGTCTCCCATTTATTCAAATATAATATTCATATATATTCAAGTCTGAATTCTGATAGACTAGACGATTGACACCACATCAACCGTACACAGTCAGTAAATTCAGATCGTGAAGAGTCGAACGGTGTGAATAATATTTCCATTTGACGAATATATCACGGAGAAAAGTGACTCCAGGATACGCACTTACCACTTGACGGACCTGCCTGCAAGCTGGCCGTTGAGGTTCGCCTGTTCGCTGATAATCTGCTGCTTCTGCGATGCGCGCGCTTGGCCAATCACACAAGCCGAAGAGAGAGGAATATCTATGTCAATCGCTTGCTACCGCTGCTGACACTGGCTGGGATAGGACTTGTCCGCTCTAGACTACCCCACACGCATGAATCTGTCTCCAAGGTTTACCAAACCCGGGAGGGACTCGATCCTCTCTCCTATTTTTGCTGTGGACATCGTAGAACAAAGCCGAACGACATCCACTTTCTTGACTTTTAGTTTAACGTATTTACAACTTTTCACAAGAATCTTTCGACTTGGCTCAAGGTCTGTAGCCACTTCTTCAGAGCATTTCACCGAGGCGCCTCGATTTTCAATATGATAACAGCGTTATAATATTTCCATTAATCTCTTACAGCGCAGACATCGGAATAGAGAATTTGTAATTCAAATGTTTTGAAAATACTACTCATTAAAAGTTTCAATAGTAATTTATTAAAAGCTTCATTTCAGTGGAATGGTTACTTTGGATGGAAAATCTTCTACATATCATGTACTAGTTTTTGAGTCGCATTCTTTGCTCAAATCGATCTTATCGTACTTCTAGCATCGATCATGAGAGTGTCTGATAGACCATTCGATCAGAATTGGTGATTTTAAATTGTGAATTGCTATCCAACGAAGATGAACGAATTAGATCAGAGCAATGTCACCATAAGGAAGTTCACACACAAAAGACATTCTGAGCAACTTTAGAGTGGGGATAAATCGGTCCCTGGAACGCGCATCACAGCTCAGGATGGTAACCGAGAAATTTGTCCTAGAAGAAGGTTGCAGACTATTTTCAAGACAAAATCGTCTCACGCCTACGTCTGATGGCAGTGATGTTACAAGCAAAGTGTTCATACATCTCAAGTGTGGAAACTGCCCATTACTCTAATGTATTTTTAAACAAAGGTTTAAGTAAAAATATAATACAGGTAAAATCGGCAAGCGTTTCGCGTCCAGACGCTTGGTCACTGCCTTACTAAAGATCAACTAAAGACTAAGTAAGGCAGTGACCAAGCGTCTGGACGCGAAACGCTTGCCGATTTTACCTGTATTATATTTTTACTTAAACCTTTGTGTTTATTCGGCATTATATATATTTCGGGAGAGATTTGTGACGTTTTTCCTTTTATTCATTATGCGCCTCCCGCCTCAAGCCATTACATATGGCCATGAAATAGCAAAAACACTGGGAAAATCCGGAAGATCAATTTCCATTGAACTTTTCTTGTCTTTCAGATTTTCATCCTACTTTTACGGATGAATGTTGTCATTCTCGAATAAAATGTCTTTGCGCAACATAGTCATCTTATATTAATCAGAAATAGGAAATAAGTATGACGAAAATGAATGCACTAAAATCTATGAAAGTTGCCATAACATAGCATAGGTATATGGATAGGAAAAGGTCAGCAGAAATTGAATTCACTTATTCAAAAATAGAATGCAAAAAGGTATATCAACCTTGTACCAACACTCTTCTAACCATAGAAATGGACCTTCATCTATGCATTTGTCTTCCAACTGTCTGCGGATATCTATGTAGTTGTTCTCTGATTCATTATGTTTTGTCTTCCAAATGTCTGCGGATATCTATGTAGTTGTTCTCTGATTCATCTATGCATTTGTCTTCCAACTGTCTGCGGATATCTATGTAGTTGTTCTGTGATTCATCTATGCATTTGTCTTCCAACTGTCTGCGGATAACTATGTAGTTGTTCTGTGATTCATCTATGCATTTGTCTTCCAACTGTCTGCGGATATCTATGTAGTTGTTCTGTGATTCATCTATGCATTTGTCTTCCAACTGTCTGCGGATATCTATGTAGTTGTTCTGTGATTCATTATGTTTTGTCTTCCAAATGTCTGCGATATCTATGTAATTGTGCTCTGATTCATTATGTTTTGTCTTCCAACTGTCTGCGGATATCTATGTAGTTGTTCTGTGATTCATTATGTTTTGTCTTCCAACTGTCTGCGGATAACTATGTAGTTGTTCTGTGATTCATCTATGCATTAGTCTTCCAACTGTCTGCGGATATCTATGTAGTTGTTCTGTGATTCATCTATGCATTTGTCTTCCAACTGTCTGCGGATATCTATGTAGTTGTTCTCTGATTCATTATGTCTTGTCTTCCAACTGTCTGCGAATATCTATGTAGTTGTTCTCTGATTCATTATGTTTTGTCTTCCAACTGTCTGCGGATATCTATGTAGTTGTTCTCTGATTCATCATGTTTTGTCTTCCAACTGTCTGCGGATATCTATGTAGTTGTTCTCTGATTCATTATGTTTTGTCTTCCAACTGTCTGCGGATATCTATGTAGTTGTTCTCTGATTCATCATGTTTTGTCTTCCAACTGTCTGCGGATATCTATGTAGTTGTTCTGTGATTCATCTATGCATTTGTCTTCCAACTGTCTGCGGATATCTATGTAGTTGTTCTGTGATTCATCTATGCATTTGTCTTCCAACTGTCTGCGGATATCTATGTAGTTGTTCTGTGATTCATCTATGCATTTGTCTTCCAACTGTCTGCGGATATCTATGTAGTTGTTCTCTGATTCATTATGTTTTGTCTTCCAACTGTCTGCGGATATCTATGTAGTTGTTCTGTGATTCATCTATGCATTTGTCTTCCAACTGTCTGCGGATAACTATGTACTTGTTCTCTGATTCATTATGTTTTGTCTTCCAAATGTCTGCGGATAACTATGTAGTTGTTCTCTGATTCATTATGTTTTGTCTTCCAACTGTCTGCGGATAACTATGTAGTTGTTCTGTGATTCATCTATGCATTTGTCTTCCAACTGTCTGCGGATAACTATGTAGTTGTTCTCTGATTCATTATGTTTTGTCTTCCAAATGTCTGCGGATAACTATGTAATTGTGCTCTGATTCATCTATGCATTTGTCTTCCAACTGTCTGCGGATAACTATGTAGTTGTTCTCTGATTCATCTATGCATTTGTCTTCCAACTGTCTGCGGATATCTATGTAGTTGTTCTGTGATTCATTATGTTTTGTCTTCCAACTGTCTGCGGATAACTATGTAATTGTTCTGTGATTCATTATGTTTTGTCTTCCAACTGTCTGCGGATAACTATGTAGTTGTTCTGTGATTCATCTATGCATTTGTCTTCCAACTGTCTGCGGATAACTATGTAGTTGTTCTCTGATTGATTATGTTTTGTCTTCCAAATGTCTGCGGATAACTATGTAGTTGTTCTCTGATTCATTATGTTTTGTCTTCCAAATGTCTGCGGATATCTATGTAATTGTGCTCTGATTCATCTATGCATTTGTCTTCCAACTGTCTGCGGATAACTATGTAGTTGTTCTCTGATTCATCTATGCATTTGTCTTCCAACTGTCTGCGGATATCTATGTAGTTGTTCTGTGATTCATTATGTTTTGTCTTCCAACTGTCTGCGGATAACTATGTAGTTGTTCTGTGATTCATTATGTTTTGTCTTCCAACTGTCTGCGGATAACTATGTAGTTGTTCTGTGATTCATCTATGCATTTGTCTTCCAAGTGTCTGCGGATCTCTATGTAGTTGTTCTGTGATTCATTATGTTTTGTCTTCCAACTGTCTGCGGATATCTATGTAGTTGTTCTGTGATTCATCTATGCATTTGTCTTCCAACTGTCTGCGGATATCTATGTAGTTGTTCTGTGATTCATCTATGCATTTGTCTTCCAACTGTCAGTGGATATCTATGTAGTTGTTCTGTGATTCATTATGTTTTGTCTTCCGACTGTCTGCGGATAACTATGTAGTTGTTCTGTGATTCATCTATGCATTTGTCTTCCAACTGTCTGCGGATATCTATGTAGTTGTTCTGTGATTCATCTATGCATTTGTCTTCCAACTGTCTGCGGATATCTATGTAGTTGTTCTGTGATTCATTATGTTTTGTCTTCCAACTGTCTGCGGATATCTATGTAGTTGTTCTGTGATTCATTATGTTTTGTCTTCCAACTGTCTGCGGATAACTATGTAGTTGTTCTGTGATTCATCTATGCATTTGTCTTCCAACTGTCTGCGGATATCTATGTAGTTGTTCTCTGATTCATTATGTTTTGTCTTCCAACTGTCTGCGGATAACTATGTAGTTGTTCTGTGATTCATCTAAGCATTTGTCTTCCAACTGTCTGCGGATATCTATGTAGTTGTTCTGTGATTCATCTATGCATTTGTCTTCCAACTGTCTGCGGATATCTATGTAGTTGTTCTCTGATTCATTATGTCTTGTCTTCCAACTGTCTGCGAATATCTATGTAGTTGTTCTCTGATTCATTATGTTTTGTCTTCCAACTGTCTGCGGATATCTATGTAGTTGTTCTGTGATTCATCTAAGCATTTGTCTTCCAACTGTCTGCGGATATCTATGTAGTTGTTCTCTGATTCATTATGTTTTGTCTTCCAACTGTCTGCGGATATCTATGTAGTTGTTCTCAGATTCATCATGTTTTGTCTTCCAACTGTCTGCGGATATCTATGTAGTTGTTCTGTGATTCATCTATGCATTTGTCTTCCAACTGTCTGCGGATATCTATGTAGTTGTTCTGTGATTCATCTATGCATTTGTCTTCCAACTGTCTGCGGATATCTATGTAGTTGTTCTGTGATTCATCTATGCATTTGTCTTCCAACTGTCTGCGGATATCTATGTAGTTGTTCTCTGATTCATTATGTTTTGTCTTCCAACTGTCTGCGGATATCTATGTAGTTGTTCTGTGATTCATCTATGCATTTGTCTTCCAACTGTCTGCGGATATCTATGTAGTTGTTCTCTGATTCATTATGTTTTGTCTTCCAACTGTCTGCGGATATCTATGTAGTTGTTCTCTGATTCATTATGTTTTGTCTTCCAACTGTCTGCGGATATCTATGTAGTTGTTCTGTGATTCATTATGTTTTGTCTTCCAACTGTCTCCTGATATCTATGTAGTTGTTCTCCGATTCATCTATGCATTTGTCTTCCAACTGTCTGCGGATATCTATGTAGTTGTTCTGTGATTCATTATGTTTTGTCTTCCAACTGTCTGCGGATAACTATGTAGTTGTTCTGTGATTCATCTATGCATTTGTCTTCCAACTGTCTGCGGATATCTATGTAGTTGTTCTGTGATTCATCTATGCATTTGTCTTCCAACTGTCTGCGGATATCTATGTAGTTGTTCTGTGATTCATCTATGCATTTGTCTTCCAACTGTCTGCGGATAACTATGTAGTTGTTCTCTGATTCATTATGTTTTGTCTTCCAAATGTCTGCGGATATCTATGTAATTGTGCTCTGATTCATCTATGCATTTGTCTTCCAACTGTCTGCGGATAACTATGTAGTTGTTCTCTGATTCATCTATGCATTTGTCTTCCAACTGTCTGCGGATATCTATGTAGTTGTTCTGTGATTCATTATGTTTTGTCTTCCAACTGTCTGCGGATAACTATGTAGTTGTTCTGTGATTCATTATGTTTTGTCTTCCAACTGTCTGCGGATAACTATGTAGTTGTTCTGTGATTCATCTATGCATTTGTCTTCCAACTGTCTGCGGATAACTATGTAGTTGTTCTGTGATTCATTATGTTTTGTCTTCCAAATGTCAGTGGATATCTATGTAGTTGTTCTCTGATTGATTATGTTTTGTCTTCCAAATGTCTGCGGATAACTATGTAGTTGTTCTCTGATTCATTATGTTTTGTCTTCCAAATGTCTGCGGATATCTATGTAATTGTGCTCTGATTCATCTATGCATTTGTCTTCCAACTGTCTGCGGATAACTATGTAGTTGTTCTCTGATTCATCTATGCATTTGTCTTCCAACTGTCTGCGGATATCTATGTAGTTGTTCTGTGATTCATTATGTTTTGTCTTCCAACTGTCTGCGGATAACTATGTAGTTGTTCTGTGATTCATTATGTTTTGTCTTCCAACTGTCTGCGGATAACTATGTAGTTGTTCTGTGATTCATCTATGCATTTGTCTTCCAAGTGTCTGCGGATCTCTATGTAGTTGTTCTGTGATTCATTATGTTTTGTCTTCCAACTGTCTGCGGATATCTATGTAGTTGTTCTGTGATTCATCTATGCATTTGTCTTCCAACTGTCTGCGGATATCTATGTAGTTGTTCTGTGATTCATCTATGCATTTGTCTTCCAACTGTCAGTGGATATCTATGTAGTTGTTCTGTGATTCATTATGTTTTGTCTTCCAACTGTCTGCGGATAACTATGTAGTTGTTCTGTGATTCATCTATGCATTTGTCTTCCAACTGTCTGCGGATATCTATGTAGTTGTTCTGTGATTCATCTATGCATTTGTCTTCCAACTGTCTGCGGATATCTATGTAGTTGTTCTGTGATTCATTATGTTTTGTCTTCCAACTGTCTGCGGATAACTATGTAGTTGTTCTGTGATTCATTATGTTTTGTCTTCCAACTGTCTGCGGATAACTATGTAGTTGTTCTGTGATTCATCTATGCATTTGTCTTCCAACTGTCTGCGGATATCTATGTAGTTGTTCTCTGATTCATTATGTTTTGTCTTCCAACTGTCTGCGGATAACTATGTAGTTGTTCTGTGATTCATCTATGCATTTGTCTTCCAACTGTCAGTGGATATCTATGTAGTTGTTCTGTGATTCATTATGTTTTGTCTTCCAAATGTCAGTGGATATCTATGTAGTTGTTCTCTCATTGATTATGTTTTGTCTTCCAAATGTCTGCGGATAACTATGTAGTTGTTCTCTGATTCATTATGTTTTGTCTTCCAAATGTCTGCGGATATCTATGTAATTGTGCTCTGATTCATCTATGCATTTGTCTTCCAACTGTCTGCGGATAACTATGTAGTTGTTCTCTGATTCATCTATGCATTTGTCTTCCAACTGTCTGCGGATATCTATGTAGTTGTTCTGTGATTCATTATGTTTTGTCTTCCAACTGTCTGCGGATAACTATGTAGTTGTTCTGTGATTCATCTATGCATTTGTCTTCCAACTGTCTGCGGATAACTATGTAGTTGTTCTGTGATTCATTATGTTTTGTCTTCCAACTGTCTGCGGATAACTATGTAGTTGTTCTGTGATTCATCTATGCATTTGTCTTCCAAGTGTCTGCGGATCTCTATGTAGTTGTTCTGTGATTCATTATGTTTTGTCTTCCAACTGTCTGCGGATATCTATGTAGTTGTTCTGTGATTCATCTATGCATTTGTCTTCCAACTGTCTGCGGATATCTATGTAGTTGTTCTGTGATTCATCTATGCATTTGTCTTCCAACTGTCAGTGGATAACTATGTAGTTGTTCTGTGATTCATTATGTTTTGTCTTCCAACTGTCTGCGGATAACTATGTAATTGTTCTGTGATTCATCTATGCATTTGTCTTCCAACTGTCTGCGGATATCTATGTAGTTGTTCTGTGATTCATCTATGCATTTGTCTTCCAACTGTCTGCGGATATCTATGTAGTTGTTCTGTGATTCATTATGTTTTGTCTTCCAACTGTCTGCGGATAACTATGTAGTTGTTCTGTGATTCATCTATGCATTTGTCTTCCAACTGTCTGCGGATATCTATGTAGTTGTTCTGTGATTCATTATGTTTTGTCTTCCAACTGTCTGCGGATAACTATGTAGTTGTTCTGTGATTCATTATGTTTTGTCTTCCAACTGTCTGCGGATAACTATGTAGTTGTTCTGTGATTCATCTATGCATTTGTCTTCCAACTGTCTGCGGATATCTATGTAGTTGTTCTCTGATTCATTATGTTTTGTCTTCCAACTGTCTGCGGATAACTATGTAGTTGTTCTGTGATTCATTATGTTTTGTCTTCCAACTGTCTGCGGATAACTATGTAGTTGTTCTCTGATTCATTATGTTTTGTCTTCCAAATGTCTGCGGATATCTATGTAGTTGTTCTCTGATTGATTATGTTTTGTCTTCCAAATGTCTGCGGATAACTATGTAGTTGTTCTCTGATTCATAGTTTTGATGTAGATATTCATTCCCTTCCATTCCATATTTCAATGATATTCTCTTGTCAACTGTGATATCAAATAAAACTGTCTATCAGCGCTGGCTAAAACGTAATATCATAGCTGTCATTTCATACTTCCCTTATAAACTTACTTCGGTTACAAGTTTGTGATCTATTCACTTTTGCAATTTATTAATACATTTTCAAATATCAATCGACAAAGGATATCTGCCGCTTGTCACTGTTACCGAATGTATACATCTCTGACGAATCAGCTGGTGCGTAAGAACTGTCATAAATCGTTGTTTTTTATTACTTGACAAGAAGTTTAATCAAGACGAAAAGACAGAGACAAAATGAGCTACTTGGATGAACGAGTATGTTGTCAACTGTCATCAACAACCTCTAGTGCAATATTGAGATCAAAGAAGCACGGAGATCCAGAGATTTCGTGATTGGAACAATAATAATAATATGAAAGACGTTTATTTGAAAAAGTTACAAAAGTCTCAATAATGGCAATCGTGGGACCCCAAGTTAAATATACAGAATTAGTATTCAAGAAAAATCTTAGAAGTGAAAGAAATACGCAGCAATACTCAAATGATGAATCCGGAGTTATACAGTCTCGACATGCATATGATAACGGGTCAGAAATAACTAATAGTTAGTCATTCACATTGTGTAAAGTTCGCGTTTCTTCTTGTTAAAATATTGAACCGCAATATGCTGGTTTAAAATGTTGTGGTTCAGTCATAGATATGAACACAATGACATTACAATGGATCTCAGAGCCGCAATATAACATCAACATGGATTTTTGAGGGCACATTGTTCCTATTTGTCCTACATTGTTGCCGAAAATATACATGTTAATAATATCATGCGTAATTGAAATGGACTGGCAGCAATGTAGGGAAAAGTGGACAGCAATGCTGTGAATACACATAGATATGCGATAGCTGAGATTTCTACAATATCTTCGGCATGCATTGATGCAGATATCATCATTAAGAGACACATTGTTGCCTTCCTTTTTCCACATTGTACCATAGCTAGATAACGCACTGTATGGCGTCAAGTGATGTGGGCGGATGAATCCCGTTTCACTTTGGATTTTCACGGTGGTCGCATTAGAGTGCATCGAATGGTTGGTGAGAGGTATTCACCCTGCTGCATATCTGAGCATGACCGCTATGGTGGTGGTAGCGTGATGATCTGGGCCGGTATCTGGTACGGAGGTCGAACTGTCGCAGTCATTGTGAATGGGAACTTGAACGGAGAGCGATATTTATCGAATATCATATCTCCAATCGTCATCCCAACGGTAAATGAACTCAACCTCATATTCCAGGATGACAACGCTCGACCACACACAGCTCATTGTGTAACAACAGCGATAGTGAGATCTGGAATTCACATCCTCCATTGGCCTTCACGCTCCCCCGACCTGTCTCCGATCGAACATGCTTGGGATGAACTTGGTCGGAAATTGAGAGATGCATATGATCATCCGCCATCAACACTGACAGCTCTTTCAGAGAGACTCATCGATCAATGGTCATTATTGGATCAGGAACGGCTTGATCATCTTTGCGACTCGATGCCGATGAGACTTCAAAGCTTCATTTCAGTGCGGATGGTCATTATTGGATCAGGAACGGCTTGATCATCTTTGCGACTCGATGCCGATGAGACTTCAAAGCTGCATTTCAGTGCGGGGAGGACATACTCGGTACTAATGTCTCCCATTTATTCAAATATAATGTTTTATATAAAATGCTATCTAATTATTCATGAGTGTGAGTGGAATAAAGTTCATATATTTGAGTGGAATCATTTTTTATGTCAGGCAATATACAATGAAATGAGTTAAGAGGACTATTAGAATTACATGCATCTTTATCTCCAAGTATTATGCATAAACAATGCGCCTACAAAACGTTGAGAAATCATTAAGCACTGGATTAACCTTGTACAATGCACATTCACACAACAACGTTTCACAGACGTAGTTGTATAGATATAAATGTGCATTCGAAGTAAAGAATGAAATTCAAAAGAAGCAATTACTACTATTTTCATGAAAATTCAGAAAGAATGTGGGGTAGGCTACACAGAGACCGATGATTCAGCAGCGCACATCTTATCGAATCTTTGACATTAGGGTGGCTATGGAAGATGAAACCAGCTGTAATAGCGTTTAACCTGTCAGCCACCCTAATGTTAAAGCCACCTTTATATTACCTGTATATTCTTCTTTCTTCAATCAGATGGAATTATCTATATTAAGAATGCTCCTGATAAAGAACGCTGTTGTCATCTAGGAATAGAAAGTCGCGGAAGCGGTCATTGCGGTATCAGTCCTATGCAGTCCAGCACTACAAGAGCCCACCCCGGCCCATTGGGTTTATGCCGCACCCACACAAGCCGACTCGAGATCTAACGACAACACTGAGAGTCCTGTCCATTATCGGAAAAATGTTTCGCTTCAGACCTATTCACTCCACGTCCCTGAGAGTCAACGGAACCTTAAGCACGTTGGATGTGCACTGAGTCCCGCCCAGCACTACAAGACCCCACCCCGGCCCATTGGGTTCATACCGCACCCACACAAGCCGACTCGAGATCTAACGACAACACTGAGAGTCCTGTCCATTATCGGAAAAATGTTTCGCTTCAGACCTATTCACTCCACGTCCCTGAGAGTCAACGGAACCTTAAGCACGTTGGATGTGCACTGAGTCCCGCCCAGCACTACAAGACCCCACCCCGGCCCATTGGGTTTATGCCGCACCCACACAAGCCGACTCGAGATCTAACGACAACACTGAGAGTCCTGTCCATTATCGGAAAAATGTTTCGCTTCAGACCTATTCACTCCACGTCCCTAAAAGTCAACGGAACTTTAAGCACGTTGGATCTGCGCTGAGTCCCGCCCAGAACCACAAGAGCCCACCCCGGCCCATTGGGTTTATGCCGCACCCACACAAGCCGACTCGAGATCTAACGACAACACTGAGAGTCCTGTCCATTATCGGAAAAATGTTTCGCTTCAGACCTATTCCCTCCACGTCCCTGAGAGTCAACGGAACCTTAAGCACGTTGGATCTGCGCTGAGTCCCGCCCAGAACCACAAGAGCCCACCCACGCCCATTGGGTTTATGCCGCACCCACACTGGCCCCTTGTCCAGCCCAATCGAGCTCTAACGACAACACTGTGATTCTTATCTGTTCTCAAAGACTCCTTTACCGCAAATACACGGAGCATTTGATCTCTTATTGAAGAAGCTTCTCATGGGAATACTGACAAGGAATCCTTACATAAAATTGGCGGCTTTCACGCACCAATACAATTTCAAGCCACAAAAAGCATCCGAGATGAATTTCAGCGATAGGAGATGGTTTCTTTGCTACATTTCAACATAACTCCATTTCCTGTCATTGTTGATTGCATGACAACAACAGACGGCCGTCTTTGTGACAAAAAGAGGATATCGAAGTCTGTTAACATTTTAATACATTTCCTCTCGCTACCGCTGCTGAATGCGATAAAAGCTTTCACAATCAAACGAACATTTCATGGGAATTATCACAGAAATCTGACACTACACCATTTCAAGCTCATAATACGACATTTCTATGTCAAATTAAGATATTTATCATTCATCCATTTCCAAACTATTTCAAGAAGTTTCTAAATGGATTAGCGACTATTTCAATTGAATTGATTCCATTTCCATGAAAGTGAAGATGATGGGAAACTTTAGCAATGCAAGCAATGCGACACTGCACAAAAATAAAGGACTAGAACAGATATGGACATTGAAAACAATGCTAGGCTGATGTTACTGATAGGTTGTTTCTTCCCCGCCTGCAAGAAACTTAAACTTGCCCATCATAGAGTAGACATATAGGTAGAGTGTCGACTCAAAAAAGTATCTGTATACAGTGAAAATTTCTATATGAAAAGATTCATTTTTTTGCGGAGATTACGTTCCAGTGGTCCAAAAAATTATTTGAGCAATTTCAAAAAGTCAATTTTGCCAATTTATATACTACCGAGATGACTCTCCTATATAAGTAGTATGAAACAAGTTGGATATCAAAAGGAATGAATATTTGCTAATAAGCATCCGAACTAGACGGAGATCAAGCTGATTATCAAGGGAATTTCATGATCCGTATTATTATGGAAGTCTTCATGAAAAAGTCGCGATATTATTCGTGCTTTCTTGGCTGAAATTTCAAGTTTTCAATTCAATTTTCATCGGCATGATTTTATGATTCACTAAATTAATGTTTCATTTCTTGAATCTGAATGGTGATGTGGACCCATTTACATCTTTCAAAGTTAATTGAAATCATTGTCTTTGATTGTATGATTTTGCTCTACCAGTGGCAGGTTGCAGCTGTGATATGATCACGCTTAAGAAAATACTCTTGAAGCTCATCATGAAAGCAGTAGCAGGTCATTGAGTTGCTAATTTAACAAACATTACCTCTCCAAGGCTGTCATGACACTGAGAACCTGTGAAATACCATCATTCATTCTGCATTACACTATCATGATCACTCAATTCCGCTGTAATTTCTGCAATACTGCAAAAATTTGCAAATCAAACATTTGGTGACAATACCACCTGTATCCTCCTCGAGTTCATTTAATAAAATCGAAAGTGCATACACGTTGGAGATTTAATATATGCGGAGTTACCACTCTACCTAATATACTTATTCTATGTTGCCCATAGCCTCCAAAACTCGAACAATCAGCACAAAACTACACATGCTGATAGTCATTCATTTTTTACATGCAGCTTGGATCAAAGTAAAAGTATACAAGTATGGAATCAATGCTTCATTTGTGGCGACAGATATGATATTACCTTTTAGACAGCGCTGATAAGAGACATTGACAAGAGAATATTATTGAAATGTGGAATGGAAGGGAATGAATAGCTATGTCAAAACTATGAATCAGCGAACAATTACATAGTTATCCGCAGACATTATTTTGGAAGACAAATACATAGATGAAGATTCATTTCTTTAGTTAGTAGAAGCGCGTAGAAAAGCGCCACCATTTGAAATGCAATATATGTATTGTTACTGAACCTAAAATCCATAACATATTTCTACACAGCCTATGCAGCTCAGAACAGTAACGTATGTTTTTTTTCAAGCAACGGAGGGAAAACCACGATTGACCTGTGTAGTCGTCTTTATTCCAGCGACAAGTTTCGACCGGTGCTTCGGTCCTGTTCACGCAAAAACCTGTTTGCACGAACACTTACTCTGGAAATCGCTTGACATTCGCGTCTGCAATTCAGAAACGATTTATTCAAATGGCATGAAACTTCATTTATAGTTGGAGAATATTTTTAGCTGTGTGTGTCTCAAGTTTCGTGATATTTGGCTGATTACATCAGGTTTCAGACGCATTTGAATACATGGGGGTTTTCTGCAGCAACATGATGGGCGTTCTGACCACCCGCTCGTCTCCGCATTGATTCCGTCTTCAGGTAACTCTCCCGGTTATGTAAAATCTTTGGTGTAACATTTCATCGTGTCAAAATCCAATTTGATTGAGATAAGAAGAATTTGTCCTTTCATTAGCAACTCCACCAAATGTGGATTTCTCTCATCTCATTTATTCAGTCATTGGATGAAATTGTGAGGAATTATTAGAAAATCAGAATGAAATTTGAATCTGCCGACATTTGCCATCCATGCAATTAGAGTTGAAACCATTTTAGTTCTCCGCAAACACAATTCCTGATAACAAGTATCAAGAAAACTTTACAAAATCTGATAGGTGGAAAATGAATTTCTCACAAGAATATTTCCAATAGGGAGCTGTAAATCTTGTGGAAACTTCTAAGCAGCCTACAATGCCTTCAGCTTCAGCCTACAAGTCGACTAATTCCTCTCCTCCACCTTCGAATTCAAGAAATTGGCTGCATCTACAAGCGATGAGAAGACCAGGAAAAAGGACGCGGCCATGTGCTTTCATGACAGCGTGACCTAGTACTTACAGGGCGAAACATGCGAATGACGAGCACTGGTCGTCATGGTGCATTGATACTACGAAAACTGGACAATGAACTCAAACATGCGAATGACGAGCACTGGTCGTCATGGTGCATTGATACTGCGAAAATTGGGCAATGAGCGCAAACATGTGAATGACGAGCACTGGTCGTCATGGTGCATTGATACTGCGAAAACTGGGCAGAAAGTACAATGAAGCGAATGACGAGCACTGGTCGTCATGGTGCATTGATGCAGAGAAAACTGGGCAGAAAGTACAATGAAGCGAATGACGAGCACTGGTCGTCATGGTGCATTGATGCAGAGAAAACTGGGCAATGAACGCAAACATGCGAATGACGAGCAGTGGTCATCATGGTGCATTGATACTGCGAAAACTGGGCAGAAAGTACAATGAAGCGAATGACGAGCACTGGTCGTCACTGTCCGTCGCGGTAGTGTTGGAAATATAAAACCAGTGCTTCACAGGTTAATGAGAGAATCAAAAATAACGGGTAACCCTGTCAATCATTCATCCTTGCTCAGTGCGATGACCGTTTCATGTGTGCTTCCCACTGATTTTAATCATTTTGTCAGGTTTGACGTGAATATTGAAATTCCATAAATATCCAAGAAAAGTTTCTGAATAAACACTTCCAAAATAACTGTTACTCAGTTGCATTGAAATGATAGATTCCAGGAAAACACATTCTTGCATTCTGCGGATGGCTGCTGCCAAGTACGTGCTGTCTTTGCACAGCTGATGCTGAGCAATCATCATAAAGTCATATTTCCAGTTTCCACCTTCAATGACATTGTCCCTGTATCAAAATGACATTCTGACAGTTATTAAAATATCATTGACTTGGCCCCGTGAGATCTTCTTACTCCTAAATGAGAAGAATTATCACGCAGGAGCCACGGATATTAGCCTTGTGTTATCTACTTCTGTAGCAGAAGAAATATCAGCAACTTCCAGCACATAGTAAATAAATGAACATAAATCAGCAAGAAAATGAAGAGAACTTACAGAATATAGGATATCACCCCAATTGCCCAACAGTCGACTTCCCTTCCGTATCCAGCTGATGAATGCGCGGATTCCAACACCTCGGGAGCTGGAAATGAAGCGCTGAGGGTGAGAGCGAGGCTGATCAGGTCACATAGCAAACATTTACAGGATTTCAGAGAAGGTTAGTTTCATGCCTTGTTTTGAATACTGGTTTTGACAAATGACTTCCACTTCTATCAAATTTCAACCACCAAGAGACATGTTCTGGCCTGTTGCACTGTCAGTCATGGACAAGTTTGAACCAGCGACGTTGGAGTTAGAGGACGTGCAAGCAGACCCTCTAACCACAAGGCCACCGGATCATCTGTTGAGAGGGGGGAATTAGCAGGGAAGGCACTGCTTTAACACAGGCATCTGGGGGGCGGATTCGAACCAGCGACGTTGGAGTTAGAGGACGTGCAAGCAGACCCTCCAACCACAAGGCCACCGGATCATCTGTTGAGAGGGGGGAATTATCAGCGAAGGCACTGCTTTAACACAGGCATGTGGAGGGCGGATTCGAACCAGCGACGTTGGAGTTAGAGGACGTGCAAGCAGACCCTCCAACCACAAGGCCACCGGATCATCTGTTGAGAGGGGGGAATCAGCAGGGAAGGCACTGCTTTAACACAGGCATGTGGAGGGCGGATTCGAACCAGCGACGTTGGAGTTAGAGGACGTGCAAGCAGACCCTCCAACCACAAGGCCACCGGATCATCTGTTGAGAGGGGGGAATTAGCAGGGAAGGCACTGCTTTAACACACGCATGTGGAGGGCGGATTCGAACCAGCGACGTTGGAGTTAGAGGACGTGCAAGCAGACCCTCTGAAAACAAGGCCACCGGATCATCTGTTGAGAGGGGGAATCAGAAGGGAAGGCACTGCTTTAACACACGCATGTGGAGGGCGGATTACCGTACATTCTGCAAAGGTTGAACATGCAAGTGGCAATTGATTGTGCACTGTGCAGTTGTGCATGCGAGGAATTAGAAAATGACGGCAATCTAACTTCTGTCTGCTGTAGTTGAAGATAAACAATTAATTGGCAAATGCGTTAGAAGGAGGTGTTCTGCTGATAGTTCTGTAAATCTCTGCGAATGAATGATTTCTGCAATTATATACGAAGCTCCATAATTAACTGTGATTCATGAAAATCGAAAGCCTCGGCCTGTCAATCTCTGTAGAGAACTGCTTCGCATGGAGGAAACGGATGGAATTAATTAACTCTTTCTTCTCTCAATTATCTGTCAATTACGTCAGGAAACGTGTACATTCATTTCAAGTTTCCTTGTTGTAGTTGAGAAGATTCTTCGCCATCCAGCCACGAGTGTTTCGCTCATGCGGTTAATCAATCAATCAAGATTATATTTCAAGAGGAGTTTCATCAGAAAAGTCCTCAGAACAATGGTACAAAAATACAAAAATATCAATAACATATTGGTACAGTATGCGCGATAAAGAGTCATTGGAGTAAATGAGACTTTAAAAGTCTTTAAAAACACAAAGAGACTGCACTTCAGTCAAGTGGTCAGGTAGAGTGTTCCAGAGTTTGGTCGCATGAACCGGGAAAGATCGACCGCCGAGTGTTGGATGCGTGTAGGATGGAACAAGTAACTTGTTGTGTTCTGCAGAAAGAAGACGCTGTCGACTTGGCTGTGAGGGGACATCTTTGAGCTCATCAGTAAGGTAAAGCAATGCGATAATAATAAGCTCGATAAGCAATGCGATCTGGCACATTGAGCCAATCCAATTCTTTAAGAAATAACTATAGTAACTACATTTGTAGATTAGGCGTACCGCTGTATGTAGCAGTCGCTGTAGACGTTGAAGCAGGTTGGCGGGGGATCCAGCAAGGATTGAAATCGAGAAGTCAAGGCGTGAGAGGACAAGAGCCTGGACAGTAGATGCAAACACTGGCCGAGGCAGTGATGACCGAACTGATCTTAAAGATCTGTCTTGAAGATCCAAAGCAGGTGGACAGTCTTTGAAACTTGTTTAGTGAAGGACAAGTTGCAGTCGAAGTAGACACCAAGATACTTCACCAAATTTGTTGGGCAGGTGGACGAGTTACCTACTCGAATTGGGGCTGTAGGTCTTTGATGATTGCGCTGTCTTGAAGAACACCACATCAACCTGGATCGAAGCATGTCTTTGTGTGGCAATTCTAGAACTCATGCTTAGAATCGTCCACTTTTGACTGGCAGGAGGCTGTATTATTGGAGGCTGGGCGGTTAATCTTTTGCTCCTTCTGAGTTATACACAAGCAACAACACGCATTAGATAGACTACATCCTCCTGAGCGATTATTAGGCCTTCTTATCTTAGTAAAATAAGTCAGTCTACTAGTAAATACCGGGTATCATGACCAATATTGTATCATATATAAGGCTTCTTGTTGTTGTACATACGTACATGCAGGCCTACTAAAGGTTACTTCATCTACCATTTAAGGAGGTATTATACGGTAGCTTCCTTTGCATTTGGAGTCATGTACCGGTCGGTAACTTTTGCTGTAAATACTACTTGATTATCGGTATTTTCGTTTCGGTAAATTCAGATCTAGTCTACATGTATAGTGGCCAACATGTACTGGCATATGAATGTATTAGATGAGTCTACAAGATATGCTACTACAAACCATAAAACTCCTTTCATTTCCAAAATATCTGAATTATGATAAAGCGTATATATGTAAGAAAAATTACTGGCCAAATTTGCCCATGACATAGGCCTAAGTGAGGAATGCGAAGGTTACCTAAGAGAATAGTAGCAAAAAACTAAGACATCTTTTTCTAATGAAAGAATGAAAACTTGAACATTTGATAAATAAGAGACGCCCTTGAATAAGAGACGCCCTTGAATAAGAGATGCCCCTGAATAAGAGACGCCCTTGAATAAGAGACGCCCTTGAAAAAGAGACGCCCTTGAATAAGAGACGCCCCTGAATAAGAGACGCCCCTGAATAAGAGACGCCCTTGAATAAGAGACGCCCTTGAATAAGAGACGCCCCAGAATAAGTGACGCCCTTGAATAAGAGACGCCCCTGAATAAGAGACGCCCTTGAATAAGAGACGCCCTTGAATAAGAGACGCCCCTGAATAAGAGACGCCCTTGAATAAGAGACGCCCCTGAATAAGAGACGCCCTTGAATAAGAGACGTCCCTGAATAAGAGACGCCCTTGAATAAGAGACGTCCCTGAATAAGAGACGCCCTTGAATAAGAGACGCCCTTGAATAAGAGACGCCCTTGAATAAGAGACGCCCCGGAATAAGAGACGCCCCTAAATAAGAGACGCCCCTGAATAAGAGACGCCCTTGAATAAGAGACGCCCCTGAATAAGAGATCCCCTTGAATAAGAGACGCCCCTGAATAAGAGACGCCCTTGAATAAGAGACGCCCCTAAATAAGAGACGTCCCTGAATATGAGACGCCCTTGAATAAGAGACGCCCTTGAATAAGAGACGCCCCTGAATAAGAGACGCCCTTGAATAAGAGACGCCCCTGAATAAGAGACGCCCTTTAATAAGAGACGCCCTTGAATAAGAGACGCCCTTTAATAAGAGACGCCCCTGAATAAGAGACGCCCTTGAATAAGAAACGCCCCTGAATAAGAGACGCCCCTGAATAAGAGACGCCCTTGAATAAGAGACGCCCCTGAATAAGAGACGCCCTTGAATAAGAGACGCCCCTGAATAAGAGACGCCCTTGAATAAGAGACGCCCTTGAATAAGAGACGCCCCTGAATAAGAGACGCCCCTGAATAAGAGACGCCCTTTAATAAGAGACGTCCCTGAATATGAGACGCCCTTGAATAAGGGACGCCCCTGAATAAGAGACGCCCCTGAATAAGAGACGCCCTTTAATAAGAGACGCCCTTGAATAAGAGACGCCCCTGAATAAGAGACGCCCCTGAATAAGAGACGCCCCTGAATAAGAGACGCCCTTTAATAAGAGACGCCCTTGAATAAGAGACGCCCTTTAATAAGAGACGCCCTTGAATAAGAGACGCCATTGAATAAGAGACGCCCTTGAATAAGAGACGCCATTGAATAAGAGACGCCCCTAAATAAGAGACGCCCTTGAATAAGAGACGCCTTTGAATAAGAGACGCCCTTGAATAAGAGACGCCCTTGAATAAGAGACGCCCCTGAATAAGAGACGCCCTTGAATAAGAAACGCCCCTGAATAAGAGACGCCCCTGAATAAGAGACGCCCCTGAATAAGAGACGCCCTTGAATAAGAGACGCCCTTGAATAGGGGACGCCCTTGAATAAGGGACGTTCTTGAATAAGAGACGCCCCTTGAATAAGAGACGCCCCTGAATAAGAGCCGCCCTTGAATAAGAGACGCCCTTGAATAAGAGACGCCCCTTGAATAAGAGACGCCCTTGAATAAGAGACGCCCCTGAATAAGAGCCGCCCTTGAATAAGAGACGCCCTTGAAAAAGAGACGCCCCTGAATAAGAGACGCCCTTGAATAAGAGACGCCCTTGAATAGGGGACGCCCTTGAATAAGGGACGTTCTTGAATAAGAGACGCCCCTTGAATAAGAGACGCCCCTGAATAAGAGACGCCCCTGAATAAGAGACGCCCTTGAATAAGAGACGCCCTTGAATAGGGGACGCCCTTGAATAAGGGACGTTCTTGAATAAGAGACGCCCCTTGAATAAGAGACGCCCCTGAATAAGAGCCGCCCTTGAATAAGAGACGCCCTTGAATAAGAGACGCCCTTGAATAAGAGACGCCCCTGAATAAGAGACGCCCTTGAATAAGAAACGCCCCTGAATAAGAGACGCCCCTGAATAAGAGACGCCCCTGAATAAGAGAAGCCCTTGAATAAGAGACGCCCTTGAATAGGGGACGCCCTTGAATAAGGGACGTACTTGAATAAGAGACGCCCTTGAATAAGAGACGCCCCTGAATAAGAGACGCCCTTGAATAAGAGACGCCCTTGAATAAGAGACGCCCCTGAATAAGAGACGCCCTTGAATAAGAGACGCCCTTGAATACGAGACGCCCTTGAATAAGAGACGCCCCTGAATAAGAGACACCCTTGAATAAGAGAGCCCTTGAATAAGAGACGCCCCTGAGTAAGAGACGCCCTTAAATAAGAGACGCCCTTGAATAGGGGACGCCCTTGAATAAGGGACGTTCTTGAATAAGAGACGCCCCTTGAATAAGAGACGCCCCTGAATAAGAGACGCCCTTGAATAAGAGACGCCCTTGAATAAGAGACGCCCCTGAATAAGAGACGCCCTTGAATAAGAGACGCCCTTGAATACGAGACGCCCTTGAATAAGAGACGCCCCTGAATAAGAGACACCCTTGAATAAGAGACGCCCCTGAATAAGAGACGCCCTTGAATAAGAGACGCCCTTGAATAAGAGACGCCCCTGAATAAGAGACGCCCTTGAATAAGAGACGCCCTTGAATACGAGACGCCCTTGAATAAGAGACGCCCCTGAATAAGAGACGCCCTTGAATAAGAAACGCCCCTGAATAAGAGACGCCCTTGAATAAGAAACGCCCCTGAATAAGAGACGCCCCTGAATAAGAGACGCCCCTGAATAAGAGAAGCCCTTGAATAAGAGACGCCCTTGAATAGGGGACGCCCTTGAATAAGGGACGTTCTTGAATAAGAGACGCCCCTTGAATAAGAGACGCCCCTGAATAAGAGACGCCCTTGAATAAGAGACGCCCTTGAATAAGAGACGCCCCTGAATAAGAGACGCCCTTGAATAAGAGACGCCCTTGAATACGAGACGCCCTTGAATAAGAGACGCCCCTGAATAAGAGACACCCTTGAATAAGAGACGCCCTTGAATAAGAGACGCCCCTGAGTAAGAGACGCCCTTAAATAAGAGACGCCCTTGAATAGGGGACGCCCTTGAATAAGGGACGTTCTTGAATAAGAGACGCCCCTTGAATAAGAGACGCCCCTGAATAAGAGACACCCTTGAATAAGAGACGCCCCTGAATAAGAGACGCCCTTGAATAAGAGACGCCCTTGAATAAGAGACGCCCCTGAATAAGAGACGCCCTTGAATAAGAGACGCCCTTGAATACGAGACGCCCCTGAATAAGAGACGCCCCTGAATAAGAGACGCCCTTTAATAAGAGACGTCCCTGAATATGAGACGCCCTTGAATAAGGGACGCCCCTGAATAAGAGACGCCCCTGAATAAGAGACGCCCTTTAATAAGAGACGCCCTTGAATAAGAGACGCCCTTGAATAAGAGACGCCCCTGAATAAGAGACGCCCCTGAATAAGAGACGCCCCTGAATAAGAGACGCCCCTGAATAAGAGACGCCCTTGAATAAGAGACGCCCTTGAATAAGAGACGCCCTTGAATAAGAGACGCCATTGAATAAGAGACGCCATTGAATAAGAGACGCCATTGAATAAGAGACGCCCCTAAATAAGAGACGCCCTTGAATAAGAGACGCCTTTGAATAAGAGACGCCCTTGAATAAGAGACGCCCTTGAATAAGAGACGCCCTTGAATAAGAGACGCCCCTGAATAAGAGACGCCCTTGAATAAGAAACGCCCCTGAATAAGAGACGCCCCTGAATAAGAGACGCCCCTGAATAAGAGACGCCCTTGAATAAGAGACGCCCTTGAATAGGGGACGCCCTTGAATAAGGGACGTTCTTGAATAAGAGACGCCCCTTGAATAAGAGACGCCCTTGAATAAGAGCCGCCCTTGAATAAGAGACGCCCTTGAATAAGAGACGCCCCTTGAATAAGAGACGCCCTTGAATAAGAGACGCCCCTGAATAAGAGCCGCCCTTGAATAAGAGACGCCCTTGAATAAGAGACGCCCCTGAATAAGAGACGCCCTTGAATAAGAGACGCCCTTGAATAGGGGACGCCCTTGAATAAGGGACGTTCTTGAATAAGAGACGCCCCTGAATAAGAGACGCCCTTGAATAAGAGACGCCCTTGAATAAGAGACGCCCTTGAATAAGGGACGTTCTTGAATAAGAGACGCCCCTTGAATAAGAGACGCCCCTTGAATAAGAGACGCCCCTGAATAAGAGCCGCCCTTGAATAAGAGACGCCCTTGAATAAGAGACGCCCTTGAATAAGAGACGCCCCTGAATAAGAGACGCCCTTGAATAAGAAACGCCCCTGAATAAGAGACGCCCCTGAATAAGAGACGCCCCTGAATAAGAGAAGCCCTTGAATAGGGGACGCCCTTGAATAAGGGACGTTCTTGAATAAGAGACGCCCCTTGAATAAGAGACGCCCCTGAATAAGAGACGCCCTTGAATAAGAGACGCCCTTGAATAAGAGACGCCCCTGAATAAGAGACGCCCTTGAATAAGAGACGCCCTTGAATACGAGACGCCCTTGAATACGAGACGCCCATGAATAAGAGACACCCTTGAATAAGAGACGCCCTTGAATAAGAGACGCCCCTGAGTAAGAGACGCCCTTAAATAAGAGACGCCCTTGAATAGGGGACGCCCTTGAATAGGGGACGCCCTTGAATAAGGGACGCCCCTTGAATAAGAGACGCCCCTTGAATAAGAGACGCCCCTGAATAAGAGACGCCCTTGAATAAGAGACGCCCTTGAATAAGAGACGCCCTTGAATAAGAGACGCCCTTGAATACGAGACGCCCTTGAATAAGAGACGCCCTTGAATAAGAGACGCCCCTGAATAAGAGACACCCTTGAATAAGAGACGCCCCTGAATAAGAGACGCCCTTGAATAAGAGACGCCCCTGAATAAGAGACGCCCTTGAATAAGAGACGCCCTTGAATAAGAGACGCCCTTGAATACGAGACGCCCTTGAATAAGAGACGCCCCTGAATAAGAGACGCCCTTGAATAAGAGACGCCCTTGAATAAGAGACGCATCAATCAGGGATCTGAAAAGAATGAGAGATGCGTCTCTTATTCAAAGAATTACGGTATTCGTCATTTCTCATCATGAAGCAATGCGACCTGATCCCTGAAAGTTGCAAACATTCAATATTGAGTAGTAGTCCCTCTTTCGACGCTATAAGTGAAAAGGTCACTGCAACGCACGGACTGTCCGATCGATCGACTAGTTTACGAGAAAGTTCAAAGATTTGAAGTTTATGCTATTGGGATCTATCCACACTATACAAATGAGCCAAATGTCCATCTCAAGTTGAAACGCACGCAATCTTGTATTCGTCGACAACTAATCGAAGAGAACTGAAGTAGGATTTACATAATATCAATAATTTGAGAACTGGAACATAGTCGCGAATGTTTTGACAATATTTGTACTGCACATCTGCTACTCGCTTTCATGCACTGAGTTTGTCATGAAAAGAATTCCCATTTAGTGGAATAATTTCAATCACATGTACATTTAGAGTCAATCAGCCGCTTGAGTGACTGATATCAATTTCTTGCGTCATCAACATGCTAGAAAGACTTATTTACACAACAAATGCAAAATATCCATCTTTATTGCATTTTCCGAGATCAACATGTGCGCACGAGGCGGAAGGATGAGGGCACAGTTTGTTGATCTAGAATAATGCAATTGAGATGGATATCCTTCCACGAGTTGTGCAAGTCACTTCACATGCTTCCCAGCATCGTCAGAATCTATGACCTGCAGAATTTGTAGCTGTCAAAAGTCCATCTCTATTTGTTATGCAATTGCAGATATCAACGGTATTTCTTGGGATTTCTATGTAGAATTTGTTGTTTTAGAGGATGAAAGACTTTCTATGTGCTAATGTATTCCAATGAAGGAGTGTAATAAAGACTTTATGCAGTCTTTGGAAAGCATAACAATTATTTACGTAACTGGTGCATGATTGCCTCTTTATAGCACTCCACGAGTTAGATATCTTCAATGGTGATCTTAAATCTTACGGTGACGGCTATTTAAATCTAACAAGTTCGAATGCTATGATGAAGCAATCTCACGCACGAGTTGTGTAGAGAATTATATTTGACGACGTGCTATGATGATCAAGGACAGATTGTGATTGACATGTCTATGATGATGAAGGACAGATTGTGATTGACATGTCTATGATGATCAAGGACAGATTGTGATTGACATGTCTATGATGATCAAGGACAGATTGTGATTGACATGTCTGTGATGATCAAGGACAGATTGTGATTGACATGTCTATGATGATCAAGGACAGATTGTGATTGACATGGCTATGATGATCAAGGACAGATTGTGATTGACATGTCTATGATGATGAAGGACAGATTGTGACTGACATGTCTATGATGATCAACGACAGATTGTGATTGACATGTCTATGATGATGAAGGACAGATTGTGATTGACATGTCTATGATGATGAAGGACAGATTGTGATTGACATGTCTATGATGATCAAGGACAGATTGTGATTGACATGTCTATGATGATCAAGGACAGATTGTGATTGACATGTCTATGATGATGAAGGACAGATTGTGATTGACATGTCTATGATGATCAAGGACAGATTGTGATTGACATGTCTATGATGATGAAGGACAGATTGTGATTGACATGTCTATGATGATGAAGGACAGATTGTGATTGACATGTCTATGATGATGAAGGACAGATTGTGATTGACATGTCTATGATGATGAAGGACAGATTGTGATTGACATGTCTATGATGATGAAGGACAGATTGTGATTGACATGTCTATGATGATGAAGGACAGATTGTGATTGACATGTCTATGATGATCAAGGACAGATTGTGATTGACATGTCTATGATGATCAGGGACAGATTGTGATTGACATGTCTATGATGATCAAGGACAGATTGTGATTGACATGTCTATGATGATCAAGGACAGATTGTGATTGACATGTCTATGATGATGAAGGACAGATTGTGATTGACATGTCTATGATGATGAAGGACAGATTGTGATTGACATGTCTATGATGATGAAGGACAGATTGTGATTGACATGTCTATGATGATGAAGGACAGATTGTGATTGACATGTCTATGATGATGAAGGACAGATTGTGATTGACATGTCTATGATGATGAAGGACAGATTGTGATTGACATGTCTATGATGATGAAGGACAGATTGTGATTGACATGTCTATGATGATGAAGGACAGATTGTGATTGACATGTCTATGATGATGAAGGACAGATTGTGATTGACATGTCTATGATGATGAAGGACAGATTGTGATTGACATGTCTATGATGATGAAGGACAGATTGTGATTGACATGTCTATGATGATGAAGGACAGATTGTGATTGACATGTCTATGATGATGAAGGACAGATTGTGATTGACATGTCTATGATGATCAAGGACAGATTGTGATTGACATGTCTATGATGATGAAGGACAGATTGTGATTGACATGTCTATGATGATGAAGGACAGATTGTGATTGACATGTCTATGATGATCAAGGACAGATTGTGATTGACATGTCTATGATGATCAAGGACAGATTGTGATTGACATGTCTATGATGATCAAGGACAGATTGTGATTGACATGTCTATGATGATCAAGGACAGATTGTGATTGACATGTCTATGATGATCAAGGACAGATTGTGATTGACATGTCTATGATGATCAAGGACAGATTGTGATTGACATGTCTATGATGATCAAGGACAGATTGTGATTGACATGTCTATGATGATGAAGGACAGATTGTGACTGACATGTCTATGATGATCAAGGACAGATTGTGATTGACATGTCTATGATGATCAAGAGTATTTGAATAGAAATTTAGTTTCATCAATCATGAAAATATCTACTCTCAGATCTAGTCTATACTAAAGCAGGACAAGAGCACTCATAATTGGCATAGATTGCGCTCCTTCCAGTGCATTGGAGTAAATATCATCTCCCGCGCGGGCAATAATCTGCTTTACAGGTCAAATAAAGCGATAGGATATCTACAATACATGCACGGAGACAAATAATAGTTATTTACGCAACAAGTGCAAAATATCCATCTTTATTGCTTTCTTCGACGTCAACATATCTATGCACGAGCCCGAAGGACGAGGGCATAGAATGTTGATCGAGGAGAAAGCAAAAGATGGATATCTTTCCACGAGTTGTGTAGGTAATTTTATTTTTCACCGATATCATGACCATTATGACTAATCTAATTCTATGGTGTTTGATGAGTTAAATGATAAGCGGGTTTTATATAATTCAATCGCATATATCTATATAGCGCCCGTGCAGTAATCTGCTTTACAGGTAAATTAAAGTGACATGATATCTACATCATACCCACGGTGAAAAATAAAGACTGTTTATTTCAGTCGTTGAAATTCATGCATTCTTTGAAAGTATAAACTTCATAGTGGAAGCAATAATCATAGAGATTAATGCACTGTAAAATATAAAAGCAGATAGCACAATGGATGGAAGCACCATGTAATTGCAGTCGCATTAACGGTTATCACACCTGCCGTTATTATCTCTCCCCCTTGCAAACATGACAAACTTATCATGTCAGCCGGTTCTTTATCCAAAGCTTTCATCTCCCTCTCAACAGGTATAGAAAACGTTGCAGTTAATTTCTCTTCCGACAGCTTTTTGTAAGGATGTCGACGTGTTATTGTGCACTATCTTCTCCGTGCACCTTAAACTGCACAATTTTGACAGTTGGGAAAGGGGGAACGTAGGGGAGAAATAAGCTGAAAAAACGCGCATTCTTCTTCATTAATGTCTTCAAAGGTATTACATCTCATGAGGTCACAGGATGAGCCGCAGATGATTCTCTGATGCTTCTTCCCGCATTAATGGACAAAAGGAAATCTACCAATCATTGGAGAAAAACTTGTAAATGATGAATAAACGAATAATTGACTGTAATAGCAGGAAATGGAAACATCTTCTGTTGATGAACCTCTTTAGAGACGAAGAGAAGGAAACCTTTCATCATTCTCTGAAAAAGTCATTATGCTAACCTCAGGCATGTTTTTGCTAGTTCTCAAGGGACACTTCTCTTCGGCAGTGAAATGGAGGACAAACAGTAATTACGCCTGAGATAATCCATAGCGGATTTGTCGTCTCACAGTGTGAAACCCTCCGATGGCAATTACTGAGCAGACGCTAAACAAGCAGTGAACCGCCGCTGAGCCGCCGTTGAACCAACGAAGGACAGCCGCTGAACCAACGGAAGACCACCGCTGAGCCAACGGAGACCAAAGCTGAGTCAACGGAGACCAAAGCTGAGCCAACGGAAGACCAAAGCTGAACCAACGAAGGACCGCCGCTGAGCCAACGGAAGACCGCCACTGAGGCAACGGAAGACCGCCGCTGAGCCACCGTTGAACCAACGAAGGACCGCCGCTAAACCAACGGAAGACCGCCGTTAAACCAACGGAAGACCAAAGCTGAGCCAACGGTCAGGGACCGAACATTCGGCCGTCGTTTCATCCGACGAATTTACATTGCCCACATCACCAAGAGATCTTACTCAGTCATTACCTTGAGGCACTTCGTTGCATTGAAATGTTTTTATAGTGCGTTAAGAGTTAAAGGAGAAATATTTCCCCGCCTCTTGGTTGGACTATGTCCTTGAAGATACAAAAAGCTGATTTCCGTTAATAACTAACTATTATTTGTTTACGAGCTATTATTTTTTTCTTCAGCAGAAATTTCATTGTATTGAAATGTGAGGACCGCTGGAACACATGAGCTTAAGATGTGTCAGGCACCGTTGTTGGCACTGCTATATCTAGAGTGCTGCTCAGTCAACGTGTGACCGACCAGAAAGCTTCCGATGCCGCCTATGTCCTTCTATTAGGTGGTTATAAGAGCACTGTTGTTTGATTTTCAAAAATTTAAGTTGGGAAACCAAGAAGATGTTAAATATTTTACATGCTTTATTAATTTCGGCCTCCTCTTAGGCCGTCATCAAAAGTAGAGAATCTATGCGAGTACAAGTATATTGGAAGTTATTCAAAAATTATTTTACATTATTTCAATGATTCCTGAGTAGACTGAAAGTAACCTAGACAGATAAACAATAATAAGTTGTTTGCTTTCTTGTCAATGGCCTTCTTATGCTCTTGGTACTTTTTTTTCAAGCACACGGCCCATTTCTGAAACATTGCACCAACTTCATTTCTACTATCGCATCTTAGATTTGAGCTGCTTTGTATTGTTCCACTCGTGATTTTCCCAAATTTCATTGCTCTTGTCTTTTGAGGTTCAGACTTTGCTTGTTCTCATTATTCAATGAAGCATTTCTAGCAGATCCCCATCACTTCCAGGGAGGAGGAACAAGCAGCTGTCGAGGAGATAGGTGCTGTATCGTGGAGAGATCTTCGAGGTCGATGTGCACGAGCAGGGAGGACTTGGGGCAAACAGTTCGGAGGACAGACTCAGATACAGTGACAAGAGGGGATGAACAGAGAACTCACCTACGTATCCAGGGGTTCCGCAAGTAGTTGACATGAACGATTCGGTCTGGACGATCTTCGAAAGGCCGAAATCACTGATCATGATCTTACTGTTCTCCTCTGTGTCGTAATACAACAAGTTTTCCGGCTGCAATGAAAGATGAGAAAGACTGAGCATGTTCTCGTTTCCAGATGATGACTCAGCAATACTATATGGATCAGAATTCGCTTCCAGACACTTCTGGATCTCCACAGCTGTCTGGAAGCGGCTGTTATTCACTGATGTGCGTGCGCAAAGCTTCCCTGTTCCCTGGTTGCACCAGGAAGAAAACGCGCTAGCACCTTCATCATTTTAAAGGGACAAAAGATCGCTGACATTTTGATGGAAATTTCTTGAGTGCTTTCGCGGCCTCTCTTCACGAGAAACGTCAGAGTTCATGAGAGAGGCCCTCGAAAGCGTTCCTTGGAGGAGAGGCCGCGAAAGTGATCTTCGAAAGAGAGGCCGCGGAAGTGCTCCTAGCAAGAGTATCCGCGGAAGTGCTCCTAGCAAGAGAGGCCGCGGAAGTGCTCCTAGCAAGAGAGGCCGCGGAAGTGCTCCTAGCAAGAGAGGCCGCGGAAGTGCTCCCAGCAAGAGAGGCCGCGGAAGTGCTCCTAGCAAGAGAGGCCGCGGAAGTGCTCCTAGCAAGAGAGGCCGCGGAAGTGTTCCTAGCAAGAGAGGCCGCGGAAGTGCTCCTAGCAAGAGAGGCCGCGGAAGTGCTCCTAGCAAGAGAGGCCGCGGAAGTGTTCCTAGCAAGAGAGGCCGCGGAAGTGCTCCTAGCAAGAGAAGCCGCGGAAGTGCTCCTAGCAAGAGAGGCCGCGGAAGTGCTCCTAGCAAGAGAGGCCGCGGAAGTGCTCCTAGCAAGAGAGGCCGCGGAAGTGCTCCTAGCAAGAGAGGCCGCGGAAGTGCTCCTAGCAAGAGAGGCCGCGGAAGTGCTCCTAGCAAGAGAGGCCGCGGAAGTGCTCCTAGCAAGAGAGGCCGCGGAAGTGCTCCTAGCAAGAGAGGCCGCGGAAGTGCTCCTAGCAAGAGAGGCCGCGGAAGTGCTCCTAGCAAGAGAAGCCGCGGAAGTGCCTCAACATTAGCATTATTTTTTTCAAAATAATTTGCCCACATCTAGAATTTCACCAGAAACCATTTATTGACACGAGGAATTTGCTCATTGCTATCTCAAAACCTAAAAGATAATGTAAATAGGTCAAAAGGTCAGACACTTGATTCTTAAGTTCGTGCTAACTTCATCAGCTGGCAAAACGCATTTGGCCGCTCAAATATACAACTCAGCATTCACAAATGAGCCACTCCCGAGTTTTCCCACATGTTTTCAACACTCTCAGACTTCGCAAATCGTATGTATTTGCACTACCATTACATTGCTTCATTTAATCTGATACAATGTGCGTATTGAAGGATGAACAACTTCATTGTGTTATATTATCTTCATTTTCTACTGTTCCTGTATGAGTTGATCGAAAAATCAATGATAAGGTAGTAGTCAAATGTGAAATATAAATCTGATAAGAATGATTGAGCTTAACAAAGGAAACAAATCATCTATAAAGATTTTGATGATGTGTTCCATGCCTCTGATTAGTTAGCGTCACAGGTAGCAATCTGAAACAGTCACAACAACAATCTAAAAGGTCGCGACCTAGCACTCTCAATAAGCTGGCCAAAATTCGATAAACAAATGAAACTTCGTTGGCATTACAGTAGAAAACTATTCCGTTGTACAAAATTCGCAGAATGTACAGTCAAACTTGTATGTAACGAACTTAAGCTATGCTGATACTATTGTACGTATTAACTGGGCAGCAATGCTGTGAATGCACATGCAGATATCCTCTGATTGAGATTACAAAAATGTCTTTCACATGCATAGATAGAGAAATCATCATTTCGGGATACATTGTGACCTTCCTTTTTCCACATTGTGCCATAGTTAAATTACGCACAATGTAGCATTATATCATGGATTTTTAGGGCAGTAATATCCGACATAGGCCAGGCTGTGTTTCAGATATTTCTGCCCGCAAAATCCATGACATAATGCTATTGTATGTAACTCTTGAAAAGTCTATGAATATTGCAATTCTTGATCACTGTTAGTCACAGATAATGGAGAGATGAAGAAATCTTTGATTGACTTTTACTGAAATCTATGAATGTTTGCTCTCTCAATAGATTTTGATTCATGAAATGTTTGAAAGTCTATGAATGTTTGCTCTCTCAATAGATTTTAGTTCATGAAAAGTTTGAAAGTCTATGAATGTTTGCTCTCTCAATAGATTTTGATTCATGAAATGTTTGAAAGTCTATGAATGTTTGCTCTCTCAATAGATTTTGATTCATGAAATGTTTGAAAGTCTATGAATGTTTGCTCTCTCAATAGATTTTAGTTCATGAAAAGTTTGAAAGTCTATGAATGTTTGCTCTCTCAATAGATTTTGATTCATGAAATGTTTGAAAGTCTATGAATGTTTGCTCTCTCAATAGATTTTGATTCATGAAAATGTTTGAAAGTCTATGAATGTTTGCTCTCTCAATAGATTTTGATTCATGAAATGTTTGAAAGTCTATGAATGTTTGCTCTCTCAATAGATTTTGAATCATGAAATGTTTGAAAGTCTATGAATGTTTGCTCTCTCAATAGATTTTGATTCATGAAATGTTTGAAAGTCTATGAATGTTTGCTCTCTCAATAGATTTTGATTCATGAAATGTTTGAAAGTCTATGAATGTTTGCTCTCTCAATAGATTTTGATTCATGAAATGTTTGAAAGTCTATGAATGTTTGCTCTCTCAATAGATTTTAGTTCATGAAAAGTTTGAAAGTCTATGAATGTTTGCTCTCTCAATAGATTTTAGTTCATGAAAAGTTTGAAAGTCTATGAATGTTTGCTCTCTCAATAGATTTTAGTTCATGAAATGTTTGAAAGTCTATGAATGTTTGCTCTCTCAATAGATTTTGATTCATGAAATGTTTGAAAGTCTATGAATGTTTGCTCTCTCAATAGATTTTAGTTCATGAAAAGTTTGAAAGTCTATGAATGTTTGCTCTCTCAATAGATTTTGATTCATGAAATGTTTGAAAGTCTATGAATGTTTGCTCTCTCAATAGATTTGGATTCATGAAATGTTTGAAAGTCTATGAATGTTTGCTCTCTCAATAGATTTTAGTTCATGAAATGTTTGAAAGTCTATGAATGTTTGCTCTCTCAATAGATTTTGATTCATGAAAAGTTTGAAAGTCTATGAATGTTTGCTCTCTCAATAGATTTTGATTCATGAAATGTTTGAAAGTCTATGAATGTTTGCTCTCTCAATAGATTTTGATTCATGAAATGTTTGAAAGTCTATGAATGTTTGCTCTCTCAATAGATTTTAGTTCATGAAATGTTTGAAAGTCTATGAATGTTTGCTCTCTCAATAGATTTTGATTCATGAAATGTTTGAAAGTCTATGAATGTTTGCTCTCTCAATAGATTTTGATTCATGAAAAGTTTGAAAGTCTATGAATGTTTGCTCTCTCAATAGATTTTGATTCATGAAATGTTTGAAAGTCTATGAATGTTTGCTCTCTCAATAGATTTTGATTCATGAAATGTTTGAAAGTCTATGAATGTTTGCTCTCTCAATAGATTTTAGTTCATGAAAAGTTTGAAAGTCTATGAAAGTTTGCTCTCTCAATAGATTTTAGTTCATGAAAAGTTTGAAAGTCTATGAATGTTTGCTCTCTCAATAGATTTTGATTCATGAAATGTTTGAAAGTCTATGAATGTTTGCTCTCTCAATAGATTTTAGTTCATGAAAAGTTTGAAAGTCTATGAATGTTTGCTCTCTCAATAGATTTTGATTCATGAAAATGTTTGAAAGTCTATGAATGTTTGCTCTCTCAATAGATTTTGATTCATGAAATGTTTGAAAGTCTATGAATGTTTGCTCTCTCAATAGATTTTGATTCATGAAATGTTTGAAAGTCTATGAATGTTTGCTCTCTCAATAGATTTTAGTTCATGAAAAGTTTGAAAGTCTATGAATGTTTGCTCTCTCAATAGATTTTGATTCATGAAAAGTTTGAAAGTCTATGAATGTTTGCAAATGTGAATAGATTTGAAATTCAGATTTCTATCTAAAAATGATTTGAAATATCCGTTTACCAATTCATTCATTAATGGATTCTCAAGCTGGAGTGACGGACAACGGCTGATGGCTATCTGGTACGGTGAGAATTGTGTGTGAAATTGGCGGGCATATAATGCTGCATTATATATTCTCCAATGCCGGGCAATAATGCATTTCAAACTCATTTCAATCATTTCTGTGACCTCCAAAGCCATCGAGAGTGAAATACAATACAAATTACATTCAAAGCAGATCATATCAGTGAATCAGGCCATAGATTTTCAGAGATATGTAACGAAAATATCCATGAAATGAATATCTTTGGTATAGAAGTGTAACTCATCAACAACATTCAGCTAAAAGTGATGGTAAAACAGTAATGTCAAATATCTATTGTAGTGAATGCTATGCGGCATTATTTCATTGATGCTGTCCCAGAGCCGACAACAATCGTCGTTGCCGACTGCTGATGAAACAAAAACCGCTATCTATGTATGTAGCAAGAAACTTCCACAGACTTCTACATGTACATGAATCATAGCACGCATTCACTACAATAGCTTTTTCAAGCATCAATGATCTTTACAGGCTCGGCTGCACAGCTTATTGATGCTTTCAAAATCTAAGCATGATTGATGTAATGTTGAATGCTTTCAATTCAATTAGTGCTAAAATCTATGACAATAGATTAACATAGAAAATGTTAAATTTTTTGTTGCATTGACTAGATACAGACATATTCAACAATATATCAATCATGCCCAAAGTAAGTATATAAGTGAAGTATGCAATCAAAGCATGATTTGTGGGGACATCTATGATATTACTTTTTCGCCAGCTGTTATAAGCAGTTTTATTTGATATCTCAATTGATAACAGAAGTGCATTGTATTATCAAATGGAAGGGACTGAATAGCTATGTCAAAGCTATGAATCAGCGAAAAATCACATAGTTATCCGTAGACGTTTAAAAGACAAAAACGTCGATGAAGTTCTATTTCTATGGCTAGAATGTCAGAGTTGATTTGTCATAGAAATTAATTGATTGTTAAGGTACGACCGTAAACCACTCATTTATCTACACATTGATGTGGGTATTAAGAAAAGAAGGATTCCTTTTTCTCTTTCCAGGAAATATTTGTATTAGATGCAATTTTAAATATGTAGATAAACAAAATCTAAGCGCAGAATGAAGCAATTTCTCCACTGTTTCATCTGTAAAACCATGCCATTCAGAAATGACACGTCCATCAGCAAAATTGGCATCAAATATGAGAAGCTTGATGAATTTCATGTAGGAATCAATTGGAAAATTGAGTTGTTGCCGAAAATTTTAGCCACAGTAACTTTTTGAAATTGGTAAATGTGAATTTCTGAAAATCATCTTGGCGAAAAAAGATGGCCGACATGTCGCCAAAAAAATACATTAGAGCAATGAGTTGATTGCACACTTAACATATTTAAACACTTCGATCATGCTTAGATTTTGAAAGCATCAATAAGCTGTGCAGCCGAGGCTGTAAGGATCATTGATGCATGAAAAAGCTAGGCATGATTACTATTGTAGTGAATGCGTGCTATGATTCATGTACATGTAGATGTCTTTTCCGGTATTTCTGTTGTCATTTCTGGGGGAAAAGTCAAAATTTTTGGGAAAAGTCAAGTATATCAATTTCTATATATTTTGGTACATAGATGAGTATTTAGGATATTTGAGAGGTCGCACAGTATTGAAAACATGTGGGAAAACTCGGGAGTAGCTCATTTGTGAATGCTGAGTTGTTTATTTGAGCGGCCAAATGCGTTTTGCTAGCTGGTGAAGTTACCATTAACTTAATCTATATATTTTGGTACATAGATGAGTATTTAGGATATTTGCGAGATCTGAGAGTGTTGAAAACATGTGGGAAAACTCGGGATTGGCTCATTTGTGAATGCTGAGTTGTTTATTTGAGCGGCCAAATGCGTTTTCCTGGCTGGTGAAGTTACCATTAACTTAATCTATATATTTTGGTACATAGATGAGTATTTAGGATATTTGAGAGGTCGCACAGTATTGAAAACATGTGGGAAAACTCGGGAGTGGCTCACTTGTGAATGCTGAGTTGTTCATTTGAGCGGCCAAATGCGTTTTCCTGGCTGGTGAAGTTACCATTAACTTAATCTATATATTTTGGTACATAGATGAGTATTTAGGATATTTGAGAGGTCGCACAGTATTGAAAACATGTGGGAAAACTCGGGAGTGGCTCACTTGTGAATGCTGAGTTGTTTATTTGAGCGGCCAAATGCGTTTTGCTAGCTGGTGAAGTTAGCACTAACTTAAGAATCAATTGTCTGACCTTTTGACCTATTTACATTATCTTTTAGGCTTTGAGATAGCAATGAGCAAATCCCTCGTGTTAATAAATGGTTTCTGGTGAAATTCTAGATGTGGGCAAATTATTTTGAAAAAATTGATGCTAAAGATGATGCTAACTTCAACGACTTGCCAACAACACGCTTCAAAGTCTTCATCATTTGTTGAATGAAAATGATTCATTTCTTCACGATGCGAACTTTTTTGCAGACTTTGGAATTCCTGTTGCGATGTCATTTCAGCTTTCTTCCTGTCTGTCAACAGCAGTTTTAAATGCAAACAAGGCGTAAGGACTTGTCTCATGCATACATAATTGTTTCTCTGTTTGTTGTGCTCATTCACTGTTTAAATTTGGATGCATCATGTCATAACTGTCTGTTGGAGGAAAGGCATTGACGGTTTTGTGTTTCAATTATATAAAACATCTCTCTCATCTGTCACATTATGTCAGCCAACGTCTTGCTGTCAATAGAATGTTTGCAAGATGGTGGATGGATTGAATTCTAGAAATTGTTTCTGTTTCTTCGCCTATTTACACCTGTCATTCTACTGCTGATTTGGCACCAGCCTTCTCCCGTTGACTGCAGACGACATTTTTTCGCACTGAAGCGTAATGTAATTGAAATCTTCCCCCGGATGCTGATGTGAAGGCGAAGACAGCTACCTATTTTAAGAAATACTTGAAAACATCTTTTGTAATAATAATTTGTTTACAGCTGGTCAACATTTGCACTCTAGTGCTTGCAGTTTTGACAAATAAACAGTGTAGAAAGATGTCCACAGAGGTGAGCAATTCAAACACAAAATTCCTTAGCAGCCGTGGACGCTGCATCTCTGCTTACAATGACTCGGAGTGGCCTATGACTTCCAGAATCGGTGAAGAACAATGTTAACAGAGTGACAACAATTGTCTTCGCCCTGTGTCCTTGAATACGATGCGGTGATGTGAGAATCCGAAATCAACCACTTCATGTCAACAGTTTATCGTCGGTTCATACATAGAATTGTTCGAGCTTCATGGAGTATCCACTTGATTCTTGCATTTGTCCAAGATATCTAACGAAAAGCCATCGATAGAGGCAACTCGATTGCACCAGTCTGTGGTCAGCCAAAGCACCGCTGATCTCGCTAATGAAAGACCGATCGTGATCGATGAAGCGGACTTTGAAAGGGACGTGGCGTGTAAAAAAGTAAACCTGTAACTGAAAAGCACAAAAATTGTATTGCCTGTGACTGGCTATCTGGTAATTGCAATCATTATGGCAAGAATTGCAAGTGAACTTGAAAACTAAATATTTAGTCATGCAAGTGTAATTCCTGGGCAGCCAGTTAGAGGCAATTTTCATGCCTTTCAGTGATATGAATTAGAGTTACTCATATGATGAATTGAAGTTGATAATGTGATCATTGATAGCATCAGCAGAAAGCTATATTTGTGATGATTTTCACTAGCATGTATTGTGTGTAGCAAATGTTATATTAGAGGTCAACATCTTCTATGTGTACGTGTATCTTCTACCTCTGCATTATTCCCTGGAAATGCTTTGTATGCATCATCCGGAAATAAAACTGTATGCAATCACGAAGTATTTTATCGGTATCAGTCAAAGACAATTATATTTGCATGTATGAACTTTTAGGTGTTGTCCATAGAAGTAGATAATAGAATGGAAGTTTGATATCTTGCCTATGTACAATGATGGCGCATGGAAAAATCTATGGTTTGTAGATCAGATTTGATCTAAAACATTGCATCATAGTCAAAGTATTAGCCAAGTTGGTTGTAGAAGTTGTTGACTGCAAATTGCAGGATTTTCATGAAGAGATTTGCAAGTGTGATGGTGACATTGTTTCATGTGAAATAGCCTACTATTCTATGGATTAATATGCTGTGTCTATTTGTGCCAGTCATTGACAACAATATTCCAATTTTTCAACACTGGAATACGAATTGAAAGTTGGTTCACAAAGTCATAATTGAAAGTGGTCGGGGTGCTGCTGTTTGTAAGAATATCTGAAGAATTCACAGAGAAAAAATCTTATTATTGGATAATTTCTCCGTCAAGCGGTTAAGGAACCTAGCGCTTTCTGGATTAAACATATTTAAAGCTTCTTTACCGACAACCATTTCTCAAATAAATGAAATGTCGCTGGAACTTTTCAATGAATCACTGAATGACTTATGTGATATAGTGTGATGATATTTTCCAAGCTGATATTCGAAAGCACGCAAAGATTTTGAAAATTGTTCAAATATGATGAATACGGGATTTTTAAAGTAAAATGAATAATCTAAGATTTCTTGGCCTCTGATTTCAAGCTGGAGTTATGCATGTTCTGTAAATCGACATTACTAGTTGCATATGTGTCTGATTACACTCTTGAAAGATTATAGGAGCGATATTTCAAAATGATGAACGTTTAAAAGGATTTCCTTCTTTGTCATCCTGTCGCTGCAGTATTTCGTAAATTCACTATTGCTTTTGAGGACATGGTCTTTGGACAAGGACCAACAATCCAGATCAAGAATTGGCTTGATAGATATTAATGTCAATCAGAAAACAAGAAAACCAGCTCGCACAATTTTTATTTTGCCCCAACCAAGTTCCCCAGCGTGTGCCGTAATTTTCATGCAATTTCCATTGTAGGACTTTCTATGCTATTGTTAATGTCTATAGTGTTGTTTGTCTTTTCATAGGTCTTGACTGTCGACCAATGAGAGGCCGTTGACTCGGTGTTAGTTGTTATACCGCGAACTGAAAAAAGTGCACAAATTCCTTGCCACTGATTAATGGATGTTTGCTCTAAAATTAATTTGGGAATAATACAGTGTATCACCGCATACACATTCAACAATAAATCAGGCGCCTATCAACAAGGGCTATGCCATAATCATCATTCACACGGATTTCAATTAGGGCGTGAAAGTATTTTGAAAGTTGTGAAAGCCATGCTTACAGCATGTTCAAAGTATGTTATCGTTTGACTCGCAAGGGTGGTGGAGTTGCCGTTTATATAAATGAGGGTGCTGTTTATCAGAAAGAATGACTTTTGATTGAAGAAATTGAATCTATCGTGATAAAACTTATCAATTACGATCCTATTTCCCAGATCAGACAAAGGAATTCATGACAGTGACGTGTATTTTGCTGACAAACTCCGATTTGATTATTCTCGGAGATTTCAATCCTTTTAATGTGACGGATATTTGCAATGACTTCGATCTCAAAGATATTGTCACCCTTCCCACAAGAGGCTAAAATATTCTTGATCATGTGTTAATATCACAAAGTTTAAAGGACATCTACCTATTCGATAATGTGAAATTTAGTGCTCCTGTTGTTAATTCGGATCATCTGACAATCTATATTTGTCCTCACTTGAATAATGCAATGATCAAATCAGTTGATTGCATATCAAAAAGGATGTATGATTATAGAGTGTACAATCTGAATACTTTGAGTGGAATGTATTCATGAATTCTGACATCAGTGTTGATGAACTGTGCGAAACCTTTCGTTACATCCTAACTATCAGTGTTGTCTTTGTAATACCTCAAAGATTTGTGTATACGACCACTCGTGACAAGGAATGGTTATTCCCTTAACAAAGTCTTTGACAGATCAGTAATGGCAAGCTTATCGTGATGGTGATTGGAAGAAGTATAGCTACTTAAAGACAAAAGTTAGAGCTGAGATCTGCAAGTCAAAACAGTTATATGCAGACAAAATGAAGAATTCGAAACATGGCATTTGGAAAATAGTGAAAGAAATGTGGAATCGTCTGTCAAATCAAGGGACTGACTCAGACCAATTATCGAATGATTTTGCAGATAAGTTACAGTTGAAATACGATGATTCTTTATACGACTGTAATCATCAACTTCTAATGCTTGATGATGATTGGAATCTGATTCTTTATACGACTGTAATCATCAACTTCTAATGCTTGATGATGATTGGACTCTGATTCTTTATACGACTGTAATCATCAACTTCTAATGCTTGATGATGATTGGACTCTGATTCTTTATACGACTGTAATCATCAACTTCTAATGCTTGATGATGATTGGAATCTGAGTATAAGTGAATAGGAAGGATTTGTCCAATTGAAATCTCTGTCATGGAGTAAATCAGCTGGAACTGATAACATCCCGACGAGGATATACTCTGAAATGGCCGAATTTATTGCATTACCATTGAAAATTATATATGAAGCATTCATCAAGATGGCAGTTATAACTCCTGTTCCAAAACCTGCACCCCTTCAGTTGAAAAAATACGACCTGTGAGCACTTTCCAAGGATCTCTAAAATCCTTGAAAGACTTGTGATGCGTAAAATGTGGGTGAACATAGAACCATACTTGGGTGATAACCAACATGGATTTAGGCCTAACCACTCAACAACTGCAGCATTGACTGAGTTATGATGACTTGACGACTAATGGGACGGCCATAATTTCTCTGGATATGACCTTAGCTTTCGATTCCATCAATTACAAGCTGTTGATATTAAAGCTGCAAGAATTGAGCTCCCCACGAGAAATGCCGAGTGCATGCTCAGCTCCCCACCGAGATCGCATTCACTCCCAAATTTTATGAAAAGAGGCATCCCTCAGGGTTCAGTAATTGGACCAACGTTGTTTTCAATCTTCACAAGTGATAAAAGACCTAAGCTTCCCACAACAAAGCAGATAAAATATGCGGACAATACTCATTCAATCCTGCCGATCAAGTACAACGGCAACCTTGGTGATGAAATTCAATTCCAACTCACCAATGCTGAAGAATGGTGTCATGAAAATAACATCTCGCTAAGCAGAGAAACATCAAAAATTTTACCATGTCAGCAGTGTAAAAGGTTTTTGTGAACGTCCTTTTGTGACGGGGAAGAAACAAAAGGACGTGATACGCACATGTAGATGGCCATGCTCTTGTTGCGGAAAAGGCGTCGGTCAGAACTCGATTCTGTGCACGGCGTGCAATAGCTGGTGCCATTTCAGATGCTCCGGTTTAACCTCAGTGAGGGCGTCGTCCTCGTTTAGATGCCCAAAGTGTATCCGAGGACACGAAGACAACGAAGATGATGACGACACGCTTCAATTGGATGAGTGCATTGTGCAAGAAGTTCAGCATTTCTGCTATCTTGGGGACATGCTTGCCAGGGATGCAGGCGTCGAGAGAGCGGTGAGGACTCGCATTGCGGCGACATGGTCAAAATGGAGGGAACTCGCCAGCCTGCTAACGAACAAGGGAATACCGTTACACTGCAGAGGGCAGATTTATCAATCTTGCTTGAGATCTGTCCTGATATTCGGTTCGGAGACATGGCCTCTCACAAGCAAATTGATGCATGCCATGACAACGTGTGACTTTACGATGCTTCGCTTTATGGCTGGTGTAAGATGGAGAGACAGGATCCCAAATGAAGAAGTAGTGAAAAGGCGTGGTCTGAAGGACTTGGAAGTGCTCATCTGGAGAAGCAGACTTCGCTGGTTTGGGCATGTGAAGAGGTCGGAGGACATTGTGAGAGAGGTTGAAGAAATGGAAGTGAGCGGTCGCCGACCAGTAGGAAGACAGGAAAAGTCGTGGAGGAGCTCCAAATAAATGAAGATCTTGCAGCAGACCGAAGCAAGTGGAGACGAGCCATCAACTGTCCAACTTCGTCACGGAATTGAAGGACGTTCAACGAGGAGTGAGTGAGTGAGTGAGCAGAATACCTCGGATGTTCGTGGTCAAATGCCATCACCAGAACTAACCGAAATGACTGTACTCGGTGTCACCCTGAATAGCAAGCTAACGTGGCATCATCATATTGCAAATGTGGTCAAGAAGTGCAACCACCGATTCTTTGTCTTGCAGAAGCTGAAGCATTTTGTTCGTGTGAATGATTCAAGACTTGTGTATACTGGCATCATTCAATCGATAGCGTGGAATGATTCAAGACTTGTGTATACTGGCATCATTCAATCGATAGCGTGGAATGATTCAAGACTTGTGTATACTGGCATCATTCAATCGATAGCGTGAATGATTCAAGACTTGTGTATACTGGCATCATTCAATCGATAGCGTGGAATGATTCAAGACTTGTGTATACTGGCATCATTCAATCGATAGCGTGGAATGATTCAAGACTTGTGTATACTGGCATCATTCAATCGATAGCGTGGAATGATTCAAGACTTGTGTATACTGGCATCATTCGATCGATAGCGTGGAATGATTCAAGACTTGTGTATACTGGCATCATTCAATCGATAGCGTGGAATGATTCAAGACTTGTGTATACTGGCATCATTCAATCGATAGCGTGGAATGATTCAAGACTTGTGTATACTGGCATCATTCAATCGATAGCGTGGAATGATTCAAGACTTGTGTATACTGGCATCATTCAATCCATAGCGTGGAATGATTCATGACTTGTGTATACTGGCATCATTCAATCGATAGCGTTGAATGATTCAAGACTTGTGTATACTGGCATCATTCAATCGATAGCGTGGAATGATTCAAGACTTGTGTATACTGGCATCATTCAATCGATAGCGTGGAATGATTCAAGACTTGTGTATACTGGCATCATTCAATCGATAGCGTGGAATGATTCAAGACTTGTGTATACTGGCATCATTCAATCGATAGCGTGGAATGATTCAAGACTTGTGTATACTGGCATCATTCAATCGATAGCGTGGAATGATTCAAGACTTGTGTATACTGGCATCATTCAATCGATAGCGTGGAATGATTCAAGACTTGTGTATACTGACATCATTCAATCGATAGCGTGGAATGATTCAAGACTTGTGTATACTAGCATCATTCAATCGATAGCGTGGAATGATTCAAGACTTGTGTATACTGACATCATTCAATCGATAGCGTGGAATGATTCAAGACTTGTGTATACTGGCATCATTCAATCGATAGCGTGGAATGATTCAAGACTTGTGTATACTGACATCATTCAATCGATAGCGTGGAATGATTCAAGACTCAATTTGTGTATACTGACATCATTCAATCGATAGCGTGGAATATTCAAGACTTGTGTATACTGACATCATTCAATCGATAGCGTGAATGATTCAAGACTTGTGTATACTGGCATCATTCAATCGATAGCGTGGAATGATTCAAGACTTGTGTATACTGGCATCATTCAATCGATAGCGTGGAATGATTCAAGACTTGTGTATACTGGCATCATTCAATCGATAGCGTGGAATGATTCTATACTTGTGTATACTGGCATCATTCAATCGATAGCGTGGAATGATTCAAGACTTGTGTATACTGGCATCATTCAATCGATAGCGTGGAATGATTCAAGACTTGTGTATACTGCATCATTCAATCGATAGCGTGGAATGATTCAAGACTTGTGTATACTGCCATCATTCAATCGATAGCGTGGAATGATTCAAGACTTGTGTATACTGCCATCATTCAATCGATAAGCGTGGAATGATTCAAGACTTGTGTATACTGGCATCACTCAATCTATAGCGTGGAATGATTCAAGACTTGTGTATACTGGCATCATTCAATCGATAGCGTGGAATGATTCAAGACCTTGTGTATACTGGCATCATTCAATCGATAGCGTGGAATGATTCTCAAGACTTGTGTATACTGGCATCATCTCAATCGATAGCGTGGAATGATTCAAGACTTGTGTATACTGGCATCATTCAATCGATAGCGTGAAATGATTCAAGACTTGTGTATACTGGCATCAATTCAATCGATAGCGTGGAATGATTCAAGACTGTGTATAACTGGCAATCATTCAATCGATAGCGTGGAATGATTCAAGACTTGTGTATACTGGCATCATTCAATCGATAGCGTGGAATGATTCAAGACTTGTGTATACTGGCATCATTCAATCGATACGTGGAATGATTCATGACTTGTGTTTACTGGCATCATTCATTCGTTAGCGTGGAATGATTCAAGACTTGTGTATACTGGCATCATTCAATCGATAGCGTGGAATGATTCAAGACTTGTGTATACTGGCATCATTCAATCGATAGCGTGAATGATTCAAGACTTGTGTATACTGCCATCATTCAATCGATAGCGTGAATGATCAAGACTTGTGTATACTGGCATCATTCAATCGATAGAGTGGAATGATTCAAGACTTGTGTATACTGGCATCATTCAATCGATAGCGTGGAATGATTCAAGACTTGTGCATTCTGGCATCATCAATCGATAGCGTGGAATGATTCAAGACTTGAGTATACTGGCATCATTCAATCGATAGCGTGGAATGATTCAAGACTTGTTATACTGGCACATTCAATCGATAGCGTGGAATGATTCAAGACTTGTGTATACTGGCATCATTCAATCGATAGCGTGGAATGATTCAAGACGTGTGTATACAGGCATCATTCAATCGATAGCGTGGAATGATTCAAGACTTGTGTATACTGGCATCATTCATGAATGATTCAAGACTTGTGTATACTGCATCATTCAATCGATAGCGTGGAATGATTCAAGACTTGTGTATACTGGCATCATTCAATCGATAGCGTGGAATGATTCAAGACTTGTGTATACTGGCATCATTCAATCGATAGCGTGGAATGATTCAAGACTTGTGTATACTGGCATCATTCAATCGATAGCGTGGAATGATTCAAGACTTGTGTATACTGGCATCATTCAATCGATAGCGTGGAATGATTCAAGACTTGTGTATACTGGCATCATTCAATCGATAGCGTGGAATGATTCAAGACTTGTGTATACTGGCATCATTCAATCGATAGCGTGGAATGATTCAAGACTTGTGTATACTGGCATCATTCAATCGATAGCGTGGAATGATTCAAGACTTGTGTATACTGCATCATTCAATCGATAGCGTGAATGATTCAAGACCTTGTGTTATACATGGCATCCATTCAATCGATCGTGGAATGATTCAAGACTTGTGTATACTGGCATCATTCAATCGATAGCGTGGAATGATTCAAGACTTGTGTATACTGGCATCATTCAATCGATAGCGTGGAATGATTCAAAGACTTGTGTATACTGCATCATTCAATCGATAGCGTGGAATGATTCAAGACTTGTGTATACTGGCATCATTCAATCGATAGCGTGGAATGATTCAGACTTGTGTATACTGGCATCATTCAATCGATAGCGTGAATGATTCAAGACTTGTGTATACTGGCATCATTCAATCGATAGCGTGGAATGATTCAAGACTTGTGTATACTGGCATCATTCAATCGATAGCGTGGAATGATTCAAGACTTGTGTATACTGGCATCATTCAATCGATAGCGTGGAATGATTCAAGACTTGTGTATACTGGCATCATTCAATCGATAGCGTGGAATGATTCAAGACTTGTGAATACTGGCATCATTCAATCGATAGCGTTGGAATGATTCAAGACTTGTGTATACTGGCATCATTCAATCGATAGCGTGGAATGATTCAAGACTTGTGTATACTGCATCATTCAATCGATAGCGTGGAATTATTCAAGACTTGTGTATACTGGCATCATTCAATCGATAGCGTGAATGATTCAAGACTTGTGTATACTGGCATCATTCAATCGATAGCGTGGAATGATTCAAGACTTGTGTATACTGGCATCATTCAATCGATAGCGTGGAATGATTCAAGACTTGTGTATACTGGCATCATTCAATCGATAGCGTGGAATGATTCAAGACTTGTGTATACTGCATCATTCAATCGATAGCGTGGAATGATTCAAGACTTGTGTATACTGGCATCATTCAAATCGATAGCGTGGAATGATTCAAGACTTGTGTATACTGGCATCATTCAATCGATAGCGTGGAATGATTCAAGACTTGTGTATACTGGCATCATCAATCGATAGCGTGGGAATGATTCAAGACTTGTGTATACTGGCATCATTCAATCGATAGCGTGGAATGATTCAAGACTTGTGTATACTGGCATCATTCAATCGATAGCGTGGAATGATTCAAGACTTGTGTATACTGGCATCATTCAATCGATAGCTCAAGACTTGTATACTGGCATCATTCAATCGATACGTGAATGATTCAAGACTTGTGTATACTGGCTATCATTCAATCGATAGCGTGGAATGATTCAAGACTTGTGTATACTGGCATCATTCATCGATAGCGTGGAATGATTCAAGACTTGTGTATACTGGCATCATTCATCGATACGTGGAATGATCAAGACTTGTGTATACTGCCATCATTCAATCGATAGCGTGGAATGATTCAAGACTTGTGTATACTGGCATCATTCAATCGATAGCGTGGAATGATTCAAGACTTGTGTATACTGGCATCATTCAATCGATAGCGTGGAATGATTCAAGACTTGTGTGTACTGGCATCATTCAATCGATAGCGTGGGAATGATTCAAGACTTGTGTATACTGCATCATTCAATCGATAGCGGGAATGATTCAAGACTTGTGTATACTGCCATCATTCAATCGATAGCGTGGAATGATTCAAGACTTGTGTATACTGGCATCATTCAATCGATAGCGTGGAATGATTCAAGACTTGTGTATACTGCATCATTCAATCGATAGCGTGGAATGATTCAAGACTTGTGTAATACTGGCATCATTCAATCGATAGCGTGGAATGATTCAAGACTTGTGTATACTGGCATCATTCAATCGATAGCGTGGAATGATTCAAGACTTGTGTATACTGGCATCATTCAATCGATAGCGTGGAATGATTCAAGACTTGTGTATACTGGCATCATTCAATCGATAGCGTGGAATGAATTCAAGACTTGTGTATACTGGCATCATTCAATCGATAGCGTGGAATGATTCAAGACTTGTGTATACTGGCATCATTCAATCGATAGCGTGGAATGATTCAAGACTTGTGTATACTGGCATCATTCAATCGATAGCGTGGAATGATTCAAGACTTGTGTATACTGCATCATTCAATCGATAGCGTGGAATGATTCAAGACTTGTGTATACTGGCATCATTCAATCGATAGCGTGGAATGATTCAAGACTTGTGTATACTGCATCATTCAATCGATAGCGTGGAATGATTCAAGACTTGTGTATACAGGCATCATTCAATCGATAGCGTGGAATGATTCAAGACTTGTGTATACTGGCATCATTCAATCGATAGCGTGGAATGATTCAAGACTTGTGTATACTGGCATCATTCAATCGATAGCGTGGAATGATTCAAGACTTGTGTATACTGGCATCATTCAATCGATAGCGTGGAATGATTCAAGACTTGTGTATACTGGCATCATTCAATCCATACGTGGAATGATCAAGACCTTGTGTATACTGGCATCATTCAATCGATAGCGTGGAATGATTCAAGACTTGTGTATACTGGCATCATTCAATCGATAGCGTGGAATGATTCAAGACTTGTGTATACTGGCATCATTCAATCGATAGCGTGGAATGATTCAAGACTTGTGTATACTGGCATCATTCAATCGATAGCGTGGAATGATTCAAGACTTGTGTATACTGGCATCATTCAATCGATAGCGTGGAATGATTCAAGACTTGTGTATACTGGCATCATTCAATCGATAGCGTGGAATGATTCAAGACTTGTGTATACTGGCATCATTCAATCGATAGCGTGGAATGATTCAAGACTTGTGTATACTGGCATCATTCAATCGATAGCGTGGAATGATTCAAGACTTGTGTATACTGGCATCATTCAATCGATAGCGTGGAATGATTCAAGACTTGTGTATACTGGCATCATTCAATCGATAGCGTGGAATGATTCAAGACTTGTGTATACTGGCATCATTCAATCGATAGCGTGGAATGATTCAAGACTTGTGTATACTGGCATCATTCAATCGATAGCGTGGAATGATTCAAGACTTGTGTATACTGGCATCATTCAATCGATAGCGTGGAATGATTCAAGACTTGTGTATACTGGCATCATTCAATCGATAGCGTGGAATGATTCAAGACTTGTGTATACTGGCATCATTCAATCGATAGCGTGGAATGATTCAAGACTTGTGTATACTGGCATCATTCAATCGATAGCGTGGAATGATTCAAGACTTGTGTATACTGGCATCATTCAATCGATAGCGTGGAATGATTCAAGACTTGTGTATACTGGCATCATTCAATCGATAGCGTGGAATGATTCAAGACTTGTGTATACTGGCATCATTCAATCGATAGCGTGGAATGATTCAAGACTTGTGTATACTGGCATCATTCAATCGATAGCGTGGAATGATTCAAGACTTGTGTATACTGGCATCATTCAATCGATAGCGTGGAATGATTCAAGACTTGTGTATACTGGCATCATTCAATCGATAGCGTGGAATGATTCAAGACTTGTGTATACTGGCATCATTCAATCGATAGCGTGGAATGATTCAAGACTTGTGTATACTGGCATCATTCAATCGATAGCGTGGAATGATTCAAGACTTGTGTATACTGGCATCATTCAATCGATAGCGTGGAATGATTCAAGACTTGTGTATACTGGCATCATTCAATCGATAGCGTGGAATGATTCAAGACTTGTGTATACTGGCATCATTCAATCGATAGCGTGGAATGATTCAAGACTTGTGTATACTGGCATCATTCAATCGATAGCGTGGAATGATTCAAGACTTGTGTATACTGGCATCATTCAATCGATAGCGTGGAATGATTCAAGACTTGTGTATACTGGCATCATTCAATCGATAGCGTGGAATGATTCAAGACTTGTGTATACTGGCATCATTCAATCGATAGCGTGGAATGATTCAAGACTTGTGTATACTGGCATCATTCAATCGATAGCGTGGAATGATTCAAGACTTGTGTATACTGGCATCATTCAATCGATAGCGTGGAATGATTCAAGACTTGTGTATACTGGCATCATTCAATCGATAGCGTGGAATGATTCAAGACTTGTGTATACTGGCATCATTCAATCGATAGCGTGGAATGATTCAAGACTTGTGTATACTGGCATCATTCAATCGATAGCGTGGAATGATTCAAGACTTGTGTATACTGCCATCATTCAATCGATAGCGTGGAATGATTCAAGACTTGTGTATACTGGCATCATTCAATCGATAGCGTGGAATGATTCAAGACTTGTGTATACTGGCATCATTCAATCGATAGCGTGGAATGATTCAAGACTTGTGTATACTGGCATCATTCAATCGATAGCGTGGAATGATTCAAGACTTGTGTATACTGGCATCATTCAATCGATAGCGTGGAATGATTCAAGACTTGTGTATACTGGCATCATTCAATCGATAGCGTGGAATGATTCAAGACTTGTGTATACTGGCATCATTCAATCGATAGCGTGGAATGATTCAAGACTTGTGTATACTGGCATCATTCAATCGATAGCGTGGAATGATTCAAGACTTGTGTATACTGGCATCATTCAATCGATAGCGTGGAATGATTCAAGACTTGTGTATACTGGCATCATTCAATCGATAGCGTGGAATGATTCAAGACTTGTGTATACTGGCATCATTCAATCGATAGCGTGGAATGATTCAAGACTTGTGTATACTGGCATCATTCAATCGATAGCGTGGAATGATTCAAGACTTGTGTATACTGGCATCATTCAATCGATAGCGTGGAATGATTCAAGACTTGTGTATACTGGCATCATTCAATCGATAGCGTGGAATGATTCAAGACTTGTGTATACTGGCATCATTCAATCGATAGCGTGGAATGATTCAAGACTTGTGTATACTGGCATCATTCAATCGATAGCGTGGAATGATTCAAGACTTGTGTATACTGGCATCATTCAATCGATAGCGTGGAATGATTCAAGACTTGTGTATACTGGCATCATTCAATCGATAGCGTGGAATGATTCAAGACTTGTGTATACTGGCATCATTCAATCGATAGCGTGGAATGATTCAAGACTTGTGTATACTGGCATCATTCAATCGATAGCGTGGAATGATTCAAGACTTGTGTATACTGGCATCATTCAATCGATAGCGTGGAATGATTCAAGACTTGTGTATACTGGCATCATTCAATCGATAGCGTGGAATGATTCAAGACTTGTGTATACTGGCATCATTCAATCGATAGCGTGGAATGATTCAAGACTTGTGTATACTGGCATCATTCAATCGATAGCGTGGAATGATTCAAGACTTGTGTATACTGGCATCATTCAATCGATAGCGTGGAATGATTCAAGACTTGTGTATACTGGCATCATTCAATCGATAGCGTGGAATGATTCAAGACTTGTGTATACTGGCATCATTCAATCGATAGCGTGGAATGATTCAAGACTTGTGTATACTGGCATCATTCAATCGATAGCGTGGAATGATTCAAGACTTGTGTATACTGGCATCATTCAATCGATAGCGTGGAATGATTCAAGACTTGTGTATACTGGCATCATTCAATCGATAGCGTGGAATGATTCAAGACTTGTGTATACTGGCATCATTCAATCGATAGCGTGGAATGATTCAAGACTTGTGTATACTGGCATCATTCAATCGATAGCGTGGAATGATTCAAGACTTGTGTATACTGGCATCATTCAATCGATAGCGTGGAATGATTCAAGACTTGTGTATACTGGCATCATTCAATCGATAGCGTGGAATGATTCAAGACTTGTGTATACTGGCATCATTCAATCGATAGCGTGGAATGATTCAAGACTTGTGTATACTGGCATCATTCAATCGATAGCGTGGAATGATTCAAGACTTGTGTATACTGGCATCATTCAATCGATAGCGTGGAATGATTCAAGACTTGTGTATACTGGCATCATTCAATCGATAGCGTGGAATGATTCAAGACTTGTGTATACTGGCATCATTCAATCGATAGCGTGGAATGATTCAAGACTTGTGTATACTGGCATCATTCAATCGATAGCGTGGAATGATTCAAGACTTGTGTATACTGGCATCATTCAATCGATAGCGTGGAATGATTCAAGACTTGTGTATACTGGCATCATTCAATCGATAGCGTGGAATGATTCAAGACTTGTGTATACTGGCATCATTCAATCGATAGCGTGGAATGATTCAAGACTTGTGTATACTGGCATCATTCAATCGATAGCGTGGAATGATTCAAGACTTGTGTATACTGGCATCATTCAATCGATAGCGTGGAATGATTCAAGACTTGTGTATACTGGCATCATTCAATCGATAGCGTGGAATGATTCAAGACTTGTGTATACTGGCATCATTCAATCGATAGCGTGGATGATTCAAGACTGAATACTGGCATCATTCAATTAAAGAATGCTTGTCCTTCTTTCGTGCATTTACCTAAGCGACTTGGTGTAAATAGAAAGTATTGATTATCGCGCCTTCAATGGAATCTGGCGGAAAATAATAGAGTTTGCTATGCCAGAATCGTCTCCAATGCGCTCGAGAATTCACATCAAAAAAGCTGTTATAACAAAAACCCACGTCCATCACAAATACCCAAACGCTTCCGATTAAAACTGACCCGAACAAAAAAAAACGAACAGAAAAATAATAAATATAAATGCTTCTTCTTTCCTCGTACTTCCAACATCACACATAGTAAAATATTAATTGTCACTGGACATTGCCTCTTAAAGATGGACGACAATGTGAGTTTTTGTATTCTTATTCTTTTGAATTGATGTATAATTTCATTATTAGAATATGTGACATTTTGTGTCATTGTTTGTAAATTATGATTCCTGTTACTTTTGACAACTAAACACTTTTTTTACTACACGACCTTTCCATCGTAAGCAATTATTTGAACAAATAAAAAACGAAATGAGCCTATTACAAACAGCAGGCCATGTTTTTTGGACTCTAGACACAGTTGCTGCCTCACAAGTAGATGGTGTGGCTCAGCGTCTTGGTCGCGACATGGTTGAGTCACGTCAACGTCGCAAATAACTCATTGAGTTTCTTCTCTATCATTTCACAATCTTCCTCAGTGCCTAAATCCTTTGTATCAAGTCACTGATCAAGGTTGACGGACTTCTGTTATTTACAGACGTTGGAGAACAGCGCGGAGATCTGAATGAGTTGAAATAGGACACTGAATCGCTTCTGTTTGATACTTTTTAACCTCAAAATTCCAATTAATAAGGCTCAGCTCAAACCTCAGCTCTTGTTGACCTAATTCTTTCTGCGATAACAACCAGTGGTGATTGATGAGGGCACTTCTAACCGATGCATGTTGTGAGAAAGTTCACAGATGACTGTTTCGGCAACTCAAAGGATAATGAGATTGATAATTCATGTGGGAAATTGACTGTCTCTGCCAATGATGGAATTCCTTGATGATTTCTACAATCATGGTCGAGGGAACAACAAGATAATGCATGCATGTTTGCAGAATGTATAAACATAAAAGCAATGTATTCCTCTGATGCAATGCGTCATCGTGCATGCAATCACGGCACGGCTGAGAGCGATGCTAAAGTAAACAGCATTGAGAAAGTGCGGGAAAACTCTGCCTGCTGATCAAGGAATCGATCTGAAGTCAGCGGTGGAGACGAGCTCGCCTGCTGACCAAGGAATCGATCCGAAGTCAGCGGTGGAGAGGAGCTCGACTGCTGAACAAGGAATCGATCCGAAGTCAGCGGTGGAGAGGAGCTCGCCTGCTGACCAAGGAATCGATCCGAAGTCAGCGGTGGAGAGGAGCTCGCCTGCTGACCAAGGAATCGATCCGAAGTCAGCGGTGGAGAGGAGCTCGCCTGCTGACCAAGGAATCGATCCGAAGTCAGCGGTGGAGACGAGCTCGCCTGCTGACCAAGGAATCGATCCGAAGTCAGCGGTGGAGAGGAGCTCGACTGCTGAACAAGGAATCGATCCGAAGTCAGCGGTGGAGAGGAGCTCGCCTGCTGACCAAGGAATCGATCCGAAGTCCGCGGTGGAGAGGAGCTCGCCTGCTGACCAAGGAATCGATCCGAAGTCAGCGGTGGAGAGGAGCTCGCCTGCTGACAAAGGAATCGATCTGAAGTCAGCGGTGGAGACGAGCTCGCCTGCTGACAAAGGAATCGATCCGAAGTCAGCGGTGGAGAGGAGCTCGCCTGCTGACCAAGGAATCGATCTGAAGTCTGCGGTGGAGAGAAGCTCGCCTGCTGACCAAGGAATCGATCTGAAGTCAGCGGTGGAGAGGAGCTCGCCTGCTGACAAAGGAATCGATCCGAAGTCAGCGGTGGAGAGGAGCTCGCCTGCTGACCAAGGAATCGATCTGAAGTCAGCGGTGGAGAGGAGCTCGCCTGCTGAACAAGGAATCGATCCGAAGTCAGCGGTGGAGAGGAGCTCGCCTGATGACCAAGGAATCGATCCGAAGTCCGCGGTGGAGAGGAGCTCGCCTGCTGACCAAGGAATCGATCCGCCGAAGTCCGCGGTGGAGAGGAGCTCGCCTGCTGAACAAGGAATCGATCCGAAGTCAGCGGTGGAGACGAGCTCGCCTGCTGACCAAGGAATCGATCCGAAGTCAGCGGTGGAGAGGAGCTCGCCTGCTGATCAAGGAATCGATCTGAAGTCAGCGGTGGAGAGGAGCTCGACTGCTGAACAAGGAATCGATCCGAAGTCAGCGGTGGAGAGGAGCTCGACTGCTGACCAAGGAATCGATCCGAAGTCAGCGGTGGAGAAGAGCTCGCCTGCTGACAAAATAATCGATCTGAAGTCAGCGGTGGAGAGGAGCTCGCCTGCTGACAAAAGAATCGATCCGAAGTCAGCGGTGGAGAGGAGCTCGCCTGCTGACCAAGGAATCGATCCGCCGAAGTCCGCGGTGGAGAGGAGCTCGCCTGCTGATAAAGGAGTCGAAACGAAGTCCGCGGTGGAGACGAGCTCGCCTGCTGACCAAGGAATCGATGCGAAGTCAGCGGTGGAGAGGAGCACGCCAGCTGACCAAGGAGTCGAAACGAAGTCCGCGGTGGAGACGAGCTCGCCTGCTGACCAAGGAATCGATCCGAAGTCTGCGGTGGAGAGGAGCTCGCCTGCTGACCAAGGAATCGATCCGAAGTCAGCGGTGGAGAGGAGCTCGCCTGCTGACCAAGGAATCGATCTGAAGTCAGCGGTGGAGACGAGCTCGCCTGCTGACAAAAGAATCGATCCGAAGTCAGCGGTGGAGAGGAGCTCAACTGCTGACCAAGGAATCGATCTGAAGTCCGCGGTGGAGAGGAGCTCGCCTGCTGATCAAGGAATCGATCCGAAGTCAGCGGTGGAGAGGAGCTCGACTGCTGACCAAGGAATCGATCTGAAGTCAGCGGTGGAGACGAGCTCGCCTGCTGACCAAGGAATCGATCTGAAGTCAGCGGTGGAGACGAGCTCGCCTGCTGACCAAGGAATCGATCCGAAGTCAGCGGTGGAGACGAGCTCGCCTGCTGAACAAGGAATCGATCTGAAGTCAGCGGTGGAGAGGAGCTCGTCTGCTAACCAAGGAATCGATCCGAAGTCAGCGGTGGAGAGGAGCTCAACTGCTGACCAAGGAATCGATCTGAAGTCAGCGGTGGAGAGGAGCTCGCCTGCTGATCAAGGAATCGATCCGAAGTCAGCGGTGGAGAGGAGCTCGACTGCTCACCAAGGAATCGATCCGAAGTCAGCGGTGGTGACGAGCTCGCCTGCTGACCAAGGAATCGATCCGAAGTCCGCGGTGGAGACGAGCTCGCCTGCTGACCAAGGAATCGATGCGAAGTCAGCGGTGGAGACGAGCTCGCCAGCTGACCAAGGAGTCGAAACGAAGTCCGGGGTGGAGACGAGCTCGCCTGCTGACCAAGGAATCGATCTGAAGTCAGCGGTGGAGAGGAGCTCGCCTGCTGAACAAGGAATCGATCTGAAGTCAGCGGTGGAGAGGAGCTCGTCTGCTAACCAAGGAATCGATCCGAAGTCAGCGGTGGAGAGGAGCTCGCCTGCTGTCCAAGGAATCGATCTGAAGTCAGCGGTGGAGACGAGCTCGCCTGCTGACAAAAGAATCGATCCGAAGTCAGCGGTGGAGAGGAGCTCAACTGCTGAACAAGGAATCGATCCGAAGTCAGCGGTGGAGAGGAGCTCGACTGCTGAACAAGGAATCGATCCGAAGTCAGCGGTGGAGAGGAGCTCGACTGCTGACCAAGGAATCGATCCGAAGTCAGCGGTGGAGAAGAGCTCGCCTGCTGACAAAATAATCGATCTGAAGTCAGCGGTGGAGAGGAGCTCGCCTGCTGACAAAAGAATCGATCCGAAGTCAGCGGTGGAGAGGAGCTCGCCTGCTGACCAAGGAATCGATCCGCCGAAGTCCGCGGTGGAGAGGAGCTCGCCTGCTGATCAAGGAATCGATCCGAAGTCAGCGGTGGAGAGGAGCTCGCCTGCTGACCAAGGAATCGATCTGAAGTCAGCGGTGGAGACGAGCTCGCCTGCTGACAAAAGAATCGATCCGAAGTCAGCGGTGGAGAGGAGCTCAACTGCTGACCAAGGAATCGATCTGAAGTCAGCGGTGGAGAGGAGCTCGCCTGCTGATCAAGGAATCGATCCGAAGTCAGCGGTGGAGAGGAGCTCGACTGCTCACCAAGGAATCGATCCGAAGTCAGCGGTGGTGACGAGCTCGCCTGCTGACCAAGGAATCGATCCGAAGTCAGCGGTGGAGACAAGCTCGCCTGCTGACCAAGGAATCGATCTGAAGTCAGCGGTGGAGAAGAGCTCGCCTGCTGACAAAATAATCGATCTGAAGTCAGCGGTGGAGAGGAGCTCGCCTGCTGACAAAAGAATCGATCCGAAGTCAGCGGTGGAGAGGAGCTCGCCTGCTGACCAAGGAATCGATCCGCCGAAGTCCGCGGTGGAGAGGAGCTCGCCTGCTGACCAAGGAATCGATCTGAAGTCAGCGGTGGAGACGAGCTCGCCTGCTGACCAAGGAATCGATGCGAAGTCAGCGGTGGAGAGGAGCTCGCCAGCTGATCAAGGAATCGATCCGAAGTCTGCGGTGGAGAGGAGCTCGCCTGCTGATCAAGGAATCGATCCGAAGTCAGCGGTGGAGAGGAGCTCGACTGCTCACCAAGGAATCGATCCGAAGTCAGCGGTGGTGACGAGCTCGCCTGCTGACCAAGGAATCGATCTGAAGTCAGCGGTGGAGAGGAGCTCGCCTGCTGATCAAGGAATCGATCCGAAGTCAGCGGTGGAGAGGAGCTCGCCTGCTGACCAAGGAATCGATCTGAAGTCAGCGGTGGAGACGAGCTCGCCTGCTGACAAAAGAATCGATCCGAAGTCAGCGGTGGAGAGGAGCTCAACTGCTGACCAAGGAATCGATCCGAAGTCAGCGGTGAGAGGAGCTCGCCTGCTGAACAAGGAATCGATCCGAAGTCAGCGGTGGAGAGGAGCTCGCCTGCTGTCCAAGGAATCGATCTGAAGTCAGCGGTGGAGACGAGCTCGCCTGCTGACAAAAGAATCGATCCGAAGTCAGCGGTGGAGAGGAGCTCAACTGCTGAACAAGGAATCGATCCGAAGTCAGCGGTGGAGAGGAGCTCGACTGCTGAACAAGGAATCGATCCGAAGTCAGCGGTGGAGAGGAGCTCGACTGCTGACCAAGGAATCGATCCGAAGTCAGCGGTGGAGAGGAGCTCGACTGCTGAACAAGGAATCGATCCGAAGTCAGCGGTGGAGAGGAGCTCGACTGCTGACCAAGGAATCGATCCGAAGTCAGCGGTGGAGAAGAGCTCGCCTGCTGACAAAATAATCGATCTGAAGTCAGCGGTGGAGAGGAGCTCGCCTGCTGACAAAATAATCGATCTGAAGTCAGCGGTGGAGAGGAGCTCGCCTGCTGACAAAAGAATCGATCCGAAGTCAGCGGTGGAGAGGAGCTCGCCTGCTGACCAAGGAATCGATCCGCCGAAGTCCGCGGTGGAGAGGAGCTCGCCTGCTGACCAAGGAATCGATCTGAAGTCAGCGGTGGAGACGAGCTCGCCTGCTGACCAAGGAATCGATGCGAAGTCAGCGGTGGAGAGGAGCTCGCCAGCTGATCAAGGAATCGATCCGAAGTCTGCGGTGGAGAGGAGCTCGCCTGCTGATCAAGGAATCGATCCGAAGTCAGCGGTGGAGAGGAGCTCGACTGCTCACCAAGGAATCGATCCGAAGTCAGCGGTGGTGACGAGCTCGCCTGCTGACCAAGGAATCGATCTGAAGTCAGCGGTGGAGAGGAGCTCGCCTGCTGATCAAGGAATCGATCCGAAGTCAGCGGTGGAGAGGAGCTCGCCTGCTGACCAAGGAATCGATCTGAAGTCAGCGGTGGAGACGAGCTCGCCTGCTGACAAAAGAATCGATCCGAAGTCAGCGGTGGAGAGGAGCTCAACTGCTGACCAAGGAATCGATCCGAAGTCAGCGGTGGAGAGGAGCTCGACTGCTGAACAAGGAATCGATCCGAAGTCAGCGGTGGAGAGGAGCTCGCCTGCTGTCCAAGGAATCGATCTGAAGTCAGCGGTGGAGACGAGCTCGCCTGCTGACAAAAGAATCGATCCGAAGTCAGCGGTGGAGAGGAGCTCAACTGCTGAACAAGGAATCGATCCGAAGTCAGCGGTGGAGAGGAGCTCGACTGCTGAACAAGGAATCGATCCGAAGTCAGCGGTGGAGAGGAGCTCGACTGCTGACCAAGGAATCGATCCGAAGTCAGCGGTGGAGAAGAGCTCGCCTGCTGACAAAATAATCGATCTGAAGTCAGCGGTGGAGAGGAGCTCGCCTGCTGACAAAAGAATCGATCCGAAGTCAGCGGTGGAGAGGAGCTCGCCTGCTGACCAAGGAATCGATCCGCCGAAGTCCGCGGTGGAGAGGAGCTCGCCTGCTGATCAAGGAATCGATCCGAAGTCAGCGGTGGAGAGGAGCTCGCCTGCTGACCAAGGAATCGATCTGAAGTCAGCGGTGGAGACGAGCTCGCCTGCTGACAAAAGAATCGATCCGAAGTCAGCGGTGGAGAGGAGCTCAACTGCTGACCAAGGAATCGATCTGAAGTCAGCGGTGGAGAGGAGCTCGCCTGCTGATCAAGGAATCGATCCGAAGTCAGCGGTGGAGAGGAGCTCGACTGCTCACCAAGGAATCGATCCGAAGTCAGCGGTGGTGACGAGCTCGCCTGCTGACCAAGGAATCGATCCGAAGTCAGCGGTGGTGACGAGCTCGCCTGCTGACCAAGGAATCGATCTGAAGTCAGCGGTGGAGAAGAGCTCGCCTGCTGACAAAATAATCGATCTGAAGTCAGCGGTGGAGAGGAGCTCGCCTGCTGACAAAAGAATCGATCCGAAGTCAGCGGTGGAGAGGAGCTCGCCTGCTGACCAAGGAATCGATCCGCCGAAGTCCGCGGTGGAGAGGAGCTCGCCTGCTGACCAAGGAATCGATCTGAAGTCAGCGGTGGAGACGAGCTCGCCTGCTGACCAAGGAATCGATGCGAAGTCAGCGGTGGAGAGGAGCTCGCCAGCTGATCAAGGAATCGATCCGAAGTCTGCGGTGGAGAGGAGCTCGCCTGCTGATCAAGGAATCGATCCGAAGTCAGCGGTGGAGAGGAGCTCGACTGCTCACCAAGGAATCGATCCGAAGTCAGCGGTGGTGACGAGCTCGCCTGCTGACCAAGGAATCGATCTGAAGTCAGCGGTGGAGAGGAGCTCGCCTGCTGATCAAGGAATCGATCCGAAGTCAGCGGTGGAGAGGAGCTCGCCTGCTGACCAAGGAATCGATCTGAAGTCAGCGGTGGAGACGAGCTCGCCTGCTGACAAAAGAATCGATCCGAAGTCAGCGGTGGAGAGGAGCTCAACTGCTGACCAAGGAATCGATCCGAAGTCAGCGGTGGAGAGGAGCTCGACTGCTGAACAAGGAATCGATCCGAAGTCAGCGGTGGAGAGGAGCTCGACTGCTGACCAAGGAATCGATCCGAAGTCAGCGGTGGAGAAGAGCTCGCCTGCTGACAAAATAATCGATCTGAAGTCAGCGGTGGAGAGGAGCTCGCCTGCTGACAAAAGAATCGATCCGAAGTCTGCGGTGGAGAGGAGCTCGCCTGCTGACCAAGGAATCGATCCGCCGAAGTCCGCGGTGGAGAGGAGCTCGCCTGCTGATAAAGGAGTCGAAACGAAGTCCGCGGTGGAGACGAGCTCGCCTGCTGACCAAGGAATCGATGCGAAGTCAGCGGTGGAGAGGAGCTCGCCAGCTGACCAAGGAGTCGAAACGAAGTCCGGGGTGGAGACGAGCTCGCCTGCTGACAAAGGAATCGATCCGAAGTCAGCGGTGGAGAGGAGCTCGACTGCTGAACAAGGAATCGATCCGAAGTCAGCGGTGGAGAGGAGCTCGCCTGCTGACCAAGGAATCGATCCGAAGTCAGCGGTGGAGAGGAGCTCGCCTGCTGACCAAGGAATCGATCCGAAGTCTGCGGTGGAGAGGAGCTCGCCTGCTGACCAAGGAATCGATCTGAAGTCAGCGGTGGAGAGGAGCTCGCCTGCTGATCAAGGAATCGATCCGAAGTCAGCGGTGGTGACGAGCTCGCCTGCTGACCAAGGAATCGATCTGAAGTCAGCGGTGGAGACGAGCTCGCCTGCTGACAAAAGAATCGATCCGAAGTCAGCGGTGGAGAGGAGCTCAACTGCTGACCAAGGAATCGATCTGAAGTCAGCGGTGGAGAGGAGCTCGCCTGCTGACCAAGGAATCGATCCGAAGTCAGCGGTGGAGAGAAGCTCGCCTGCTGACCAAGGTATCGATCTGAAGTCAGCGGTGGAGAGGAGCTCGCCTGCTGACCAAGGAATCGATCTGAAGTCAGCGGTGGAGACGAGCTCGCCTACTGAACAAGGAATCGATCTGAAGTCAGCGGTGGAGACGAGCTCGCCTGCTGACCAAGGAATCGATCCGCCGAAGTCAGCGGTGGAGACGAGCTCGCCAGCTGATAAAGGAGTCGAAACGAAGTCCGCGGTGGAGGCGAGCTCGCCTGCTGACCAAGGAATCGATCCGAAGTCAGCGGTGGAGACGAGCTCGGCTGCTGACCAAGGAATCGATCCGCCGAAGTCAGCGGTGGAGACGAGCTCGCCTGCTGACCAAGGAATCGATCTGAAGTCAGCGGTGGAGACGAGCTCGCCTGCTGACCAAGGAATCGATCTGAAGTCAGCGGTGGAGAGGAGCTCGACTGCTCACCAAGGAATCGATCCGAAGTCAGCGGTGGAGAGGAGCTCGCCTGCTGACCAAGGAATCGATCTGAAGTCAGCGGTGGAGAGGAGCTCGCCTGCTGACCAAGGAATCGATCCGAAGTCAGCGGTGGAGAGGAGCTCGCCTGCTGACCAAGGAATCGATCTGAAGTCAGCGGTGGAGACGAGCTCGCCTGCTGACCAAGGAATCGATCTGAAGTCAGCGGTGGAGACGAGCTCGCCTGCTGACCAAGGAATCGATCCGAAGTCAGCGGTGGAGACGAGCTCGTCTGCTGAACAAGGAATCGATCTGAAGTCAGCGGTGGAGAGGAGCTCGTCTGCTAACCAAGGAATCGATCCGAAGTCAGCGATGGAAACGAGCTCGCCTGCTGACCAAGGAATCAATCCGAAGTCCGCGGTGGAGACGAGCTCGCCTGCTGACCAAGGAATCGATCTGAAGTCAGCGGTGGAGAGGAGCTCGCCTGCTGACCAAGGAATCGATCTGAAGTCAGCGGTGGAGAGGAGCTCGCCTGCTGACCAAGGAATCGATCCGAAGTCAGCGGTGGAGAGGAGCTCGACTGCTGACCAAGGAATCGATCCGAAGTCAGCGGTGGAGAGGAGCTCGCCTGTTGACAAAAGAATCGATCCGAAGTCAGCGGTGGAGAGGAGCTCGCCTGCTGACAAAAGAATCGATCCGAAGTCAGCGGTGGAGAGGAGCTCGCCTGCTGACCAAGGAATCAATCCGAAGTCAGCGGTGGAGACGAGCTCGCCTGCTGACCAAGGAATCGATCTGAAGTCAGCGGTGGAGACGAGCTCGCCTGCTGACCAAGGAATCGATCTGAAGTCAGCGGTGGAGACGAGCTCGCCTGCTGACCAAGGAATCGATCTGAAGTCAGCGGTGGAGACGAGCTCGCCTGCTGACCAAGGAATCGATCTGAAGTCAGCGGTGGAGAGGAGCTCGCCTGCTGACAAAAGAATCGATCCGAAGTCAGCGGTGGAGAGGAGCTCGCCTGCTGACCAAGGAATCAATCCGAAGTCAGCGGTGGAGAGGAGCTCGCCTGCTGACAATGAATCGATCTGAAGTCAGCGGTGGAGAGGAGCTCGCCTACTGACAAAGATAATTTCTCATTATTATCTTTACTTTGCTGAAATCGTTTTCGTTCAAGTTGTCCCTTGAGGTTCTAGGGATATATTTTCCGTCCCTGCGTTGACACGTGACGATTACATGAAATGCAAATCAACAAAAACCACTGCACAGAGATAAATAATTGACATCCGTTGAGGTACGTCCTCAGAAGAAGTGGTGAATTCATTATTCATCCAACATTCCAAAACGCTGATTTTCTGCAAGTTGAAATTGCAACAAAGCAATGAAAGTCCCATCAGAGATCTCACCCAGAGCAGAGGAGACATCATCACTCAATGATTAAAAATAAAGTTATAAGTCAGAGGCAAAGCACGATCCTCATTTTTGGCATCAGCACAAGAGTAGGTGAGTTGCATGAAACTCTCTCGTGATGAAATGGAAAATATCACTGCAAAGAACCCAACGGTAAGACTAAGATTTTGGAGATGCAATGAGAAGTATTGTCATCACCTGTCGATTGTTGTCAGTGTTCAATATGCATTGAGTATGGCAAGAAGAGTATTCCGGGATGAATAATAAAAATTCTTGCCGTACGCAGTAGCTTTGTGGTAGAATGTTCGGTCGGCGTCAGCGAGATCTGTGTTCAAAACTTGGCAGGGTCAAAACCAATGAAGAAAAGAATTGAGAAGCTGCTTGTAACAGGATCATTGTCTTCAGAAACTGCCTGGTTTAAAAGCCAGTTGATCGGGAAGGATAATCATGCGAAAATAAAACTTTCGGAAAGATACTTTGATGTGAACACATTGCCGCTGATTGAAACATCTAGCGAGAATGACACTGCAAACAACAATGTGAGCATCAGCAAAGATTGCACAGAAAGTTGAGCGAACGGAAATCAACGATAAAGCTAAGGCAAGCCTGATCACTTCAACCGCTCTCACTTGAAGCCTTGCTAACCACAACCTTGTGAGAATGGCCGCCTGCTGGGGAGGAACCACCGCTCTCACTTGAAGCCTTGATAACCACAACCTTGTGCTGGGGAGGAACCACCGCTCTCACTTGAAGGCTTGCTAACCACAACCTTGTGAGACTGCACGCCTGCTGGGGAGGCACCACCGCTCTCACTTGAAGGCTTGCTAACCACAACCTTGTGAGAGTGCACGCCTGCTGGGGAGGCACCACCGCACTCACTTGAAGGCTTGCTAACCACAACCTTGTGAGAATGGCCGCCTGCTGGGGAGGCACCACCGCACTCACTTGAAGGCTTGCTAACCACAACCTTGTGAGACTGGCCGCCTGCTGGGGAGGCACCACCGCTCTCACTTGAAGCCTTGCTAACCACAACCTTGTGAGACTGCCCGCCTGCTGGGGAGGCACCACCGCTCTCACTTGAAGGCTTGCTAACCACAACCTTGTGAGACTGCCCGCCTGCTGGGGAGGCACCACCGCACTCACTTGAAGGCTTGCTAACCACCACCTTGTGAGAATCGCCGCCTGCTGGGGAGGCACCACCGCACTCACTTGAAGGCTTGCTAACCACAACCTTGTGAGAATGGCCGCCTGCTGGGGAGGCACCACCGCACTCACTTGAAGGCTTGCTAACCACAACCTTGTGAGACTGGCCGCCTGCTGGGGAGGCACCACCGCTCTCACTTGAAGCCTTGCTAACCACAACCTTGTGAGACTGCCCGCCTGCTGGGGAGGCACCACCGCTCTCACTTGAAGGCTTGCTAACCACAACCTTGTGAGACTGCCCGCCTGCTGGGGAGGCACCACCGCACTCACTTGAAGGCTTGCTAACCACAACCTTGTGAGACTGCACGCCTGCTGGGGAGGCACCACCGCTCTCACTTGAAGGCTTGCTAACCACAACCTTGTGAGAGTGCACGCCTGCTGGGGAGGCACCACCGCACTCACTTGAAGGCTTGCTAACCACAACCTTGTGAGAATGGCCGCCTGCTGGGGAGGCACCACCGCACTCACTTGAAGGCTTGCTAACCACAACCTTGTGAGACTGGCCGCCTGCTGGGGAGGCACCACCGCTCTCACTTGAAGGCTTGTTAAACACAACCTTGTGAGACTGCCCGCCTGCTGGGGAGGCACCACCGCTCTCACTTGAAGGCTTGCTAACCACAACCTTGTGAGACTGCCCGCCTGCTGGGGAGGCACCACCGCACTCACTTGAAGGCTTGCTAACCACCACCTTGTGAGAATCGCCGCCTGCTGGGGAGGCACCACCGCACTCACTTGAAGGCTTGCTAACCACAACCTTGTGAGAATGGCCGCCTGCTGGGGAGGCACCACCGCTCTCACTTGAAGCCTTGCTAACCACAACCTTGAGACTGGTCGCCTGCTGGGGAGGCACCACCGCTCTCACTTGAAGCCTTGCTAACCACAGTCTTGTGAGAATGGCCGCCTGCTAGGGAGGCACCACCGATCTCACTTGAAGGCTTGCTAACCACAACCTTGTGAGACTGGCCGCCTGCTGGGGAGGCACCACCGCTATCACTTGAAGGCTTGCTAACCACAACCTTGTGAGACTGGCCGCCTGCTGGGGAGGCACCACCGCTCTCACTTAAAGGCTTGCTAACCACAACCTTGTGAGAATGGCCGGCATATGGGGAGGCACCACCGCTCTCACTTGAAGGCGCACCACCCTTGTCAGAGTGATTTCTCGAATCCACTGACCTGCTCGCCGTTTTCGTCTGTGAAGTGCTGGATAGGTGCCTCAGAAGTACTTTCTGCGCCTCCAACTGATGATATTCTTGTAGGAGATCAATGATTACAACAAGAGAGACAAAAACCGCTTGGGGTAATCATGTACGTCTGCAAGAAAGACTTCATCAACTTCGCTCTAAGCGGAGAGATTGAAATGTTCACCTCTGCACGTGGTTGAGGAATTCCTTATCTCCGAAACCGAATAATCCGATGATTGTTCGATCAGCTTCTCTTAGAAGATCAACACAGCGCTGTCCCGCTTTCTTTTAAAGGAAAAACAAGCTAATTTCCTCAAACAATGCGTGGAAGAGAACTGACAATTCTAATCAATAAGTCACCTGACATCGGTCAAAATGTCGACGTGAAAGCCTAACTTCCTCTTGATGAGTAGCAGAGTTGAAATTGAGTGAATTTCTTCGGGTTTTCATCAAACATCTCATCACACTATTGGCCTTGCGCATCGGATAATGCTGGTTTGAAAACACAGTGGAAAGTTAAGCAAGGAAATATGATGGGTATATGAACGATCCATGTGTGTGAGGTGTTAATGTCATCAATTGACTGCATGTAGAATCTTTGGAGGCCTTTGCACAATGAAATGAATGATCATTAAACAGCCAACGAAAGTGACAGGTGCTCTGTAAGAAACACTTGAATGGGAAACTGTTCCACTGTTGTGAGGCTTTCACGAACTTATACAAGCTGCTCCGTCAGGTTACATTCAGTGGTGCGTCAGATTGACAGCACTTGGATGTCGGTGATGATTTTGTGGTACAAGGTTCGAATCCTCGCTGCTACGTTTCGGGAGATTGGGGCAGCTACCGCACAACACAAGTCACGAGCTGAATACAGTCATTCTTCATCGCTTCAGACAACGGGCGGTTTCATTTCTGATGTTCAGCTAACAAATTGTCAGCGTAACAAAAAGTGACATTTTTGTCAGTGGCATTGTTAGGGAAATTTGCTAACTTCAATATCTATGACCTACTTTAGTAAACAATTGTTTAACAAATCGTTAACATCGTGTTAACAAGAACACATCACAAGAGCAGAAAGGACATGATTGAGCGAAGCTTGACCAATCAGAGTTCATTTCCTCGTGCACTGGTTTAGAGACGCCAAGATAAGTGAAGAAATCGGAATTACATTTAGAAGTATGAACCCTACGACAGAAGAACCATAGATAAGTGTGATATGATCAGTAGAAAATAGATATTTACGTAACTGGTGCATGATTGCTTCTTTATAGCATTCCACAAGTTAGATATCTTACATGCCCGAGGCCGTAGGGTGAGGTTCGAATGCTATGATGATCAAGGACAGATTGTGGTTGACATGTCTATGATGATGAAGGACAGATTGTGATTGACATGTCTATGATGATGAAGGACAGATTGTGATTGACATGTCTATGATGATCAAGGACAGATTGTGATTGACATGTCTATGATGATCAAGGACAGATTGTGATTGACATGTCTATGATGATGAAGGACAGATTGTGATTGACATGTCTATGATGATGAAGGACAGATTGTGATTGACATGTCTATGATGATGAAGGACAGATTGTGATTGACATGTCTATGATGATGAAGGACAGATTGTGATTGACATGTCTATGATGATGAAGGACAGATTGTGATTGACATGTCTATGATGATCAAGGACAGATTGTGATTGACATGTCTATGATGATGAAGGACAGATTGTGATTGACATGTCTATGATGATGAAGGACAGATTGTGATTGACATGTCTATGATGATGAAGGACAGATTGTGATTGACATGTCTATGATGATGAAGGACAGATTGTGATTGACATGTCTATGATGATGAAGGACAGATTGTGATTGACATGTCTATGATGATGAAGGACAGATTGTGAATGACATGTCTATGATGATGAAGGACAGATTGTGATTGACATGTCTATGATGATCAAGGACAGATTGTGATTGACATGTCTATGATGATCAAGGACAGATTGTGATTGACATGTCTATGATGATCAAGGACAGATTGTGATTGACATGTCTATGATGATGAAGGACAGATTGTGATTGACATGTCTATGATGATGAAGGACAGATTGTGATTGACATGTCTATGATGATGAAGGACAGATTGTGATTGACATGTCTATGATGATGAAGGACAGATTGTGATTGACATGTCTATGATGATGAAGGACAGATTGTGATTGACATGTCTATGATGATGAAGGACAGATTGTGATTGACATGTCTATGATGATCAAGGACAGATTGTGATTGACATGTCTATGATGATGAAGGACAGATTGTGATTGACATGTCTATGATGATGAAGGACAGATTGTGATTGACATGTCTATGATGATGAAGGACAGATTGTGATTGACATGTCTATGATGATCAAGGACAGATTGTGATTGACATGTCTATGATGATGAAGGACAGATTGTGATTGACATGTCTATGATGATGAAGGACAGATTGTGATTGACATGTCTATGATGATGAAGGAAAGATTGTGATTGACATGTCTATGATGATGAAGGACAGATTGTGATTGACATGTCTATGATGATCAAGGACAGATTGTGATTGACATGTCTATGATGATCAAGGACAGATTGTGATTGACATGTCTATGATGATCAAGGACAGATTGTGAGTGACATGTCTATGATGATCAAGGACAGATTGTGATTGACATGTCTATGATGATGAAGGACAGATTGTGATTGACATGTCTATGATGATGAAGGACAGATTGTGATTGACATGTCTATGATGATGAAGGACAGATTGTGATTGACATGTCTATGATGATGAAGGACAGATTGTGATTGACATGTCTATGATGATCAAGGACAGATTGTGATTGACATGTCTATGATGATGAAGGACAGATTGTGATTGACATGTCTATGATGATGAAGGACAGATTGTGATTGACATGTCTATGATGATGAAGGACAGATTGTGATTGGCATGTCTATGATGATCAAGGACAGATTGTGAGTGACATGTCTATGATGATCAAGGACAGATTGTGATTGACATGTCTATGATGATCAAGGACAGATTGTGATTGACATGTCTATGATGATGAAGGACAGATTGTGATTGACATGTCTATGATGATCAAGGACAGATTGTGATTGACATGTCTATGATGATCAAGGACAGATTGTGATTGACATGTCTATGATGATGAAGGACAGATTGTGATTGACATGTCTATGATGATGAAGGACAGATTGTGATTGACATGTCTATGATGATGAAGGACAGATTGTGATTGACATGTCTATGATGATCAAGGACAGATTGTGATTGACATGTCTATGATGATGAAGGACAGATTGTGATTGACATGTCTATGATGATCAAGGACAGATATTGACTGACATGTCTATGATGATCAAGGACAGATTGTGATTGACATGTCTATGATGATGAAGGACAGATTGTGATTGACATGTCTATGATGATCAAGGACAGATTGTGATTGACATGTCTATGATGATGAAGGACAGATTGTGATTGACATGTCTATGATGATCAAGGACAGATTGTGATTGACATGTCTATGATGATCAAGGACAGATTGTGATTGACATGTCTATGATGATGAAGGACAGATTGTGATTGACATGTCTATGATGATGAAGGACAGATTGTGATTGACATGTCTATGATGATCAAGAGTATTTGAATAGAAATTTAGCCTGATCAATAGTAAAAATGTCTATTCTCAGATCAAAACCAGAAATGGGAAAGTCCTAGAATACGCAGCACCACCATTTGTAAATGTTAATACTGAGCAAGTGAACTTATTTGAAAAAATCCAATCCCGAGCCCATGCAATAATATGTGTAACATCAAGCTGTAATTGTTGCGATTTCATTTCTCTATTCTATCGCCGTCATGTTATTGGTATGCGTTTATTCAAAGTTTTGATCAAAGACAGCAACCATCCTCTACATTATCTAACACCAGAAACAAATTCATACTCAAGAACATATCGACTACCAATGATCAAAGCTGTGATAAGAAGCAGATCTTTTATAGTTACGATGACACAACTTGCAAATCATGGATTCTGATGGTGCCTTTTTTTTCTTTGTTTTGGATCTAATTTCCATTATTGTGGCCTATCTGATCAATAATTGGCGAGCGAGTGGCACAGTGGTTTAAGTGTCTGCCTGTGGTCTGGATGGCCCAGGTTCGACTCCTTGCGCAGTCAATAAACGCTAATTATTATTATTATTATTATTTGTATTTTTTTTGGATCACGACCACACAATGGTCGGTTGTAACTCAGGACCTCGGAATCTTACCAGGACTCAGGGAGATCCAGAGTGCGTCTGAGGATGTAGGCACTACCAAGCAGGGCAGCCTTAAGTAATTGAGGTACTTGGTGTCGACCGGGAATCTCTTTGAGGTACTTCTTTAGGTTGTCAGTATGGGCTCCCAAGGATCCCACTACTACTGGTATCACTTTTGCTTTAAGCTAAAGGAGGTGAAAACAATGATAGGAACGACTTTTGCTTTAATCTTCCACAGCTTCTGTACTTCTATTTTCAGGTCTTGGTACTTTGCTATTTTCTCTCGCTCTTTATTGCATTTGTTTCTATCCTCGGAACGGCGATATCGATTATGTATCCCATCTTCTCTTCTTTGTCCACTATCACTATATCGGGCCTCCTTGCTGAAATGTTCTTGGCGGTTCTTATTTCGAAGTCCCATAATATCTTCACCATGTCTGTTTCAACTACTGGCATCGGCATGTGTTTCCATGGCTCTGTCGATACGCTGATGTCATACTGTAGACAGATGTCTCTATGTATCATTCTGGCTACTTGATTGTGACGGTTCAGATATTCGCTTGATGCCAGTTTTGAGCATCCTGTGAGTATATGGGACACTGTCTCATCTGCTGACTTACACATTCTGCACTTTGCATCATTGCTGGTTTTCAGGATATATCTTGCATGTGCTTTCGTATTGATTGCTTGGTCTTGAGCTGCCGTTAGTAACGCTTCTGTGGTAATTTTCAAATTGACTGATTTCAACCAACCGTAACAAGCCTGCCTAGATGTTATTTATTATTATTAACACATACTAAGCTGGTCAAAATTCGTCCATAATGCATGATCTTGCAAGGCTTTCTATGTCAACTCGTTAATAAGTTCCAGGAAGCAGGTAATTATTTTCCTGGTTGGAAATTATTAACCTGGTGAAGACTTCTGTGAAAAAAGTCATGCATCATGACAGATAATGCATAGATTTCTTCGGTCATTATTTGTGATAATAACTTCGAGCCTTCGGCTCTCTGTAATAATAGCAATAATGACCTCAAATCTATGCATTATCTATTACATAATGTTCATAGATTGCGATCCTTCCAGTGCATTGGTGTAAATATGATTTCCCGAGCGGACAATGATCTGCTTTACAGGTCAAATAAAGTGATAAGATATCTACAATACATGCACGGAGACAAAAAAGATCGTTTTGGTGCACGGAGCAGTCAATAAGAACATTCAAAATATGTATGAAAATGAGATTTCCTTTAACGTAACTAACTGGAGGATGGATTTTATAAGAGACTCTTTATGGAATTGCAGCATATCAAGCCATGTCAGCAAAATCCGTCTAGACTGTCGGAGAACTTCACAACAGCTGCTGAGACAAGCGGTGGTCAACGATACACTTTCTGTTATCAACGGCTCAGATGCTGTTCTCAGTCATCGAAAACTACAAAAAATATTTCATAAAATTCAACAATTCTCCGCAATTTGGTGACTTGTCACAGAGTGGAGTCTTGGAGCTCAATGGGTAATTCACCATATTCAAGCGTATAGGAATCGCATATCCTCATAGGAGACAGCCCTGCAACGACCCTTGCTTGGTTGTCGACTTCGGCGCAATGAGACCACTTGCTCATATGCCAGGGACGCACCTATCTCTCTCTCTCTCTCTGTCTGTCTCTCTCTTCTCTCTCTCTCTCTCCCTCTCTCTCTCTCTCTCCCTCTCTCTCTCTCTCTCTCTCTTCTCCCTCTGTCTGTCTCTCTCTCTCTTCTCCCTCTGTCTGTCTCTCTCTCTCTTCTCCCTCTGTCTGTCTGTCTCTCTCTCTTTCTCTCTTCTCTCTCTCTCTCTGTCTCTCTCTTCTCTCTCTCTCTCTCTCTCTCTCTCTGTCTGTCTGTCTGTCTCTCTCTCTCTCTCTCTCTGTCTGTCTCTCTCTTCTCTCTCTCTCTCTCTTCACAAACATGAAAAATAAGACATGAGTCATGTTAACTTCCTGATTCAGTCATGTAAAGATTCGATTGTGCCATGGAATAGCGAAGAGAATCACGAGTTGAAGCAAACAATTAGTTAACTTCATGTTCACACTTATGTTCGCTTTTAAAAGTTTTATAAACAAATTCTTATCTTAACATACGCGCGGGTTTTTATCAGGCTCTTAATCAACATTTTCAATGAGGTTCTATTTCTGATGTTAAGGAAGCAACTTTGTTGACATTTCTAGACAATATGCTAAGAATTTGGGTATTTATGAGTTATCTCCCTCCCCAGGTTTTCAAATTTGTCTAAAGTCTGAAAAAATGAATCAATCGTCACCAAACTTGAGCTAAAGGTACTTAGGCATATTTCCTACCCACATACAAAAGTTTGTGCAGATCAGACAAGTACTCTTTGTATGAGAGACGATCACGTGAAGTGTAGCGGTCAGCAGCTTGATCTGACTTCGTCCGTTCGACGCATTATTGTTACTCGTGTGTTCATTGTTCTCTCTCCCTCTTCGTCTCATCCACTGTTATTTGAAATCTTCCCAGTACCTCGCCACACTTTTATTAAGGCAAGTATATTAATATAAGGGATGTGGTCTGGTCATCATCGCTTCACGAGTTGTCGGGAAATAACTTTGTTGACCTCAAGTGCTTTCTGCTCCGACGGTGAGATCATAAGAAATCAGATCAAGCTGCCGGCATCGCTGCACTTCAAATTATCGCTTCTAATTCAGAACTTGTCCGATTTGCCTAAGTTTTGGTATGTGGGTAGAGAATAACCTCAGTTACTTGTGCTTAAAGTTTTGTGAAGATTGATTCATTTTAGACAAATTTGAAAACGTGGGGGGGGGAGATAACGCATAAGTACCAGAATTTGTTACACTAACAGATTTGTTAACTTAACATTCGAAATAACACCACCCAATGTTCAACAGACGTGGTACGTAATTCAAATGCATTATAATGTGTATGGAGAGGCCTCTATAACGGTGACAGTCCGACAGAAGTTTCCACAATGTGGGAGGCTGACTCATGACAGGAAGACTCACCTTGAGATCTCTGTGAACAACTCCTTGGCTGTGCATGTAATCTGTTGCACAGAGAATTTGATGAATTAGTTCACTGGCGTCCTTTTCTGAGTATTGACCTTTCTCAATGATTCTGTCGAACAATTCTCCACCAGTGACTCTGAAAATAAAGACACAAGTACAAGATTCGGGGAGCAGGAAATGTAGAGTTCTAATTAACTGTCTGCAGGCGCACGACGAAGTCAGGATAATTCCTGAGCTGCCTCTTGTGCCGTCCTGCAGCTTGAATTTAGCGTTTTAGAGCTTGCATTATTCAAGTCGTGGTATTTCACAGTCACAAAATGCAACTGAAAATGTTGATCCCTGTACAGACTTGATGTCAGGAAGTGTCTCGATGAAATCAGCATTTACAGATTCAAATACGATCGATTAATGGTTGAAAACTAATGAATAAAGGATGCGAATGAAACACGGATGCCGAACGTCTCGTGCTTGTATTTTAGTCAACAGAAAAATCATTTAATTCAGAAATGCAATTTTGTAATGAAGAAGAGATACGATGTTCTATTGTCTATCATTGCTTGGTTTTTACTCTTCTATCTCATCAAATTCTCTGCTATCCTACAAGTATATGCCTCTTGAGACGAATTTCTCTGTTTGATTTCAAAAGTTACTTAGTTAATTATTTGCTAAGATACTTCAGTTACTCAAAATTACGCAAGCAAATATTTCTTGAGATATTGTGAGATCCTAAAGGTACCTCAATTTTGTTACCTTGACGCACTTTGCTACGTTGAATTGTTTCTGCAGTATGTCTTGAGTTGAAGGTGGATTATGTCCTCGCCCCTTGACTTCTACTGGCTGGAATCCCGTCCTTCTTTCAAATGTCTGAGGTACATTTCAGTCAATAGTGACTCTATTTTTTTTTTTTTTTTTTTTTGATAGATGCTAATTTTTCTCTATCATAAATTTAATTTTTGAGGCTGTGCATCTTAAATGTACAGGACCGCGCTTGGTCGAGTTTGAGCGTCAGGATTTTGCGGTCAAAATGCGTCCTGACCAAGTTCTTGTTGATGACCTCATTAAAAATAGTCTAATAATTTGTATGCATATTTTGTAGAATTCTATTTCACGTTTTAGCTTTAAAAGAAACTGATATTAATTCTCTTACACACCTGGTAGATTTTAGATAGCGCAATCCCGCTGTGTTAGCTAGATCTGGTATTTTGATTGGAAACAGAGCTGTCCTCTTATCATCTGAATGGGCAGACTGTTAAATAGGATCTTTTCAATATATAAGTGATAAACATAATTTTAACAGAATTACTTACTCGCCAATTCATTCCACATGAGGAGAGGAGAAGCGTTGTTTGTCCTTCTAGTAAGCATTTTTTAATTTTTTAGACATTTTAGGATATCATAATTTTCCTTAAATCATATTTTGCATCTTTTAAAAATTAACTAGTCATAAGCTTGTTTTTTTATTTTGTTACCTTGACGCACTTTGCTACGTTGAATTATTTCTTGAAACTGATGAATTTACTCAACAGTCACTCGAACGACGAACACTGTGAAATTTATATCAGGATTGAAACATTTGAGTTCCCAGACTCCCGGAAAACATGACACTGCAGCAAATGACTGAATCTGCTCATGTCAAACTAATAATGATGTTAGCTGAGGGTCAACAGATAATACCAATGTACAGCAACTCTTCAGTTGATGAGGGAACGCATGTTTATCAACAGGATGGCGCAGCACTCTTGAATCACAAAGGAATTGTTACGTCACTGCGCCGACTCCTGACAATCAGTCGAAGTTTCACTCGCAGCAGGTCAGCAGAGACCCAGACATCAGTGGCGGCGGCACATTGACGAAAAGTACACGATTCAACATTTAGCAAATTACGAAGACATGCTACACTGTAAATCGCTGGATACGAAAATTACATACAAACATATACCAAATTCACATACAATTTGAAACTAACATTTGATACGAGATTCTCGTATGTCTACAGAGATCTGATATGTTTTTCATACCACATCCCACTTACTTTTGTATGTAGCGAAACGAACTATTCTATCTGTGATTGGCTGTTTTACACTGAAATGCGAGTTGTTGGCATGTTTTATATACGAGACCCGATGCAAATTCATCCCTATTCGTATGCCTCGGGTATGCATTCCGTATGTGCAGCTTTAAGTCACAGCAAAAAATATATATGTATTACATGCTACTGTCAAATAATTTTTTTCGGATTACCGAAAACCAGTCGTGAATATTTTTTGTTGGATACTGTGGTATTTAACTAGTGTGAATTTTATGCTCCACGAGATTGTCGTCGTTGCTACTTGTCTAGCAACATTAACAGGACGATCAGTTAGCTCTACTTTATGAGCCAAGTTGATAAACATCAAATCATTCAAGCGAGATTTTTCGTGTAATCATGTTGACTTATATATCTCAAACATAAGTATTTTTACGTTCATGAATTATAATGTGTTTCTATTTCGGAATGATAATATCCTTAATTTCAAAATTACATAATGCATAATTGTTGATGGTTGAATACTTGTTGATTCATGTAATGCCTTAGACTTAAGTGTATTAAAATCGAATTCAGTATTGAAAGTATGACTCTTGAATGTCATTATCTCACTACTTACAGAACAGTAGTAACATAAATGTGATCTTTATTGACAAAAGGCATTAAATCAAAATACTTTGGACATGATTTATGTTTTCTTTTAACATTGTGGTGGTATGGCTTTGGTATGTAAAGCATATCACACCTGAAATAACATACGAAAAGCATACAAATACATACAGAAATATACCAAAAAATATTTTCGTATGCATCCTTCGTATGTGATTGGTATTGAGCGATTTACAGCGTACAGGCTACCGCTGAAACGTTCCCTGTATGGACTTCTGGATGGATAGACAATATAGTTATTTGACTGATACAAACTGCTGACTCAAATCCGATCATTTTTTCAAGTTTATTTCTTCAGTTTTTGTGATTATCATAGATATAGAACCTTTAACTCAAAGTTGCGGTGTTACTTTTGAATAACCCTGCAAAATACAGCACATACAAGTATGGTAATACCAAGTACGATTACCACTACCGAATTCAGTGTTAAGATAGCGAGCAAAATGAGTTCCAACGTACGGTGCCCATTTTGATACATGTATGTCTCAAATTCTCCGACATCGACGAAAATCATCTCAAAAGAGTGACCAGAAACTGCAAAGTTCTCAAGCTCTTCACACAAAATGAAGTTTCAACATTACCAGAGCTCTGTGATGAGCATCATCTATCGTTAATCCTCAATTCAATCAAAATGATGAAATCATTAGTGGAATTGGTGTAACCGTGGTGGAGAAACTGACAATCATTTCGTCTTGTCATCGTGAGTATCCGCCAGATTGAGGACAAAGAGGATTTAAAAACACTTGTTTCTCAACTGATTCAGAGTGTCCCTGAATGCTGAATGCGACTGAAGCAGCCAACTGGTTTGCTCTCTCATGTATAAATCGAAACCTTGGACTATGAGGCTGAGAATGAGCGTGCAGTTTCGATTTTCTTCACCATTTGTTGTTCAGAGATTAACTTAAGGTGCCTCGAGGCCTTTCAGATACAGGTAATCGCATTTTGATGGTTGCAATAGCTATGTCACAAAAACTACGTCAGGAATACCTCAAGGAGCGGTACTATCTCCATCGATATTCATTGCTGATCCGTTCAAGTCGATGTACACCCGATGCTGTCGTGTGTGCATCAAATGCCGCCAAAAACTCACATCCTTGAGTTAGATCAGAATATTGCATGGCCTTTACTTCGAATTGTGAAATTAGCATTGAATTTACTTTGAATTTAGCATTTATCAGTAATTGTAATGATTCAGTGTAAAGCTTGCTTAACAAGATTACATCAATATTCTTGGCATACTCCTTGATTAATTGCCTTCATGGTCAGGAGATACTGAGGAGCAGCGCGTACTTCCTTCATGTAATAAGTTCTCTTATCAAATGATGAATTGACCAAAACTTGTCAGCTATGAATACACATGTAGGTAGACTCTAACTGAGGTGCATAAACATCTTTCAAATGCATTGATACGGATATCGTCGTCCACATTGCACCATAGCTAAATTACGCACAATGTGAAGGTTGCAAGCTGACAATCTGACTTCTATGACCGCTCTATGGTTCGCTACAAAATTGTCAGCAGTTGATAGAATTCAGTTCATTCAGATGACACCTCTGACATAATGCGGTGCAAGATATAGCCGATGAGAAGAAGATCTCCATCTTGGGGGAGAAGCTTCAATTACTATCATTAGCGATTTCTAATCCTGCTAATGCAATCTTGAGAGAAAACTGATGAGGATTCTGACGCAATCCATGTACAGAAAGACCGCAAGATGAAACCGGCGGACACTGTGACGTGCATGAAAGCCACAGCTGATTAGAAACATCCTCAAAATAGCCACAGATAGGAGCAGCAACATGAACCAATCATATCAGATGACAAGACGTGTGAATTCATCACATTTTCACGATTTTATTGAAAAATGATATTACAGGTAAGTTCATGAATCATATATAGCATTCCACGAGTTCGATGTCTTAAATTCTACATTCCGAACGGGTGACGGCCATTTAAATCTAACGAGTTCGAATACTCTGCATAGCGAATTTCATTTGCTTTTCTCAACGTGTATGCATTGAACAGGCTTCTGCAGGGAACGAGGCCGACAATGAGATTTTCACAGAATGATGTACACCTCATAGTCCGGCAACCAGCACGAGTTTCTGCAGGGAACGAGGCCGACAATGAGACTTTCACAGAATGATGTACACCTCATAGTCCGGCAGGCAGCACGAGTTTGTGCAGGGAACGAGGCCGACAATGAGACTTTCACAGAATGATGTACACCTCATAGTCCGGCAGCAGCCAGCACGAGTTTCTGCAGGGAACGACGCCGACAATGAGACTTTCACAGAATGATGTACACCTCATAGTCCGGCAGCCAGCACGAGTTTCTGCAGGGAACGAGGCCGAAAATGAGGCTTTCACAGAATGATGTACACTGCAAATCTGAGAGTGGCTAGAATGTTGTGTTTGGGAGGTTTGTTAAAGCAGAATGTGTTTTGCTTCATAGACAAGGGTACATGGACACATGAGTTCATGACCTAACGAAATTCCATGCCAAAACGTATGGCTCTAGCGCTTCACAGTTAACCAGTCTGTTCCCCATTGGATTGCATGCGTTTTCTGTGATCATATCCCTGTAGATCTCGGCAGATTCTTTGAAAGTCTTGTTTTCTGCGGTCGGACTAATTCTCAGAAATTGGTCCAAGGCAGCTGCCTTGAGGTACTCCACTTATTTCATCAATCGGAAAGCAAGTAGAACGCGCTCATTGCACTGACAGGTTTGTATGGAATGACAAAATTGATTGATACGTCAAAATTTGTTGAATAATTCCTCCGCAATTTCGCGGGCAGCTTATGATAAATAGGAATGAATGAAAACTTACAGCTCCATGACAAGGAAGTAGAAATCTTCATCGTAGATGACGTCGTAGAGCTGGACAATGTTGGAATGTTGCAATCTGGAAGGACAAAAGCAACTTTAATACAATACAGATGAGGTGCTACTCAGTAGATATCTACATCAACGTGACATTGAAACTTGCTCAAAGTAGAGATACAGAAACACAGAAGCCGCTTGATGCGGACAAAGGGGATGGGGACGGAATGTTACCAAGTGGAAACGTGGACATTTATTGCGATCAGTCAGTTGCACTTCGTATCATGAGCAATATAGCGAAATTGTCCATTCCAACAGCTTCTATTACCTTTGATGTCATGCACTTCACAACAAGCCACAAGCATCGCTTTTCTTTGTATGAGCGCAATCAGAGGCGGCTGATGAATTATGACTTATTCCACTTGCCAGCTGTTATTGAGATTTAATGTGCGAATTCCGTTTGCGGTTCATCCTTCAGCCAAAATACACTGGTATTCGACTAAGATTTATAGATCTCTGTGTAGAGAATGCAGAACTTCAGCTGATTGAAGACCATTCGGACAACGGACTGAGTCTCTCGTCGAATTGGTTGTCTGTCATCTGTCAAATTATGGTTTAAAGAATGAGAGATTATCAATCTGATGCGTGAAGAGACAACAATGGACACAGCATGAGCGATCATCATGCGATCTGCTGCGGTGCCATGCGCGGCGTTGTGTCTGTTAGTGAATTAAGAATGAAAACTGTAGATTTCTATGGTGGAAATTTTTCCATGTTGTGTAGTGTAAATGCACCTTCGGAGCTGAAGTGTTATTTACACAGAATTAGATTGTTTAATCGCATCACTTTGCTAGAAGTGCAAACTGATTCAAACAGATGGCACATGCAGGAACTTAATAAGTGGGCAAAAAGAAATTATTAATACCTTGCAGAGATAGGAAAAATAGTCGTGCGCCTCTTGCGGATTGCTCTGAATTCCTTCAAAATGCTCCGATCGCCACGATTCCTTCAGATTCGAAGAATTCAGATCATTGCGCAAAAGTTTTCTCGATAATGTTGGGCCCTCCGATCATTTTAAAAAAAGTTAGCAGGCGCATGAAAAAACGTTCACAAACTTCTCTGTAGAACTTGACATCTTCTGTGTCTCTTTGCTGTGTGATCCGGTTGATAACAATCACTGAAACTTTGCATAATTTGGCGTGTTTAATGATGAACTGGCTGCTCATTGTTCGATTGCTATGGTATTTAGTCAACAGATTGTGCCATTTCATCAGCGTTACATGTTCCAATGTTTCCTTTCTAGACAGCAAGAAGAGGCGAACTGTCTAATTCTGTGGTTATTTAATTTTGGTAAAAAGAGAGCAAGGCCTCAGCCACACTGAAAGCAAAGCAAACAAGAGCGTCTCGAACGTCTCAAGCAAACGTATGTCCGTAAGCTATCAATCGCTCTGGTTTCCTTTGATCGCAGCGTGGCAGTCTACAACTGTAATGGTGACTTTATATTTGCTGCAAAACGCTTTGCTCGGAAACGCTTGGAAAAGCTTGCAGTGTGGCTGAGGCCAAAGACAGTCGATTGCAGAAGATGCGTCTTCAATAAAAAACATAACTGAATTCAGTTTTTACATTCAAGCAAGGATAACAGGTATTCTATGAAAATGTAGAAATACGAGGCTGCGAAGCGGACGAGGAGATCTTGCCCGCTAGATTCATAGAATAGCTTCTCCTATGAATCTATGGCAAATGTCCAATGTGATTATACGAATATTTCTATGAAATTATATTTTGCCTATTTTTCTTATCATGTCAGATTACCTTCATAGATTTAGACGATAATATTTCCCTGTTATTACAATGACCACGGATACCTATTTAGCATGTAAGCAAGATCTCTGCAATATTTGACTTTGCACATCGACTGACACGCCAAAACTTGATGAAATGTGGAATTGGCGCGTCGCTGACAACAAGAACGGAAGAGATTCGCGCACAATGCAGGTGGCATGGAAACTCTTGGACCTTACATTCCCTTCCTCTCCCGAAGAGAGCGCATTAACATCGTCTCTCACTCTTAATGTCGACAGAAAATGCTGATAAAATCTTCTACGACGACAAATTTCAACATGTTGATGTTTTCCGGTCATTGAGGAGAGACGCACGGACACAATACGCACGGACACCTTCCTCAATACTGGTGGTCACGGCTAGACCTAGTCTCGATTTTCCATTGAACGTCCATTGATCTACATCACATCAAACGTAAACAGTCAGAAAATCGTGAAGAATGTGCGTGGATAATGTTTTAATTGACGAATTTGTTGTGGAGGAAATTTGAGCAAAAGATTCGTACTTTCACTTGACAGGTCTGACTGCACTCTGACCACTGAGGTTCGTGTGTTCGCTGATAATCTGCTTCTGCAATGCGCGCGCTTGGCCAATGACACAGGCCAAAGAGACAGGAATATCTATGACAATCGCTTACTTCTAGTGCCATCTCCCCAGACTCGAACCTTGGACCCTGCGCAGCCTCCGTCTCTCTCCGCAGCAGTTTTACCAACTGATCTGTTCATCAACTCAACACGATAAAATAAACTAACAACTTTATGTAAAAGTTCCACTCTCAAGCTTTCTACAACTTCCCGAGGTTATCGAATGCCAGTGAATGGCAGACTGAGGCTAAAGTACTTCTTCGCATGTGCATGGTTCACGGATTTTAATAATATGACACCTGATAAACTTCATTTTCCAAGACGAATGCAGGAAACATTAATAATAACTGTCCTGTTCAAGAGGAAATCTGCAAACATGAGAATTAATTTCGTTGTGAATTGGTAACAAAACGAAGACTCTATTATTTGCATTCGATGATTTAAAGTTACAATTCCGCCTCCGAAACAACCTTTTTAAATCTCATGAGAATAGAGCTGCCTCACAATTTTCCAGTTTTCCTCAAGCAAAAAGCCGACGCACGAAGTTCTTTAGTGAAAAACGAAGATGATGAGTATTAACTTCCAATGCAAATTCCAGATGAATATTTGTCAGTTCATGAGGTCTTAGAATTCAACTTGAAAGAAACTTCGTCATATGGGAGAGGATCAGGAGCACACGGCAGTGAGAGATTTATCTAAATACTGGACTGCAGATTGATTGCTGGAAAACTGAAAAGCAAATGGTAGTTTGCAACATATCAACAGTGTTTTAACTTTAATTTACGTGGTTACGTATGCTTTCATGTGTGTTGATTGTGCTTCCAATTCTTGTTATTTTGTATTAGTTCATATTTTCAGCAAAGTATTCTTGATGATTTGTATGAGTAGCCTCATAGTTTCTCATTTTGAGGAATTATATTCAAATATGCGACTATCATAATTGTAGAATACACCTATATATATATATATATATATATATATATATATATATATATATATATATATATATTGGAGACATGTATTGCAGAAAAGCAAATCGCAATCAATTTTAGATAACTTAAGGTAATATTTTTCAAATGATCGATAAATTGATTTCACTTCGGAACTAGAAAATTTAAAAGCGACTTTAGAAAACCATTTCACTGCAAAAATATTTTTACCGGTGCTTCGGATATTTACACTATCCGTCATCAGGGAGTGAAATAATTAAGACATAATACATTTAAATAGGAAACAAATTTCAAACTACATATTATTAGGTACTTGAAAAATCAATGTCCTGAAATATATACAAAGATAGCTAATGATACACTACCGAAGTTAATAGAAGGATATCTACTAAAACTATAAAGAAATCTAAAGAAGAATAAGGATAAAGTTACAAAACTAAGAGTCGCCTTGTCAAACCTTGGTCTTGCCGATTGAGCTAGGGTTGGAGGCTTTTGATGAGCAAAGCCTCAGCAATTTCAAGATCACGTTGTCTGTTGTATGTACCCTAACAAGTAGTGTCTGTTTGTACACTTTACTTCATCCTCTGTCACTGAATGAAAACTCATTTGAAAGATCATGATCTGTAGATGATTTCTATAATAACCAGTTCAACAAAATACCAATTTGTGTGACTTTATGAGCAAAAATTCGAAAAAATGGAGTCAACACCTTAAATGTCACAGTTTTACCACTGGAAATACATAGGATTGTGTTATCATCTCTATTTCTGAAAAGCAAATGAGCTGATCCGGCAGACGCGAAGTTTTGCAGTAGGTTAGAGGTGTACTATGCTATGTGAAAGTTTTATGTACTACCTCGTTCCCTGCACAACTTCACGCTGGCTCCCGGACTAAGTCAGGTTGTAGCGAGATTGATGTGTATAAGGCAGTAAAACCGGATCGTCTGCAGGAGCAACAAAACGACATTTAAATGCACAGTAGTCACAATAGATGTCACATGGTCACTGGGTGTTTCCTGACGAACACTTCCTCGAAGTTCTGTCGAAAGATCCCTTTCTGTGAAGCCTGTGACAGGCAGAGAATTCCATTCCGTTGTGGCTCGATGAAACAGATCAAGATATGTAAATCAAACACATCCTGAAGTCCCATTTCGAGTTTAAGAAAGGAATTGTTTGATGATTGATTAAGAAATCAAGATGATTGAGAACCGAGATGAATTGCTTTCCTCTCTGAATCATTAGTTTCAAAGTCAGCCATGAATTGGAATCTGATAATGGAAAATTCGCTTCAGAATTCAATGAATATGAGATCTTGAAGCCGTAGACTTCGCATCAACAAGTTTCCGATGGATTTTCCTCTCAAATCGATACAATTCGTAAATATTCTTTGAAACTATGAAGTTGGAGTCACCTTGATAATGTTGTTGCATGACTAGTAAGATAACTCAACACAGAAGTGAGGAATGTCCAGGGTTCTGTCCATCCACCTGAAATGGTCATTTTCGACTAAATTCTGTCCCGAAGTTAGCGCGTATTAAGTCTAGAAGACTATCACTCTAGGTCAAGTTTCCAAGATTTTATTTGTTCGGCAATGCTGTCATTGCCTTAATGCATGTGGCACTAATTAACATTTCTTTCAGCAACGATGCACTCTTCACTAGAGCGCATTCTCATCACACGCACATGCATGCATATACAAACACACGCACATGCATGCATATACAAACACACGCGCGCATGCACATAAACACGCGCACATGCATACATACACAAACACACACACGCATGCACATAAACACGCGCACATGCATGCATACACAAACACGCGCGCATACACGCGCGCATGCATGCATATACAAACACACGCGCGCATGCACGCGCGCATGTACACAAGTCACAGCGAAGTTATTGAAGATTCAAATACGAACACTCACACTCATTAAAGTGGAATAGGAGCGCTAATAGCAAGCATCACTCCATCCCACTTCTTCGAACGATAAATCACAAACTACAAACTTGAAGTCATTCTAAATGATAACTGAAAAGCAGAAACTCATGGGTGATGGTTAAAATTCAAATGATTACAACTCATTTAAGAATCTTCTTGATTGACTGCACAAACTTCTTGTATCACTCTAAACTGACGCACGACATGATAAGATGGAAGTTTTTGGGTTGAGAATGAATTTGATTGAGTCCCTGATGTGACGAAGATGTTAGTTTGGATATTAATGAGCAATTTTCAGCTGAATTGTCAACTGTCGGAAGAAGCGGAGGAAAATTGAGGGTTATTTGCCTTCAACATCATAGATACGAGCAAATACTCACTAAATCGACAGTTTAAGTGTGTCGATGTGTAGCTAATGCAATCAAATGCAAAACGAACTTTCTAGCACGAATAATCTGCCACAAGCCGGAACTTTCGAAGTGGACAGAAAGAAAAATCCAATTCTGCCACAAGTCGGAACTTTCGAAGTGGGCAGAAAGAAAAATCCAATTCTGCCACAAGCCGGAACTTTCGAAGTGGGCAGAAAGAAGAATCCAATTCTGCCACAAGCCGAAACTTTCGAAGTGGACAGAAAGAAAAATCCAATTCTGCCACAAGCCGGAAATTTCGAAGTGGACAGAAAGAAAAATCCAATTCTGCCACAAGCCGGAACTTTCGAAGTGGACAGAAAGAAAAATCCAATTCTGCCACAAGCCGGAAATTTCGAAGTGGACAGAAAGAAGAATCCAATTCTGCCACAAGCCGGAACTTTCGAAGTGGGCAGAAAGAAAAATCCAATTCTGCCACAAGCCGGAACTTTCGAAGTGGGCAGAAAGAAGAATCCAATTCTGCCACAAGCCGGAACTTTCGAAGTGGGCAGAAAGAAGAATCCAATTCTGCCACAAGCCGGAACTTTCGAAGTGGACAGAAAGAAAAATCCAATTCTGCCACAAGTCGGAACTTTCGAAGTGGACAGAAAGAAGAATCCAATTCTGCCACAAGCCGGAACTTTCGAAGTGGGCAGAAAGAAGAATCCAATTCTGCCACAAGCCGGAACTTTCGAAGTGGACAGAAAGAAAAATCCAATTCTGCCACAAGCCGGAACTTTCGAAGTGGACAGAAAGAAGAATCCAATTCTGCCACAAGCCGGAACTTTCGAAGTGGACAGAAAGAAGAATCCAATTCTGCCACAAGCCGGAACTTTCGAAGTGGACAGAAAGAAGAATCCAATTCTGCCACAAGTCGGAACTTTCGAAGTGGGCAGAAAGAAGAATCCAATTCTGCCACAAGCCGGAACTTTCGAAGTGGACAGAAAGAAGAATCCAATTCTGCCACAAGCCGGAACTTTCGAAGTGGACAGAAAGAAGAATCCAATTCTGCCACAAGCCGGAACTTTCGAAGTGGACAGAAAGAAAAATCCAATTCTGCCACAAGCCGGAACTTTCGAAGTGGGCAGAAAGAAGAATCCAATTCTGCCACAAGCCGGAACTTTCGAAGTGGGCAGAAAGAAGAATCCAATTCTGCCACAAGCCGGAACTTTCGAAGTGGGCAGAAAGAAGAATCCAATTCTGCCACAAGCCGGAACTTTCGAAGTGGGCAGAAAGAAGAATCCAATTCTGCCACAAGCCGGAACTTTCGAAGTGGGCAGAAAGAAAAATTCAATTCTGCCACAAGCCGGAACTTTCGAAGTGGACAGAAAGAAGAATCCAATTCTGCCACAAGCCGGAACTTTCGAAGTGGACAGAAAGAAGAATCCAATTCTGCCACAAGCCGGAACTTTCGAAGTGGACAGAAAGAAAAATCCAATTCTGCCACAAGCCGGAACTTTCGAAGTGGACAGAAAGAAGAATCCAATTCTGCCACAAGCCCGAACTTTCGAAGTGGACAGAAAGAAGAATCCAATTCTGCCACAAGCCGGAACTTTCGAAGTGGACAGAAAGAAGAATCCAATTCTGCCACAAGTCGGAACTTTCGAAGTGGGCAGAAAGAAGAATCCAATTCTGCCACAAGCCGGAACTTTCGAAGTGGACAGAAAGAAGAATCCAATTCTGCCACAAGCCGGAACTTTCGAAGTGGACAGAAAGAAGAATCCAATTCTGCCACAAGCCGGAACTTTCGAAGTGGACAGAAAGAAAAATCCAATTCTGCCACAAGCCGGAACTTTCGAAGTGGGCAGAAAGAAGAATCCAATTCTGCCACAAGCCGGAACTTTCGAAGTGGGCAGAAAGAAGAATCCAATTCTGCCACAAGCCGGAACTTTCGAAGTGGGCAGAAAGAAGAATCCAATTCTGCCACAAGCCGGAACTTTCGAAGTGGGCAGAAAGAAGAATCCAATTCTGCCACAAGCCGGAACTTTCGAAGTGGGCAGAAAGAAAAATTCAATTCTGCCACAAGCCGGAACTTTCGAAGTGGACAGAAAGAAGAATCCAATTCTGCCACAAGCCGGAACTTTCGAAGTGGGCAGAAAGAAGAATCCAATTCTGCCACAAGCCGGAACTTTCGAAGTGGGCAGAAAGAAAAATTCAATTCTGCCACAAGCCGGAACTTTCGAAGTGGGCAGAAGGAAGAATTCAATTCTGCCACAAGCCGGAACTTTCGAAGTGGACAGAAAGAAGAATCCAATTCTGCCACAAGCCGGAACTTTCGAAGTGGACAGAAAGAAGAATCCAATTCTGCCACAAGCCGGAACTTTCGAAGTGGGCAGAAAGAAGAATCCAATTCTGCCACAAGCCGGAAATTTCGAAGTGGACAGAAAGAAAAATTCAATTCTGCCACAAGCCGGAACTTTCGAAGTGGACAGAAAGAAGAATCCAATTCTGCCACAAGCCGGAACTTTCGAAGTGGACAGAAAGAAGAATCCAATTCTGCCACAAGCCGGAACTTTCGAAGTGGACAGAAAGAAGAATCCAATTCTGCCACAAGCCGAAACTTTCGAAGTGGACAGAAAGAAGAATCCAATTCTGCCACAAGCCGGAACTTTCGAAGTGGACAGAAAGAAAAATTCAATCCTGCCACAAGCCGGAACTTTCGAAGTGGACAGAAAGAAGAATCCAATTCTGCCACAAGCCGGAACTTTCGAAGTGGACAGAAAGAAAAATCCAATTCTGCCACAAGCCGGAACTTTCGAAGTGGACAGAAAGAAAAATTCAATCCTGCCACAAGCCGGAACTTTCGAAGTGGGCAGAAAGAAAAATTCAATCCTGCCACAAGCCGGAACTTTCGAAGTGGGCAGAAAGAAAAATCCAATTCTGCCACAAGCCGGAACTTTCGAAGTGGGCAGAAAGAAAAATCCAATTCTGCCACAAGCCGGAACTTTCGAAGTGGACAGAAAGAAAAATTCAATCCTGCCACAAGCCGGAACTTTCGAAGTGGGCAGAAAGAAAAATCCAATTCTGCCACAAGCCGGAACTTTCGAAGTGGACAGAAAGAAAAATCCAATTCTGCCACAAGCCGGAACTTTCGAAGTGGACAGAAAGAAAAATCCAATTCTGCCACAAGCCGGAACTTTCGAAGTGGACAGAAAGAAGAATCCAATTCTGCCACAAGCCGGAACTTTCGAAGTGGACAGAAAGAAAAATCCAATTCTGCCACAAGCCGGAACTTTCGAAGTGGACAGAAAGAAAAATCCAATAACCCCGACATTGAATGAATTGCGAAATTAGTCGTTCATCGCATGCGGATTGCTGTGAATTCCTTCTAACTGCTCCGGCCGCAACGATTCCCTCGGATTCGAAGAATTGGCCACAAGTTTTGTCGACAAAGTTCATCTTCCCGGTCAGCATTTTAAAAGACAGCAGACGCAAGGCAGCTGTATAGCAGTGCCGGTCGCACAGACGTTTCGTAAAATTTAGCCATACATTTTTTGGAATATGTTTATTGCATAACAGGCTGCTAAGATCTCTCCATTTCAACTGGGCTGTCGAAAGTCGGGACCAACCGTCTTCTCTTCCCCTGCATCGCAGCTAAGCACATCACACAAACAACAGAACTCATGTACTCCCTTCACGGAGAGACCGTCAAAGCTCAAGGAGTCGTCCTTTGCCATGTTATAATGTCACATGCAGTCTTCATAGATGTCATGTTATAATGTCAGTCTTCATAAACCCATCGCATCATTGTGGAAACTTCTATGCTGTCAATTACGCTCAACGAGATGACTCGCGGACCTGACTCGATGTATGGATGACTGGCAGAACGGTTTCTCTGCTAGCTTGTATATCTATTTTCACCGGGCTCGGTCAGTGTTGGAGTGCTCGGTCAGTGCACAACGTAAGTTCAACCCTGACAGTATTTACTGTACACGGAAACACAAGTTCTTCACCTACCACATGAGGGCGGCGATGTAAGCCACGGCACTCGACAATAAAACAACGAATTTATCAACTTATGACACTGTTGTTTATGCACATCATAAACTAGTGAAGAAGGAATCTCTTCATGATTGTAGCCCAATAACTGCTCATTTCTTTCGTGTCGACGACCTATTATCGACCTCATTCATCCTGAATAAACAAGTTTTTAGTCATTTATTGTGATGATGGAAGTTTAGACGAAATATTCTTTTGTTCACTTGTTTTTGTCGCTTGTTTGATATTTACGCTGAATATCGTTCGTTCAAACTGTTTAATTCAATCAGTGTAGGATTTGATAAAACAAAAACCTCAGCGTTCATGTCAACATCAACGGTTTACAGCTTGCTCTCCAATTATCGTAGATCAACATTCGGAGAGTTTTATTCAAATATTGGAGTCAGAGAGTTCATGTTATCCTAAGTCTTCCTATTCTCATCACATTCAACGGCTTGAATTCAGAGAAAAAATGCAGGAATCATTGCCGTGATGATTGTGTACATCTCAAACGACTTATACGAAATCCTTTTCATGAGCATTTCTCAGCTGCGTCGAAACATGCCACCGATGCTAAAATGGTCAGTACTCCCTCACCGGAGACTTGGACGGTGCTGACATGGTCACTACTCCCTCACCGGAGGCTTGGACGGTGCTGACATGGTCATTACTCCCTCATCGGAGGCTTGGACGGTGCCGACATGGTCACTACTCCCTCACCGGAGGCTTGGACCGTGCTGACATGGTCACTACTCCCTCATCGGAGGCTTGGACGGTGCTGTCATGGTCACTACTCCCTCACCGGAGGCTTGGACGGTGCTGACATGGTCACTACTCCTTCACCGGAGGCTTGGACGGTGCTGACATGGTCACTACTCCCTCACCAGAAGCTTGGATGGTGCTGACATGGTCACTACTCCCTCACCGGAGGCTTGGACGGTGCTGACATGGTCACTACTCCCTCACCGGAGGCTTGGACGGTGCTGACATGGTCACTACTCCCTCACCATAGGCTTGGACGGTGCTGACATGGCCACTACTCCCCACCAGATGCTTGGACGGCGCTGACATGATCACTACACCCCTACCATAGGCTTTCACGGTGTTGACATGGCCACTACTCCCCACCAGATGCTTGGACGGTGCTGACATGATCACTACTCCCCACCAGATGCTTGGACGGTACTGACATGGTCACTACTCCCCCACCAGAGGCTTGGACGGCGCTGACATGGTCACTACTCCCCCACCAGATGCTTGGATGGTGCTGAGATGGTCTCTACTCCCTCATCCGAAGCTTGGACGGTGCTGACATGGTCTCTACTCTCCACCAGATGCTTGAACGGTGCTGACATGGTCACTACTCCCTCACCATAGGCTTGGACGGTGCTGACATGGTCATTACTCCCTCACCGGAGGCTTGGACGTTGCTGACATGGTCACTACTCCCTCACTGGAGGCTTGGACGGTGCTGACATGGTCACTACTCCCTCACCTGAGGTTTGGATGGTGCTGACATGGTCACTACTCCCTCACCGGAGGCTTGGACGGTGCTGACATGGTCACTACTCCCTCACCGGAGGCTTGGACGGTGCTGACATGGTCACTACTCCCTCACCGGAGGCTTGGACGGTGCTGACATGGTCACTACTCCCTCACCAGAGGCTTGGACGGTGCTGACATGGTCACTACTCCCTCACCGGAGGCTTGGACGGTGCTGACATGGTCATTACTCCCTCACCGGAGGCTTGGACGGTGCTGACATGGTCACTACTCCCTCACCGGAGGCTTGGACGGTGCTGACATGGTCACTACTCCCTCACCGGAGGCTTGGACGGTGCTGACATGGCCACTACTCCCTCACCGGAGGCTTGGACGGTGCTGACATGGTCACTACTCCCTCACCGGAGGCTTGGACGGTGCTGACATGGTCACTACTCCCTCACCAGAGACTTGGACGGTGCTGACATGGTCTCTACTCCCTCACTGATAAGCACTGATTTGGTCACGTCCTCGTTGTCAGGGGTCTGTGTGAACGTGGTCATGATTTGGTGGATCCTGGAAATTCTTCTTGCTGGTTCCGACGACATTCTCGGCACTCAGGCTCATGACCAATGGATCACAGGGCCTACTACTTGATAACACAATGCGCGGAGGACATGCGCACGAGTTCCCTGTATCTCAGCAACAATTAAAACAGTCACATTTCCAATTCGACATGTCACGATGTCTTCTCTAATTTAAATTGCCTTTTCGCCGTTGGATCTCAAATCTTCAGTACGTTTAAATTACTCATAATATGAAGATCTGACAGCTGTATTCCTTCAATTCTCATTAGAATTGTGTACAAAACAGCACGACATAAAACCTATTCAAACCTCACAGTTCGCATAAAAATGATATTGTTGCAAGTTCCACAATGAAAGTTGAATATAGTTTTCCTCTTGTGCTGAAATAAATCAAACTGATGTAGCCTTTGTGGTGGAGTTGATCAAACGACTTGATGAGTTTTCTTTCTTCTGTGGTGGAACAATGACGACCAACGTCATGTCTCTGTCTTAACTTTCAAACCGGAATACAAATTGCCACGTGGAGGTCGAAAATCAATGCTGTTTCAGTCTAGAAGGAGACTCAGACGATGGAAAGGTACAGTTGTACACTTGAAAGTTCACCGACAGTCACTTGAATGAAGATTTCTCAACAGATGCTGACAACATGAAAGAATGCTTCCAAAGCTTTCCGTTCTCATCTTTTTAAAATGATTTCAGTCTCAGCATTGCAAAATATATACAAGGAAGTCTACATAATCATAGGATTTAAGCACAGTCCTTAGGAGGACTGATCAGCGTTCCTGCAGGCAAACGAAGTCAAAATGTTCTACCAAAACACGCAAACTGACAGTTGTCATAAAACCATCAACGAAGATTACAATTGTCAGACACAAATCTTGACACCGATGAGTCACATTCTCGGTTCGTCAGCAAGAAAACCAACCAGCTGTACATTTCGGATCTTTAATTCGCTGTATGCCTGTTGGCGGACCCTCGCTGAGGAACAGCGGACCCTGTGACACCTATTACACACAACCATCGAAAAACTGTACATGAAAACATTCCAAACTTCGGTGGTAAGTTCATATGTTTGCCCAGGATATGTGTGGTACCACGACGTATATCTTTCACTGAATAACCTCTGTTAACAAGAATATTTACAATCTCCTGTGCCCTTTCAACAACATATTGAAAATGCGAGCAATAAAATTCTAATTGTTTTTCATTTTGTTTGAGTGAAAAGATATCTCTCCCATGTAAACTGTTGGGAGGAAAAAGTCAGCAGTCCCACGTGATGAGAAAGTTCACTTTTCCAATGCAAAGTCTTACAAAAGACAAATCATATAAGTCTATAAACAAGTTATGATTAGCCAGAGACTACCAAGATATCGATACAGCTCTTTGATTTGCTCATTCATAGATTTCGTGACGCAACCATCAACTTCATAATGAACAATGGACATCTACAAGTCACAAAATGAAAAACTACATTGTTCAGACTATCTATGGTACTATTTGCTAATAAGCGGTCAGCAATGATGAAAAAAGCGGTCATGAAATGAATATCATAGATTTATCAATTGAACCGATAACTCTGATACATCCATGGACGCCTAGATATATGAAGCACACATAAGCTAGATACATTGTCTTAATTGGCGCAGAATAAAATGAAATGAAATGAAATATGATGCTTCATATATCTAGGCGTCCATGATACATCACACTGGGCATAGTTCTGTACCATAGGTAACCTGAACAATGTAATTATATATGCCTATTTCTCGGTCATCAATAATCCAACTGTTGGGTGCTTACGTGACCTCCAGTTGGATCATTGCTGACCTCTAAATAGGCATATAAATATAACATTCTTTCGAGAGGAAATAAACGTCTCTTCCCTTAGCTATCTATGCATCCCTCTCTGCGCTCGGGCTGTACAACACAGCTGCAGGAGGAAAAGTTGATATTTCTTCTCTCAAGAAAATAGCCATGGCTCGGGAATACATGCATGCATATCTTTCAGGGGATGAGGCTATCTGGAGGCTACCGTGGAGAGCAATCGTCGTATCAGTCGTACAGATCTACAGACGTCTCATTGCACATCAGCCTCACCACCGTGCACGATGAAGGCTTTAGGGAAGCAGTCATGCGTTTAGTGGAATAACAAATCTCCATCAACATGAGTCACAAATTCGATGAGAGAGAGCCTCCTGCATCAGCCTCACCACTGTGCACGATGAAGGCTTTAGGGAAGCAGTCATGCGTTTAGTGGAATAACAAATCTCCATCAACATGAGCCACAAATTCGACGAAAGAGAGCCTTCTGCATCAGCCTCACCACCGTCCACGATGAAGGCTTTAGGGAAGCAGTCATGCGTTTAGTGGAATAACAAATCTCCATCAACATGAGCCACAAATTCGATGAAAGAGAGCCTTCTGCATCAGCCTCACCACTGTGCACGGTGAAGGCTTTAGGGAAGCAGTCATGCGTTTAGTGGAATAACAAATCTCCATCAACATGAGCCACAAATTCGATGAAAGAGAGCCTTCTGCATCAGCCTCACCACCGTGCACGATGAAGGCTTTAGGTAAGCAGTCATGCGTTTAGTGGAATAACAAATCTCCATCAACATGAGTCACAAATTCGATGAAAGAGAGCCTTCTGCATCAGCCTCACCACCGTCCACGGTGAAGGCTTTAGGGAAGCAGTCATGCGTTTAGTGGAATAACAAATCTCCATCAACATGAGCCACAAATTCGACGAAAGAGAGCCTTCTGCATCAGCCTCACCACCGTCCACGGTGAAGGCTTTAGGGAAGCAGTCATGCGTTTAGTGGAATAACAAATCTCCATCAACATGAGCCACAAATTCGACGAAAGAGAGCCTCCTGCATCAGCCTCACCACCGTCCACGGTGAAGGCTTTAGGGAAGCAGTCATGCGTTTAGTGGAATAACAAATCTCCATCAACATGAGCCACAAATTCGATGAAAGAGAGCCTTCTGCATCAGCCTCACCACTGTGCACGATGAAGGCTTTAGGGAAGCAGTCATGCGTTTAGTGGAATAACAAATCTCCATCAACATGAGCCACAAATTCGATGAGTGAGAGCCTTCTGCATCAGCCTCACCACCGTCCACGGTGAAGGCTTTAGGGAAGCAGTCATGCGTTTAGTGGAATAACAAATCTCCATCAACATGAGCCACAAATTCGATGAAAGAGAGCCTTCTGCATCAGCCTCACCACCGTGCACGATGAAGGCTTTAGGGAAGCAGTCATGCGTTTAGTGGAATAACAAATCTCCATCAACATGAGCCACAAATTCGATGAAAGAGAGCCTTCTGCATCAGCCTCACCACCGTGCACGGTGAAGGCTTTAGGGAAGCAGTCATGCCTTTAGTGGAATAACAAATCTCCATCAACATGAGCCACAAATTCGATGAAAGAGAGCCTTCTGCATCAGCCTCATCACCGTCCACGGTGAAGGCTTTAGGGAAGCAGTCATGCGTTTAGTGGAATAACAAATCTCCATCAACATGAGCCACAAATTCGATGAAAGAGAGCCTTCTGCATCAGCCTCACCACCGTGCACGATGAAGGCTTTAGGGAAGCAGTCATGCGTTTAGTGGAATAACAAATCTCCATCAACATGAGCCACAAATTCGATGAGTGAGAGCCTCCTGCATCAGCCTCACCACCGTCCACGGTGAAGGCTTTAGGGAAGCAGTCATGCCTTTAGTGGAATAACAAATCTCCATCAACATGAGCCACAAATTCGATGAGTGAGAGCCTCCTGCATCAGCCTCACCACCGTCCACGGTGAAGGCTTTAGGGAAGCAGTCATGCGTTTAGTGGAATAACAAATCTCCATCAACATGAGCCACAAATTCGATGAAAAAGGGCCTTCTGCATCAGCCTCACCACCGTCCACGGTGAAGGCTTTAGGGAAGCAGTCATGCGTTTAGTGGAATAACAAATCTCCATCAACATGAGCCACAAATTCGACGAAAGAGAGCCTCCTGCATCAGCCTCACCACCGTCCACGGTGAAGGCTTTAGGGAAGCAGTCATGCGTTTAGTGGAATAACAAATCTCCATCAACATGAGCCACAAATTCGATGAAAGAGAGCCTTCTGCATCAGCCTCACCACTGTGCACGATGAAGGCTTTAGGGAAGCAGTCATGCGTTTAGTGGAATAACAAATCTCCATCAACATGAGCCACAAATTCGATGAGTGAGAGCCTTCTGCATCAGCCTCACCACCGTGCACGGTGAAGGCTTTAGGGAAGCAGTCATGCGTTTAGTGGAATAACAAATCTCCATCAACATGAGCCACAAATTCGATGAAAGAGAGCCTTCTGCATCAGCCTCACCACCGTGCACGATGAAGGCTTTAGGGAAGCAGTCATGCCTTTAGTGGAATAACAAATCTCCATCAACATGAGCCACAAATTCGATGAAAGAGAGCCTTCTGCATCAGCCTCACCACCGTCCACGGTGAAGGCTTTAGGGAAGCAGTCATGCCTTTAGTGGAATAACAAATCTCCATCAACATGAGCCACAAATTCGACGAAAGAGAGCCTTCTGCATCAGCCTCACCACCGTCCACGGTGAAGGCTTTAGGGAAGCAGTCATGCGTTTAGTGGAATAACAAATCTCCATCAACATGAGCCACAAATTCGATGAAAGAGAGCCTTCCGCATCAGCCTCACCACCGTCCACGGTGAAGGCTTTAGGGAAGCAGTCATGCGTTTAGTGGAATAACAAATCTCCATCAACATGAGCCACAAATTCGATGAGTGAGAGCCTCCTGCATCAGCCTCATCACCGTGCACGATGAAGGCTTTAGGGAAGCAGTCATGCGTTTAGTGGAATAACAAATCTCCATCAACATGAGCCACAAATTCGATGAAAGAGAGCCTTCCGCATCAGCCTCACCACCGTCCACGGTGAAGGCTTTAGGGAAGCAGTCATGCGTTTAGTGGAATAACAAATCTCCATCAACATGAGCCACAAATTCGACGAAAGAGAGCCTCCTGCATCAGCCTCACCACCGTCCACGGTGAAGGCTTTAGGGAAGCAGTCATGCGTTTAGTGGAATAACAAATCTCCATCAACATGAGCCACAAATTCGATGAAAGAGAGCCTTCCGCATCAGCCTCACCACCGTGCACGATGAAGGCTTTAGGGAAGCAGTCATGCGTTTAGTGGAATAACAAATCTCCATCAACATGAGCCACAAATTCGATGAAAGAGAGCCTTCCGCATCAGCCTCACCACCGTCCACGGTGAAGGCTTTAGGGAAGCAGTCATGCCTTTAGTGGAATAACAAATCTCCATCAACATGAGCCACAAATTCGACGAAAGAGAGCCTTCTGCATCAGCCTCACCACCGTCCACGGTGAAGGCTTTAGGGAAGCAGTCATGCGTTTAGTGGAATAACAAATCTCCATCAACATGAGCCACAAATTCGACGAAAGAGAGCCTCCTACATGAGCCTCACCACCGTCCACGGTGAAGGCTTTAGGGAAGCAGTCATGCCTTTAGTGGAATAACAAATCTCCATCAACATGAGCCACAAATTCGACGAAAGAGAGCCTCCTGCATCAGCCTCACCACCGTCCACGGTGAAGGCTTTAGGGAAGCAGTCATGCGTTTAGTGGAATAACAAATCTCCATCAACATGAGCCACAAATTCGACGAAAGAGAGCCTCCTGCATCAGCCTCACCACCGTCCACGGTGAAGGCTTTAGGGAAGCAGTCATGCCTTTAGTGGAATAACAAATCTCCATCAACATGAGCCACAAATTCGATGAAAGAGAGCCTTCTGCATCAGCCTCACCACCGTCCACGGTGAAGGCTTTAGGGAAGCAGTCATGCCTTTAGTGGAATAACAAATCTCCATCAACATGAGCCACAAATTCGATGAAAGAGAGCCTTCTGCATCAGCCTCACCACCGTCCACGGTGAAGGCTTTAGGGAAGCAGTCATGCGTTTAGTGGAATAACAAATCTCCATCAACATGAGCCACAAATTCGATGAGTGAGAGCCTCCTGCATCAGCCTCACCACCGTCCACGGTGAAGGCTTTAGGGAAGCAGTCATGCCTTTAGTGGAATAACAAATCTCCATCAACATGAGCCACAAATTCGATGAAAGAGAGCCTTCTGCATCAGCCTCACCACCGTCCACGATGAAGGCTTTAGGGAAGCAGTCATGCGTTTAGTGGAATAACAAATCTCCATCAACATGAGCCACAAATTCGATGAAAAAGGGCCTTCTGCATCAGCCTCACCACCGTGCACGATGAAGGCTTTAGGGAAGCAGTCATGCGTTTAGTGGAATAACAAATCTCCATCAACATGAGCCACAAATTCGACGAAAGAGAGCCTTCTGCATCAGCCTCACCACCGTGCACGATGAAGGCTTTAGGGAAGCAGTCATGCCTTTAGTGGAATAACAAATCTCCATCAACATGAGCCACAAATTCGATGAGTGAGAGCCTTCTGCATCAGCCTCACCACCGTCCACGGTGAAGGCTTTAGGGAAGCAGTCATGCCTTTAGTGGAATAACAAATCTCCATCAACATGAGCCACAAATTCGATGAAAGAGAGCCTTCTGCATCAGCCTCATCACCGTGCACGATGAAGGCTTTAGGGAAACAGTCATGCGTTTAGTGGAATAACAAATCTCCATCAACATGAGCCACAAATTCGATGAAAGAGAGCCTCCTGCATCAGCCTCACCACCGTCCACGGTGAAGGCTTTAGGGAAGCAGTCATGCGTTTAGTGGAATAACAAATCTCCATCAACATGAGCCACAAATTCGATGAGTGAGAGCCTCCTGCATCAGAAGGCATCAGAGCCTTATCCAGTTCATCTATCGATTGATTTAGACATTGTTGAAATACATGACAGCTTGAAAATTTATAATTTACACCTCGACTTTTATCTGTAATAAATGTCGCTATAAAAAGACTCAAACATCTCTCAATTGATTTCAAAATTTCGAAAGCAATTCGATGTTGCAAATGTGAACAGATAAAACACTTTTGTATGTAAACGTCACGGGAATGGGGGCATGCTGATAGCTAGAGCAACTTTTTATGACCTAAAAGTCTAAAATATAACCGAAAATGACCGAAAAACTCAAAATGTGACCAGAATGTGACCTAAAAATCGTAAATTGTAGATTGGAAAGATTCAAAAATCTTAAAATATAGCAAAAAATTGTGCTTCCATTTTCAGACAAAAAGTTTAAAAGTTCAATATAAGACAAATAAAACGATTTATTTCCGACTTTTGCCACAGTATACTCATTTACAGCATGTTGTACTAACCATGATGTAATTGACTTCATTTGATGTTAAAAATGTCTGTCTTTCCACAGCATCTTCTTCAGCATGGAGACGAGCGCTCTACCGAAGCAGAGGTTTGGCTGACAAGGAAAGACAGACGACAGACGAGCCAATCCTGGCGTCGTCGGTAACATTCATATCTGTAGGCAATGCATTGTCCTCAGACTGCATCTCACTGTTGAGAAGACCAATATTGCGTTATTCTGCAAACACTGGTCATTTCTATATCTACTTCCCGGCAGAAAACTACAGAAAAATGACCAAAATGTGACTTAATATGATGAGACACAGAAAATACAAATTGTTTCATAAAAAATGGATCACCCTTAAACATCGCCTTAACTTCAACTTTGTCTAACTCCGCCAAACTTGAACGAATTTCTCTGAAATTTGGAAGATATGTCAGTTGTGCTTACTAATAATATTGTTGGAAATTTCAAGCATGAATATTGAGTTATTTTCCTGTTATAGATAAAAAAGTAGTAGATAATTTGATCTTCATTTAGCAATGTTACACAAAATGATACCTCACTCTTATAAAATTACATTTGTTTCCTTTGTTATGTAATATGTTGTTCAACAAGCCAAAAGCCATCAAGCAAAACAAAAATAAAGAAAATCGGTCAATCAGAGCCAGTATAGCACCACTAATTCATCAACAATAATGTAACTGCTACATGTGATTAACTGGACTTCATGTTCCATAGCTTCCTGACTTCGTTGCGTTGGTGTTGGCAGCACTCCTGATTGCTTTGAGCTAGAAATCTATCTCTTACCGGTTGAAAACAATACAAAGCACAAATGAACAATAACGAGATCGCATTCACAAAAGGCAAAGTGTCAGCCTTGCTAGAACTAGGGTTTTCTTTGCGAACTACAAGCAAGCGACTAAATGTCCCTTACACAAATGTGCATCGATGGCATAATGATGATTTTCGACTCTGTCGTAAAGAGGGCTCTGGCCGTCCACGCAAAACATCCAAAAGTAGAGACCGCCTAATTTTGAGATTTGTTACAGTTGATTCAAGTCTCTCGTTAACTGAGATGGTTGCACTAGTCTCGTCTATTTCTAAGTCCACTATTCGTAGAAGACTTCACATACAGCAAGGAACCATGAATTCTGAACGCTATGTGAATGTTTTACGAATGAACATTGGCCAAATGACAGATCAACTTGGTGATCTATCGACTTGGTTATTTATGGATGATAATGCTACGTGTCACAGGAGTAGTAGAGTCAACTTATGCAAGTCTCAATTAGGGCTTAGGACATTATCTTGGCCAGCTCGTTCTCCTGATCTGAATCCCATAGAAAATGTATGGAGTATTCTAAAACGTAACGTTCGTCGTTCACTGCTACCTACAGATGGCGTATCACAACTTACGTCACTGTTAAAAAGAGAGTGGAGAAAGTTAGATCAGTCAAAAATCAGCGATATCATCGAATCAATGCCTAGACGAATTGGTAATGTCATTGACAATAAGGGTAGGGCCACAAAATATTAGCTTCTTAAGAACCGTTACTGTATCATAGCTTATCAGATTATATAAGGACATTTAAATATATCAGGGACATGAAATAACATGAAAAATGCTTTCTGTATTATACTTATGTTTTATTTAGTCAAATTTTAGGATGATCCACTTTTTTTATGAAACGGACTGTATAATTGCTTCTTACCTACTAGAAAACTGCGCGTCGGCCTTATTGGATCATTTGATTTCCAGCATTATAAGAGGCTAACAAAGTCTCATGTATTTCCAAAGACAAAATTTTAGCATCTGAGGTATCACTTGGTGACATGCGGCACATTGTAAGATGGAGTACATTATACGAACTGACACTTTTCATTAATGCCCTACTGATTACTAAATATTAATGACATAAGAAAAAGATAACAGAGTCAATATCACTGAAAACGGCACGGAATGATGTACACTTCATAGTCCGGCAGCAGCCTGAGCGAGTTTCTGAAGGGAACGAGGAAATGAGACTTTCACAGAATGATGTACACCTCATAGTCCGGCAGCCAGCACGTGTTTCTGCAGGGAACGAGGCCGACAATGAGACTTTCACAGAATGATGTACACCTCATAGTCCGGCAGCCAGCACGAGTTTGTGCAGGGAACGAGGCCGAGAATGAGACTGTCACAGAATGATGTACACTTCATAGTCCGGCAGTCAGCACGAGCTTGTGCAGGGAACGAGGCCGAAAGTGAGACTTTCACAGAATGATGTGCACCTCATAGTCCGGCAGCCAGCACGAGTTTCTGCAGGGAACGAGACCGACAATGAGACTTTCACAGAATGATGTACACCTCATAGTCCGGCAGCCAGCACGAGTTTCTGCAGGAAACGAGGCCGACAATGAGACTTTCACAGAATGATGTACACCTCATAGTCCGGCAGCCAGCACGAGTTTCCGCAGGGAACGAGGCCGGTAATGAGACTTTCACAGAATGATGTACACCTCATAGTCCGGCAGCCAGCACGAGTTTCCGCAGGGAACGACGCCGACAATGAGACTGTCACAGAATGATGTACACTTCATAGTCCGGCAGCCATCACGAGTTTCTGCAGGGAACGAGGCCGACAATGAGACTGTCACAGAATGATGTACACCTCATAGTCCGGCAGCCAGCACGAGTTTGTGCAGGGAACGAGGCCGACAATGAGACTGTCACAGAATGATGTACACCTCATAGTCCGGCAGCCAGCACGAGTTTGTGCAGGGAACGAGGACGACAATGAGACTGTCACAGAATGATGTACACCTCATAGTCCGGCAGCCAGCACGAGTTTGTGCAGGGAACGAGGCCGAGAATGAGACTGTCACAGAATGATGTACACCTCATAGTCCGGCAGCCAGCACGAGTTTCCGCAGGGAACGAGGCCGACAATGAGACTTTCACAGAATGATGCACACCTCATAGTCCGGCAGCCAGCACGAGTTTCTGCAGAGAACGAGGCCGACAATGAGACTTTCACAGAATGATGTACACCTCATAGTCCGGCAGTCAGCACGAGTTTGTGCAGGGAACGAGGCCGACAATGAGACTGTCACAGAATGATGTACACCTCATAGTCCGGCAGCCAGCACGAGTTTCCGCAGGGAACGAGGCCGACAATGAGACTTTCACAGAATGATGTGCACCTCATAGTCCGGCAGCCAGAACGAGTTTGTGCAGGGAACGAGACCGACAATGAGACTGTCACAGAATGATGTGCACCTCATAGTCCGGCAGCCAGAACGAGTTTGTGCAGGGAACGAGACCGACAATGAGACTGTCACAGAATGATGTACACCTCATAGTCCGGCAGCCAGCACGAGTTTCCGCAGGGAACGAGGCCGACAATGAGACTTTCACAGAATGATGTGCACCTCATAGTCCGACAGGCAGCACGAGTTTCTGCAGGGAACGAGACCGACAATGAGACTTTCACAGAATGATGTACACCTCATAGTCCGGCAGCCAGCACGAGTTTCTGCAGGAAACGAGGCCGACAATGAGACTTTCACAGAATGATGTACACCTCATAGTCCGGCAGCCAGCACGAGTTTCCGCAGGGAACGAGGCCGGTAATGAGACTTTCACAGAATGATGTACACCTCATAGTCCGGCAGCCAGCACGAGTTTCCGCAGGGAACGACGCCGACAATGAGACTGTCACAGAATGATGTACACTTCATAGTCCGGCAGCCATCACGAGTTTGTGCAGGGAACGAGGACGAGAATGAGACTGTCACAGAATGATGTACACCTCATAGTCCGGCAGCCAGCACGAGTTTGTGCAGGGAACGAGGCCGACAATGAGACTGTCACAGAATGATGTACACCTCATAGTCCGGCAGTCAGCACGAGTTTGTGCAGGGAACGAGGACGAGAATGAGACTGTCACAGAATGATGTACACCTCATAGTCCGGCAGCCAGCACGAGTTTGTGCAGGGAACGAGGCCGAGAATGAGACTGTCACAGAATGATGTACACCTCATAGTCCGGCAGCCAGCACGAGTTTCCGCAGGGAACGAGGCCGACAATGAGACTTTCACAGAATGATGCACACCTCATAGTCCGGCAGCCAGCACGAGTTTCTGCAGAGAACGAGGCCGACAATGAGACTTTCACAGAATGATGTACACCTCATAGTCCGGCAGTCAGCACGAGTTTGTGCAGGGAACGAGGCCGACAATGAGACTGTCACAGAATGATGTACACCTCATAGTCCGGCAGCCAGCACGAGTTTCCGCAGGGAACGAGGCCGACAATGAGACTTTCACAGAATGATGTGCACCTCATAGTCCGGCAGCCAGAACGAGTTTGTGCAGGGAACGAGGCCGACAATGAGACTGTCACAGAATGATGTGCACCTCATAGTCCGGCAGCCAGCACGAGTTTGTGCAGGGAACGAGGCCGACAATGAGACTGTCACAGAATGATGTACACCTCATAGTCCGGCAGCCAGCACGAGTTTCTGCAGGGAACGAGGCCGACAATGAGACTTTCACAGAATGATGTGCACCTCATAGTCCGGCAGGCTGCACGAGTTTGTGCAGGGAACTAGGCCGACAATGAGACTGTCACAGAATGATGTACACCTCATAGTCCGGCAACCAGCACGAGTTTGTGCAGGGAACGAGGCCGGAAATGAGACTTTCACAGAATGATGTACACATCATAGTCCGGCAGCCAGAACGAGTTTGTGCAGGGAACGAGGCCGACAATGAGACTTTCACAGAATGATGTACACCTCATAGTCCGGCAGCCAGCACGAGTTTGTGCAGGGAACGAGGCCGACAATGAGACTTTCACAGAATGATGTACACCTCATAGTCCGGCAGCCAGCACGAGTTTCTGCAGGGAACGAGGCCGAGAATGAGACTTTCACAGAATGATGTACACCTCATAGTCCGGCAGCCAGCACGAGTTTCTGCAGGGAACGAGGCCGACAATGAGACTTTCACAGAATGATGTGCACCTCATAGTCCGGCAGCTAGCACGAGTTTGTGCAGGGAACGAGGCCGACAATGAGACTGTCACAGAATGATGTACACCTCATAGTCCGGCAGTCAGCACGAGTTTGTCAGCACGTGCACGTCTGCCGAGTTCTAGTGAGTTCCTCTTCTTGTCAGACAGGATGATAAAAAAAACATAGTTAATCCAATGGGACGCAGTTTGCAGTTTTTGGTAAAAATGAAGTGCTCCATACTTTTGATTATTACGTGAAAATACTAAGTCATAATGTTTTGACATGGAATGAATTCAGGTCATTTCCTATGATGAGCATGTATTATTATCATCCTTCTGGTCAGAAATGTATTGGAGATGTAAATGTGATTTTCACTGCAGGAGTCTGCAGGCAAACTAGATGGCCACTTTTAGAATTGCCGGACAAGACGGCCATTCTGTGAATTCAGCATTGTCCTATCGACAAGAAGATGCTGCCATAATCCTGCCTCTTTCAGCAATGGGAGAGAATTTGAAATGAAAGTAAGAATTTCAAAGCTTTGAAGGTGACTGGAGTGCAAATGGTTTGAATTCCTGTTTATTGATTGAATCTTGTTGTTGTGTCAAAATACCTCTGCAGTATTCGAATGACTTTACAATGTTTGGAAAACGTTCCGCTGAGATGAAACAGAATAGTTGATCAGAAACTCGAAGTTGAGTTCACAGACACTGCATTTCCAAATTGCGATAACTTCCTGAGGAGTTTGATGAAGTCCTTTGTGGATGACGATGCGTATTCATGCTTGATAAGACGCTTATAGTCAGCCGATGTTTCCAAGTCATTATTCTTCGTTAGGAGTAACAAACACAAGTTTTACAGCAGTGAAGGATTACATCGTTTCATAAGCACAGCCTGGAAATTGTCGTGTTCAGTGATTTGAATCAGACATAATTTTGGTGGCATGTTGGAATTTCAGGAATTTTAAAATGAAGAGACTCTCTCATGCATGGCTTGTCTCATGTGCAGATCAAATGCACTGTGGTTGGACAGTGAAGTACTCAACCGTGTACTTTATCGACCTTAGAGTGAGACCGAAGCGTTCCATCGCCAAGCACATATTTTGGAAGGTCGCATCCACAAATAACCGTCACTACATCATGTGAAAGACCTAGAACCATAGAAATTGATAACCACAAAAGCTCTAGAATGGAAGTAAAGCTTAATACAGTATAACATGAACATGGATTTTTGAGGTCAACAAAACGCATGAGATTTCAAGGTAAGTCATGTACAAATCAGAGGCCGCGTTAACGATTTGTTCATTACTTATCGAGAAATCTCATGTGGTATTTCCATTGTCTATTTATATACATCTACATCTATCCATAGACTTCCTGTAACAGAACATTCTTCTGCAATTTAGAAGTCTATGATCTTAGCAGTAACTTCTATGTTATAAGTATTGAAAATGACGGCAGGGTAATGCCATTATTCCTATATCATTGCACCATGGATTTAGAAATATAGGACATTTGAAGGCAGCAATGCAATGAATACACATGTAGATATACGCTGAGATTTCTTGAATTTCTTTCGAATGCATCGATACAGATGTCATCATTACGCGAGACATTGTTGTCTTCATTTTCCACATTGTACCATAGCTAAACTACGCACAATACACAATAATGGCACATAAGTCGCACGCAGTTTCACTTAGATGCACTTGTCAACGGCTGTATCATTGGGTTAGAATCACTCACATGTGGAATTCTGGGCTTTTCATTGGTGATTCATGCCCCAACTTAGTTCTCTCGGATGTGCCGCGATCTTGAGTCAGCTTCAGATAAACAATCTCTGACTAGAAGGAACAGTCACACTGAAAACAACTGAACGTCGCTGACATGTGTTTACATGACAACGGTGCTTAAATGATGGCGGCTATCAGTGGTTGACTATAGTAAGACACAGTTACTTTCGTGTCCTTAAGTATCAAATCATTTTGATGAAATAACTTTCAATACATCACTCTAAGACACGAATCTTAGCGATAGCAGTCCTCAGTAATTACATTCCTTTGAAGATCTACCAGCAATGACAAATTCATTCAAATATTGTCTCGTAAATGAAATTAGCATGTGACGCATTTACATGTACACCTCATTAATAGGACATTAAAGTTTTTGAGTTTAGAGAGAGATGGCGACAGAGAAGATTGCAAAATTGGCCTTAAATGATTAATCCATTAAACAATTAGCATCAGGATGACGACTCAGTTCCGCTAGAAATGGTCGGTAAATCAGATCCGTTTGATGAGCAATTTGGACAACATCTCCATCAGCAATGATCTCCCTCCACTCCTTGAGAACACTTTTCTATCATCGCATCATTTCTACGTGAATAATCACTGCACGATCATTGTTGGTGCCTTCATCGATAGATCTATTCGCTTTTCTGCATCTCTTTCAATGGTTTCTAAATACATGGAAATGATGGTTTAACGTCACTACCACCCCTTGTGGGAGGCTTGGACGGTGCTGATATATGTAGTCAGACTGGAGACCGGATACCCTTCCAGCCGACTTCCAAGACACCCTCGGGGCTCGACCTCTGGACCGAAAGATCGCTAGGCCAAGCACCTAGCCACTGTGCCACGTAGACCGGATGCCCTTCCTGCCGACTTCCAAGACACCCTCGGGGCTCGACCTCTGGCTCGACCTCTGGACCGAAAGATCGCTAGGCCAAGCACTCAACCACTGCCACGGAGACCGGATGCCCTTCCTGCCGACTTCCAATGACACTCTCGAAGCTCGACCTCTGGACCGAAAGATCGCTAGGCCAAGCACTCAACCACTGTGCCACGGAGACCGGATACACGGAGACCGGATACCCTCCCTGCCGACTTCCAATGACACTGTCGGGGCTCGACCTCTGGACCGAAAGATCGCTAGGCCAAGCACCTAGCCACTGTGCCACGGAGACCGGATGCCCTTCCTGCCGACTTCCAATGACACCTTCGGGGCTCGACCTCTGGACCGAAAGATCGCTAGGCCAAGCACTTAACCACTGTGCCACGGAGACCGGATGCCCTTCCTGCCGACTTCCAATGACACTCTCGGGGCTCGACCTCTACACCGAAAGATCGCTAGGCCAAGCACCTAGCCACTGTGCCACGCAGACATGGAAATCAAACATTCATTTTGATTTGAATTGTAGGACTAAGAGGATTGTAGGCCCTTTGATGTGGACTGAACATGCGAAAATTCAGGACCAAGATCCTCAAAAACAGTTTTTCATTTCACTATTAATCAGACTTGTGTGAATTACTCCCGAAATGCAGTTGCTGACAATCACAAATTACTCTGCCTTCAATTACATTTCAATAACTTTAGATAATGATCAGCATTACACTATGCGTTTCCCCACCATTTCTTTTCCGGGTGGATCTTCTTGTGTTAATTACAATTGTTCCCCGGAAAACAGACGACGCTTGTATCCCCAAATGCTTTCCCTAACAACTCTACTACGATTCAAAATGAAGATACATGACAAGTTTTTCTCTGCAAAGATTTGAATTGATCTGAAGATTTCAACTGTGATTTCTAGAAGAATTTATTTGCCTCAGTAAAGTAGTAGTATTATTCTGATTTACATTTCCTTTCAATAATCAAGAATCGGGGGAAGAATGTCACAACATTTGATTTAGATTCCTGAGTTAATTTTCGTCGCACATTTCATTGAATTACCGGCAGTTGTACACCCGGCATACATCTAAGTGTGGCAGCGCATTATGGACGAACAGAGTCTAGTAATTTTAACTGTATGCTACATGAATATTTGGCAGTGCTGACTGCAAAATAATGGCAACTACTTTTTCTGATTACACGGCTGAAAAACGTAATTGCAATTACAAATTACTCATCAGAAGAAGTACCGTAATTGTAATTGCAATTACAAATTACTCATCAGAAGAAGTGCCGTAATTCATTGCAATGACAAATTACTCATCAGAAGAAGTACCGTAATTGATTGCAATTACAAATTACTCATCAGAAGAAGTACCGTAATTGATTGCAATTACAAATTACTCATCAGAAGACGTACCGTAATTGATTGCAATTACAAATTACTCATCAGAAGAAGTACCGTAATTGATTGCAATTACAAATTACTCATCAGAAGAAGTACCGTAATTGATTGCAATTACAAATATTACTCATTAGAAGAAGTGCCGTAACTGGCTGCAATTACAAATTACTCATCAGAAGAAGTACCGTACTTGATTGCAATTACAAATTACTCATCAGAAGAAGTGCCGTAATTGATTGCAATTACAAATTACTCATCAGAAGAAGTACCGTAATTGATTGCAATTACAAATTACTCATCAGAAGAAGTACCGTAATTGATTGCAATTACAAATTACTCATCAGAAGAAGTGCCGTAATTGATTGCAATTACAAATTACTCATCAGAAGAAGTGCCGTAATTGATTGCAATTACAAATTACTCATCAGAAGAAGTACCGTAATTGATTGCAATTACAAATTACTCATCAGAAGAAGTGCCGTAATTGATTGCAATTACAAATTACTCATCAGAAGAAGTGCCGTAATTGATTGCAATTACAAATTACTCATCAGAAGAAGTGCCGTAATTGATTGCAATGACAAATTACTCATCAGAAGAAGTACCGTAATTGATTGCAATTACAAATTACTCATCAGAAGAAGTGCCGTAATTGATTGCAATTACAAATTACTCATCAGAAGAAGTGCCGTAATTGATTGCAATGACAAATTACTCATCAGAAGAAGTACCGTAATTGATTGCAATTACAAATTACTCATCAGAAGAAGTACCGTAATTGTAATTGCAATTACAAATTACTCATCAGAAGAAGTACCGTAATTGATTGCAATGACAAATTACTCATCAGAAGAAGTACCGTAATTGATTGCAATTACAAATTACTCATCAGAAGAAGTACCGTAATTGATTGCAATTACAAATTACTCATCAGAAGAAGTGCCGTAATCGATTGCAATTACAAATTACTCATCAGAAGAAGTGCCGTAATTGATTGCAATTACAAATTACTCATCAGAAGAAGTGCCGTAATTCATTGCAATTACAAATTACTCATCAGAAGAAGTACCGTAATTGATTGCAATTACAAATTACTCATCAGAAGAAGTACCGTAATTGATTGCAATTACAAATTACTCATCAGAAGAAGTACCGTAATTGATTGCAATTACAAATTACTCATCAGAAGAAGTGCCGTAATTGATTGCAATTACAAATTACTCATCAGAAGAAGTACCGTAATTGATTGCAATGACAAATTACTCATCAAAAGAAGTACCGTAATTGATTGCAATTACAAATTACTCATCAGAAGAAGTGCCGTAATTGATTGCAATTACAAATTACTCATCAGAAGAAGTGCCGTAATTGATTGCAATTACAAATTACTCATCAGAAGAAGTGCCGTAATTGATTGCAATTACAAATTAGTCATCAGAAGAAGTACCGTAATTGATTGCAATTACAAATTACTCATCAGAAGAAGTGCCGTAATTGATTGCAATTACAAATTACTCATCAGAAGAAGTACCGTAATTGTAATTGCAATTACAAATTACTCATCAGAAGAAGTGCCGTAATTCATTGCAATGACAAATTACTCATCAGAAGAAGTACCGTAATTGATTGCAATTACAAATTACTCATCAGAAGAAGTACCGTAATTGATTGCAATTACAAATTACTCATCAGAAGAAGTACCGTAATTGATTGCAATTACAAATTACTCATCAGAAGAAGTGCCGTAATTGATTGCAATTACAAATTACTCATCAGAAGAAGTGCCGTAATTGATTGCAATTACAAATTACTCATCAAAGAAGTGCCGTAATTGATTGCAATTACAAATTACTCATCAGAAGAAGTGCCGTAATTGATTGCAATTACAAATTACTCATCAGAAGAAGTGCCGTAATTGATTGCAATTACAAATTACTCATCAGAAGAAGTGCCGTAATTGATTGCAATGACAAATTACTCATCAGAAGAAGTGCCGTAATTGATTGCAATTACAAATTACTCATCAGAAGAAGTACCGTAATTGATTGCAATTACAAATTACTCATCAGAAGAAGTGCCGTAATTGATTGCAATTACAAATTACTCATCAGAAGAAGTACCGTAATTGATTGCAATGACAAATTACTCATCAGAAGAAGTACCGTAATTCATTGCAATGACAAATTACTCATCAGAAGAAGTACCGTAATTGATTGCAATTACAAATTACTCATCACAAGAAGTGACGTAATTGATTGCAATTACAAATTACTCATCAGAAGAAGTGCCGTAATTGATTGCAATTACAAATTACTCATCAGAAGAAGTACCGTAATTGATTGCAATTACAAATTACTCATCAGAAGAAGTGCCGTAATTCATTGCAATTACAAATTACTCATCAGAAGAAGTACCGTAATTGTAATTGCAATTACAAATTACTCATCAGAAGAAGTGCCGTAATTCATTGCAATGACAAATTACTCATCAGAAGAAGTACCGTAATTGATTGCAATTACAAATTACTCATCAGAAGAAGTGCCGTAATTGATTGCAATTACAAATTACTCATCAGAAGAAGTACCGTAATTGATTGCAATTACAAATTACTCATCAGAAGACGTACCGTAATTGATTGCAATTACAAATTACTCATCAGAAGAAGTACCGTAATTGATTGCAATTACAAATTACTCATCAGAAGAAGTACCGTAATTGATTGCAATGACAAATTATTCATCAGAAGAAGTGCCGTAATTGATTGCAATTACAAATTACTCATCAGAAGAAGTGCCGTAATTGATTGCAATTACAAATTACTCATCAGAAGAAGTACCGTAATTGATTGCAATTACAAATTACTCATCAGAAGAAGTGCCGTAATTCATTGCAATGACAAATTACTCATAGGAAGAAGTGCCGTAATTGATTGCAATTACAAATTACTCATCAGAAGAAGTACCGTAATTGATTGCAATTACAAATTACTCATCAGAAGAAGTGCCGTAATTGATTGCAATTACAAATTACTCATCAGAAGAAGTGCCGTAATTGATTGCAATTACAAATTACTCATCAGAAGAAGTACCGTAATTGATTGCAATTACAAATTACTCATCAGAAGAAGTGCCGTAATTGATTGCAATTACAAATTACTCATCAGAAGAAGTGCCGTAATTGATTGCAATGACAAATTACTCATCAGAAGAAGTACCGTAATTGATTGCAATTACAAATTACTCATCAGAAGAAGTGCCGTAATTGATTGCAATTACAAATTACTCATCAGAAGAAGTGCCGTAATTGATTGCAATTACAAATTACTCATCAGAAGAAGTACCGTAATTGATTGCAATGACAAATTACTCATCAGAAGAAGTACCGTAATTGATTGCAATTACAAATTACTCATCAGAAGAAGTGCCGTAATTGATTGCAATTACAAATTACTCATCAGAAGAAGTACCGTAATTGATTGCAATGACAAATTACTCATCAGAAGAAGTACCGTAATTGATTGCAATTACAAATTACTCATCAGAAGAAGTGCCGTAATTGATTGCAATTACAAATTACTCATCAGAAGAAGTGCCGTAATTGATTGCAATTACAAATTACTCATCAGAAGAAGTGCCGTAATTGATTGCAATTACAAATTAGTCATCAGAAGAAGTACCGTAATTGATTGCAATTACAAATTACTCATCAGAAGAAGTGCCGTAATTGATTGCAATTACAAATTACTCATCAGAAGAAGTACCGTAATTGTAATTGCAATTACAAATTACTCATCAGAAGAAGTGCCGTAATTCATTGCAATGACAAATTACTCATCAGAAGAAGTACCGTAATTGATTGCAATTACAAATTACTCATCAGAAGAAGTACCGTAATTGATTGCAATTACAAATTACTCATCAGAAGAAGTACCGTAATTGATTGCAATTACAAATTACTCATCAGAAGAAGTGCCGTAATTGATTGCAATTACAAATTACTCATCAGAAGAAGTGCCGTAATTGATTGCAATTACAAATTACTCATCAGAAGAAGTGCCGTAATTGATTGCAATTACAAATTACTCATCAGAAGAAGTGCCGTAATTGATTGCAATTACAAATTACTCATCAGAAGAAGTGCCGTAATTGATTGCAATTACAAATTACTCATCAGAAGAAGTGCCGTAATTGATTGCAATTACAAATTACTCATCAGAAGAAGTGCCGTAATTGATTGCAATTACAAATTACTCATCAGAAGAAGTACCGTAATTGATTGCAATTACAAATTACTCATCAGAAGAAGTACCGTAATTGATTGCAATTACAAATTACTCATCAGAAGAAGTGCCGTAATTCATTGCAATGACAAATTACTCATCACAAGAAGTACCGTAATTCATTGCAATGACAAATTACTCATCAGAAGAAGTACCGTAATTGATTGCAATTACAAATTACTCATCACAAGAAGTGACGTAATTGATTGCAATTACAAATTACTCATCAGAAGAAGTGCCGTAATTGATTGCAATTACAAATTACTCATCAGAAGAAGTACCGTAATTGATTGCAATTACAAATTACTCATCAGAAGAAGTGCCGTAATTCATTGCAATTACAAATTACTCATCAGAAGAAGTGCCGTAATTGATTGCAATTACAAATTACTCATCAGAAGAAGTGCCGTAATTGATTGCAATTACAAATTACTCATCAGAAGAAGTGCCGTAATTGATTGCAATGACAAATTACTCATCAGAAGAAGTACCGTAATTGATTGCAATTACAAATTACTCATCAGAAGAAGTGCCGTAATTGATTGCAATTACAAATTACTCATCAGAAGAAGTACCGTAATTGATTGCAATTACAAATTACTCATCAGAAGAAGTACCGTAATTGATTGCAATTACAAATTACTCATCAGAAGAAGTACCGTAATTGATTGCAATTACAAATTACTCATCAGAAGAAGTACCGTAATTGATTGCAATTACAAATATTACTCATTAGAAGAAGTGCCGTAACTGGCTGCAATTACAAATTACTCATCAGAAGAAGTACCGTACTTGATTGCAATTACAAATTACTCATCAGAAGAAGTGCCGTAATTGATTGCAATTACAAATTACTCATCAGAAGAAGTACCGTAATTGATTGCAATTACAAATTACTCATCAGAAGAAGTACCGTAATTGATTGCAATTACAAATTACTCATCAGAAGAAGTGCCGTAATTGATTGCAATTACAAATTACTCATCAGAAGAAGTGCCGTAATTGATTGCAATTACAAATTACTCATCAGAAGAAGTGCCGTAATTGATTGCAATGACAAATTACTCATCAGAAGAAGTACCGTAATTGATTGCAATTACAAATTACTCATCAGAAGAAGTGCCGTAATTGATTGCAATTACAAATTACTCATCAGAAGAAGTGCAGTAATTGATTGCAATGACAAATTACTCATCAGAAGAAGTGCCGTAATTGATTGCAATTACAAATTACTCATCAGAAGAAGTGCCGTAATTGATTGCAACATCAATTACAGCACAAGTCTGCTATTATCTCTACTATTTAATCGGAGCTTTAACTTCCTTCGATGGAAAGTACACTTTCTTACAATTTTGTCGCTTTCTCCAACAGAAATATAGACAGTTGCTTTGATATTTCCCTGTTTATCTCAAGCACATCAAGTTCATTTGCTTCTGGTAAATACAGAACAACATTCCCATATTTCTACTTATCTAGTAAACGCAATGTACAAAAGGCAATTTGCAGATTTATAATTTACAATGAATAGTTAAGTTTGGGTCATTAAAACATGATTATCATCTTTGACCATCCTAAAGTCTTTCGCCGCCTGATGATTTGATGTCAGCATTGACCGCTATCTTCATCTATCACCTGAGTCGCAGTAGAAATACAGTCCATATTCGCCCGCATTACACCTTGAACGTTGCGACAGTGGAAACAGATCATCACCATCAATATTTGCATGGGAAATTGAATTCCGAGCAACGTGATTTCCAATAAATCCTGTGAGAAGGCAACCGTAGTGATGTGAGATGATTTAGGAATGAAGTTATGAAACAAAGTCAAATCTCCGTGAAGATGTAAGTTGTTTCCCGAGGTGTCTCATGAGAGCGCTGAATCAATCCTCATATGAACTGTGACAATATGTCAAATCCTCGGGGTTTCTGGCTGTGGTCTTCCTGTGAACGCCGGAGCAGTGTCTGTTGTCTGTAGTTCAGGTAGTGTTGACTGCAACTCACCAACTCGTGACAGACAGAAACCTGTGAGAGATTGCTTTGGAAGGAGGCATGTTGCTGCCAGTTTCTGCTACTTGGGAGACATCATCTGTTTGGAAGCTCCCCATGTCAGATATTTGACACATTAATGCACAGCAAAACTAGCTGGTCTCGCGCGAGCGCTTTCGATGACCGTCGGCCACCATAATCATGCGCAAGGGGGGCATGGGGAGCTTCCAAACAGATAATGAGACTAACTCCCCAATATTCTCATCATTGGAAGACATCGGATTCCGGTAGTGGCATCTGTGACTGCTCGAAGAATTCGATTGGAACGGATGTATAGAGGAACTCTACAACATAGAGTGGCCAGCGAAGACTTCCCCACACGCCTGAACCTGCATTTGATCGACCAGGCCACGAGGATGCGCAGATTGCAATGGCGCGGCCATGTGATGTAGATGGAGAACAGCGATTGGGTGAAGAAAGTACGGAAAATGGAGATCAGCGGATTAACAGCAAGAGGCCGCCCATAGAAGACCTAGGAAGAAACCGTGTTCGCCAATCATCGGCAATTGGACCTCAAGGAAGCCAACACGTTCAATCAGAACAACTGTGGCATTCGATGAAGAATAGTCCTCCAACCCAACGAAGATGCAGAAAAGGACGCTAAGCAGGTAACGTGAACAGAAGAGAGAGGCCGAATGAACATTGCCTGGTCCATCGAAAGGGAGAATAACATAGACTTTGTTTTTCGCATGTATATTATGCATAAATTTAAACAGTTCGTATCTTAGTAACGAAGAAAACGATGACGCATTCAGGAATTTACTGAGTGAAGAAAAAGAAGAAATTAATGTATCGATTGAATGGCAAAAATGGTCTTCTATCGGTTGCGGATTGCTGTGAATTCCTTCAAAATGTTCGAATCGGAACGATTCCTTCAGATTCGAATAATTCATATGAATGTGACACTTTTCATCGGTAAATTTGACCTTTTTGATCATTGTTTTCAAAATTTCGCAGCTAGGAGTCACTGAGACTCCGTAGTCACTTCGAACTGGCTGCTCATCGTTCGATAGCAGTGGTATTGTCATCAGATTGGACCATTTCATCAAGATATTAAACTTCCCTTCTAGACAAATACAATATCAACTGCCTCAGTCTGTGAATGAATACTTTGTAATCGCCACCTTAGTTAATGAGAAGAGTGGAATTGCAATGTGAGAGAGAACTCTGACTGCATAAATCTTGTGTTCAGGAAATGTGATCAAACTCAGCAATAAAACAACCATACAAAGTAGCAGACACCGTGAAAGCCGACGAGACAGTGATATGTAGTGCCCTATGGAAGACACTGTATGTTGGATTCATTGACTTTCAGGCAAAATGGTTGGTGAATTTCCTTTGTGACAATTCCTAGAAGTGATAGTGAAACATTGTCAGATAAATGGCGTTTATCAACTAGCTGAGGTCAAGTTGCAGGAGAATCGTCATGTCTTTCTGCTTGATTTTGATAAGAAGCGTCTGCAGTTACAACTAGGGTTTAGCCATGATTTTACATTTAGGTCTTCTGCATGATCTTGCATTTGATGTATTTTGTTTTGTTTTTGATTTTGATTCCGGTATTTTGCATCGGCTCCTTTAAATTGAGTAACTTCATGTTTCGCGATGTGTGAAATAAAACCACATGCAATCGCAGAATGGGATCGCATAAGTCGATCAGTTGACTGGAAGTACTGATGGTACATTCTGAAACTTAGTAAGTGGAAAAAAGGAATTCCCAATACCGAACAGAGATAGAAAAAAGTCGTGCGTCGCTTGCGGATTGCTGTAAATTCCTCCAAAATGCGCCGATTGCCACGAATCCTTCAGATTCGAAGAATTCAGATCATTGCGCACAAGTTTTCTCCACAAAGTTGGTCCGTCAGACTCTTGGGGACTCTTGGAATGGGATTCATCAATGAATGGAACTAGTTAGCATCAAGCCTCAGGATCATCAGATGCGTTGCACAATGTCTTTATTCTGCAACATCGAACGACAGATGTCGTAATGCTAATCATTGCAACGACTGCTACAATTAATACTCGTGCATCGCGTTTCCCTTGGAAGTCAGTCCACGCGTGTGCAGTTTGTGACGTCACAGATGAGTCATCATCCCATACGATACTTAAGGTCCTCGTGCTATGATCCAATTTGATTTCTTGCGATTTACGCAAAGCAAGACGTGCTATGGTAGTGGCGGGGGGAGCTGAACTAGGAAAGAGCCTGGAACTGTGACAGCGGTGAGTAACAAGAGGAAGAGCTGGAAGGGATATCATAACACGCACGCCACTGACTATTGTCCAAACCTTACTGTAGATTCAATGACGCCGTCTCGTTGTTTGAGAGTAGATAGTGTGTGGTTTGCATCATTTCATCATAGCTTTCGAGATACGACTCTCCCTTACTAGAAAGGCTATGAACAACGAGCAAGCCTGTAATGTTGATGACAGGGGCAGAAGCTTCAGGATACGAAAATGTCGGAGAGAGTGAAGATAACAGCAGTAATTAGTTATCCAATTTTCTAAATTCCGCTTCGGGTGTTACTATTTCCTTGTTCTTCGTAGGTTTACTAAGTTGAATGTTGTTATCCCTCTGATTTCGGAAGATGATCGCTCAGTATAGATGAGTGACCTATCTCCAGAGAAGAGTGGGACAAACCATGCTACCTATCTTTGCAGGCTACAACTTAATTCATTGACAGTATCTTCCTCATTCGCCTCTCTAGCAGGCCATGGATAGACAAGATGGTTCTCGGTTTATTTAATCTACTCTCGCGTTGAATAAAACATCAAGGTGATTATTGACATGTCTCATCAGTTCTTGGTCAGTTCAGTACTTGAAACCACACAAAACGTGCTGAAGTATGGCCTGAAAATAAAGATTTACAGCGGAGTACAAAGTTCAAAAGCGTGTTTTTAAAGACATCTTTCAAAACAGTGCACTAAAGACGGCTTGAGAGTCACATTTAAAAACCTGGTTTCATAGCAGGCATGCATCATTGTTTTAAATAACGCATCGTGTTCAAACCTATTTATCGTCCCTCTTACAAAGCAGCTAGTCAAGTGACATAAGAAACTATCATTCAGCAAACCATGCAGTCCCTGCCATAATGAGTAAAGGAGGTAGAGACAATTCATGCAGAAGCGTGTAATGAATGTGCAATTTGACACGTTCGTGATCATTATCTTCACAATTAAGTTCTATGTCTATTATTAATTCCCACTATTCAGTTGAATGAAATATCAACAACTGTTTTATTGCAGCAACTTCAACCAACCAATGCCAGTACATTTAGTTAACATTTAATTAAAACATCTATATAAACAGTGGATAGAATATCTAGAGAATAACAACGAATAAGTCAATAAAAAACATTCTTGATTTCCCGACCGTACTCGCCTGACCCAGGAATCGAACAGAAGTCCGCGGTGGAGACGAGCTCGCACCTTCTTTACTAAAACACGCCGACCGCACTCACCTGACTCAGGAATCGAAACAAAGTCCGCAGTGGAGACGAGCTCACACCTTCTTCACTAGGCCACGCCGACCGCACTCGCCTGACCCAGGAATCGAACCGAAGTCCGCGGTGGAGACGAGCTCGCACCTTCTTCACTAGGCCACGCAGACGGTACAAGAGGAATGCGAGCTCGTCTCCACCGCGGACTTCCGTTCGATTCCTGGGTCAGATGCGTGCGGTCAGTGTGGCTGAGTGATGAAGGTGCGAGCTCGTCTCCACCGCGGACATCGGTTCGATTCCTGGGTCAGGTGAGTGCGGTCGGCGTGGTCTAGTGAAGAAGGTGCGAGCTCGTCTTCACCGCGGACTTCGGCTCCATTCCTGGGTCAGGTGAGTGCGGTCAGCGTGGCCTAGTGAAGAAGGTGCGAGCTCGTCTCCACCGCGGACTTCGGTTCGATTCCTGGGTCAGGCGAGTGCGGTCGGCGTGGCCTAGTGAAGAAGGTGCGAGCTCGTCTCCACCGCGAACTTCGGTTCGATTCCTGGGTCAGGCGAGTGCGGTCAGCGTGGCCTAGTGAAGAAGGTGCGAGCTCGTCTCCACCGCGGACTTCAGTTCGATTCCTGGGTCAGGTGAGTGCGGTCGGCGTGGTCTAGTGAAGAAGGTGCGAGCTCGTCTTCACCGCGGACTTCGGCTCCATTCCTGGGTCAGGTGAGTGCGGTCAGCGTGGCCTAGTGAAGAAGGTGCGAGCTCGTCTCCACCGCGGACTTCGGCTCCATTCCTGGGTCAGGCGAATGCGGTCGGTGTGGCCTAGTGAAGAAGGTGCGAGCTCGTCTCCACCGCGGACTTCGGTTCGATTCCTGGGTCAGGCGAGTGCAGTCGGCGTGGCCTAGTGAAGAAGGTGCGAGCTCGTCTCCACCGCGGACTTCGGTTCGATTCCTGGGTCAGGCGAGTGCGGTCGGCGTGGCCTAGTGAAGAAGGTGCGAGCTCGTCTCCACCGCGGACTTCGGCTCCATTCCTGGGTCAGGTGAGTGCGGTCGAGGAATCAAGTGTGTTGGTGTCTTTTATCGACTTATTCGTTGTAATTCTCTTTAGATATTCAACATACTGCAACAGATCTTTGTTTGTCAAACAGTAGGTAATGAGGAATGTTGTCTCAATATATCCACTTGGCAAAATTTACCGGTAGAAATGCCGTTTCCATCTCTGATCACGCTACCCAGCACGATGGACAAATGCGAATATTGCTTAAAATCTCAAAAGCTGCTGTTCCGATGACTCAACCACAGCAAGCATGCTAAAAGGGAATCAGTTCTTCGCCTTCTCTCAGAGGAGAACTCTTCCATGCCCTTAGATGTCCACGCAACTTAATTATCATCGCAACTTCCGTATCTAAAGCAAATATGAGTCGAAGAGTGAGGAAACAATGAAGCTTGACTCGGTGTAATTAAGAGAGATGAGATGACCGTTGTAACGAAGTTAGGTTACGTCATCAACTTTCCTAATCCACGGTGGACACTATTGTTTTTCTTGATGATGTCAGCGACGATGTGACTGAGGAAATACGGTGCAGGGACAGGCGATAATGAAGAACACTCATGGTGCAGCACTAATGAACACAATTCGCTGAATTGTGAAATGAAATGATGATATTAGTGTGTTGATATCTTCTTTTGCCTCTGTTTCCTGCCATATCCAACCGAGGACCTAGGAGATCTAAATCTCAATCCATCTAAAATTCTTCAGTCTTTGTTTAGCTTTAGGTTTGCTATTAAAATCTGCGCAATGTTGAAATGGATCTTTGCCCGTACAGTTGACAAAGACATCGTAGAATTCATCCACAAAACCTCATGACATAGAAATAAGAGGGAAAATGTCATCGACAAACAAGTCTCTGAGTTTGAAGATGTCCATAATCTGGGCTTCAATCATTCCTGGAATGTGCAAGCTTCAATGACTCTCTTTCAAGTCTGATCATTGATGCATTAGTTCTGAAAAACAGAGGGAATACAGTCGATGGATAAGCAATTATCTCAGAACTAGAAGAATTTTGAAACTCAGAAATATTTCACTCATTCCAATTTCACTGAAATATGACATTGTAGATGAAATGTCGATTCAAACCTTTTTTGCAAGTCATTGAGCAAGGAAACGACAGTGTACATGAATGATCTCACATAACAAGTGATTCTTAAAGCGAATTTATTCCAATAACGAGTGATTCTTAGATGCTGAGATTTTGAGCAGCTGGGCAGAATGACAATAGATAAGAAAGCTGTGTATTTTCTTCATCAACATCAATTGACAATGAAATCAGCAAGACATCAATGTAAGACAAGTCATAAATTAATCCTTGTTGCAATATCTTTAGATACGACGTCTCTTTGTGGGTGAACAAAGTACACGCAAACGCCGTCCGTTTTGGTAGCGAGGAACCACGTGCAGAAGATCCTAGGCCGTCTCCAACACGTCTAAACATTCCTTACAGTGCATCTCAAAACATGTACCTAAAGACCAGGTACATTCACATGATCTTGAACATATCATTTTCATTAATCATTTTCTAATGTGAACAGCAGCTATGTTACGCATGCAGAGCAATTTTACCTCAATTTATCGTTATCCGTCTAATGCGAACGTGCCTTTGTGTTTCACAAGGAATATCGCTGATAATCTGCCGCCTCTGCGATGCGCGCGCCCGGCCAATCACACAAGCCGAAGAGAGAGACGAATATCTATGTCAATCGCTTGCTACCATTGCTGACACTGGCTGGGATAGGATAATGCCCGCTCTAGACTACCAGGTCCAGAGGTCCAGAGGTCGAGCCCAGAGAGTGTCATTGGAAGTCGGCAGGAAGGTCATCCATTCTCCATAGCACAGTGGTTAAGTGCTTGGCCTAGCGATCTCTCGGTCCAGAGGTCGAGCCCAGAGAGTGTCATTGGAAGTCGGCAGGAAAGGCATCCGGTCTCCGTGGCACAGTGGTTAAGTGCTTGGCGTAGTGATCTTTTGGTCCAGAGGACGAGCCCAGAGAGTGTCATTGGAAGTCAGCAGGAAGGGCATCCGGTCTCCGTGGCACAGTGGTTAAGTGCTTGGACTAGCGATCTTTCGGTACAGAGGTCGAGCCCAGAGAGTGTCATTGGAAGTCAGCAGGACGGGCATCCGGTCTCCGTGGCACAGTGGTTAAGTGCTTGGCCTAGCGATCTTTCGGTTCAGAGGTCGAGCCCCGAAAGTGTCATTGGAAGTCTTCAGGAAGGGCATCCGGTCTAAAAGATCACACCACTCCAGATTAAAGTCTGACTGTGTCAGCAGCATCCAAGCGCCCAGTATGGAGAAGTAGTGACGTTAAGCCATCACTATTTCTATGAACTGATTCTTCTGAAAATTTAATATCAACGAGCAGATTTTGTAAATTCTTGTTCTACAAGACTAGTTTAAAGTTAAAAATGGGGTTCTTATGGATATATGGGAGAATTCTACAAATTGATACTCTCGGATGACTATTGACGGGAGGTATGCCATAATTTTTCGGAAAACATAACTGTGTAGTCTCTCCCCAAGATTTATTGTCGATAAAAGTGATTTTATAAAAGAAAAGAAACACCGGAGCGAAACGTTGGTCCGGAAAAAAAAGAAACACTACACAGTTGTGTTTTCCGAAAAATTACAAATTGATAGTTAAAATCAGAAATCGGATACAAAAACCTAGCTTTCGGGGAAGGGGTAACAGAACTGGTAACAGGAAAGAGCATTAATTCTTGATAACTGCTTCCTCAAAGGAAGGCTGGCAGACCGCCTTTCTAACATAATCCGTTTCTACATCAATTCCTTCAATTAATACAATGGTGGATGATCTCCACAGAAGCCAACGGTTGGAGATGAGACTTTGTGTACAAACACGCATTCCGAAAAGATAATAAAAAGTTCATTTTCATCTCATACACTGCGGCCTCTCTGCTTTGGCGGCTGCTTACACAGGATTTCGGATGGAATGCTTTCTGAATGAGCTTACTCGACGAAGATCTTTTTAATGAAATAAGTTAATATTGTCCCTCGCAGGCTAAGGTAATAATTCCATCCATTTCCACTCAAAAACTGCAATAAAGTACACTGAATTTCATCATGGGACATTAAATCGGTGATACAGTTGCCACGATACCAAGATGGAGACAGCCTCACAACGACGACAGCGAGCGATTCCTTCATCACACAAACCGATGTCCCGCTTTTGTTTTAATTGGTGTTGTTTTAGTCAAACCTTTCATGAATATTGTGCATCTTGAAAACAATTCCACATTCTTTTGAGACAAGGATGAATTACTGCCCAATGTAGATCCCATAATTGCCATTGAGGAGATGATTACGATTCTAATGGCACCAATCCCACCTTCGCATGATGTCCAGAAAGTCCAAAAATTCTATTTGAACATTAGTTTTACGAAAAACTTAAATTTTGAAAATAATTTATAAATGATAAGGGTTTATACGACTGGTAATGAAAGTTAGATGTCTTCTTGATGCTGATTATAGCTGGTACTGATCACAGTCAAACTTCTGAAGGTGATGTGTGTTGAAATACTTTATGGAACACATTCAAAACTAAATAATAAAAAGTTGCGAGTACAGAAACTTGATGTAACCGCGGAAAAGGAGACCACGCTTGTAGTGTTGATATTGAATGGCCACCTCTTCTACCTGCATATTCCACCTTGTGTTTCTGCTGAGGTTCATATTGAAGACACAATGCTGAGATGTCGAGACTTGTGGCTTCTAGGAGGCTTGAAGTTTTCACCTGCTTCTCTACTGAGTTCTAGCTGACTTATAGATTTAAAGAGCGGATTCTAGAATGTAGGAGAATGTACTTGTCTCTCCCTTCCGAGGAGAAGATATCTCTGATTTAATTTTTTCGATCAGCAACTTTGATTAGAGGAGAAATAAGATTTTTATGCAACCTGAAGTGCAAGATAAAAGCCTGCGACATCATAGCTGTTTACCTTCATAGATGTGGAAGATAAGAACATCATTACCTAACCACCGTCAGCCACTTGGATCCGAAAGTTGAAATAAACGTCTATCAAGTTGCAGTTCATGGAGAAGATTCTGGATAAATAAATCATCGTAAACAAACAAAGAAAAGGTTTGACAAATCCTTCCATGAGAGAGGCAACCAATTCCCAAGACAATGATTTAATCGCTGTAGAAGATTAATGATGAGCGGAAAGTGCATCTTCTTTCCATCTCACTTTCACGGACAGATTTCATGATCTGTAAGTGAGTCCTTACCGATATCTACATGTGGGAGGAATCTTTCTTGCTGAAGACAGACAAGAGGAGGAATTCAAATCACAAACTGTTGCTGGACAAATTCTTGCCATGGATTCATCGGTCAGCCACAGTAGCAGTACAGGTGGACATGGACATACGGTAGATGCAAGTGATGTATAAGGGACTTACCGTATTTCTTTGAATATGAGACGCCCTTGAATAAGAGACGCATCCGTGAGAGGAAAAAATTTAATAAGAGACGCCCTTGAATAAGAGACGCCCCTTAATAAGAGACGCCCTTGAATAAGAGACGCATCCGTGAGAGGAAAAAATTTAATAAGAGACGCCCTTGAATAAGGGACGCCCTCGAATAAGAGACGCATCCGTGAGAGGAAAAAGTTTAATAAGAGACGCCCTTGAATAAGAGACGCATCCGTGAGAGGAAAAAATTTAATAAGAGACGCCCCTGAATAAGAGACGCCCTTGAATAAGGGACGCCCTTGAATAAGAGACGCCCTTGAATAAGAGACGACCCTGAATAAGAGACGCCCTTGAATAAGAGACGCCCCTGAATAAGAGACGCCCCTGAATAAGAGACGCCTTTGAATAAGAGACGCCTTTGAATAAGAGACGCCCTTGAATAAGAGACGCCTTTGAATAAGAGACGCCTTTGAATAAGAGACGCCCTTGAATAAGAGACGCCCTTGAATAAGAGACGCCCTTGAATAAGAGACGCCCTTGAATAAGAGACGCCCTTGAATAAGAGACGCCCCTGAATAAGAGACGCATCCGTGAGAGGAAAAAATCTAATAAGAGACGCCCTTGAATAAGAGACGCATCCGTGAGAGGAAAAAATTTAATAAGAGACACCCTTGACGCATGTACAAAAAATAGACTGCTATAGACATATTACATGCAGGCTATTGTAATGTGGTAGCTACATCCGCCTGAGCGATTATTAGGCCTACTTATCTTAGTAAAAAGTTAGTCTACTAGTAAATACCGGGTATCATGACCAATATTGTATAATATATAAGGCTTCTTGTTGTTGTACATGCAGTACATGCATGTTGTACATACGTACATGCAGGCCTGCTAAAGGTTACTTCATCTACCATTTAAGGAGGCATTATACGGTAGCTTCCTTTGCATTTGGAGTCATGTACCGGTCGGTAACTTTTGCTGTAAATACCACTTGATTATCGGTATTTTCGCTTCGGTAAATTCAGATCTAGTCTACATGTATAGTGGCCAACATGTACTGGTATATGAATGTATTAGATGAGTCTACAAGATATGCTACTACAAGCCATAAAACTCCTTTCATTTCCAAAATATCTGAATTATGATAAAGCGTATATATGTAAGAAAAATTACTGGCGAAATTTGCCCATGACATAGGCCTAAGTGAGGAATGCAAAGGTTTCCTAAGAGAATAGTAGCAAAAAACTAAGACATCTTTTTCTAATGAAAGAATGAAAACTTGAACATTTGATAAATAAGAGACGTCCTTGAATAAGAGACGCCCCTGAATAAGAGACGCCCTGAATAAGAGACGCCCATGAATAAGAGACGCCCCTGAATAAGAGACGCCCCTGAATAAGAGACGCCCTTGAATAAGAGACGCCCTTGAATAAGAGACGCCCTTGAATAAGAGACGCCCCTGAATAAGAGACGCCCTTGAATAAGAGACGCCATTGAATAAGAGACGCCCTTGAATAAGAGACGCCCCTGAATAAGAGACGCCCTTGAATAAGAGACGCCTTTGAATAAGAGACGCCCCTGAATAAGAGACGCATCCGTGAGAGGAAAAAATTTAATAAGAGACGCCCCTGAATAAGAGACGCCCTGAATAAGAGACGCCCCTGAATAAGAGACGCCCCTGAATAAAAGACGCACTTGAATAAGAGACGCCCCTGAATAAGAGACGCATCCGTGAGAGGAAAAAATTTAATAAGAGACGCCCTTGAATAAGAGACGCCCTTGAATAAGAGACGCCCTTGAATAAGAGACGCCCTTGAATAAGAGACGCCTTTGAATAAGAGACGCCCCTGAATAAGAGACGCCCCTGAATAAGAGACGCCCTTGAATAAGAGACGCCCCTGAATAAGAGACGCCCTTGAATAAGAGACGCCCCTGAATAAGAGACGCCCCTGAATAAAAGACGCACTTGAATAAGAGACGCCCCTGAATAAGAGACGCATCCGTGAGAGGAAAAAATTTAATAAGAGACGCCCTTGAATAAGAGACGCCCCTGAATAAGAGACGCCCCTGAATAAGAGACGCCCCTGAATAAGAGACGCCCTTGAATAAGAGACGCCCCTGAATAAGAGACGCCCCTGAATAAGAGACGCCCTTGAATAAGAGACGCCCTTGAATAAGAGACGCCCTTGAATAAGAGACGCCCTTGAATAAGAGACGCCCCTGAATAAGAGACGCCCTTGAATAAGAGACGCCCTTGAATAAGAGACGCCCCTGAATAAGAGACGCCCCTGAATAAAAGACGCACTTGAATAAGAGACGCCCCTGAATAAGAGACGCATCCGTGAGAGGAAAAAATTTAATAAGAGACGCCCTTGAATAAGAGACGCCCTTGAGTAAGAGACGCCCCTGAATAAGAGACGCCCCTGAATAAGAGACGCCCCTGAATAAGAGACGCCCTTGAATAAGAGACGCCCTTGAATAAGAGACGCCCCTGAATAAGAGACGCGCTTGAATAAGATACGCATCAATCAGGAATCTGAAAAAAATAAGAGACGCGTCTGTTATTCAAAGAAATACGGTATTCTGACCACGATGAAAGCTCATGCGACAGTGTGAACATGATGATACAGTCCGAGTCAAATGAATTGAAAATTCTCGGCTTTTCAAGATCAAACTTCCTACAATATTTAAGGTTTCGATTTCCTGTCAACTAACCATGAAATCCTGCTTTCACGGCTTTGAATAACTGAACAGTTGCAAACTCATTCTAGCTAATAATGGAACTCGTAGAACATAATTGTAAATCAATGCTCATGCAGTCACTCTTGAAGTGCGTCAATCTGACAAATGTCTATTGATTACAATCGTTAATTTTCCGTTTTTCTGCAAAGGTTACCTATTAACAAGTCTGAAGTGAATTGAATCATGCTTCGAAATGATTTTACTTTCATCTGCTTTCTTAAAACAAGCAGAAAACCTGGGAAGAGGCCAAGGTGTTTATGACGATAGAATACATTTCTTTTATAATGCACGGTCAAGGCATCATTTGTTTCTGTCGTACGGCAAAGAATTGAAATTCTAAAACATGACGAGTATTAATAGATATAGGATTTATCTGTCGAGGGCATAAATTGGAAGATATCCAAATCAGCCCCGCATACGACGATTTCTTGGAACAAACGACGACCATAGAAGTAGATAATAGTACACTATGGAATTGTTAATGGTATGGGACTTTCTATGGTATTGTTAATTTCTATGCCGACGACTGATAGCTACAATTTCTATTCATGCCTGAACCATAGACTCTGAAGCATCATGGATAAAGAAACACTTGTGACGTGGTCCATAGATATCGATAAATGAGTAATAACATTGAAATGATCATGTCTACGATAGACATGTGAAAACGAAGGGCATAAATGCGAAGCCGCAGCCTCATTGAAAATACATTGGCGGGCATAAATTGGAAATTTCCGATGCACAGAAGAAGACGGGAGGCATTGGAAGGAGAAGACGATGGACAAGTTGAAATGGCGGCAAAGAGGACGCGTCAAAGGGTGTGATGGAGGAGACTCTACCTGCTACCTGGTGCCGTCCAGTCGCGTGTGACTCTCGGCGACGTCATAGTGGATCCTTCTCCATGCAAAGCTTGCTTCCCTTGCAAAACTGCATGAAGTGACTGCGATTTGGTCATGAATATAATGTCATTTTTATGTGCATGACATTCCTCCCCGACCTTTTTCATAAAAAATGAGGTTGTTGAAATAAATCAATAAAATACATGCCCGGCACCCTCAATACAATGCTGTGAAAGTGTAGATGAGCTTCCTTGCGTACAGATTCTTCGTGATGCTGTTTTACATCTTCAATCTGCATTATGACACAACTCTCACACGAAACGAATGCCAACCTCCAATTTCTCACCACGTACTGCTGCAGTACTCACAGATTTCACGCTTCATGACGTTTCCCTGTTAATCAGTCACTTGTGATCTATTTCTCACGTCAGAAAATCATTTTTTCAATCTCTTGTCAACCTAGCTGCAAACTCATGCAGAAAATGCAAATTCAGGAGAACTCTCTGCCAAAGAGTCTTCTAACACCAACCTTCTGTCATCGTAAATCCGAATATTATCATTATCAGAAATGATTTGTCTCTTCACCTCTCACTATCATTGAGGAAATCGGCAACAGATGTCGACATCCATGCGAGAAGAAAACGTGCATAACTGGGCTCGGGATACGCCATAGAGGATATTAGGAAGAGTGGCAACTCCGCATTTATTAAATCTCCAATGTGTATACACTTCTGAATTTATTAAATGAACTCGAGGGGGATACAGGTGGTATTGTCACCAAATGTGAGATACGCAAATTTTTGCAGTTTTGAAGAATTTGCCACGGAATTGAGTGATCATGATTGGAATGTAGAAGGAATGATGTTATTTTATAGATCGTCCGTGTCATGACAGCCTTGGAGATTTAATATTTGTTGAATTATCAATCCGATGGGTTCATTACTTTCTCAAAAGTGTTTTCTTAAGCGTGATCATATCACAGGCAACCTGACACTGGCAGAGGAAAATCACATAATCAAAGACAATGATTTCAATTAACTTTGAAAGATGTAAATGGGTCCACATCACCATTCAGATTCAAGAAATGAAACATGAATTTAGTGAATCACAAAATCATGCCGGTGAGAATTGAATTAAAGCCTGAAATTTCAGCCACAAAAGCACGGATAATATCGCGACTTTTTCATGAAGACTTCCGTTATAATAGGAATCATGAAATTCCCTTGATAATCAGTTTGATTTCCCCTTAGTTAGGATGCTTATTAGCAAATATTCGTTCCTGTTGATATCCAACTTGTTTCATACTACTTACATAGGAGAGTCATCTCGGTAGTATATAAATTGGCAAATTTTGACATTTTTCAAAACTGCTAAAATAATTTTTTGGATCAACGGGAACGTAATCTCCGCAAAAAACTGAATCTTTGCTTGACACTTGCTTGAGTCGACACTCTACCTATATATCCCGACTCTATGGGCTGCGCCGCTGCTTCTCGGGCTGATTACTTCACTAATCTTCAATTCTCCTTTATTTTGCTTCAATTTAAATGAATTTTAAGACAATCTATCCTCCTCATGCTTTCCAGGTAATGTTTTTCAATCAACATTTCATTCCATTTCATTTCAAAGTTGAGATGGATTATCTCTGACAGGTTTCAGAGTCAATATCTAATGGATAACAGCTCGGCATTTATTCTAGCAAAACGATAAATTCTTCGGCAGAACTACTAAATATTTCAAATTCCGCATGTCACAGTATTCCACTTCCATTAACTGGCAAATAATATCAGACATGAAATACAGCAGTCAGAGATTTATGAGGATTAGTTTTAAATGGATTGCGTCTGGCTGTGAAACGGTTGTGAGTCTCAAATCTCTCAGATTATTGACTTCAACTTACATTTTCATGTGTTTTCGGTTTGACAGCAAAGGTCTGGAGTAGTATACTGAATATATAAACAGAAAGACAACGATCAACACGGTGAAAGACATCAACAAACATCCTTGATTCCTCGACAGTACTTGCCTGACTCAGGAATCGAACCGAAGTCCTCGGTGGAGACGAGCTCGCGGACTTCGGTTCGATTCCTGGGTCAGGCGAGTGCGGTCGGCGTGGCCTAGTGAAGAAGGTGCGAGCTCGTCTCCACCGCGGACTTCGGTTCGATTCCTGGGTCAGGTGAGTGCGGTCGGCGTGGCCTAGTGAAGAAGGTGCGAGCTCGTCTCCACCGCGAACTTCGGTTCGATTCCTGGATCAGGCGAGTGCGGTCGGCGTGGCCTAGTGAAGAAGGTGCGAGCTCGTCGCCACTGCGGACTTCAGTTCGATTCCTGGGTCAGGCGAGTGCGGTCGGCGTGGCCTAGTGAAGAAGATGCGAGCTCGTCTCCACCGCGGACTTCGGTTCGATTCCTGGGTCAGGCGAGTGCGGTCGGCGTGGCCTGGTGAAGAAGGTGCGAGCTCATTTCCACCGCGGTCTTCGGTTCGATTCCTGGGTCAGGCGAGTGCGGTCGGCGTGGCCTAGTGAAGAAGGTGCGAGCTCGTCTCCACTGCGGACTCCGGTTCGATTCCTGGGTCAGGTGAGTGCGGTCGGCGTGGCCTAGTGAAGAAGGTGCGAGCTCGTCTCCACCGCGGACTTCGGTTCGATTCCTGGGTCAGGTGAGTGCGGTCGGCGTGGCCTAGTGAAGAAGGTGCGAGCTCGTCTCTACTGCGGACTTCGGTTCGATTCCTGGGTCAGGCGAGTGCGGTCAGCGTGGCCTAGTGAAGAAGGTGCGAGCTCGTCTCCACTGCGGACTCCGGTTCGATTCCTGGGTCAGGCGAGTGCGGTCGGCGTGGCCTAGTGAAGAAGGTGCGAGCTCGTCTCCACCGCGGACTTCGGTTCGATTCCTGGGTCAGGTGAGTGCGGTCGGCGTGGCCTAGTAAAGAAGATGCGAGATAGTCTCCACCGCGGACTTCGGTTCGATTCCTGGGTCAGGCGAGTGCGGTCGGCGTGGCCTAGTGAAGAAGGTGCGAGATAGTCTCCACCGCGGACTTCGGTTCGATTCCTGGGTCAGGCGAGTGCGGTCGGCGTGGCCTAGTGAAGAAGGTGCGAGATAGTCTCCACCGCGGACTTCGGTTCGATTCCTGGGTCAGGCGAGTGCGGACGGCGTGGCCTAGTAAAGAAGATGCGAGCTCGTCTCCACTACCTTGGAGTTGATACAAGAAAACAATACATTGAGTTTTGCAGTCACAATCACTTCATTTCATCCAATGTCCGTTGACGTCCTTCACGATTCTTCTCTATCTGCTTCTGCTTGTAACTTGCCTTGCTAATGTTTGCAGGTTTGCACCGCAGCACTGCCTCACGTCGTCTATCCACTTCCGTCTTGGTCGTCCTTGCTTGTTTCTTCCTTCTGTCATGGACATGGCGAGACGCACCAGTCATCCGTCTTTCATTCTGCATTCTGTGTCCGAACCTCCTATGCACCACCACCTGCGTCAGGCTCATTGTTGGTCGTATTCGCTGTAGTACTTCGGCTTCTGTTGTGTTACTTCTTATATGTGTTACTTATAACGGCTTCTGTTATGTGTTACTTGTTATTTGTTGTGTGAACATCTCATAATTCCAACATAGATATCGGAAATGAGCACGAAAGAAACTTCAACAGACAAGAATGTGATTACTTTGCTATTTTCTCCACCGCTTTGGGATCCATAGTAAAAACAGTGCAAGTAAACACTGTGAATATCTCATTGCTTTGGGACTGAATCAAACTCAGTTTTCATCGGAGAAACACTTTGAGGTATTTTGAGATCAATTTTCACACCTTCAGACCACAAAATGATATTTCATTGGCAAACAAATTATTTACCGACAAACGATAGAGACGCAATCATTGAGGCGTGCTCTATCAACATCAGACAATTATAGCTAATTGTGTGGGTGTTGACGGTTTGATGACCGAATGCATTCAACTTTCACGCAACAGGAAATTGCAGGAAATTGCATTAATTTTCTCTTTCTTTTGCATGTTGTGCCAGAGTTTGCCAGAATGTCAAAACTAATCAAACGTGAGATTCGGAATGGAATTGCAAAACAGAGGAACTGAGAGAACAAAATCTCAAATCTGAGAGCGTGAAACGGATGAAGATTACTTCATTCTACCGAATATCTAATGCGGATCGCACGGCTCCTCGACGAGGAGGTTTCGGGTCAAGCAGACCCGCGGACAAACCTGAGCCCACAGAACCCGGACAAACCTGGACCCGCAGAACCGGACAAACCTGGACCCTCGGCACCGGACAAACCTGAGCCCACAGAACCCGGACAAACCTGGAGCCTTAAGACCCGCACTGCTATGCGGAGCCGCGGACAAACCTGGACCCGCGGAACCGGACGTCTTCAAGGACCCGGACAAACCTGGACCCGCAGAACCGGTCAAACCTGGACCCTCGGAACCGGTCAAACCTGGACCCTCGGAACCGGTCAAATCTGGACCCGCAGAACCGGTCAAACCTGGACCCTCGGAACCGGACAAACCTGGACCCGCAGAACCGGTCAAATCTGGACCCGCAGAACCGGTCAAACCTGGACCCTCGGAACCGGTCAAACCTGGACCCTCGGAACCGGTCAAACCTGGACCCGCAGAACCGGTCAAATCTGGACCCGCAGAACCGGTCAAACCTGGACCCTCGGAACCGGACAAACCTGGACCCGCAGAACCGGACAAACTTGGACCCTCGGAACCGGTCAAATCTGGACCCGCAGAACCGGTCAAATCTGGACCCGCAGAACCGGTCAAACCTGGACCCTCGGAACCGGACAAACCTGGACCCGCAGAACCGGACAAACTTGGACCCTCGGAACCGGTCAAATCTGGACCCGCAGAACCGGTCAAACCTGGACCCTCGGAACCGGACAAACCTGGACCCGCAGAACCGGTCAAATCTGGACCCGCAGAACCGGTCAAACCTGGACCCTCGGAACCGGTCAAACCTGGACCCTCGGAACCGGTCAAACCTGGACCCGCAGAACCGGTCAAACCTGGACCCGCAGAACCGGTCAAATCTGGACCCGCAGAACCGGTCAAACCTGGACCCTCGGAACCGGTCAAACCTGGACCCTCGGAACCGGTCAAACCTGGACCCTCGGAACCGGTCAAACCTGGACCCTCGGAACCGGACAAACCTGGACCCTCGGAACCGGTCAAACCTGGACCCTCGGAACCGGACAAACCTGGACCCGCAGAACCGGTCAAACCTGGACCCGCAGAACCGGACGTCTTCAAGGACCCGGACAAACCTGGACCCGCAGAACCGGACGTCTTCAAGGACCCGGACAAACCTGGACCCGCAGAACCGGTCAAATCTGGACCCGCAGAACCGGTCAAACCTGGACCCTCGGAACCGGACAAACTTGGACCCGCAGAACCGGACAAATCTGGACCCGCAGAACCGGTCAAATCTGGACCCTCGGAACCGGACGTCTTCAAGGACCCGGACAAACCTGGACCCTCGGAACCGGACAAACCTGGACCCTCGGAACCGGACGTCTTCAAGGACCCGGACAAACCTGGACCCGCAGAACCGGTCAAACCTGGACCCTCGGAACCGGACGTCTTCAAGGACCCGGACAAACCTGGACCCGCAGAACCGGTCAAATCTGGACCCGCAGAACCGGTCAAACCTGGACCCTCGGAACCGGACAAACTTGGACCCGCAGAACCGGTCAAACCTGGACCCTCGGAACCGGACGTCTTCAAGGACCCGGACAAACCTGGACCCGCAGAACCGGTCAAACCTGGACCCTCGGAACCGGACGTCTTCAAGGACCCGGACAAACCTGGACGCGCAGAACCGGACAAACCTGAACCCGCAGAACCGGACAAACCTGGACCCTCGGAACCGGACGTCTTCAAGGACCCGGACAAACCTGGACCCGCAGAACCGGTCAAACCTGGACCCTCGGAACCGGACGTCTTCAAGGACCCGGACAAACCTGGACCCGCAGAACCGGACGTCTTCAAGGACCCGGACAAACCTGGACCCTCGGAACCGGACGTCTTCAAGGACCCGGACAAACCTGGAGCCGCGGAACGGACAAACCTGGACCCTCGGAACCGGACAAACCTGGACCCTCGGAACCGGACGTCTTCAAGGACCCGGACAAACCTGGACCCGCGGAACGGACAAACCTGGGCCCGCAGAACCGGACAAACCTGGGCCCGCAGAACCGGACAAACCTGGGCCCGCAGAACCGGACAAACCTGGGCCCGCGGAACCGGACAAACCTGGGCCCGCAGAACCGGACAAACCTGGGCCCGCGGAACCGGACAAACCTGGGCCCGCGGAACCGGACAAACCTGGGCCCGCAGAACCGGACAAACCTGGGCCCATAGCACCCGGACAAACCTGGACCCGCGGAACGGACAAACCTGGGCCCGCAGAACCGGACAAACCTGGACCCGCGGAACGGACAAACCTGGGCCCGCAGAACCGGACAAACCTGGGCCCGCAGAACCGGACAAACCTGGGCCCGCGGAACCGGACAAACCTGGAGCCTTAAGACCCGCACTGCTCTGCGGAGCCGCGGACAAACTTGGACCTGTAAGGCTCTGCGGAGCCGCCGACAAACCTGGACCCGCGGAACCGGACAAACCTGGACCCGCGGAACGGACAAACCTGGGCCCGCAGAACCGGACAAACCTGGACCCGCGGAACCGGACAAACCTGGACCCGCGGAACGGACAAACCTGGGCCCGCAGAACCGGACAAACCTGGGCCCGCAGAACCGGACAAACCTGGGCCCGCGGAACCGGACAAACCTGGAGCCTTAAGACCCGCACTGCTCTGCGGAGCCGCGGACAAACTTGGACCTGTAAGGCTCTGCGGAGCCGCCGACAAACCTGGACCCGCGGAACGGACAAACCTGGGCCCGCAGAACCGGACAAACCTGGAGCCTTAAGACCCGCACTGCTCTGCGGAGCCGCGGACAAACTTGGACCCGCGGAACCGGACGTCTTCAAGGACCCGGACAAACCTGGAGCCTTAAGACCCGCACTGCTCTGCGGAGCCGCGGACAAACCTAGGACCTGTAAGGCTCTGCGGAGCCGCCGACAAACCTGGACCCGCGGAACGGACAAACCTGGGCCCGCAGAACCGGACAAACCTGGAGCCTTAAGACCCGCACTGCTCTGCGGAGCCGCGGACAAACTTGGACCCGCGGAACGGACAAACCTAGGACCATAGGACCCGGACGTCTTCAAGGACCCGAACAAACCTGGAACCTTAAGACCCGCACTGCTCCGCGGAACCGGACAAACCTGGGCCCATAGCACCCGGACAAACCTGGGCCCATAGCACCCGGACAAACCTTGAGCCTTAACACCCGCACTGCTCTGCGGAGCCGCGGACAAACTTGGACCTGTAAGGCTCTGCGGAGCCGCCGACAAACCTGGACCCGCGGAACGGACAAACCTAGGACCATAGCACCCGGACGTCTTCAAGGACCCGGACAAACCTGGAACCTTAAGACCCGCACTGCTCCGCGGAACCGGACAAACCTGGAGCCGCGGAACCGGACAAACCTGGACCCATAGCACCCGGACGTCTTCAAGGACCCGGACAAACCTGGACCCGCGGAACGGACAAACCTAGGACCATAGGACCCGGACGTCTTCAAGGACCCGGACAAACCTGGAACCTTAAGACCCGCACTGCTCCGCGGAACCGGACAAACCTAGGACCATAGGACCCGGACGTCTTCAAGGACCCGGACAAACCTGGAACCTTAAGACCCGCACTGCTCCGCGGAACCGGACAAACCTGGACCCATAGCACCCGGACGTCTTCAAGGACCCGGACAAACCTGGAACCTTAAGACCCGCACTGCTCCGCGGAACCGGACAAACCTGGGCCCATAGGACCCGGACGTCTTCAAGGACCCGAACAAACCTGGAACCTTAAGACCCGCACTGCTCCGCGGAACCGGACAAACCTGGACCCATAGCACCCGGACGTCTTCAAGGACCCGGACAAACCTGGAACCTTAAGACCCACACTGCTCCGCGGAACCGGACAAACCTGGGCCCATAGGACCCGGACGTCTTCAAGGACCCGAACAAACCTGGAACCTTAAGACCCGCACTGCTCCGCGGAACCGGACAAACCTGGACCCATAGCACCCGGACGTCTTCAAGGACCCGGACAAACCTGGAACCTTAAGACCCACACTGCTCCGCGGAACCGGACAAACCTGGGCCCATAGGACCCGGACGTCTTCAAGGACCCGAACAAACCTGGAACCTTAAGACCCGCACTGCTCCGCGGAACCGGACAAACCTGGAGCCGCGGAACGGACAAACCTGAACCCGCAGAACCGGACAAACCGGGCCCCATATGACCCGACTCGGAGTCAACCCTTGAGAATGCATGCAGACCATCGGTCCTCAACTCGGTGTGAGGATGCAGGAATTCTGCGGCTCTAACCTTCATAAGAAGCGCAAGTGGACCGAGATTGTTATCTTCCAAGAAAAGAATTTGAACCGCTAGTTTTCAAATTCAAGACATCGGAAGATCGACTGATATTTAAAGCGTTTGTTAATAAATTCACAGCCACATTGATGTGCAATCCATTTAGAAGAAGTTGCGGAAAATATTCCGCAAAAATGAAGATGACATAAAAGAGTGTTGAGTTTGCAGCAAAATGTTTTTTAGCCAAGATAGTTCTCCGAAAGTTTCATGTGGTCTATCACCTGTCTGGTGAAGTTGACCCACACACTATCTACAAAGATAGACCTACTCGCTATGTTAACTTTAGAGACACAGAAACCACAGATTGAGCTGTCAATGTAGCTGCTGGGGGTCCGCTGCGGCTCAGACATGTACAATAATGGCATAATCTGCGAATTCACACCCGGTCATTGGATATGCAGGGATTCATGACGGCAAACATGACGTAGGCATAGTGTAGACTCATATCGTCACATCGCATTCCTAAGCCACTAGTTCTGAAGGCTAGACCTAGACATATGTTAGTATTCTACATATAGGCCTTACTATCATGTTGAAAATGATGCTATCTTTAATTCACACCAAATAACGTGTATCGTGATGCTGCTAAATCGTGTTATAAGCTTATCATCACGACAGAAGGTTTGACTTCCTCTATGGATTTTGGCATCCTCTAGTTTGATTGGGTTTGATACAAAAGACGTCTGTAACATTTGACGTCGACTGAAGTTTCGAATCCTCATTGCTGGATAATATCGGCAACGAATTTCCCTATGGTTCAGCTTCTATTATTTCGCGATGTTAGATGCAAGAACATCCTGCACTGCCAACTTCCACGTTCATAGGAGCAATAATTGAACTACGGGAAATGCGGGCAACGATGCGGACACGGGCTTCACCCCAGCTGATAATTTCAAATTCCTGTCACAGGATTCCAATGAACATGACCCACAAAATTACAAGTAGATTGTTTAACTGTTTCAGCTTACTAGAAGTGAAGATTAATTGAAAACAATGGTACATGCTGGAACTTAGTAAGTGGGCAAAAAGGAATTCCTAATACCTTACAGTGATTGGAAAAAGTCGTGCGTCCCTTGCGGATTGCTGTGAATTCCTTAAAAATGCTCCGATTGCCACTATTCCTTCAGATTTGAAGAATTCAGATCATTGCGCGGAGGTTTTCTCTTTAAATATTGGTCCGTCAGATTCTTTGTTTCGCAGTTGGCAGGTTTGAGAAACGTAGTTCACTCCATCTCTTCGTAGGACATATCAAAGAATGATATTGTGACAGCGAAGTGTGACCGAACGAAGAACTCGATGTGTAACAACACGCACGCCACTGACCGCCGTCTGAGGCTCACTGCTTATTCAGTGACACGCACGCCACTGACCGCCGTCTGAGGCTCACTGTTTATTCAGTGACACGCACGCCACTGACCGCCGTCTGAGGCTCACTGCTTATTCAGTGACACGCACGCCACTGACCGCCGTCTGAGGCTCACTGCTTATTCAGTGACACGCACGCCACTGACCGCCGTCTGAGGCTCACTGGTTATTCAGTGACACGCACGCCACTGACCGCCGTCTGAGGCTCACTGGTTATTCAGTGACACGCACGCCGCTGACCGCCGTCTGAGGCTCACTGGTTATTCAGTGACACGCACGCCACTGACCGCCGTCTGAGGCTCACTGCTTATTCAGTAACGACTTATTGTTTGACCGTAGATCGTGTGTGCTGTGTGCCATTTCATTATTTCATACGAGCTCTGCCCTTAAAGCGAACAACGACTAGGGAACGAGCAGTTCAATTCTGCACTAACATCCCTTGCATGTCTGGTGGCATTAAGTACATTTGTTGCCACCAACATTTCGATCAGTAGAAACTAATAGAAGACAAAGTGTCTACTTACCAACAAAGGAATCATTCTTCCTTGCAATTCTTACAGACATTGAGGAATCAGTGAAATCTGAGAAACGTATTGATTCGGAAATGGTCTTATGCTTATCATGCGCTGTATTTCAACGTCGGATCCTTTGTTTTCATGGAATTATTTCATTCCGTGGTGTTTGAGACGCTGCTGTGATGAATAGAACATGTACATTCATGTTCAGTTCAGGAGAAGGCGTTTTTATTCACATTTGTGCTTCGTGACTCCGATAACAGACACTAGAATTCTAATGAAGTTGAATGCACTTTCTGGATGCAAATAGCAACAGAGACAATACGAGGAGAAGCAATCTCCATCGTTCTTGGAGTGATAGTCACCGCTGACAGTTGAAATATGATAACGACGGCTCCGAAAGACATTTTAGCAAGAAATAATCGGTGCAAAGTCAAGGCATTGTATTTCATCCTCACGTGAGTTAAGTAACAATCTTCAAGTAACAATTCAAGAATGAAACCTTAAAACAATGCAAATGACATAATACTGAAGATGATTGCAGTCTCTGTAAGACAGTTGTTTGGAACTTGGGATTGAATCCCTGGAGGCGGACAGGAAGAACAAGAGAATTCAGATGACAATTTAATGCGCAAGTTCTGTCGATAATGTTGGTTCGTCAAATCGAATGGCTGGAGAGAAAAACGCGCGGTATAATTGGGACAGAAGATGCCTCCGCACTTCGATGCGTGTGTGGCACACGGAACCATAGAAATGGCTGGTGAGAAAAACGCGCGGTCTAATCGGGACAGATGATGCCTGCGCACTTCGATGCGTGTATGACACACGGAACCATAGAAATCCGACTTTCCCCTTGCTGAGTTAGTGAGATTGGAATTGACAACAGCACTTTGTTGATGGCCATTTCAACCGATCAGTAAAGCTCTGAACTATGTCGATGTTGCTGAAGCATGCAACAGTTGCATATTCTTCACGCAAGGCGATTTATTCTAAATTCTAGTTTTATGCACGGAACTACGAGGACTCTGTGTGAATTTAAGGAACATATTTGGCTGCAGTCGTTGAGACGACTTATATTGTTCGACAGTGGTACATTTCTATAGGGTGCAGTTTCCCCTGAAGTAAACAAATACTGGATGTGTGCTGCAAGGGCATTCTTCGATGGAAATCGTGGCGGTCGGACCATTTGGAAAGAATTCACAGTAATCCACAAGCAATGGAATGCAGTTTTTGCTATTAAATCGATGCATTAAAATTCTCTTTCTGTTCACGTTTGTAATCTCCTACCTGAGCAAGCGGTTTGTATTTGACACCACTCACCGATGCGCTTGCAAAATCTATTTCTTGACATTTCATCGTTAATCTCTCATATCTCTCGATGTCATACTTCTAATGCAATAAAAACACTCACATTTCAAGTCCATACCGCTGTTCCGTTTGGCTAATTACCATCGAGGTTTCCATCCCTCCCAGGGTCTTACCAGGTCTCCAACCATGTCGGTCTTGTGTGGACATCATTTCCTAAACTTCGGAAGATCGATCTCTCCTCTTGCAAAAGCCTCCGATAACTATTTTTACATTTTTAATGATGAATATTGAGGCCGACATAGAAATCTCAAACATATTTCAAACACTTTTCCTTTGTTTGAAGATATTTGGAAAGTTGATTCCGAATCTTCAAAGATCTTTTCTCATTACATACCTTTCCAACACGTTCTCAAGTGAATTGCATGGATTTGAGGACTGTTGTGGTTGGAAGAAGCGAATATTTTACAGATGAGAAATTGATTAAAAATAAACGGCGTAGATAAATTCTGATGACGCAGATTGTGAGCATATTTCTAATTTGAATGGAAATATTTCTCAGGACAACAGATGATTTTTTCGACAAATTCTGGCATATTGAGGCCATTAATCATTTATCTACAAGGTGCTTGAATAAGGATAATCGCATGTAGAACAACATGTGTGTTTCATTATTCGATAATCCCATAGGAATTCGTTTAAAATGTCATTCTAATAAGCAGCCTACATAATCCGAAATGAGGTTTCTGGGGAAACATGTTTACATCCAACTCATTCGTTTTTATAGCTAATTAGTGACTCATTCTGTCTCACTGCAGTATTGAGAAGTCGGAAAAATGAATAACCACTGTAAAATACAATTACGTACTTGACCGAACGATGGGAGATCATATTCAGATTGATAAAGCAAGAGAAAAAGAACTCCCCTTTGTTTTCTGGTGGAAATTGTAACTACAGAGTTCATCATGAAAAGTGACCACCTAAACGTGTTGCACAACAACGTGTCATACATCATTCCAGAGCTTGCGTTCTCAGTTTTAAAATGAACTGTGATCAACTTGCATCCGCTGCTGTATTTGCTAGTTCACTGATTTGAACGGGACTAGTTCGAGTCCCGTCAGGCGGATTTGAATTTCAAGTCAATCATTTGAAGGTCTACCTCCTCTCATCCGCTGTGTAAGCCACATTCCACGTTGTCTGTAGTTGGCAGAATACTGAGGAAAGCAGCTTCGAAGAGACAACTCCATCAATCGACGCATGATTGACTTTCACCGGTCACTTGAGCTGCACGATATGCATCGCAAATTCAGATAACGTCATACGGATCTGAAATCTGTGAATTCACACGGAAATGTCAAAATATTGTTCACAAATAATTCTGCTCTTCTCATTGCACCTTCTCTGATATAATCGTAATGAATGAACAGCGTCGTAATTGTCATCAATAAATGATTGTTTTATCGCCGTCTTAAATGCCACAATGATAAGATATTGAACGTTATAACACCATCCGATGCTTCTCAGTAATTATTCAATGACTTCGCTTTCCGAGCCTGCTTTCAACAGCCGTAATTCATTCACTTGCTTATCAAGAGGCAAACGGAGATCGTTTCCTCATATTGTTTTTCAGTTGTCGGTTGATCTCGGCTTATTAATGAAAGCAGCAAAACCGTGAATACCAAGACAAGTTGAACAAGATTCTCTTTAACAACAGGAACTGTTTATCACTATCTGAATATTTCAATTTGACCGCAGAATTAGGTTGTTTTCAGAAGTTTAATTAAACGGAAGACTTTGTATACAGCATCTACTGGTTATTCTGAACTGTGACGGAGTGGCTGACTGACTTTTGGTAAGGGGAAGGTGATCACTCAGTGCATGTGACCTCTTTTATTGTAGAATAATCAAGTTTACATGAATTTGAGATATTTCTCCGAAAATTAAATCAGCTTTAAGGAAGACTTTCAGGAAACTTTTCAGTGACAGTTGTAAGCAATCCTGAGGAAAGAGAAGAACTGCTTTTCCTTACGCCTGCTACCTTTTAAACTAATGATCGGACAGGTTTACTTCATCGACAAACTTTGGAGCTTCGACCGAAGCATTTTGGAGAAATACACTGCAATTAGGAAGCGATAAAATGCTTCTCAATCAATGCATTATTTCCTGTCCACTTAGCTAGTTCCCAAATCTACCAGGCAGTCATTACTCAACCTATACAAACTGCCAAACGTTGATCTAACTGTGTGTAAATGAATTCGTCCTTGCTTATTGTAAACTCAAAAATGGTCTTTGAAATTCACATGTTGGAAGGTTGAGGGTGAGATACCTGCTGGAGTTTCCGAGATATCTCCTAAGCTTCTTGCATTTATTTTTGCATATAAGATTCCAACTGTTAGTTAAATCCCGACGGTATTTAGCCATTGCTAGTATTTCTGTCTATAGTATGACTTTCAAATTTGTAAATCATACTTTGATAACTTGCTATCTTGTATACAATGACGTCTATTTGACGGTAACTGCCTCAATAATAGAAATCGTGAGGCCGGTACACATACGTATGATACTTGAATCAGAACATAAAACCTTTATATCGGCTTTTACACGTATATGAAAATCATTAATTTTAGCATCTATTGTTCTTGGACTTTCCAAACTAAACAAGCATGAATAAGTAAGGAAACTTATTCAAAACAGCATCATTTGAAGCACGAATGTCAAATTCTTGTAGACAAGCCCTTTCTGAGAGATGTAGCACAAAGAGGTGACAGGTCTACAGCTGTGGAGAGGAAGATGGAATGATAACCTCCGTAAAAGGAAGTAGATACACCTGAAAGGACATTTAAAATCATTTTTCTGACATACCATTACAATATCCTACAATTATCAAACAAAATGACAAGGTTTTCATTGACACATTAGAGAAATAAGTTGGAAAGAAGTGCGATTTCGTAGAAGAATCGGCTGGATCATGGATTTCCAACCAGATAAGAAATATTGCGATGTTAAAGTCGGTCAGATAAAGCGTCTAAGGGTTCATTCCCCAGTGAGTTCACCTAAAGGAGAATGTCCGAATCGATCGCTTTATTATCTCGAGGCTATTGGCGATAATTGCAGTCATTTCTTCACAACTTTCTTGGCGATGTCACTATCTTCACCGAATCGTTCAAATATTTGCACAACGCCGCATATTCACCCGCGTGTGTCATTCGATTGAACTTCTTCACGCCTACTTTCCATCGAATCAAACAGAATAATCGTCAGAGGTGGTTTGAGAACGGTGGACAGTTGCGTGCAAGGATATGAGCGTGAGGTTCGTCAAATAACTTCACAATGCGAAGATGAGGAAGAGACACCGAGTAGTCATTTCCTTGAGAATTTCAGTTGGTTGTATCAGACAACAACCATGAAGTTTCAAACATTCCTGAGAAAACGGGAAAGCAAAGATCTTCCATGTTGTTAATTTGCTAAATTTCAAACTGAAATTGTCACCTGCCATCGAACATCAAGGCAGTGTTTGATATGACGCTCTATGTTCCTTTCATAGAAATTTATCTACATCCGTGTCTCTCCATTCCCAGGAGAGAGCGCGTGTATGATCAATAATAGCTCAAGATATCTAATTATAGATGCGAGATTAATTATTAGATATCTATGACCGCCCGCAATTGGCGATCTATATCATCTCTTTGTGAGATCGTCTTACATCATCGTTCTATGAGATCGTCCTATGTTATCGCTCTATATTGTCGCTCTGTGAGATCGCTCTATATTATCGCTCTGTGAGATCGCTCTATATTGTCGCTCTGTGAGATCGCTCTATATTATCGCTCTGTGAGATCGTCCTATATTATCGCTCTGTGAGATCGCTCTATATTATCGCTCTGTGAGATCGCTCTATATTATCGCTCTGTGAGATCGCTCTATATTATCGCTCTGTGATATCGTTCTATATTATCGCTCTGTGAGATCGCTCTATATTATCGCTCTATGAGATCGCTCTATATTATCGCTCTGTGAGATCGCTCTATATTATCGCTCTGTGAGATCGCTCTATATTATCGCTCTGTGAGATCGCTCTATATTATCGCTCTGTGAGATCGCTTTTTATTATCGCTCTGTGAGATCGCTCTATATTGTCGCTCTGTGAGATCGCTCTATATTATCGCTCTATATTATCGCTCTGTGAGATCGCTCTATATTATCGCTCTGTGAGATCGCTGTATATTATCGCTCTGTGAGATCGCTCTATATTATTGCTCTGTGAGATCGCTCTATATTATCGCTCTGTGAGATCGCTCTATATTATCGCTCTGTGAGATCGCTCTATATTATCGCTCTGTGAGATCGTCCTATATTATCGCTCTGTGAGATCGCTCTATATTATCGCTCTGTGAGATCGCTCTATATTATCGCTCTGTGAGATCGCTCTATATTATCGCTCTGTGAGATCGCTCTATATTATCGCTCTGTGAGATCGCTCTATATTATCGCTCTGTGAGATCGCTCTATATTATCGCTCTGTGAGATCGTTCTATATTATCGCTCTGTGAGATCGCTCTATATTATCGCTCTGTGAGATCGCTCTATATTGTCGCTCTGTGAGATCGCTCTATATTGTCGCTCTGTGAGATCGCTCTATATTATCGCTCTGTGAGATCGCTGTATATTATCGCTCTGTGAGATCGCTCTATATTGTCGCTCTGTGAGATCGCTCTATATTGTCGCTCTGTGAGATCGCTCTATATTATCGCTGTGTGAGATCGTCCTATGTTATCGCTCTGTGAGATCGCTGTATATTATCGCTCTATATTATCGCTCTGTGAGATCGCTCTATGTTATCGCTCTGTGAGATCGCTCTATATTATCGCTCTGTGAGATCGCTCTATATTATCGCTCTGTGAGATCGCTCTATATTATCGCTCTGTGAGATCGCTCTATATTATCGCTCTGTGAGATCGCTGTATATTGTCGCTCTGTGAGATCGCTCTATATCACTGTTCCACATTGCATTTAAAATCCGGCGGTCCTCTTTACATTTAAAAGATATCCTGTATTGAATATCTGAAGAGAATGGCAACTAATTAATGTCATTCTCTTTGGATATTCAATATTCTGCGACAGACCTTAATTGCCTTATTTATATCGGCAATTGCTTTATGCAGAAAGTGTTTCATTTTGCTCTGCACAGATAAAAACACGTTTTCCGCTTAGTTCGGCAGAAATTAATGAATAATACCAACAATAGCTCCTGTCAGACGTTTCGGCTTCCGACTAGTTCAATCATTTGACTGGATTCACCATTTGCCGCATTTTAATAAAATCTCTTCTTACTTTATCAATATTGGGGAGTCAATAATTTCCTCTAACTGATAAAACGTCATGTTTGCATTACGCGGAAGAATAAGGGATCACATCAAAAGCGTTCCACTCCAAGCACGTCTGTGTCGCAACGGTCTGATATCAGCACCATCACATTTCATAATACTGTTCTCAGCGTGGAGTGAGACTATCAGTCATGGTATAAAGCAGCAGAGGACAGGAACTTGCATGTAGATCGTTACCTACTGCTTTCATCTTTCATTCTAACTGCACTAGATAACAAGTGTCTCAGCAGGATACGAGAAAACCAAGAAGATCTGAACCGGACCCGAAGCCGCGTACCAAAATTCATGAGAGAACTTCACGCAATCATTCGATAAGTGAATTTCAGATGAAATATTGTTGCATAGTAGAAACCGGTCTATTAGAGGCAGAAGTGAATCTTGCACTGGGGCAAATATTTTATATTCACTGTATGGAATTACATCGATTATGGAAAAGCATTCGACTCCATCGAAACACAATCAACGTTAGCTGTTCCACGACTGCAATGAGTTCAAGACAAGTATACAGAACTACTAAAGAACATCCATGCAGATAGCTCTGTAACAGTAACGCTACACAAAGAAAGCAAAAAGATCAAAGTAATGACAGGAGTCAGACAAGGCGATACCATCTCTCCAAGACGCTTCACCGCGGCGGTGGAACAGATTTTCCGAAAGATTTACTAGGAAGAAAGAGGCATAAACATTGATGGAGAAAGACTGTCACATCTAAGATTCACGGACGACATTGTCATCATTGCGCATTCAGCCAACGAACTGAAGATCATGATGGAGGAGTTAATAAAAGAAAGTGAAATACACGGTCTGAGAATAAACACCACAAAACAAAGTGCATGATTAACAACTTATGCAGACGGTCGAAAATAACATCAAATGGGAAAGAGATCAAGGAAACCGATGACTACATACATCTCAGACAGCGATTCAGCCTCAAAGAACCATGAGGAAGTATCGAGGAGGATAGGTACTGCGTGGGACGCTTTCAACAAACATCAAGACCAGCAGTCTGCCTATCTCTCTAAAGCGGAAAGTAGTCGGAGGCATGTGCAATATCAACATTAATCTACGGCGCCGAAACTTGGACAATGTCAAAGAAGACGGAAGAGAAGATCAGAGGTACACAAATGAAGATAGAGAGAAGTTATTTGAAGATAACATTCATAGACAGGAAGACGAACGAATGGGGTGCGAAGAATGACAAAGGCCAGGGACGCACTCCAAATGGTGAAGGTAAGGAAGTGACAGTGGGCAGGACACATTGTCAGAAAGGAAGACAGTAAATGGACTCGAAGATTAACAACATGGAGACCATGAATAGGAAAACGAAGAAGAGGAAGACCATCAAGAAAGTGGTATGAAGAAATTGTGCTGTTCTGCAACACAATTAACTGGCCACAATTAGCCGGAGACAGAAGATGGTGGACATAGAGTAGGCTAAGTATAGTAGGCACAGTGTCGACTCAAACAAATACCTGTATACAGTGAAAAGATTCATATGAAAAGATTCAGTTTTTGCGGAGATAACGCTCCTATAGTCCAAAAAATTATGAGCAATTAAAAATGCTAAATTTTGCAACTTTATATACTACCGAGATGAAGCCCCTTTATAAGTAGTATGAAACAAGTTGGATATCAAAAGGAATGAATATTGGCTAACAAGCCTCGTAACTAAGCGGAAATTAAGCTGATGATCTATGAACACGGAATTAGATTCATCTGCGCGCGCTTCGGTTTCCTAGAAAGGAAGAATTGTATGCAACCTTAATATTGAAATGGCACATCACAGAATTAGCCAACTTGCTCCTTCTCGAATGGATAATTCGTGCATCGCTTGCTATTGGAAATGGCAAACAGTAGAGGACAGTAGAGTCAGTGAGAGATGCGTGCGTGCTGTGCTATCACTTCGCACACACCAAAACACACATCGATGCGTGGCTTCGATTCAATGTATGCACTATACAGTGAGCAATGCCGAGGAGAGGACGTGAAATCATCAAGTGAACTAATTTTCGTACGCCTGCTACTTTCTTTAATAATGATCGGAAGGGCCAACATTATGGAGAAAACTTGTGGGCAATGATCTGAATTCTTCGAATCTGAAGGAATTTTGGCAATCAAAGCACTTTGCTGGAACTCACATTAATCCGCAAGCGACGCACGACTTTTTTCCTATCTCTGTAAGGTATTAGGAATTCCTTTTTGCCCACTTAATAGGTTCCTCAATGTGCCATCCATTTCGTATTAATCACACTTCTAGCAAACCGAAGCAGATAAACAAAATATTTAATTCTGTGTCTATGAAATTTCATGAACTGCAAATGAAAGTCCTGGCAAGTCTTCAAGGAAAAGTTGAAAGCTTCTTGACTGAGATGTCATCTTCTTATTTCAATTTTCAGCGGCATGATTTTATGATTCAGAATAGGCGTCATTCCTTGAATCTGAGAAGTAACAGTGGACCCATTTACATCTTTCAAAATGAATTATTATCCGTTTCTATGGTTATGATGCTTTGTTGTTCCAGTGGCAGTTTGTTTGTGATGTGATCCCGGTTTAGAAAATAATCTTATTGCAATAAAGCTGAGCTTTAGGTAATGGTAATTCGAATTGCTAATTTAGCAAACCTATCTAAGTTGTCATGACATAGAGGATTTGCGGAATGCTATTCTTTATTCTGTATTGTTGTCATGATCAGTCAGATTCATGTACATTTCTGCAAAAGTGTAGAAATTTGCATATCTCACAGGTGGTACTTGGTCTCGACTCATGTTCATTGAAAGAAATTGAAACTGTACACAAACTGGGGATTGAATAAGTACTGAATTACCACTCTACCTGATAGACCTACTCTATGGTGGTGGAAGTGTCATACTGAGGCCTGCAGTGGGCAGACAAAGGCTGATGATGATGATAGTGAAATGCAAGCTTGTCTATACGTAACAGGCAGTTTTGAGAATGATGTGAAGAAGAGGTCATTTTTAGTTTCAAAGGAAAGATATTCCCTCCCATTGTTGCGACATATAATTTATATTTTGCGATGAATGACGAATTCAAACGCGTTCCGTCCCGATGACAATATCAATGATGCAGGTTTACAGAGAGAGAGTCGAGGAAACATTTCCTAACAGTTTTACATGTATTGCGCTCACCGACTATCATCATTGTAAAGCAATAGAGACATCATTATGTAACGTTCGTGAAGCAAATGACATGGAATTGTTACAATGCCTACAGAAGCTTCATCATAATAAACGTATTTATTTGTTTCAGAATGAAGATCACTCGTTGCTATAAGCAAAAGTTATAGGGTATCAGTGGAGCAAAATAATGCAAATTCGCAAAAGTAACTCAATGAAAATAAACGAAAAGCACTTCAGTAGCAGAAACATAAAATCATGGACGTTGCACTTGTTTCCTCGATTCAAATGTACTATTAAAGAGAGGAATGCAGTATGGGACAAAAGATTTGATTCTTCGATGTGTTTTACGCACGGGTTGGCGAAGTAAGCCATAAAAAGTGAGACGCTGTGGAAAAAGATGGGCTTTCCAGCTTCCGGAATGCTTTTAGTGCTTGTGAAACATTTGATAGATGGAAACATTCCACAGTCACAGTCACAACGTCGACGAATCTTCTCAATTTTTCTTGATTCTTTATCGTTAAGCGATACAAAGGCAGGTGCATTGTACTCGAGTATTCCAAGAATCATATTATGATAAATTTGCATCAAATCAGATTTCTGAACACCAGAATATTTCTTTAAGGCTCGATTTTTTGTATATTGAGTCAACAGGCTTAGTCCAGGTGAGGTCTCTGAGAATGTTACACCAAGGCAATTGAGGTAATCAACTTGAGGCATACATAATACATTAATGACGGGAGTATTTCGCTTCTTGACAATCATCACTTTGCTCTTCTGCTCATTTAATATTAGACCACGATCACGACACCAGCTTTTATGTTGTTTGATTCAAGTCGAATGGCATGGCCTACATCATCACACGTAGAACATCATCTGCGTACTTGATGAGCATCGCGTCATTAGAGAATTGGTTTAAGGAGCCCATGTAAGCGGCAAATATATGCGGTGGTGTTATACACCCCTGAGGAACGCCAGAAGTCACTCGACGGAAGTTACTACGTATCGTGGTTCAAACAAACTCGTTGATATCGGTCTTTAAATAATCAGCCAACCATTCCAGAAATTTTGTTGGAAAATATTTCGATGCCAGATATGCAAATACTTTCTCATGTTGTAAGCAATCAAATGCTCTGCTGAAATCGAATGATATTACTGCTACTCCTGATAAATCTTCACGATCCAATTTAGATGTTATGAAGTCGTGCAATTGGATATTAGCGCATAAAGTCGATGATCCACGTCGAAAGCCAAATTGGTTGTCACCATACAGAGACAAGAGTCTTTCTTCGATTGAGATTAGCACATACTTTTCCAGAAGTTTGGTCAAAATTGGAAGAGCAGATATAGGTCGCAATTCGTTGACATTCGGATTGAGATTTTTGGGGACAGGGATTATGTTCAGTAACTTCCAATGAGTAGGAACAACACCAGCACTGACGGAGAGACAAAATATGTGAGTTATAGGACCTGATAGGATGCCTGCGCCTCACGCAGAAGTTGCGGAGAAAGAGAGTCACAACCCGACGACTTGTTGACTTTCAAAGATCAAAGCGTTTCATATGTCTTGGAAGTACTAATATCTAGCAGCCATGGGTCAGTGATCGTCGGAAAGTGGGACTAGATGTCGCTCCAATTTGGTGCAGCTGAAAGTACACTCGAAAAGTAGATGTTAATAGCCTCGGCCGCTGACTGGTAATTTGGAAACTGTTGCAATAATTTGTCAAGATCAGATCCAGCTCGCGAACTGCTTGGATTTTCCGACCTCACAATTCTCCAAACATTTCCTTTGTTGTTTTTCAGATTTTTTGACCGAATAGATTTGGCTTTCGCGATCTCTGACTTTACCTTCATCTATACCATCTGTGGTCTCCGTCGCACAGTGGTTAAGTGCTTGACCTAGCGATCGTTTGGTCCAGAGGTCGAGCCCCGAAGGTGTCATTGGAAGTCGGCAGGAAGGGCATCCGGACTAAAAGTACTACAACACTCCATAAGTCTGACTATGTCAGCACCGTCCAATCCCCAAGTATGGGGAGTAGTGACGTAAAAGCTTTATCATTCATCAGATGACCAATTCTTGGTCTGTGGTCTCCGTCGCACAGTGGTTAAGTGCTTGACCTAGGGATGTTTTGGTTCAGAGGTCGAGCGAGCCCCGAAGGTGTCATTGGAAGTCGGCAGGAAGGGCATCCGGACTAAAAGTCTGACTATGTCAGCACCGTCCAAGCCCCAAGTATGGGGAGTAGTGGCGTAAAAGCTTTATCATTCATCAGATGACCAATTCTTGGTCTGTGGTCTCCGTCGCACAGTGGTTAAGTGCTTGACCTAGCGATCGTTTGGTGCAGAGGTCGAGCCCCGAAGGTGTCATTGGAAGTCGGCAGGAAGGCTCCATAAGCCTGACTACGTGTATGTCAGCACCGTCCAAGCCCCAAGTACGGGGAGTAGTGGCGTAAAAGCTTCATTTTTTATAATGATTGTACAGAGAGAGATAGTTGTTCCTATAAGCTTGATACCGGCAGTTAATGAGGCGTTTCAAAAGGGGAGTTATTCATGTTTTGTCTGTACTCATCATTTCAACGTACTTGAATGGGAATTCTTTCAGCGCATCGTTAACTGTCTTATAGAATGCATCAGTTTATGTTGTAACGGTACATCCAGTTAATAAAAGTAGCTCCAATTAATTGAACTGAAAAAGTCACAGAATCTTTTCACGAATGTCTCACGATAATCATGCAATTTGACGATTAATGTGCAATATGACTTGGCATTTAGTGGCTTCACAAAAACCGTCGAATGATCAGCATTGGCAAAATTAGGCCCAACAATCACAGGGCAATCATTTTCTTTTATCTGATTGTTGATAAGAACCTTGTCCAAAATATTTGCACCTCTTGTCGCTACATCAACAATCTGTGTCAATCCTAAACTTTGTTGAACTAAGTCGGTAGACAGCTGATTAAGATCACCTGCAATCATAACTTTACAATCACCAAGTTCATCAGTAGCTATGTCGTAGTTGGTGATAATAAAGTCAATGATAAAGCTGTAATCGGCAGAATTTAAATTCGGGGGTAGCCTACATAAAGAACAATTATTCCATGCATCCGCATCCAAACACAGTCAATAGATGAAGGAGGAGCTGGCAAATCTTTGATTTCTTTGAAATATATGTCATTTCGAATGTAAACGCAGAGCCCTCCTCCACGTCTACCATCTTGTCGATCATAGCGAGCAGGCGAATAGTATGGAAGGAGAATATTGTCGTTGTCAATGTTGCTGTTATGCCAAGACTCACAAACTCACATTTACTTGCAGAATTCTTACAGACTGCTTTAACCCGTGCACACCATTTCCTACTGATGACCATAAGCACTTGCAACACTCTGCATGCTAACCAAAGTAACCGAACATCATCTGAAATGTTATTAAAAACTAGCGGCCAACTTATATTACTTTATTGTCTAGTTAAACATTACAACAAGTATTTCAGAATTTCGCTTAATTGAATGATCCCATAAAAGCGGCTTCATCTGTGTGGAGCCTTGTAGAGTAAGAATCTGTAAGTCAAGTTGATGTGCATGAATGTTATAAAAAGGAGCACTACAAAGCTTCACCATTAATATTGCATTCTCATATGGCTAATTGTGAAAGGTTGGTGAATGACATTGTAATCCTGCATAAAATTGCAGAATAAGTCTAGTTGTTATTTGGTCTAAATCGTCACAATAGTTCAAGGGGTTGACCTGATTGATCCCTTTCAAGAAATAAATCTTCGCAGAGTCGTTATCTGCATTCATTAATGATTCAGTGACTGCAGCAAGTCGTGTTTGAAGAGCTAACGGAAAATGTGTTGAAGTAAATATGAATAGCCGATGTGAGATGCTGTGAACTAAAACCGTCCCCGAATGATTTCATTGATAATTTAGCGACCTTTTTTAGCAAACTCACACGCACTTCGAATCTGAAATAATTTCGGGTTCAGGTTCGTGTGGGCTTCGGGACTACTGATCTCTACTGCGGACCTCTTATCGCCAACCTCTGCTCTCTCTCACTTCCCACACTCTACAAAACTCAAGCATAAATGCTTATTTGATAATAATAGCTGAACTTTTGGTGATGTGAAATTCATTCTCAAACTCCATGAAATATTGCTAAGTACTTATGAAAAACCTGTTAAATATAAAAAGTGCGCAATATTGTTGCTGTCGCTTCGCTTGGTTCAAATGGCTAATAAAATGTACTAAATAGATGAATTGAAAGGTTGGGTGGCAGGAATTGTCTCCCTGATGCACGTGAAATTAACAAAAAGCAAAGCCACGCTGTTTGATGATACCGAACACTTGAACTCGACGTTCATCCAACGTATTGATCAGATTCTGCTTCAATTTCATCAAATTCAACTTATCCATTTTTATCAACTTGGAGACTTCAGTATCACCTAAGCAGTCAATAATAATAATAATGTGATATTTGTCAAGAACCAATACATAAATCATGAAAAATAAAGTTATACAGTACGCGACAGCAAGTTGGAAACTTGGCATAAATCTACGGACACGTGCATTTTCAACATCTAAATTTTTTTGCTATTAAGAAATATCGACAAATTTATAATCATCTGAAAGAGAATTTTCGGATCTATCATTTGAATGTTGTTGAATTAATTGTTTTTGAAATTGGTGGTTCCTAGAGGCCCATAAACCCGAAAGCACCAAATTTTCTTTGACTTGTTTTGACAAGCGCATAAATCAATTTGAAACATTCTCCTTGTGATATTCAAAACCGTCACAAGATTGGCTTTCAGAAAATATATAGTTTGAAAGTGTTTTCTCGAAGTTTATAGGCAATATTTTGAAAGTAGTATAGATAGAAAATGTGGCGATTTTTTCATTTTCAGAATGTGTTGCGATAATAACAGAAATAACGCTGTTAACTAACTGGTGGCATTTATTTACCTCAAAACTAGTGTTTTCTGCTTTTGTTGGGTAAATTTACGGCCTTTCGAAGAAATATTCCGAAAATGAAAAAATCGCCACATTATCTATCCATACTACTTTCAAAATATTGCCTATAAACTTCGAGAAAACACTTTCAAAGTATATATTTTCTGAAAGCCAATCTTGTGGCGGTTTTGAATATCACAAGGAGGCTGTTTCAAATTGATTTATGCGCTGGTCAAAACAAGTCAAAGAAAATGTGGGGCTTTCGGGTTTATGGGCCTCTAGGAACCACCAATTTCAAAAACAATTAATTCAACAACAATCAAATGATAGATCCGAAAATTCTCTTTCAGATGATTATAAATTTGTCGATATTTCTTAATAGTAAACAATTTTTAGGTTTTGAAAAATGTACGTGTCCGTAGATTTATGCCAAGTTTCCAACTTGCTGTCGCGTACTGTAACAAGTAAAAAGTGACAAATATGAAGCCCAAGAAAAGCGATAGAATCAAACTTCATAAGAACACTTCACTAAGTATGCATGAAGGTGTTCATGTTCACCACAAGTCCAAGCGCCTGAAATATTCAACCAACGTTGACTTGAACCTGCCAACCGACCCCCACCGACACTTCATGTGCTGAAAGTTGATTCCAATGCCGCACGGTGTCGACAGTGAAAAACACCGATCTGTATTGCTGGTGCTGTATTGGCATCAGTATTTTGAATGGATTCCCACGCTGGGATCTTGACGAAAAGGTGAAAAAATCTCCCGGCTTTATCGATGTTATACCACTGAGTATTTTGAAAAGAAAAATAGGACGAAGAAAAATAAGTTGATAAAGAATATAGTGATAATGCTTCCAACCGCTCACGCAACTTAGGAAAAATTCTTAATAGAATGGTCTGAATTGCCCAACGTTTCAGTCACGGAAATGTCGAATACTGATGTGCCAATAGTAGAAAATACCAAGTCGAGAACTGAATCTGATGCAGGTCTAGTAGTTTCATTGATATTCTGACAGAAATGGTTATCCGTAAACCAGGTGATGAGCACATCATTGCTCAGATACATATTATTACTCAGTCAAGGAGGATACAGCTTGACATTGGAGATATTGTGGATCACAATGTGAGTTTTGAACTGTCCTGTCGAGATCTCCGCAGTCTGCAGTCCATGGTAAATGGAGGAGACCTAGGAATGGTTGAAATGGAATAAAAAAATCACTAAGATTGTAGAGTACCAGTTGGCATCCGCAGACGCTGCGATTTTATTCCTACAAATGCCTCGTAATGGCCCAAACTAGCTTAAAATATCTAGAATGGCTGAACAAGTTGAAGGACTGCACAACAGGCTACTCTGCGTTTGTTTGTCCTGGCTCAGGCCCTAGTCAACGGCTGTCAATGAATTTCTGTGCTTGAATTGGTCTAATGAGGACATGTTCCCTTCCATCCACATGAGATGTTCAAAGATGTTCAATGATTTCAGAAGGCGAAGAAATCTTGAGTGGACATTCAACCACCGGATGTGAACATTCAGAAGTCATTGCCGCATTTCGGTAGTATTCGATCGTTCTAAATTGTCAAATTCGTATTGACATTGCATACATTGCATGACAGATGGTTTATCTTGGAGACGTAATGCTGCCTCTTATTATCTTCCTTCCATGCGTGGAGATTCAAACATTTTGTGTGATGAATGTATACAAGTCATAGACCAAGTATATGCAACTCAATGTTAAGTAAATCCCCATTGTGCATGCAGTCTCGATTTTATTAAATCAACTCGAGTTGGGACTCAGTACCACATGCAAGATATGCAAATTGTTGCAGTTTTGAAGAAATTACCACTGAATGGGCTGATCATGATAGCAATACAGAAGGAATAGTAGTATCTTACAAATACTGCGTGTCATGCTAACCTTGCATAGGTAATGTTTAAAAAATATGAGTATTTTCTTTAGCGAGATCACACGCTACCTGCCACTGAAACATCAAACTATCATAATCAGAGACAGACATCACAATTTACTTTGAAAGATGTAAATGGGTCCACATTACTATTCAGGTTCAAGAAATGAAACATGGATTTAGTGAATCATAAAATCATATCGATGAAAATTGAATAAAAAACTTGAAATTTCAGCCAAGAAGCGCAATATGATCTCAGTCTTTCCATGAAGATTTGTATTATAATGCGGTTCACGAAATTTCCTTGATAATCAGCTCCATTTCCGCTCAATTTCCTTTTGATACTCAATTTGTTTCATGCTACTTATAGAGTGGTTTCATATCGGTAGTATATACACAAAGGAATAATATGCAAAAATGTGACTCTTACAAAGTGATCAAATATCATTTTATTTTTCAGACCGCATGAACGTAAGGAGATGCTTCTTTGTTTCTTTCTTTCAACATGTCAGGCTCTACAGATCGTTGACTGTGAATAGATTCCCCGGTGACACCTTTTCCAGCCAGTCTCTCTCTCTCTCTCAATGTGTTTCCAACCACAAATAATTTCATAAGCATTCCAGTCATCAATATGACAATTTTCTCAGCTGTAACTACACTGTTCGACAGTTTCTCAAATCATTGTGAAACTCTTTGAAATATCTCCAGATTAGGCGGAAATGTAACACTGGATCAGACGAACCTTGATGAAGTATCTACCGAATTGGAAGGATAAATAAAGTCGAAACGTGACACATGTTGCCAAATACTGAACCAAATTCCTGGCCTTTCCAAAGAAACAGAAAACTGATGAAAATAATCCTATCGTGAAATATCTCCTCATTTCAAAACTGAGAACGGATTCTTAGTCGTTTAAAGAGGCTGCTGGTGTCAGTCATTTCATTTGTCTAACTTTATCTAAATTCTCCGTCCGACTCTTCTTTGATAATTATTCTTCCTTGTCCAGTAATTCCTTATTATCTTGCTCCTTTTCTTTCACTAGGTATTTACTGTCTAATGCACTGTGACTGGTCACTTGTAGGCCTACAATAATGCATCAGAAAATGTCGGTGGTTTTCTTTATTAGGTTATTCCTCTGCCGAAACTCGTTTAACCTTGCTCAATTTTTCCTTAATTTCGGAAGATCCGAGAAAATACGATGATTTTTGCGATGTATTTGGTGAAACCAGAAAAACATGGTTTTTAGACTTATTGTCAAACCTATTTTCAATGTTTCAACCACGCTTTGAAGAGTTCCTTTTATAACTGAAGCATGTTCTTAAACTCCTTCCAGCTTCAATATCATTCATTTTTTCCAAGCTCAGTGAAGGAGAACGAAAACTTGGATAATAAACGTCCTACATAATTAGACATGTCGTCTCTTCTTCTGTTTGACTAGAAGGGAAACATTGGAACATGTAACGTTAATGAAATGGCACAATCTGGTGACATAATGCCATAGCAATCAAACAATGAGCAGTCAGTTCAACATTAAACACGCCAATGTGCGAAGTTTCAGTGACTGTTATCAACCGGATCACACAGCAAAGAGACACGGACGATGTCAAGTTCTACAGAGAAGTTTGTGAACGTTTTTTCATGCGCCTGCTAACTTTTTTTAATAATGATCGGAGGGCCCAACATCATCGATAAACTTTTGAGCAATGATCTGAAGGAATCGTGGCAATCGTAGCACTTTGAAGGAATTCACAGCAATCCGCAATCGGCGCACGACTATTTTTCCTATCTCTGCAAGGTATTAAAGGTTCATTTTTGCACACCTACTAAGTTTCTGCATGTGCCATAGTTTTGAATCAGTTTGCACTTCTAGTGATGGGGTTAGACAATCTAATTCTGTGAAAGGACCATTTGTGACCAACTTGTTTATGACGCAATCATGTAGCAACAAGATTCCTACAGCAATGAATCAATTGACAAGTCGTGGAAGGAATGTCAAAGACTAATTATGCAGTTAACTTGTCATAAAACGGTCAATTATATGAAATCCAAACCACAACAAGTCAGAGGCGAACCTCAGGAGGGCGGAATGCACCTGCTGTTTATCACACTTATGATTACTTCATCTTCACGGGATTCTTCAATAACCAGTCTCTGATGCAACGATAGAACTTCGTCAAAGCGTTCACAATCATCTTTCAAGTAACTCTCAGAATGTTAGTCATGAAACCATGTACCAGTTGTGTGAAATCGCAGGCTCTACCATCAACTACTCACACTCTAACATAGCAACAGAAGTTATCCGTTTTCATCAACGTCAGATTAGCAGACGATCGTCGATGTTTTTGTGATGCTACTTGTCTCTGTAAACACACGACAATCTACCTAAAGGAATTGACGTCAGCGCGGCGCCCAAATATCATTAAGATTGTGCTCAACAATTTCTCTACTGTACGGATTGAATGTGCACGACAATACACTCACCACACACTTGTAGCAAATAACCTTTATCCATAATTAACTGATTAAAACATCAATACAGCACAAAACTCACTCCACTTTCACAATAGAACATCGTCTCAACAAATAAAATGAGGAATTGTGACAAGGAATTTGGCAGAGATATTTTAGCTGGTCCCCTACGATTTCTGAGAAAGACCCAAACAGACAATTAAAAGAACCCTCTTGCTGCATCGAATTGTAACTTCCTTGTGAATGCGTGAGACGTCATGGTGCTGACTATTTCAGATTCTATTATTTGCTGAATGCCACGGCTCTGTTCCTGCAGTCACATGTTGCTGTATTGTGTCTCGCGCATTCATCTACAAGGATTAAGTCAATGAGCCTTCCATTCAACGTTTTCCCTCCCCCTAAGCATGGTGACCAACCTAAACGGTCACTGCGCTGTTGGGAGGCACATGGCAGGCGGCCTGCATGCTGCAGAGATGGTATGATGGCCTTCCGGTTACAGGGTGCATCCTTAAGAGTCCAGTAACTCCAACGTCAGTGGTTCGAACCTGTTCATTGACCGTCTCAGCTACATCTGCTCTGCAAGGTCACTGTGCTGTTGGGAGGCACATGGCACGCGGCCTGCATGCTGCAGAGATGGTATGATGGCCTTCCGGTTACAGGGTGCATCCTTAAGAGTCCAGTAACTCCAACGTCAGTGGTTCGAACCTGTCCAGACAGTTCATTGACCGGATCTTTTGTTGTCTTACACGGGAGGTTCATACAATACTTATACATTCAATTTTCCGCGATGTAAGCAAAAATATAGCTCTCCCTCAATTTAGACGATTTTTTTCTTTATTTCATAAGATAAAGTTCCCCGACGCGCTTCGTCAGGCAGTTGGATAAAGTATAAAAATGATTGGACAGTAACGACTCGTTAGATCAGTTCATGCTTGCGGTTGATTTGTGGCCGCAATCATCCGAGCTATATTTTTGCTTACATCGCGGAAAATTGAGTTCATTGATCGCCTCAGCTACGATTCGTTAAGAGCACCGAAACCTGTTTCTGATGCCGACGTGGTTTCAATCAAGAGACGCTTTCTTGCAAACGAATTAATACCTCAAATGGTTGACTGGAAAATAAATCGTTTCATTAAATATTCCCCAACAATTGACGTCTCAGTTCCTCTCCGCCTCGCAGGGATCAAAGTCAATGTCAGCTTCAACCCCCTCACATGTCACAGTAATGTGCTGTTTCCGGAGAGCATGAGTTGTACAAGTGATTTACTTAATATTGGTGACACTTCAATGGAACTGCCGAATTCGCGGTCTCATTCTTCACAATTTTATCCAAATCATGATTAACAACGGAATGATGATGAGAAAATCAACAAGTCTATCACTAGTTCTGATCGTTTTGCTCATTTTATCAGCAATGTCGTGCAGTGTTGAACATAATTGTGAGTCAAATGCTGCTCTGTCTTCACACCACAGAGAGCATGCCTCATCTGCGTGTTTGGGTCTAGAGATGACGCTCCTCAATACTAATGGTCACGGCCAGAACATAGTCTCGGGGCAAGGAGATCTGTTTTCCATTGATAGGAATGCAAATTCAAGCCTGAATTCTAGCGAACTGGAACATTGACACTGCACTTAATGTACGCAGTCAGTGAATTTAGATCGTGAAGAGTCGAGCAGTGTGAATAGCAGTCCAGGATACGTACTTGTCATTTGACAGGCCTGCGATCTGATCGTTGATGATCGTGTGCTCGCTGATAATCTGCTGCGTCTACAATGCGCGCGCCGGCCAATCACACAAGCCCGAAAGAGCGACGAATTTCTATGTCCATCTCTATCGCACGCTACCCTAAACTGACATGGCTGGGGTAAGGATTATGTCCGCTACTAAGAATTCCCCACAAGCAATTGAAACTATCTTTGTGGTTTTGCCATTCGTCAGATTGCTCACTCTTTGTGGACATCTTCGTACACTGTTTTTTCTATAATGCAAGCACTAGAGTGCAAATGTTGACCAGCTGTAAGCAAATCATTATTACAAAAGAAGTTTTCAAGTGTTTCTTAAAATAGGTAACTGTCTTCGCCTTCACATCAGCATCCGGGGGAAGATTTCAATTACATTACGCTTCAGTGTAAAAAATGTCGTCTGCAGTCAACGGGAGAAGGCTGGTGCCAAATTAGCAGTAGAATGACAGGAGTAAATAGGCGAAGAGACAGAAACAATTTCTAGAATTCAATCCATCCACCATCTTGCAAACATTCTATTGACAGCAAGACGTTGGCTGACATAATGTGAGAGATGAGAGAGATGTTTTATATAATTGAAACACAAAATCGTCAATGCCTTTCCTCCAACAGACAGTTATGAAATGATGCATCCAAATTTAAACAGTGAATGAGCACAACAAACAGAGAAACAATTATGTATGTATGAGACAAGTCCTAACGCCTTGTTTGCATTTAAAACTGCTGTTGACAGACAGGAAGAAAGCTGCAATGACTTCGTAACAGGAATTCCAAAGTCTGCAAAAAAGTTCGCATCGTGAAGAAATGAATCATTTTCATTCAACAAATGATGAAGTCTTTGAAGCGTGTTGTTGGCTGAATCATTTTGAAAGGAAGAAACATCGTATTCATTTTGATGGAAATTTGTTGACTTTGAAACACTTTCGCGGCCTCTCCTCAGAGGAACGCCTTCGTGACCTCTCTTGCCAGACGCGTTCTCGCAGCCTCTCTTCAGAGGAACGCTTTCGAGACCTCTCTTGCCAGACGCGCTCTCGCTGCCTCTCTTCAGAGGAACGCCTTCGTGACCTCTCTTGCCAGACTCGCTCTCGCAGCCTCTCTTCAGAGGAACGCTTTCGAGACCTCTCTTGCCAGACGCGTTCTCGCAGCCTCTCTTCAGAGGAACGCTTTCGAAACCTCTCTTGCCAGACGCGTTCTCGCTGCCTCTCTTCAGAGGAACGCTTTAGAGACCTCTCTTGCCAGACGCGTTCTCGCAGCCTCTCTTCAGAGGAACGCTTTCGAGACCTCTCTTGCCAGACGCGCTCTCGCTGCCTCTCTTCAGAGGAACGCCTTCGTGACCTCTCTTGCCAGACTCGCTCTCGCAGCCTCTCTTCAGAGGAACGCTTTAGAGACCTCTCTTGCCAGACGCGTTCTCTCAGCCTCTCTTCAGAGGAACGCTTTCGAGACCTCTCTTGCCAGACGCGCTCTCGCAGCCTCTTCAGAGGAACGCTTTCGAGACCTCTCTTGCCAGACGCGTTCTCGCAGCCTCTCTTCAGAGGAACGCTTTCGAGACCTGTCTTGACAGACGCGCTCTCGCTGCCTCTCTTCAGAGGAACGCCTTCGTGACCTCTTGCATGGAACGTCTTCGCGTCCTCTCTTGCAAGGAACGTCTTCGCGTCCTCTCTTGCAAGGAACTTCTTCGCGTCGTCTCTTGCAAGGAACGTTTTCGCGGCCTCTCTCCAGAAGAACGTTTTCGCGTCCTCTCTCCAGAAGAACGTTTTCGCGTCCTCTCTTCAGAGGAACGCTTTCGCGTCCTCTCTTGCAAGGAACGTTTTCGCGGCCTCTCTCCAGAAGAAAGCTTTCGGGGCCTCTCTTGGAAGGAAAGTTTTCGCGGCCTCTCTCCAGAAGAACGCTTTCGGGGCCTCTCTTGGAAGGAACGTTTTCGCGGCCTCTCTCCAGAAGAACGCTTTCGCGTCCTCTCTTGCAAGGAACGTTTTCGCGGCCTCTCTCCAGAAGAAAGCTTTCGGGGCCTCTCTTGGAAGGAACGTTTTCGCGGCCTCTCTCCAGAAGAACGCTTTCGGGGCCTCTCCTGCAAGGAACGTTTTCGCGGCCTCTCTCCAGAAGAACGCTTTCGCGTCCTCTCTTGCAAGGAACGTTTTCGCGGCCTCTCTCCAGAAGAACGCTTTCGGGGCATCTCCTGCAAGGAACGCTTTCGCGTCCTCTCTTGCAAGGAACGTTTTCGCGGCCTCTCTCCAGAAGAACGCTTTCGCGTCCTCTCTTGCAAGGAACGTTTTCGCGGCCTCTCTCCAGAAGAACGCTTTCGGGGCATCTCCTGCAAGGAACGTTTTCGCGGCCTCTCTCCAGAAGAACGCTTTCGGGGCCTCTCCTGCAAGGAACGTTTTCGCGGCCTCTCTCCAGAAAACGCTTTCGCGTCCTCTCTTGCAAGGAACGTTTTCGCGGCTCTCTCCAGAAGAACGCTTTCGGGGCTCTCCTGCAAGGAACGTTTTCGCGGCCTCTCTCCAGAAGAACGCTTTCGCGTCCTCTCTTGCAAGGAACGTTTTCGCGGCCTCTCTCCAGAAGAACGCTTTCGGGGCCTCTCCTGCAAGGAACGTTTTCGCGGCCTCTCTCCAGAAGAACGCTTTCGGGGCCTCTCTTGCAAGGAACGTTTTCGCGGCCTCTCTCCAGAAGAACGCTTTCGCGTCCTCTCTTGCAAGGAACGTTTTCGTGGCCTCTCTCCAGAAGAACGCTTTCGGGGCCTCTCCTGCAAGGAACGTTTTCGCGGCCTCTCTCCAGAAGAACGCTTTCGCGTCCTCTCTTGCAAGGAACGTTTTCGTGGCCTCTCTCCAGAAGAACGCTTTCGGGGCCTCTCCTGCAAGGAACGTTTTCGCGGCCTCTCTCCAGAAGAACGCTTTCGCGTCCTCTCTTGCAAGGAACGTTTTCGCGGCCTCTCTCCAGAAGAACGCTTTCGGGGCCTCTCCTGCAAGGAACGTTTTCGCGGCCTCTCTCCAGAAGAACGCTTTCGGGGCCTCTCCTGCAAGGAACGTTTTCGCGGCCTCTCTCCAGAAGAACGCTTTCGGGGCCTCTCCTGCAAGGAACGTTTTCGCGGCCTCTCTCCAGAAGAACGCTTTCGGGGCCTCTCCTGCAAGGAACGTTTTCGCGGCCTCTCTTCAGAAGATTGACAATACATTAAACGTGCGCAGGCAGAAAATCTACATCGTGAAGAGTTGACCGATGTGAATAATCTTTCCATCTGACGAATTTATCATGGAGGAAAATTGAGTCAAATATGCGTACTTGTCAATCTGACCGTTGAGGTTCGCGTGTTCGCTGATAATCTGCCGCCTCTGCGATGCGCGCGCCCGGCCAATCACACAAGCCGAAGAGAGACGAATATCTATGTCAATCGCTTGCTACCATTGCTGACACTGGCTGGGATAGGATAATGTCCGCTCTAGACTACCTCACACGCTGTGTGGTCCACACTAATTAACGCCAATATAGTCAATCAATTTGTTTCCATTTGTACTGAATGAGAAACATCAAGGACATTCACTTCTATCAATTTGTATCGATGAGGGCATAGAAGGGATTGCTTGAGGAGCAGTAGCGATGTATAGAGAAGGAAGACGTGGTATGGGTGACAACGGTGAGGCGACTTCCTACTGCAGAGGTCACAGTAGGCCTGTGATGAGATATGTGCATGCAGTGATACATTGAAATTCCGCATAATAATTCTCTTCTCCGGCCCGGGAAGTCACGCCCACTGAAATGATAAATGAAGAGTCCCTGGACCAGAATGTGACGGAACACTCCACATCGCGTTTTGATAAACATTTGACAAGCTGACGATAATCGAAGCTGATCTTCAACTCATCTTCACAACCATCATTGGCTGCCAGTTTATCAATACATTTTGACGGAAATGAAATTGACCTCCAGCCATTCTCTCAGCCTGTTTCTTGTGTGTAGGACGAATAAGCTCTCTAACTTGAGATTATGCCGTGACAGAAACTTCTCGTAGTCTCCAAATAACAGATACTGTCAAGTTTTCAAAATCCCAGAGGCTTTTTTACTGCTGTAGACTGTAAACCGCAAAAACAGCAAAACAACAACCAGATAAGACCGAATTCCGCTTTCATGCAGGCTGATGGCAGTGATATAAACAACAGCTGTCTGCTGAAGGTGATTTCAGCCGCTTGAACAGGCGTGGTATTGATCAATTAAGAAGAATCTGATTAATGAAACTTGCAAATAGCCGATGTAGTTGACCAGGTGACGGGAGATCATCTTTCTGAGAAAATTATACAAGGTAATTAAAACTCCCCCATTCAGTTTAGGCAAATATATTCAAGTTAAAGTTAAAATTATCGAAGACAGGCATTCGGCGTTCACAGCCTTCAACGGTTGATGTTTGGATGGCGTCCAATCACGTGACACTGTTTTCAATACGCATGTGCACTATATTTTGGCCGTACGAGCTAAATGAAAACTAGTTACGACGCCTAAAAATCGTTGGAATTTACCTTCTGCTCTCATTTCAAACTTTTTCTCGAATAAATTAATGTAGTGTTGCATAATAGACACAAATTAATGATTTTGATAACATCAATGCTTTTTATAATATGATATTGGGATAGTATTTGAATGCCTTTTAGTCTTATAGCCTCCATATACTACTCATGAATAAATAGTAGAATAATGAACATTTTCTCATTTTTTACACGAAGAATGAAACTTTTGGAAAAATGCATCATTGTAATAATTGCTTCAATTAGGTCTTCATTTAGGTTTCTTTGTGATAATATATTCTAGCTAATGACAGATAGCCAATTTGGAATGAAATTCTCACACATGAAAAAAAAGACTTTTTACTGTTTCAATGTTTGAAATTTGAAATACTATTCATACAGCATTATTATACATGTATGAATAAAAGCAATAAATTAACATTGATATAGCAAGAAACATGCCAGATAGAACACTTTCGCGTTATGTTTTAGTATTTTTAACATTCCGAAGCGATTGGTTTTGCAACAATAAAAAGTATCTAAAATTTGTAAAAAATGCACTTTCAAATTTTGAATTGCTATTTATAGCATGGAGAAATTAAAGTTTTGAAAAACCGACTCCACCACTGAAAAGATCATGCCCGAAATCTAGTATGCATGTAATTTCATTAAATTTGAGTATTTAGTTTAGGAAATCAGAGGGGCATCGAACATCATCGCACATAATGAGTGGACGCGGCAAAGGTAAAGTCTCAAAATCGGCCAACAAGCAGAAGAGGCGATCATCTAGAGCAGGCCTTCAGTTTCCTGTCGGGCGTGTTCACCGATTACTGAAGAAAGGAAATTATGGTCATCGAATTGGAGCTGGTGCACCAGTTTATCTTGCGGCGGTGATGGAGTACTTAGCAGCGGAAGCCTTGGAATTGGCTGGCAATGCTGCAAGAGACAACCATCGATCGCGAATCATCCCGCGACATCTTCAGCTTGCCATACGGACGATGAAGAATTGAACTAACTATTGAGCGGAGTTCTGCTTCCTCAAGGTGGAGTTTTGCCGAACATCCAGTCTGTTCTCCTTCCGAAGAAGTCGCAAAAAGAATCCATTCAAGTAATTTTCTACTCGCGGCCCTCCCCAGGCTGAGACAGTTAAAAAATGCGCCGGTCAGATAGGGTTAAATGGCTGTTTTAAGAAGTTACAAGCACTCACAAGGGAATAATAGCAAACCACTTAAGATTATCAGACAACAAGTTGTTACACCTTCTTTGAAATGAAGAAGTTTGGAAAATGACTGGCATTTCCGAAATTCTTCATTCTCTCTTCAACACTTTTGAATGCATTGAAAAACAATGTCATTCAACCCGACGAGTAGAAGAAACAGTGAACTGCTTCACATGAGACAATGACAGTTGTGTTTTGAAAATGCATCAACATTCATTCCACATTAATTTTTATTGAGAGCATTTGACAAAATGAATTCCACAACTCTTTTTCATGACTCACTTGTGTCTCTTTGACTTTCCTAATTAGTGAGGCAGAAGCAAGGAAGATGGCAAAAAGAAAAGAAAGAATTCAGACGCAGAGCGGGAGATTCCAACTTTCAGTTCCAGTCGGCATTCTCCGTGTTCTATAATGATGAGAATTCCAGTCCGCATTTTCCACAGTCATGGTAACCCTCATATTCTGTACTTCGTTGTTGAACATCTAAAGAGGTCGTCACGTCAAAATTTGTGAATATTTTGAGGACAAATGACATACAATTGCTTCAACATGTTGATCTGAACAGATGCTGCATGAATCATTTCATTTCAATTTCTTATATTCTCCTGATACTATCCACTCTAGTGTCGTCGAGTCCCAGGAATGTCATTTGCGGGTCGGAAGGCCTCAGCACTGCCCAAGCCCAATTGGGAGGACATTCCTTCATCTGCACAATCCACTATTTTGTTAAAATATCAGTTGGCGGCAGGATAGCTCAGTTGGTTAAGGGCCGCGCATCGGTGCGGAGGTGCAGAAGGTGCAGGGGTCGAGTCTATCCGCCTCGGGAGGTGCCGCCGCTCTCACTGTAGGTGGGAGGATAGCTCAGTTGGTTAAGGGCCGCACTTCGGTGAGGAGGTGCAGAAGGTGCAGGGTTCGAGTCTGTCCGCCTCGGGAGGTGCCGCCGATATCACTGTAGGTGGCAGGATAGTTCAGTTGGTTAAGGGCCGCGCATCGGTGCGGAGGTGCAGAAGGTGCAGGGGTCGAGTCTATCCGCCTCGGGAGGTGCCGCCGCTCTCACTGTAGGTGGGAGGATAGCTCAGTTGGTTAAGGGCCGCGCATCGGTGCGGAGGTGCAGAAGGTGCAGGGGTCGAGTCCGTCCGCCTCGGGAGGTGCCGCCGATATCACTGTAGGTGGCAGGATAGTTCAGTTGGTTAAGGGCCGCACTTCGGTTCAGAATGTGCAGGCTTCGAGTGTGTCCGCCTGGGGAGGTGACACCGCTCTCACTGTAGGTGGCAGGATAGCTCAGTTGGTTAAGGGCCGCACTTCGGTTCAGAATGTGCAGGGTTCGAGTGTGTCCGCCTGGGGAGGTGACACCGCTCTCACTGTAGGTGGCAGGATAGTTCAGTTGGTTAAGGGCCGCACTTCGGTTCAGAATGTGCAGGGTTCGAGTCTGTCCGCCTGGGGAGGTGACACCGCTCTCACTGTAGGTGGCAGGATAGCTCAGTTGGATGAGGGCTGCACTTCGGTGTGGAGGTGCAGAATGTGCAGGGTTCGAGTCTGTCCGCCTGGGGAGGTGCCGCCGCTCTCACTGCAGGCGGCAGGATAGCTCAGTTGGATGAGGGCTGCACTTCGGTGTGGAGGTGCAGAAGGTGCAGGGTTCGAGTCTGTCCGCCTCGGGAGGTGACACCGCTCTCACTGCAGGTGGCAGGATAGCTCAGTTGGATGAGGGCCGCGCATCGGTGCGGAGGTGCAGAAGGCGCAGGGTTCGAGTCTGTCCGCCTGGGGAGGTGACACCGCTCTCACTGTAGGTGGCAGGATAGCTCAGTTGGATGAGGGCTGCACTTCGGTGTGGAGGTGCAGAAGGTGCAGGGTTCGAGTCTGTCCGCCTGGGGAGGTGACACCGCTCTCACTGTAGGTGGCAGGATAGCTCAGTTGGTTAAGGGCCGCGCATCGGTGGGGAGCTGCAGAAGGTGCAGGGTTCGAGTCTGTCCGCCTGGGGAGGTGACACCGCTCTCACTGTAGGCGGCAGGATAGCTCAGTTGGTTAGAGGCCGCGCATCGGTGCGGAGGTGCAGAAGGTGCAGGTTTCGAGTCTGTCCGCCTGGGGAGGTGACACCGCTCTCACTGCAGGCGGCAGGATAGCTCAGTTGGATGAGGGCTGCACTTCGGTGTGGAGGTGCAGAAGGTGCGGGGTTCGAGTCTGTCCGCCTGGGGAGGTGACACCGCTCTCACTGTAGGCGGCAGGATAGCTCAGTTGGTTAAAGGCCGCGCGTCGGTGGGGAGCTGCAGAAGGTGCAGGGTTCGAGTCTGTCCGCCTGGGGAGGTGACACCGCTCTCACTGTAGGTGGCAGGATAGCTCAGTTGGATGAGGGCTGCACTTCGGTGCAGAAGGTGCAGGCTTCGAGTCTGTCCGCCTGGGGAGGTGACACCGCTCTCACTGTAGGTGGCAGGATAGCTCAGTTGGATGAGGGCCGCACTTCGGTGTGGAGGTGCAGAAGGTGCAGGGTTCGAGTCTGTCCGCCTGGGGAGGTGACACCGCTCTCACTGCAGGCGGCAGGATAGCTCAGTTGGTTAAGGGCCGCACTTCGGTGCGGAGGTGCAGAAGGCGCAGGGTTCGAGTCTGTCCGCCTGGGGATGCACCGCCGCTCTCACTGTAGGCGGCAGGATAGCTCAGTCGGTTAGAGGCCGCGCATCGGTGGGGAGCTGCAGAAGGTGCAGGGTTCGAGTCTGTCCGCCTCGGGAGGTACCGCCGCTCTCACTGTAGGTGGCAGGATAGCTCAGTTGGATGAGGGCCGCACTTCGGTGCGGAGGTGCAGAAGGTGCAGGGTTCGAGTCTGTCCGCCTCGGGAGGTGCCGCCGCTCTCACTGTAGGCGGCAGGATAGCTCAGTTGGATGAGGGCTGCACTTCGGTGTGGAGGTGCAGAAGGTGCAGGGTTCGAGTCTGTCCGCCTCGGGAGGTGACACCGCTCTCACTGTAGGCGGCAGGATAGCTCAGTTGGTTAAGGGCCGCGCGTCGGTGGGGAGCTGCAGAAGGTGCAGGGTTCGAGTCTGTCCGCCTCGGGAGGTGACACCGCTCTCACTAGAGATTACTTTCTATGTTGTGACAAGAATGAGGAATTCTAGCATGGCTTGTTACCTTGAATAGGGTTGGTCAGAGTAAAAGGAACTAGATGCACAGTATTCGACGATGCAGCCTGTGTATGCCTGATGGCATTAGAATTCTCTTTAGCTGCATGTGAAATGTCATCATCTCCTACCTCTTTATTCCATTGACAACGCTGTGAGCGGATGAATCATATTCATCAACAATCAACTGATATCTCTGGTCGGCTCCAACCACAGACTTCCACTAATAGAACGGAGTAGATGGCGGCATTGTAATCTCACTTCCGATTTAGCTTCATCAAATTCCGTTGTTATCTCAAATCATCACGATAAATTGCCGCCTCGAATTGAACGAATTCGCTTGATTTCACTGAATCCGGCAAATGCGACTGTTTATCAGCAACTATTCGAGTCAAGTCAAGTACGTGTTTATTTTTCTTCAAAATGGAAATCACATGAAGTACAGATAATAAAGATACATCGACGTAAACAAACTATTTGAGTTACACAAAATAGTGAAGGATAGAGTGTGGGCAAGAAGATAAAATGTCATTTAAAGTAATGATACGGATGGTGCATGATGCTTGTCTCTTCTCTGTTCTACAAAATGTGGTATGCTAAATTTACAACTGCGTGACAATTTAACAGGAATGATATTCTTTACTACATGATTTTTATCATAAAATGCTTCCAAAAAGAGATTTGTGCTGAGTCTTTGTCGCGGAGTACTCAATGTTGACTCATAATAGTCACACGATCTCATTTCGTTGAAATAGATTATTCAATGTGCTCTTTGATCTACACGTAGTAACTTGCTTCTCAGTGTCGAATTTAAACCGACAAAAACTTGTGATGCATATTCAAAAAGTGGTCTTATTACAGAGATATAAACAGTGTCAAATTCAATTCTATTCATGATATTCCTGAGCGTGCGAAGGATGTACATTCTCTTATTTGCTTTTGAAATCCCTTCATGAATATGCTGGTCCAATTTCAAATCAGCAGACAAGTCCCAAAATTTTGATTTAATTTGCATTTGGAAAATTGACTTTACACTCGAAATTGTGATTTTTCTTTCCACAAAACATGTAATGTGACGTCGTAGGGTTTGTCGTAAGAAATGAATTAAGCTGGTTTCTGTCACACCAGCTTTCCATGTCCGCAATTGCCTGGAGAATTTCAAATCGAGACCGATAGAAGTTTCTGGATACCGGAGTCACCATAGTGACATCTATACGCCGCATGCATCGGCGTATTCAACCATCTGCAATATAAGCACTAAACAAGAAGAGGGCAAGGGAAGTATTGAACCCTGAGGGACACCGGATAATATGGGGAAAGGAAGTGATGCAGTTTGTCTAATTTCGACAGACTTTCGCGATCTTTTATATGCTGCATTAGTCATATCAAGAAGCCTCCAGGAAAATTGTATTTTCTCAACTTTTCGATTAGCACGTGATTTACATTATCGAAGGCTTTGTTCATATCGAAACTAAGAAGAACTGAGCCAATTGAGTTCGCATCATCGAGTTGTTTGGTTAATTCACGAGATCAATCAGACAAGATTGACATCCTTCTCAGCAAATATTTGCATGAAGATCCTTCATTAAATAATAGAATAGAGATAGAAAGGTTATCGAAACCATGCGTTGATGTTAGAAGAACCTGTGGTTCTTCTTTTCAAAGGAAAGTTGCGGAGTCTATTCCGGCACGCTACATTGAAATATTTTGTTCATCAACACCCATATCTCGATACCATGACACTATAACCCGCAGTTCCCACCCAGTCGTGCCAATGACAGTGATAAACAATGATCTCACCTTCTGAGAACACTGATTTCATTGATTAAAGACTTCTCTCTCAATTCTGCGTCCTTCTTCTCCTTTTCTGTGGTTTTCTTTGACACTTTGTTGGCCTTTTTCCGGATGCATTTGACAGCTACAAATCTGCCAGGTTTCTTCAAATCTTCCGCTAGCTTCACTTCTGAGAAGGCACCTCTGAAATGAACAGAGATTGTTAAAACGAATTTATGATCTTCACACCCGAATGCCTGTTTATAGTAATATTTTCCTGTAATTGACACTCGTTCGCAAATATGACAATGAACTTAGAAAAAGCCGTTTATCGACGATTACAGAAATTTGAATCGATGGCAATTCCATGGGCAAATTAAATTACAGAAAAACTTTGTGAAGGATCATTAGAATAGTTGCTTTTTCAGGCATTCACCTCAAATGTCAAAGTCTTTCTGAAAAACGTTTAATTTCGTCGCAGAGCTTGAGATACGGGCAAAAGAGAATATTATGAGGATATCGATGTTCGTTAAGTGAGCATCCATCAAGGCCTGTCCGGCATGTTTCAAACTCATTTGAAAAGTCGCGAGACATAGCATTTTTCCTGCTAAAATCTATCAGTGTGAACATCATCGCAGTATTACTGTGGTCTTACGTCATCGTTTCTGGCATGCAAACTGCTAGTCCTATTCAAATGGTTTGCAATTAGAATAGTTTCTGTATCCTCATTAATGCATATATTAAATTTTGTGGCGATCGGTTGATTTTGACTGAGTTGTTTTTAAATATTCTAAATGTCAGAATATGCCATAGAAATATCTTTTATATATTAATAATTTCTCGGCCTGTTGTGGACTAACCGGTACATTGGCCTTACCACAGTCAAATGATAATCAAAGGACAATCAAAAACATAGCCTCATGACAATTGGATGTACATTTCAATTAAATTAGTCCCTAAAACAGAAAACTGAAATCCAATGAAATGATGATTTATCATAGATATCAGGCTTCACACTTTGCAAACTGTCGTCGGTTATAGACTCGTCTGCTTCGGAGACTCGCACATGAAATCTATGACTCGGACTATCTGCAAAGTCTAAAGCCTGATATCAGCGTCATATTCGTGCATGTAAATATAACACGCTCGCAAATGAAAAATTTGGGACCCTTAAGGCTGGTTTCCAGTGGGTCACGCCTCGTACGTCGCAACACCGTCTTCCGAAATAACGCGCTCTGATTGGTCAATGTTTCAATTGGCGGTTTCCAATCAATGTCTGTAGCTGCTTTACGTGCGTGTCACCCTTGCGACGTCGCATGTAATGCAGTGCCCATTGTGACTTCAAATATTACAGCGCTATGAACGACGAGCGTTCTTGCTGCAAGAAAAAGGGAAGATAATTGCTACGTCATATTTCACACGACAGCACAGACGAAACATTTTGGAAACATTGGAAACCAGCCTTTACTTTCACAAAGCGATACGTGGAATGCATTATCGAAGGCGCATGAAATCTGCAACTGATATTGCGATGGACTACTTACGTTCCAAGGACTTCCATCATTCTGTATTGATTGATTCCATCGTTGTTTGCAGTCATGATCTGTAATCAGAGGATGTTTCTTTTCAGATTCAAAGTAAATGCATTAAAACAATATCAGTTTCGAAATAATCATCACATGATAAGGTTCATCAACTCAATCATGTTTTCCAATACTTCTACAATTTTCCTGTGGTTTCACACAGAACCTGTGCGCATCATCACGTGAATGAAATGTTCAACCAGTTTCATGAGATGAATCAATACAATGTGTGACGTCAGCGAGAACATAGAAATACATCACGTGAATGAAATGTTCAACCAGTTTCATGAGATGAAACAATACAATGTGTGACGTCAGCGAGAACATAGAAATACATCAGGTGAATGAAATGTTCAACCAGTTTCATGAGATGAATCAATACAATGTGTGACGTCAGCGAGAACATAGAAATACATCAATGAATGAAATGTTCAACCAGTTTCATGAGATGAATCAATACAATGTGTGACGTCAGCGAGAACATAGAAATACATCACGTGAATGAACTGAAGGACAAACATGGTATTTTAAAAACAATACTACACTAACAATGGTCTACAAGCAAGAAAGTCAGAAGGCAAAGTACATTTGAAGTATATGAGCTGAGGCAAAGTCATAAAAAATCAGAAAAAATGTCAGGGACAGAAAGCTCTAACGATTAACGCAATGCGGTACACAACCCCTCTAGTTGAAGTCGGTTCAATTTCATCTTTAGGGAGTTTCAAAATGTACTTTATCTTGCGCACTGGTTTATTTTTCATTTTAAATTTTATTACCTCATTTATGTGCAAAGGAACAACTGAAACTAAAAATAAGACAAAACTGTTTTAGCAAGATGCACGCCCTCTTCAAAGTCATTAGATGTTGGAACGAACGATAAAGATAAAATCATAAAATTCAATGGTGGTCATAAAACTTGATGGAAAACAATAGTGTATCAAATATGATTTCCATGAAAACTCAATAAAATGCACTATCATAAACATTACGACTTCATTGATCTTCGTAGGCGGCGCTACACTGCTATCTTTTATTTCATCATCTGTCTAATGAGAGTGAAGAGAGCGTGAATTTTCCCCAAAACTATTTCAATTGTTTCTTTGCCTGCAAATTAGGTAATAATGTTTAAAATTAGAAATTTATTTTGAAAAGATTATGATTATGTTATAAGGCAATGACCAGCGTGTCATTTCTACTTCTGTGATCAAGACAAACGCGTCATTTGTACTATTGTGATTCATGCATGCCATTTGATCAATGGTTATGAAGAAAGCTATGCGCAAGCTGGATGGGTCTCATGTGATTATGAAGAAAGCTATGCGCAAGCTGGATGGGTCTCATGTGATTATGAAGAAAGCTATGCGCAAGCTGGATGGGTCTCATGTGATTATGAAGAAAGCTATGCGCAAGCTGGATGGGTCTCATGTGATTATGAAGAAAGCTATGCGCAAGCTGGATGGGTCTCATGTGATTATGAAGAAAGCTATGCGCAAGCTGGATGGGTCTCATGTGATTATGAAGAAAGCTATGCGCAAGCTGGATGGGTCTCATGTGATTATGAAGAAAGCTATGCGCAAGCTGGATGGGTCTCATGTGATTATGAAGAAAGCTATGCGCAAGCTGGATGGGTCTCATGTGATTATGAAGAAAGCTGTGCGCAAGCTGGATGGTTCTCATGTGATTATGAAGAAAGCTATGCGCAAGCTGGACGGGTCTCACGTGATTATGAAGAAAGCTGTGCGCAAGCTGGATGGGTCTCATGTGATTATGAAGAAAGCTATGCGCAAGCTGGATGGGTGTCAAAATCTACCTTTTACGTTGGTTAGTGAATAGAGGTTTGAAAGTTGCAAACATATGGTCATAGGAAAATTATATCCTAAAGTCACCGACGCAGTGGCTTTGTGGTACCGTGTTCGCTCTGCGTCCAGGAGACCTTGGTTCAAACCTTGGTCGTGTCAAAACTGGCTGTATTCTTGCTAAGCACACAGCACAGAAGATGGAGAGTGGGATAAACAACAAGTCGACCACATGGAAGAAAGGCTCCGCACTTTATGTGTTTCTATTTATTTATTTTTATTTGAAAAACGTATGGAAAGACATGGTTTTGGCTTTGCTTTATCTTGTTTTGAGATTGAACTAGGTCATAGCCGAAGTGGTAAGGATTTTTGCTCCATTCCGCTCTATATGTGCAACGTGCACATCAAATATTCGTAGTGATGAAAGTCCACAGATGTTCAGTCACATCAGAAAGATTCTCTCACATTTCGGAAAATGGTATAACGAGTAATTCTCACCCGACAGAGGCTGTTTATGAAATGAATCATTCTCTTTGAAGTGTTACCGGCATTTCGTTAGTCGTGCATGAAAGGTGAAGGAACTTATCCCTATCTTGAGGCAGTAATGATTTCCGAATAATTTCACTGACACAACAGTGTGAATGGGAGGAGACGACATTTTTCAATATTTTTGGTTTTTATCTTGGATTATTTCCTTTCACACCACAAGTAACTTCCTGTATCTTTCTCTGATGAACTATTTTCCTGACAAGCAGCATTCTCGCCTGCAGCTCAGAGTGCGGGGATGAAGCCAGAGTTGAATATCTGTCATGTATCAAAGAGAAGTGCAATTAGCAAGTTGGTGACATTTCGATGGGCATTCATTAAATATCACTTTAAACACACTACTGGCAGATCGTCTAAGTTAGTGCGGCTGCAATAATCATTCAATGCTGTTTTTTCATAACATAATATAAATAGAAAGACTTTAACTATTTTTGTTTTTAATGATTTCTTATCTTTGTTTAAACATATCAGTGATTTATTATTTCTATAATGTCAACAATTCAAATGCTTGTGTATCTTTGGAAAGATTCCTTGGCTATTGGTCATAATTTTCTTTTCTTTGGAAAGAGCCAAATTCTAGTGATGGATTGATTTTTATTTTCTAATGTTCGATTAATTTCAGCGATTATCTATAGCTATCTTCAGGAAATGATTTTATGACATGAAAAAGATTTAAAAATTCACATCTGCATACAAACGATACAAAATTACAGATAATACAAAACTATGTACAAAGTGTTTGGGGACGGTATGGAAGAGTGGAAGCTATGCGGCAGGTAGTAAAGGCTTACGTAGTACTATTAGCATTTTGTTAAATGACCTGACATAGAAGAAGGAAAATGTGATGTGAATTAAGAAATCTGATTACCATAGAAGGTTTGTGAAAATATGTAAAAAACATCTGAGTCAACGAAAGAGGAAATCTCCATAACTGTCCAACTCGTGCTTGGCATTAATAGACGGTTTCATTTTATTTATATAAAATGCCTCATGAAATCGGAGATTGGTGGGATCTTTATCAGAGGATAGAATCGTTGTTGTTATTGTCTGTGAGGAGTCATTATAATTTTTCATGTGTTTATATACCGATGAGTTGTTATTAGTCAGATGTTCTCGACAGCGTATATGAAAACATCTTATTGTGCTGCCGATGTAGGTGTTTTTGCATTTCTTACATAAAATTTGATACACGACGCATCAGCAATTCGATGGGCTTCTATTACTTCAATGCTCATCCTTACTAATGAGAGAATTTTCTTTAACGTGATTATGTCACAAGCCTGCAACTGAAAGAGCAAAACATCACAATCAGAGACAGAGATCACAATTTACTTTAGAAAATGTTACAATTAGTTCCACATTACTATTCAGGTTCAAGAAATGAAACATAAAGTTAGTGAATCATGAAATCATTGAAGTAAAAACTTGAAATCCCAGAAAGATGCACACAAAGATCTCAACCTTTCCATTAAGACTTGCATTATATTCATGAACTTCCCTTGATAGTCAGCTTACTTTCCGCTGAATTAGGATGCCTGTTAGCAAATGTGCATTCCCTTTGATATCCAATCAGTTTCATACTACTTATATAGAGGTATCAAATCGGTAGTATGCAAACACAGGAATAATTTGCAAACATTTACCTTCCTAAACAGTGCTCAAACATTTTTCTGGACCGCAGGAACACAATCTCCACAAAAACTGAATCCCTTGATATCAAAATTTTCACTGTTTGCTGGTACTTCTTGAGTCGACACTCTCGCTACTATACACTTCTCGGGCGCTTGGAGTCCTCTCCGACAACTCACTCCAGCGATTCAACAACGGTCTTATCCGACGTACTTCCAACAATGCAATATCAAGCGATCTCTTCACACATTCAAGAATTTTCACATCATAGTCAACAGCACTCTCACTCTCATAGTCACGAACAGGCACACTCAATGCACTTTCATCATTATAAACAACACTCCATCGATGTTCTGGAGCAGAGATCAAATTCAAACAGTTTAATGAAGTGAAGTTCACCATCTAACAACATAGATGTGCATTACTGTTCAGTATAGAAGTGTCAAACCTCTATGGTAGAGTTGATTTCTATGGTTTTAGGTCAAGGCATGGAAAATCGCTGCTCGGTCAAACTTTATTCACAGATTCATAGAATTGAAACTCAACAGTAACTAAAAAAAGCTTCAGAGGATTTTTCAAAGATGAATGGAAGGACTTCGCGAGGTTGGGATGAAGGTAACCATGAAGACACCGAAAGTCGACACTAAGGTTTCAAGAGATAGGCATGGTTGCTGTATTGTTGGATAAGCCGTTCATCACTCGAATACTTCAGTATAGCCCACGGATTCTGAGCGTTTATTCCACTCATCCGTGCAGATATCAGGAGACAGTCATTAATAGCAAGTTCCTTTAATTTTAATGTGAAAAAATGGTGATACAAATAGTTTGCTGTGATCGGAATTCTCAATCCGGCTTCAGATCCCCGCATTAGATATTCTGCAGTCGGGAAGTCTTCAAGCTCAGATGGAAACCAAATGACAATGCTCGACAAAGAGACGGAATGGAGTTTTTATCGCTTATTTAATGACAACCATCATTCCTCAATCAAATATCATCTTCACATTTCAAAGCTGTTATCTAAGTGAAGCGCACTAGTTCGAATATTTTGGATGAGCTGAGATTCTGACTTTATTACGAATTTCCCCATCAGAGAATGCAGGGAAATGTTGCAATACTTCCACATCGAAGCGAGTTACGACGATAATGAGTTTGGAACTGACACCGGAATAAAAACGTGAGAAAGTTGCATCATTTCATGAGCGCTTCGAAGTAGAAAATTCTTTACGAGAAGCTTCGTAGATAAGACATAAAATTCACATACTTGCAGAAATTATTGAACAACACAAGTTAATAGAAGACCCGACGCAGATTGCAGTGTGGCCAAGACTACTTAAGAAACGAAGTCAAGAAACATGAAAGGGTCTGTAGTAGTGCAGTGTATATATATTTTCATGAATGGAAATCATAAATTATTCAAATCACTGGACATATACAAAATGTAAAATCATCAGAAATTATTCATCAAGTTAATAGCGTAAGGAATAAAAGAACGTTTCCGTTTCACAGTCTGAGAGAAAGGACAACATATTTGCCACTGTACTGCAGTGTTTGTGGGATCAAATGTCGGTACCAGAGGCTTCGCCAGGGGGTTGCACACGGATAGTAAACGTTAAAAGTCGACTTGCAACGAAATTTCATCTGTTTTGATAAAACATTTCATCGAACATAGTTTCCTAACGTAGATAGACAATTGATAAACTTCTGTGATTGCTGTAGAAGTTGTGGCCTCAGTAACGGACGACTGTGTGCACAATTCACAGACTTATAGATAACCGTGAGAAACTCTGTTCTTCTTCAACACTTTGCCAAACCGATGTGAAACCTCAGTCAGGGTGGGGAAGCAGCAGTTTGATTAGACTGCTTGAATTTCAAATACGGCAATATCAACACATTTTTGATGAATTGCGTATCAGCATATAAACTGCTTTGTTATTCGAATTTGATCACTTTCTTCATGTGCAGTTTTATGGAATCTATTCACTACATCCGTCGATGATAGCCTCCACGCGTGTCTGCATATGACTATATGAAAAGCAACAGTGAAACTTTTAAAGATATCATCAGTCCCTAGGCCTGTGTAAAGTTGACATCATGTATAGGTGAAGAAATTCTATCGCCTGTAATAGGAGCTGTGTCAATGTCTCGGACATTTTGTCAGTCTTTTAACTTTGTAAAAACCATTTCTCAATGACAAGACACCGACAAGCTCGCATCAGAAAATAAACTCGTCGATAATCTACGTTTTCTGAGCAAGAACGAAGGTACTGATATCTTAAACAACAATGTTGCAAACAGAAAGTGGATTGATCGAATTTCGTCTTGAGCATCTTGTGAGCTGCTCTATGAGAGGATCATCGATGACGGCATGGTCATCAACGCATCGACATGCTAAAAATACCGCCCTTACGTCAACTGCCTCGATAGTGTAGTGGTGATCAACTTGGGCAGCCGTCTCAAAAGCAGCGGGTTCGAATCCTTCGAAATGCATCTACTTGTGGACAGAGTAATTGAAAGTGGGAACCGGCCTGAATCATCAGCAGGCCTAGTTCACATCTCTCAACATCGATACAACTTTCTATCCAAACGTTCAGCCATGTGAGATATGTAATTAGCACATTAGTGAAATTTCGACGGGCATTCAATTAGTCGTTCATCAAAATTCAAGTATGATCAGTAAAACTGATTTTCAACTTGAAAGCATTGACGATTCATTTCAGCTTGATGTGAGTCAATCAACGCCGAGAAATAGTCTGTAGGTGCAATGCAGCTACTTCTTAATAAATAAAAAACATTCCTGTTTTTCTTAGATTTCTTCATTACATGCTTCTCAGAATGGATGGCTGAACGCACCTGCCTTTGGCAGTTTGACAACGTAATCTGTAGCGAGTTTGATAGTTGCCATGTGCTTAGCTCTCAATGCGAGGTGTAAGTTTGCGTTTTTAATGATATTTAGTTAACTTTCTGTTCGGAATAAATCAATGGAAATTTCAACATGTTAATGGCTTCTTGTATGGAGCTGGATATTGTAATAATTTTCAATGATTTCTGGGAATCAACTGAAATTTTTAAATATTGGTGAGAGTTAGCTTATTTAAGAAAAACTATCAAATTTCCATTTGCTGAACAAATGATTTTCCTGATTTTCTAATGAATGAGGCAACTAATTGAGGAAGTAAATGGCCAATCACAGTCAGAATATAAGCCCTGCGTTAGAAGTAGAGATGCAGCTAAAATGCGTCGACACGCGGCTTATCTGGACTAAACATCCCCACTTAGGAAGGTTATCTTCATTGGGAGAAAGTGTCATTTCATCAGAACTTATCAAACGCCATCGACCGTCTATAAGATGAATGGAACGTCGCCAAGCCTTCTTTTCATGACTACCTGTATCATGGAATATAACTTAATGTTTCAGCCGTTATTTCTGCATTGGAATTGATTGAACAGCTTCATGACAGGCAAATGATGCAACCGAAGATGAGGAGTGGGACCCAGAGTATCAACAGTCTTGCCCAATCCACCCAGCATCAAACTAAGAGAAGCCCTGCACCTCTTTACAAAAGGATGCACGCATGCAGGGATGCTCCACAAGGGACACAGCTGCTCTTATGGAAAAGTCCCCATCAAGCTCCTAAACCCAGTTTCGTTTGCACCTGTATCATGCTGACTTCCAACAGAACCAACCCCGTCAGCAATCCTCCACAGCATCAGGGACTCTGACGTCTCTTCAATTGCCCAACGGACCTTATATATGCGAAGGCTTTGGAGGATAAGTTAACAGTGCTTACGGACCTTGTTAAACTCACCCCATCAGCCCACACGGCGTATGTTGCGGCCGCCGGTGCTCCTGGCTGTTCCTTTGATCCTTTGGCTCCTATTTCCGTGAACCGTACGCAAAAAGCTTTAAGCGAGGCGCTGGATACAATAGACCCAACACAAAAGTTTTCAAAACGTGATTTGCATGAGGCAGAGACTCTCAACAAAATCCTCGAATCTCCAACTCTTGAACTTGCACATCAAGTAGCGTCAGCTGGAGCTCAATTGTTATTGATTGCAAGAGGCCATAGTTGGGAAAACGCAGCCTCTATAGAACAGTTTCGTCAGGACACAGTGAATGGTCTGCCAGCACAAGTCCCACAAGTACCAACTCAAAGAACTTACGGTTACATACCTCTGAGAAATGCGGCGAGGAAAGCATTCAACGTGGACTTAGACACGGAAGAGGATTCCGACGAGGCGCCACATCGGGACGAGGGCCTCAACTGGTCCGAGCTCCTCCGCCTAGTGACGTACATCCAATTACGCTTTGGGATGTTTCATCGGATTCTGACACGGACATACCTCCGATGTCGGTCGGTCTTCTCGCTCCAAGGCCAGCCCTTGAGGACCAACCGACACACTTACCATCGCCTCCGCCGCAAGCCCTCGGCTATTCCACACCAGTGTTTACTACTGAGGCCGAGATTTCACCGCTTCACTCAAGAACACTTTCTGAATTCTCAGACATTTATCATCCTGAAATACAGCTGCTAACGGATGAGGTGAGGTCAATCAATACTGTGCTTTCCAGGGTCACAACTCCAGGAATAATTTCTTTCGACGAGGACCCACTCCAACATGCGCTAGAAGATATCCTACAAATGCTCGAAGAAGAAACCTGTTCGATAGATATCACAGAGACAAATCAAGCAACCGCCCTCGGACATGCTCCCAGAGTTATAGGAATTCAAAAGTCTATGATTCTCTCTCGGATAGCCTGCATTTTCCGTCACAGAATACTTATCCAGACTCGACTGCCGGATTCTTAGCTTTCAAATTAAACACATGAGAACATTATGATTAACTCCTAGCAGAAACATCAGTGGAAAAGCAGTAAAACAATTTGTCGTTATGTTTGAATTCGTCTCCCAACCCGAAATCAATTAGGTAAAATTTGTCATCAGTTTTGTGCATAGTTTTGAAATACATCTAAATGAATGACAAATATTAAGTCTGAACCTCCTCAAACAGAAAGCAGATATCTCGCAAACAATAGATTGGACCGCACAAATATTTCCTCAACGAAGGAGGTTTGGAAAACAACGAGCCAATTAGCCGAATTTTCCCGATAACCTCACCATTAAGAGCGTTTGTTACAGCTATCCAATTATCGAATATTTCCAGAGAAAGCTATTCAAACATTCTAAAAGCACTATCAATAGCACAAGTTGAAGGCAAATTTTTAGATGGAGAATTAATGAAATCAACTAAAATCGTGAGATCTGCTCTCCTACAGCGGTGAGGGTTTGATGTGGGAAATGAAACGCTCTTGTCATTAGGGTGATACCGAAATGATTACCAAGCATTAATTGAGATGAAACAACCGACGATTAATGTCAATTCACTAACGATCATCTTTTCTGTGAAATGAGAGAACCCTCGTGTATGACAGAAATGAAAGCAAACCAAATCCCGTTCATAGAGATGGAAAATGAAATGAGAGGAGAGACAGAAACTGTGAGGTGCTAACGGTAAGAACGCCACTCAGATCGGTAATCGATGTATTGACCGGTCGAAATGAAGGCGTTTTGCACTGTTCCTTATCAAATTTAAGGCAAAGATTTTGAACCATGATATAAAATGGTGCAGTCTAAACTGAGAAATGACTGTGGTGTTTATTTGTCGAAGTCATAGCTAGTTTATGCCAGGAGCAAGTTAAAAAGAGGTTCTGACTCGAAGTTTTCAAGTTTATTGGTGAAAAGTAAATTTGACTTTGGCACAGCGTGACGGGCCTTCGGCGTCCAGCGCCTTCATAGCGGTCGATGGTCAAATGGCTATTCTTGAGAGAAGAAATATCAACTTTTCCTCCGCAGCTGTTGTACAGCCCGAGCGCAGAGGAGGGATGCATGGATAGCTAAGGAAGGAGACGTTTATTTCTTCACGAGAGAATGTAGCTTTTCATTTTGTGACGACTTGTAGATATCTATTGTTCATTGCATAATGATGGCTATAGCGCGACATCTATGAATGAGATAATCCAGGCACTATATCGATATCTTGGTAGTCTCTGACTAATCACACTTTGTTTATAGACTTCTATGGTTTGTTCTAGAATTTTATGTTGATTTTTATCCTCCCGCCAGTTTATACAGGAGAGATATCTTTTCACTTCCATACAAAATGAAAAGTCATTTGTTTTCAATTATTCTGAGAAAATATCTGTTTTTGACTTTAGACTGTATTTCACCGGTTAGATGGCCAGCTGGCCGCCTACACATTTTGAGTCATCGACCTATGGCTGAGTAATCGACAAGAGGGACAGCATCACAACACACAAAACAGTGATAATTTCGATAGTGCTTACCCTGTGGTGCATGTGATATTCAGGAATGCAGGAATCCAACCTGTTTATATAACGAAACAGCTGAAGATTGTGGATAAATGCCCTCTGAAAACAGATGTGACTAATGCTGTTGATCTAGCACCGAAATCGCATTGTTTTCTTCGGAAGCCACATGTTGACTAAGAAGATTAACTTAAAAAATATCCCCTGAGCTTTGTGTAAGTATTCCTCTCACATGCGATGTTATCTGTTCAGTTTTCAAAGCATGATTGACTGCGAATGAGTATTTTGGAGAGCCTCGATAATCCATGGATTTGTACCTGTCTCTGACGAATGTGTCCAACATAAAGAGCATTTCTCATTGAACGCAAGTCTCAGCTCAATTAAAAAGGAGGAATTCAAGAAAACGTCACGAATTGAAGTCTTCTCAGACATCTGAACAGCAATAATGAAAGTTCATTCTGTAGCACAGGTTCGTCAGGTGAAAATCTTGATAATCACTATATCCACATGTCTTCACGAAAGAGAATGAACAGGGAATATGAAAGAAGTGTTAACACTTATGAAACGACACATTTTTCACTCTAACTGTTGAACTTTCAGTCATTTCAACTTCTCAGACGCATTGTGAAGACTGGAATGAAATTCAGACATCAATAATGATCATGTGGCTGCTGTACTCACAATACTGCGACCGGCTTCGAGTCAGACTCATCTGTGCTGAAATTCCAGTTTAGAAAAAAAAAATATTTCATATTTTGCATTGCAATAATCTATTGATACATGTTAAATGCCCGAGCCCGCATTGTGAGGGCTATTTAAATCTAACGAGTTCGAATGCTATGATGAAGCAATCTCATGCACGAGTTGTGTAGAGAATTTTATTTGACGACGTGCTATGATGATCAAGGACAGATTGTGATTGACATGTCTACGATTATCAAGGACAGATTGTGATTGACATGTCTATGATGAAGGACAGATTGTGATTGACATGTCTATGATGATAAAGGACATATTGTGATTGACATGTCTATGATGATCAAGGACATATTGTGATTGACATGTCTATGATGATCAAGGACAGATTGTGATTGACATGTCTATGATGATCAAGGACAGATTGTGATTGACATGTCTATGATGATCAAGGACAGATTGTGATTGACATGTCTATGATGATCAAGAGTATTTGAATAGAAATTTAGCTTCATCAAACGTGAAAATATCTATTCACAGATCTAGTGTATACCATAGAAATTAACAATACCATAGAAAGTCCTAGAATGGAAATTGCATGAAAATTATGGCACACGCCGGGGGAACTTAGTTGGGGCAAAATGCAAATTGTACGAGCTAGTTTCATTTTTTCTGGTTGGCATTCATATTTATGAAACCAATTTGTAATCTGTATTGTTGCTCCTTGTCCAAAGATCATGTACACAAAAGCAATAGTGAATTTACAAAATGCTGCGCGGACAGGATGACAAAGAAGGAAATCCTTTGAAACGTTCTGTACGTTCATCATTTTGAAATATCGCTCCTATAATCTATTAATAGTATAATCAGACTCTTATGCAACTTGTAATGTCGATTTACAGAGCATGCATAACTCCAGCTTGAAATCAGAGGCCAAGAAATCTTAGAGTATTCATTTTACTTTAAAGGGTACCCCTGTTCACTAAATTTGAATAATTTTCAAAATCTCTAGATGCATTCGAATATCAGCTTCCAAAATATCACATGTGTCTTTCAATGATTAATTGAAAAGTTCCAACTACATTCATTTATTTGAGAAATGATTGTCGGTAAAGAAACTTTCAATGTGTTTATTCCAGAAAAGCGCCAGGTTTCTTAGCCGCTTGAAGAAGAAATTATCCAATAATCAGACTTTCTATCTGTGAATTCTTCAGATGTTCTTACAAACAGCACACCGACCACTTTCAATTTTGACTATGTGAGTCGATTTTTAATTCGTATTCCAGCATTGAAAAATTGGAAAATAGTTGTCAGTGACTGCTACAAACAGACACACTATATTAATCCATGGAATAGTAGGCTATTTCACATGAAACAATGCCGCCATCTCACTTGCAATTCTCTTCATGAAAATCCTGTAATTAGGTGTCAACAACTTCCACATGAAACTTGGCAAATACTTTGACTATGATACAATGTTTTAGATCGAATCTGATCTACAAACCATAGATTTTTCCATGTGCCATCATTGTAAATAGGCAAGATATCACACTTCCATTCTAGTGTACTATTATCTACTTCTATGGTCTATACTAAAGCAGGACAAGAGCAGTCATAAATGGCATAGATTGCGCTCCTTCCAGTGCATTGGAGCAAATATCATCTCCCGCGCGGGCAGTAATCTGCTTTACAGGTCAAATGAAGTTACTTGTACAACTCGTGCATAGATATCCATCTTAACTGCATTATTCTCGGTCAACTAACTGTGGCCTCGCCCATCGGGCTGCAGAGACATGTCGATCTCTAAAAATCCAATAAAGATGGATACTTTGCACTTATCGCGGATGTAACTATTAGCAACTGATGTGTTGATTTGACAACTGACGTTTGATGATCACCTTCATGGCTATATTTGTTGATTTATTTGAATGTCACGTTCATAAATTTCAACATTTTCACGAAAGGTCGCCAGAATTTATCTGCTAAGAATAGAAACTACACTGAATAGCAATCTTCTAATTTTGAAATATTTGTGGTTTTGTTTCGCAGAATTCGAATAATACTGGATGGCCCATCAGGCCTCATTACGATCTCTGTTGGCAATTGCCTATTAAAATTGAAATATTTGAGATGGATATGCGCAAAGTGGACATTTTTATTGACCTATAAACTCGCTTCTGCAATCCTCATGATAGTTCATGATAACAACTTAATATCTTAGCTCCAGCTTCGTCCTTTTTTCTCCTCTGAGGACACCGACGTTGACACCTGAGGGTCTAATGCAGACAATTAGAAAGTAAACAGAACAAATACACATAGTATAGCAGATCTAAATTCATTCTGATGCTGTTATGTCGATAGTTAATGCCCTTTAATGTGAAATGTCAAAGATGCATGCTATTAAGTGAAACTGTCATCTTTCAAATCTAGTGCTATGTTTCACAAATATCCAAGCACTTCTACAGAACAGAAAGCCGTCCATTTGTTGGTTAAAACGAATAATCAATGACTCATACAGAAAAGCAAAGACATGGCCCATGACATATGGCGGCATAGTTTGGTATATTTATGGTATATAAATATAAGTTTATATTTCATACATGTATTTCCTAAATAAAAATCAGCAAACTGCATTCTTTTCAGCTAAATTGTGATGAACATATTTTCTATCAAGTTATCAAAAAAACACATTAGGGAAAGAAGACGGGCAGTGTCGTGCAATTCAAATGTAGGACACAGCCGCACAATTTTGAATTATCGAAAATTTCCTCACTTATATTTTGCGTTTCAGACCGAGACCAGGGGTGTGACCGGTTCCTTTTTTCTAACCGGTAACCGGTTAACCAGTTAAATGAGGATTCCCGGCACTTATTTAGTTGTCGAGGTTTATTGACAATATTTCATTATCTAAGATAAATCAAATCACACGTTGCAACCGGTTAACCAATCCCAGCCAGGACAGAAACTGATAGGCCTATAAGTAATACAATTAACTAGAAAGTCAATATCCAATTTTTACAATGCATTTCTCTCTGCGACTTCTTTGTGTGGTCTATCATTTGAGACGACCTGTTCATTTCTGTTGGCACCGCTAATTTCTATGATGAGTTAAATGATTTTGGTTGGAAATAAAGCAGTATTTTGAAAAATAGAGTCTCATAATGCGAATGAAACAAATATCGACATGAAAAACCATTGAAATCTGACATTCCATGATGCCAGACTAGAACTGACATGCACATTGACAACGGCACCATCACGATGCCGGCTTCTAGTGGTTTACAATGAGAAGGTACCGGCAGCTTCTCAGTGTAGTTTGGAAAGATTCATGTTTATTATCATTTCTCTGTACATGAAATCATTTTGATAGAATAGCTTGCAATAGATCGGCGCACGGCAACAATCTACAACTATTACATGTTTCACTAATTTGATGGCTCTGAAGATCTGACAATACTGATGTTCGACGCTACAGATAGGCCTAAATCCTCCGCATGTCTACACGGCTACATTTGAGCTCCTACTCACGTAAATTCAAGTTCGAGAAATGTTGATTTTGTGTTGGCAATATTTCATTCCACCTCATTTCACACGACGAAGACCTCAGCCGGTCCCAGCTCGTTCTAAATTCTCTCAATATAGAAATAATAACCATGTGAAGACACGGTCTTGTCCGAGGACTTCATTACTACAGCCTGAGTCAGATAATTATCATTTCTATTATAATAACCCGACTAAGAAATCTATACCTCTCATTTTTCATTTAAACCCGGTAAAATTCATTGATTTTGTATGCATTAGCAAATGACATTTAAGCATGCTAATTAATAGATATGAATATTCACTTATATCATAGATCTGTGACAAAGTTGTGTGTAACATATCTATGGCAATATAACATTGACATGGACACTTGAGGGCAGCAATGTAGGACACTTGAGGGCGCTGGACATCTGATCTCACCAGCCACTGTGTGAAAAAAGCTATATGAATAATATTGTGCGTAATTGCAATGACCTGGGCAGCAATGTAGGACACTTGAGGGCGCTGGACATCTGATCTCACCAGCCACTGTGTGAAAAAAGCTATATGAATAATATTGTGCGTAATTGCAATGACCTGGGCAGCAATGTAGGAAAAAAGCAGACAGCAATGCTATGAATACACATGTAGATATACGCTAGCTGAGATTTCAAAAATGCCTTTCACATAATAATAATAATAATGTTTATTCAATACTAGACAGCAGAAGCTGATCATTTTACAAAAAAGTGAAAAAGGAGAAGATATACATGTATACACATTAAAAATCAATTACGAGAAGTTCTGTTCTGCAGATGGCAAGAAGCAGTTTTTATACCTGTTGGTGTTACAAAAGATGATATTTGTTTTACGTCTCAATATTTCTGTTTTTTGTGGACGATGTGAAATTCTTTCACTCAAAGCTTTCGGCAAATTGTTAAAATAATTCCGACAGATGTTCATACGTCGTGAACTAAGTGTTTCCAGTGAATATTTTTGCAGAAGACGGTTATAATCATAATCATGATAATCATATGGGATGTGTTCCATCATTCTTATCAGTCGTCTTTGAACACATTCAATAGCAATTGATTGAGCTTTGGTGATTCCGAAGTGCCACACTGGAGCACCAAATTCGAGGATGTTTCGGACACAAGCACAGAATAGATAATTCACATGCATAAATAGAGGTATCATCATTACGGGATACATGGTGGTCTTCCTTTTTCCACATAGTACCATAGTTCAATCACGCACAATAGTATGTCTATGTGTAAATATTGGTGTTAAAGTGAAATTACCACAGCTGAGGAACATTTAGATCATTTAAATTTCTAAGAAATCGTTCAATAAATTCGTTCATTCATTTACATGATCGGTATCAGGCAAGTCGCATAGACAACAAAGAAATCTGAACTTCTATGTGATTCGTATCAGTAATGCCTGCCCATTGATGATAGATATGCAACAGATGAGGGTTATGTGAAGGTTATATCATGGCTAAATCTAGTTAAGAAGGTCTCAACAAGGACAATTGCATGCAAGGGGATGTTTACATGAGCAATTGCCAGAAAGTGAGGCTTGCTATGAACTAGATTTAGCCATGATATAACCGTTTTAAACCATGTCTGTTTGACGAGTAAACAGATCCCGGTAATGATAGAAATCTGAGTAAACAGATCCCGGGAATGATAGAAATACGAGTAAACAGATCCCTGGGAATGATAGAAATACGAGTAAACAGATCCCGGGGAATGATAGAAATCTGAGTAAACAGATCCCGGGGAATGATAGAAATCTGAGTAAACAGATCCCGGGGAATGATAGAAATCTGAGTAAACAGATCCCTGGGAATGATAGAAATACGAGTAAACAGCTCCCTGGGAATGATAGAAATACGAGTAAACAGATCCCTGGGAATGATAGAAATCTGAGTAAACAGATCCCGGGGAATGATAGAAATCTGAGTAAACAGATCCCGGGAATGATAGAAATCTGAGTAAACAGATCCCGGGAATGATAGAAATCTGAGTAAACAGATCCCGGGGAATGATAGAAATACGAGTAAACAGATCCCGGGGAATGATAGAAATACGAGTAAACAGATCCCGGGGAATGATAGAAATCTGAGTAAACAGATCCCTGGGAATGATAGAAATACGAGTAAACAGCTCCCTGGGAATGATAGAAATACGAGTAAACAGATCCCGGGGAATGATAGAAATCTGAGTAAACAGATCCCGGGGAATGATAGAAATACGAGTAAACAGATCCCGGGGAATGATAGAAATCTGAGTAAACAGATCCCGGGAATGATAGAAATCTGAGTAAACAGATTCCTGGGAATGATAGAAATATGAGTAAACAGATCCCTGGGAATGATAGAAATACGAGTAAACAGATCCCGGAATGATAGAAATCTGAGTAAACAGATCTCGGGGAATGATAGAAATCTGAGTAAACATATCCCGGGAATGATAGAAATCTGAGTAAACAGATCCCGGGAATGATAGAAATCTGAGTAAACAGATCCCGGGGAATGATAGAAATCTGAGTAAACAGATCCCGGGGAATGATAGAAATCTGAGTAAACAGATCCCGGGGAATGATAGAAATACGAGTAAACAGATCCCGGGGAATGATAGAAATACGAGTAAACAGATCCCGGGAATGATAGAAATCTGAGTAAACAGATCCCTGGGAATGATAGAAATACGAGTAAACAGATCCCGGAATGATAGAAATCTGAGTAAACAGATCTCGGGGAATGATAGAAATCTGAGTAAACAGATCCCGGGAATGATAGAAATCTGAGTAAACAGATCCCGGGAATGATAGAAATCTGAGTAAACAGATCCCGGGAATGATAGAAATACGAGTAAACAGATCCCGGGAATGATAGAAATCTGAGTAAACAGATCCCGGGGAATGATAGAAATCTGAGTAAACAGATCCCTGGGAATGATAGAAATCTGAGTAAACAGATCCCGGGGAATGATAGAAATACGAGTAAACAGATCCCGGGGAATGATAGAAATCTGAGTAAACAGATCCCGGGGAATGATAGAAATCTGAGTAAACAGATCCCTGGGAATGATAGAAATCTGAGTAAACAGATCCCTCTCAGGCGTTTGCGTTCCGTATCACTGCCACATAGATAGGAAAATTACATAATAGAGTTAAACAGGCATAAAAATATCATAGCCGTTGTAGATTTCTTAATGTTCAGATTGAAATGTAACTATCATCAAAAGTTCATCTATGAGAGCTCATTTTAGGGAACGACGTCGGACACATGAGAAAATGTCTGACAAAATTGTAAAAAATGGCAATATAACACAGTTTTCCTTCCAAGATACATTTTCTATATGACAGTGAAACGCTACAAATCCCTTACCATCAATTAATCATTCTAAAAACTGAAGAACAAAAAGTTCGGTTCACAGACGATTGTAAAAGTTGACAAATAGCAACCTCACTCTCGGATACATTAGCCAAACAGAACAATTCTGTAGAATTAATCAAATTTTGATGAGGAAATTTTGTTCTGCTTCACAGACGGTAGTTCCCCTTTTAGAGTATGAGAGAAAACTAAGTCTGCACTTAAGAGTGTTTCAATCCGATAATCGATTTGCATAAGTTTTACACCATGCCTTCTCCAAACACTCTAAAAGGACTATCTCCGCAAGATATATCAGTGCAAGGAAAACAAAGAGATGTTCAAACACAGCATCATTGAATGGAATAACAATGTCTTGAAATAAACCACAATGGCGATCAGAAACAAAAGCAGGAGATCTGATTCTCGAATTAATTTCATACAAAGTGTAGTTGATGATAAATCGGTCCAAGCACAGACTAAATTGATGATTTTAGAGGCCTCATGCCGTAAACACTTGTTATTCCGACTGTGGAACTCCTTACCTAGATTTGTAAGACACTGGCATTCCTTCTGTATCGCTATCATGATCACTCAATTCCGTGGCAATTTCTTCAAAACTGCAAGACTCGAGTTCATTTAATAAAGTAGAAACTGCTTTGATAATGAGTTCCCCCTCTACCTAATAACCCTACACATGTCTGATCGCATTATTTCTGAGGTCATTTGAAAAGGGTGCTTTTAATTTCAATAAAATTTAAATGTTTCCTTAGAGATCGTTGATTTGGCGCATTGGAAATTAATATTATTCATTTTCAAAAGATTGAATTTTTCTCGTATGACTATTTCTCAAGGCGCGTTTACACGCGCAACTTTACTGCTGCTGACATTTTTCAAAGTTGGTGCAACCGAATGTCAATGAAGATATTGTACGCGCACATACAGGATCTCACATACAGGATACAAGCGCCTGATAATAATGCTTCGATGAATTGCCAGTGAGGTAGGTTGCATCTAAAGTCTCTCAGTTACCGTTGAAAATATCACTGACCACACCAATTTCAATCAACACAACAGCTGATTTTCGAAGTATCACAAATGCTTCTGTTTCGTTTATTATTGAGAACCTTCAATTATCTGTGAGAGATATCCGAGAAAGAGGAATTATTTTTGGATGAAATACTAGAAAATGTCTGCATCAGATCAAGTGACATGTAATCTCAGTTGAAAAGACGTTAATATCGTTCCTAGACACATATTTTCCAACAATAACGATACGAGGATATGACCCCAGACAGCATGAGTTCAATATCCTATTCAGGAGGCCTCTTCAGACATTGTCATCTTGTGAGAAATGTGTCTGCGACCGAGGAGGATTTTCCAAACCGATTATTTGCGCGGAAAATTTGATCATCAAATCCACGATTTCGTACTTTCATCTTCATATCGGTTTTCATGCAGAAGACTGAGCTTTCTAGCAGAAAAATGTTACTGGTCGATTGAGATGCCGTGAGAACTTCACATGTAACTCTATGGTATGAAACCGATCTGCATGCTCAAATCCTAATTGACTTCCATAATCAAGTGAATGTAACTGTAACTGGAATAGTTATTTACGTAACTGGTGCATGATTGCTTCTTTACATCATTCCACGTGTTAGATATCTTAAATGCCCGTGCCCGTAGGGTGAGGACTATTTAAATCTAACAAGTTCGAATGCTATGATGAAGCAATCTCATGTACGAGTTGCGTAGAGAAGTCTATTTGACGACGTGCTATGATGATCAAGGACAGATTGTGATTGACATGTCTATGATGATGAAGGACAGATTGTGATTGACATGTCTATGATGATCAAGGACAGATTGTGATTGACATGTCTATGATGATGAAGGACAGATTGTGATTGACATGTCTATGATGATCAAGGACAGATTGTGATTGACATGTCTATGATGATGAAGGACAGATTGTGATTGACATGTCTATGATGATGAAGGACAGATTGTGATTGACATGTCTATGATTATCAAGGACAGATTGTGATTGACATGTCTATGATTATCAAGAATATTTGAATAGAAATTTATCCTCATCAATCGTGAAAGTATCTATTCACAGATCTAGTCTATACTAAAGCAGGACAAGTGCATTGGAGTAAATATCATCTCCCGCTCGGCAATGATCTGCTTTATGTAATGGATAGAAGATAGCTATGCGATTCTCTGGGATATAGAGAGGGAAATTATTAGATGAATCCCGAGGGCTATATCAAATAATTTCACGAGCTGTCAGAGAATCGCATAGCTATCCTCTATCCGTTATAAAGTATGCCAGATTATTCGGACCATAGATATTCGCGATACAATCCCTCTCTACCAAGATCTTCCCTGGGAACAGATTTGTTCAAATATAGAAGGAATTCTGAAATACGATTCTACAACTATCTAATAATCAGGCATATTTTATAGGTCAAATAAAGAGGTAGGATAAGTGTATTTTATCTCCAGTAGTTATTCTATGAATATTCTGTTCAACTGCGCAACACATAGAAATCGCGGATTTCAGTCTGATATTGATGAGGCAATCAACTGGTTTCAACCTATCCGAGTCGAACTGATGAGTTATTGTGTGTGACCGTTCGGATTAATACTTGAACCATACTGCAGTGTCCTGTCACTTTAGGAGAAATTTCACAGATTGTCATTTCGGGATTCAGTTCCCCGACTCAAATGAAATGCATTTCGAGTGAATACTTTCTGTTTCTTAACAATTATAGCGAGAAAAAGTCACAAGAATGAGAAGTCGGCAGAAAACTCAGGGAAACTCTCCATTTCAGTCAATCATTTTGAAACACTCAATGAGTTTATAGACGTATTGTCGACTCAAGTAATGAAAATCCGGAATCTGTACAAAGTCATATCCGGAATGAAAGACCTTTAGTGGCTGTACAATGAAACTGAAGCAATTTCTTGATTACTATTCTCATGAGCAAGCAGAAAACTTCATTAATGTAGGGGGAAGGAAGATAAACATGGGAACGACTTTCATAATTGGATGAGCTAAAACTACAATTTCTATGCCTCACTTTGAAGAAATAACCTTTGGAACATGAGTTATTCAGAAAAAGTATCAGACGACTGAATCTTTATCTGCCAGAATAAACGAACAAAAGCAAACATAATTGGAATAATATTCAATGAAGCCTGAAGCAAACATTCATCCAAGAAAATGTTCGAAATAAACCAATAACTTTCGTGAATTCATTAAAAATCCCTCACTTAGTTGCTGGTTTATAAATTATAGAAAACTTAAAATACTTTGATTTGTCTCCGTGCATGTATTGGAGATCTCCTATCGCTTTATTTGACCTGTAAAGCAGATTATTGCCCGCGGGGGAGATGATATTTACTCCAATGCACTGGAAGGAGCGCAATCTATGCCAATTATGAGTGCTCTTGTCCTGCTTTAGTATAGACTAGATCTGTGAATAGATATTTTCACTATTCATTAAGCTAAATTTCTATTCAAATACTCTTGATAATCATAGACATGTCAATCACAATCTGTCCCTGATCATCACAGGACTTCATCATAGCATTCGAACTCATTAGATTGAAACGGCCTTTTAAGATATGTAACTCGTGGAATGCTGTAAAGAAGCAATTATAAACTAGTTGAGTAAAGAACTACAAACTTTCAAAAAAAATTAAACAAAATAAAAATTTCGTAGAAAGTGGGGATTTATTTCAATGTCTGAAGAATGAGATTTCATGAAATTCAAATTGTGAGATTGCTCAATACGCAACGAATTGTGAGGAGATGGACCCTCCTTACCCTCTCAAATGGACTGTCCTTGCCCTCTCAATGGACCCTCCTTGCCCTCTCAATGGACCCTCCTTGCCCTCTCAATGGACCCTCCTTGCCCTCTCAATGGACCCTCCTTGTCCTCTCAATGGACCCTCCTTGTCCTCTCAATGCACCCTCCTTGCCCTCTCAATGGACCCTCCTTGTCCTCTCAATGGACCCTCCTTGTCCTCTCAAATGGACCCTCCTTGTCCTCTCAACTCCTTGCCTCTGTGTCCCTGCAGTGACCTCAGACTGCTCAATATGTGAAGAAATGATTGCTCATTGCTGTCTTTGTGACCCTGGCCATAGACCAGCCTTTGACCCAGCTAATTTCTGACTTTTCCCTCACACTACAGATTGCAAGACGAACTCTTGTGGTTGAAGAAACGCAAGGTTGGTTCTTCATTCTATCCGTCATAACTGGCATAGGAGAAACTCTGAGCATCTGATCTGTGCCGTCTCAGCTGTTTTAGTAGGCTTACAATGATGAATTGTAGACACGGAGAAAAGCAATGAAGCAAACGGTGGAGGATGCCGGAATGCCATGAAAAGCAATGCAGGCAACTCAGAGTAAAGAAATATCCTTGAAAGGAAATACTATTATTGAAATGAGGACAAGTTCTCAAATATCCGGAAAACAAGCAATTTCTCTCGAACTATAAATTGAATAGGATTTCTTCAATCAGATGATGTCAGCTGTGACAATCTAGCCGTTCAAGATAATGGGATAAGGGTGAGAGAAACACCTGAGATGAAAGCGATGAGTTGCACTTCTGCGGTGAAACTTTCCACGGTCGTCAGACTATCCGTAGAGCGTGCGATGTCTCGGGGAAAGATGGATCTCTCCCACCTCTGCGATGTCCCGGGGAGCCGGGCATTCGGCACCTCTGCGATGTCCCGGGGAGCCAGGCATTCGGCACCTCTGTCGCACCTCTGCGATGTCCCGGGGAGCCGGGCATTCGGCACCTCTGTCGCACCTCTGCGATGTCCCGGGGAGCCGGGTATTCGTCACCTCTGTCGCATCTCTGCGATGTCCCGGGGAGCCAGGCATTCGGCACCCTTGCGATGTCCCGGGGAGCCGGGTATTCGGCACCTCTGCGATGTCCCGGGGAGCAGGGCATTCGGCACCTCTGTCGCATCTCTGCGATGTGCCGGGGAGCCGGGTATTCGGCACCTCTGTCGCATCTCTGCGATGTGCCGGGGAGCCGGGCATTCGGCACCTCTGCGATGTCCCGGGGAGCCGGGCATTCGGCACCTCTGCGATGTCCCGGGGAGCCGGGTATTCGGCACCTCTGTCCCACCTCTGCGATGTCCCGGGGAGCCGGGTATTGGTCACCTCTGCGATGTCCCGGGGAGCCGGGCATTCGGCACCTCTGCGATGTCCCGGGGAGCCGGGTATTCGGCACCTCTGTCCCACCTCTGCGATGTCCCGGGGAGCCGGGTATTCGTCACCTCTGTCCCACCTCTGCGATGTCCCGGGGAGCCGGATATTCGGCACCTCTGCGATGTCCCGGGGAGCCGGGCATTCGGCACCTCTGTCGCATCTCTGCGATGTCCCGGGGAGCCGGGTATTCGTCACCTCTGCGATGTCCCGGGGAGCCGGGTATTCGGCACCTCTGTCCCACCTTTGCGATGTCCCGGGGAGCCGGGTATTCGGCACCTCTGTCGTACCTCTGCGATGTCCCGGGGAGCCGGGTATTCGGCACCTCTGTCCCACCTCTGCGATGTCCCGGGGAGCCGGGCATTCGGCACCTCTGTCGCATCCCTGCGATGTCCCGGGGAGCCGGGTATTCGGCACCTCTGTCGCATCTCTGCGATGTCCCGGGGAGCCGGGTATTCGGCACCTCTGTCGCATCTCTGCGATGTCCGGGGAGCCGGGTATTCGGCACCTCTGTCGCATCTCTGCGATGTCGCGGGGAGCCGGGTATTCGGCGTCTCTACGATGTGCCGGGGAGCCGTGTACTTGTCACCTCTGCGATGTGCCGGGGAGCCGGACATTCGGCACCTCTGTCGCACCCCTGCGATGTGCCGGGGAGCCGGGCATTCGCCACCTCTGTCGCACCTGTGCAATGTGCCGGGGAGCCGGGCATTCGGCACCTCTGTCGCATCTCTGCGATGTGCCGGGGAGGGTGGTATTCGGCACCTCTGTCGCACCTCTGCAATGTGCCGGGGAGCCGGGTATTCGGCACCTCTGTCGCACCTCTGCGATGTGCCGGGGAGCCGGGTATTCGGCACCTCTGTCGCACCTCTGCGATGTCCCGGGGAGCCGGGTATTCGGCACCTCTGTCGCACCTTTGCGATGTCCCGGGGAGCCGGGCATTCGGCACCTTGCGATGTCCCGGGCAGGGTGGTATTCGGCACCTCTGTCGCACCTCTGCGATGTCACTAGGACTGGGGTATTCGTCACCTCTGTCGCACCCCTGCCATGTGCCGGGGAGCCGGGCATTCGGCACCTCTGTCGCACCCCTGCGATGTCCCGGGGAGCCGGGCATTCGGCACCTCTGTCGCATCTCTGCGATGTCACGAGGAGTGGGGTATTCGGCACCTCTGTCGCACCCCTGCGATGTTTCGGGGAGCCGGGCATTCGGCACCTCTGTCGCATCTCTGCGATGTCCCGGGGAGCCGGGTATTCGGCACCTCTGTCGCACCTCTGCGATGTCACTAGGACTGGGGTATTCGTCACCTCTGTCGCACCCCTGCGATGTCCCGGGGAGCCGGGCATTCGGCACCTCTGTCGCATCTCTGCGATGTCCCGGGGAGCCGGGCATTCGGCACCTCTGTCGCACCTGTGCAATGTCCCGGGGAGCCGGGCATTCGGCACCTCTGTCGCACCTCTGCGATGTCACTAGGACTGGGGTATTCGTCACCTCTGTCGCAACACTGCGATGTCCCGGGGAGCCAGGCATTCGGCACCTCTGTCGCACCTGTGCAATGTCCCGGGGAGCGGGCATTCGGCACCTCTGTCGCACCTGTGCAATGTCCCGGGGAGCCGGGCATTCGGCACCTCTGTCGCACCCCTGCGATGTCCCGGGGAGCCGGGTATTCGGCACCTCTGTCGCACCTCTGCGATGTCCCGGGGAGCCGGGCATTCGGCACCTCTGTCGCACCCCTGCGATGTCACTAGGACTGGGGTATTCGTCACCTCTGTCGCATCTCTGCGATGTCCCGGGGAACCGGGTATTCGTCACCTCTGTCGCACCTCTGCGATGTCCCGGGGAGCCGGGCATTCGGCACCTCTGTCGCACCCCTGCGATGTCCCGGGGAGCCGGGCATTCGGCACCTCTGTCGCATCTCTGCGATGTCACTAGGACTGGGGTATTCGTCACCTCTGTCGCACCCCTGCGATGTCCCGGGGAGCCGGGCATTCGGCACCTCTGTCGCACCCCTGCGATGTCCCGGGGAGCCGGGCATTCGGCACCTCTGTCGCATCTCTGCGATGTCACTAGGACTGGGGTATTCGTCACCTCTGTCGCACCTCTGCGATGTCCCGGGGAGCCGGGCATTCGGCACCTCTGTCGCATCTCTGCGATGTCCCGGGGAGCCGGGCATTCGGCACCTCTGTCGCATCTCTGCGATGTCCCGGGGAGCCGGGCATTCGGCACCTCTGTCGCATCTCTGCGATGTCACTAGGACTGGGGTATTCGTCACCTCTGTCGCACCTCTGCGATGTCCCGGGGAGCCGGGCATTCGGCACCTCTGTCGCATCTCTGCGATGTCCCGGGGAGCCGGGCATTCGGCACCTCTGTCGCATCTCTGCGATGTCCCGGGGAGCCGGGTATTCGGCACTACTGTCGCATCTCTGCGATGTCCGGGGAGCCGGGTATTCGGCACCTCTGTCGCATCTCTGCGATGTCGCGGGGAGCCGGGTATTCGGCGTCTCTACGATGTGCCGGGGAGCCGTGTACTTGTCACCTCTGCGATGTGCCGGGGAGCCGGACATTCGGCACCTCTGTCGCACCCCTGCGATGTGCCGGGGAGCCGGGCATTCGCCACCTCTGTCGCACCTGTGCAATGTGCCGGGGAGCCGGGCATTCGGCACCTCTGTCGCATCTCTGCGATGTGCCGGGGAGGGTGGTATTCGGCACCTCTGTCGCACCTCTGCAATGTGCCGGGGAGCCGGGTATTCGGCACCTCTGTCGCACCTCTGCGATGTGCCGGGGAGCCGGGTATTCGGCACCTCTGTCGCACCTCTGCGATGTCCCGGGGAGCCGGGTATTCGGCACCTCTGTCGCACCTTTGCGATGTCCCGGGGAGCCGGGCATTCGGCACCTTGCGATGTCCCGGGCAGGGTGGTATTCGGCACCTCTGTCGCACCTCTGCGATGTCACTAGGACTGGGGTATTCGTCACCTCTGTCGCACCCCTGCCATGTGCCGGGGAGCCGGGCATTCGGCACCTCTGTCGCACCCCTGCGATGTCCCGGGGAGCCGGGCATTCGGCACCTCTGTCGCATCTCTGCGATGTCACGAGGAGTGGGGTATTCGGCACCTCTGTCGCACCCCTGCGATGTTTCGGGGAGCCGGGCATTCGGCACCTCTGTCGCATCTCTGCGATGTCCCGGGGAGCCGGGTATTCGGCACCTCTGTCGCACCTCTGCGATGTCACTAGGACTGGGGTATTCGTCACCTCTGTCGCACCCCTGCGATGTCCCGGGGAGCCGGGCATTCGGCACCTCTGTCGCATCTCTGCGATGTCCCGGGGAGCCGGGCATTCGGCACCTCTGTCGCACCTGTGCAATGTCCCGGGGAGCCGGGCATTCGGCACCTCTGTCGCATCTCTGCGATGTCACTAGGACTGGGGTATTTGTCACCTCTGTCGCACCCCTGCGATGTCCCGGGGAGCCAGGCATTCGGCACCTCTGTCGCACCTGTGCAATGTCCCGGGGAGCCGGGCATTCGGCACCTCTGTCGCACCTGTGCAATGTCCCGGGGAGCCGGGCATTCGGCACCTCTGTCGCACCCCTGCGATGTCCCGGGGAGCCGGGTATTCGGCACCTCTGTCGCACCTCTGCGATGTCCCGGGGAGCCGGGCATTCGGCACCTCTGTCGCACCCCTGCGATGTCACTAGGACTGGGGTATTCGTCACCTCTGTCGCATCTCTGCGATGTCCCGGGGAACCGGGTATTCGTCACCTCTGTCGCACCTCTGCGATGTCCCGGGGAGCCGGGCATTCGGCACCTCTGTCGCACCCCTGCGATGTCCCGGGGAGCCGGGCATTCGGCACCTCTGTCGCATCTCTGCGATGTCACTAGGACTGGGGTATTCGTCACCTCTGTCGCACCCCTGCGATGTCCCGGGGAGCCGGGCATTCGGCACCTCTGTCGCACCCCTGCGATGTCCCGGGGAGCCGGGCATTCGGCACCTCTGTCGCATCTCTGCGATGTCACTAGGACTGGGGTATTCGTCACCTCTGTCGCACCTCTGCGATGTCCCGGGGAGCCGGGCATTCGGCACCTCTGTCGCATCTCTGCGATGTCCCGGGGAGCCGGGCATTCGGCACCTCTGTCGCATCTCTGCGATGTCCCGGGGAGCCGGGCATTCGGCACCTCTGTCGCATCTCTGCGATGTCACTAGGACTGGGGTATTCGTCACCTCTGTCGCACCTCTGCGATGTCCCGGGGAGCCGGGCATTCGGCACCTCTGTCGCATCTCTGCGATGTCCCGGGGAGCCGGGCATTCGGCACCTCTGTCGCATCTCTGCGATGTCCCGGGGAGCCGGGTATTCGGCACTACTGTCGCATCTCTGCGATGTCCCGGGGAGCAGGGTATTCGGCACCTCTGTCGCACCTCTGCGATGTCACGAGAAGTGGTGGTATTCGGCACCTCTGTCGCACAATAAGTCTGTAGACAATAAGCCTGCCTTAGAACCGCTGTTCTATTGCATTTTTCAATAGTGAATTGAGAAGAAATTGTTAGATAGAAGTTGGCAGAACCTTTTGACGGAATACTGAAGTGTAGAGCTTTGATATCATTCTCACTCTCATTGAGTCTGGAGAGAGAAACCTTTGATGACCGAAAGGGACTATTGGAGACTTCTGAGTATGCGCTAAGAAAACGACTATTTTTATGCCTTGAGCTTGGATTTGAAGCTGAATTCTGGTTTGAGACAATTTGGTACCGGTACAGGAATTGGTGCTAATTTTCGGGGAACCGGTTCAGACACCGTATCGGATTAAACCCAAGTCATGAAAATTCGAGTTACGTGTGAATACAACTTTTTACGATTTTATCAGTAATGGCAAAGCTAAGTAATATTTCTACATATTTCCTTATCATTTGAGAAGTTTGGGTCCTCATTTCAAGGACATTAGTCTGGCAGAATATCCCATTTAGTAATCAATGGGAGCGGTCGCTTTCAAACGGTATTCTTCGGGAAAATCATCTCATCTTCCCGTCAAATACAAAGCCGCATGTGCACAAAGGATTAACAACAATGAAATTAAATATACAATAGATCAAATTGCCATGCAAAAGATGTGCGGCTGGTAGGATTCGAACCTACGACCAAGGTTAACTAGACCTGTGTTCTAACCAACTGAGCTACGAGCCACTTATGCGACTCTGTCAATTGGCAGGATCAAACCCTCACCACCACACATCAGTTGTCAAGGCAATAATAATCAATGAATAAATAACACGTCACAATTGTGATCGCCGACATTAAGGCAAGTAGCGGGGATCGATTGTCCACCAAAGCATCTTAAGCCATGTCGTGAATGCAATTAACAACAATGAAATTAAATATACAATAGATCAAATTGCCATGCAAAAGATGTGCGGCTGGTAGGATTCGAACCTACGACCAAGGTTAACTAGACCTGTGTTCTAACCAACTGAGCTACGAGCCACTTATGCGACTCTGTCAATTGGCAGGATCAAACCCTCACCACCACACATCAGTTGTCAAGGCAATAATAATCAATGAATAAATAACACGTCACAATTGTGATCGCCGACATTAAGGCAAGTAGCGGGGATCGATTGTCCACCAAAGCATCTTAAGCTATGTCGTGAATGCAATTAACAACAATGAAATTAAATATACAATAGATCAAATTGCCATGCAAAAGATGTGCGGCTGGTAGGATTCGAACCTACGACCAAGGAACTAGACCTGTGCTCTAACCAACTGAGCTACGAGCCACTTACGCGACTCTGTCAATTGGCAGGATCAAACCCTCACCACCACACATCAGTTGTACAACGATAAAAGACTCTTGTCATGCACTTTCATTAGTTGGTAGTGTTTGTGCAGTCAGAAGTGTGTGGTTCAAATCCGATCATCAAGAAACACAGATATTTTCCGCCTCTGAAAGTATATGGTCCAACGGTTTAACGACCACACAAATACATTTAATTGGTTATCAATTACAGAAATTCAATTGATTGCTTCATATGCAAGTGAATCAGAAGTAAAAGCTGTTTCACACTTTATTCTTACAATAAAGTTCATGTTACTGCGAACCTCATACTTATCGGTAAGTTAATGATTCGTAATGAAAGCTATTTCCAACGAGAGAAGATTACTTCTAATCGATATATTGAAACGGAATAAAAAAGTTTTCGCCTGTTAAAAGTCATAACAGAAGAATTCCCTCCCATTTTCCATTTTCACGCGTTGAATTGCGTGCTGTTGTTGAATGACTGAACAGAGAAGAGGCAATTCAGTTGAATCTTTAGAATCTGACTCTATAGAAAGCTTTGTGTAAAACTTGGCTTTCAGAACTTATCAGGTTATCGAATAACACACGAATGACTAACCTGACTGTAAAGGCTGAGACGCAGTTCGAATTCAACTTTATCGCTTCTTCAATTGTGGATCAAAAAGAAGTCCAATTCTTAAGTCAGCTGAATAGTTGAATAAAATGGAATTAGATGAGGAAACGAATAGCTCACAACATTGAAGAGGTCAGAATTCGTGGAAGATAGAGAGAAATTTGGCTTTGAATCGTCTACAGCTGTCCTGACCAGCTTCAATACGCAGTTATCCGCAAACTCACGTCGAATCACTGACATCAAATCATGTTCCATCATAAAAATCAATTGTTCATCTGAAGTTGACTAGAATGGAAGGTCGCGGCACATCCGGAGGAACTACGTTGGGCCATGATCAACCATTGAAAAGCCAAGAATTCCGCATGGTACTGATTCTAGCCCCATGATACAGTCGTTGCCAAGTGTATCTAAGTCAAAATGCATGCGATTTTTGTGCTAGTATTGTGTATTGCATGAAGCTTAACGTCCATTCTAGAGGTTTTATTGCTATCAATTTCTATGTCTTTGACTGAGCACTTTCAGTCAACACAATCAGGTGTATTCAAGTGCATTCCATTCATTGAGAGAACGCTGGTAAATCGTGCTTGAAACATTTTAAAACTTTCATTTTTGACGGCAGTCTGAGTGGAAATAATTTGTTGATTATATAATTGATGAAGAACGCATTAAAGCAATCGACTGTTGAACTTCAACTTCCGAATACAAGCATAATTTACTCGATGAGAAATGTTTGAAAAAGATTTGCCTGAAGATGGTCGGCGCTGCCAGACCGAAAGGCCTCGCATTTTATTATGAATAATATACTTTTATAGGCTGCACTCGTAATCGAGAAACGCACTCCCTTGAATTTCTGCAGATCCGTTACTTAATTAAAGAGAAAAAACTAGCTTTTACTCGACGTTTCGGGTCCAGACCCTATTTCAAGGAGTTTAAAACAGGCGCATATGACATGCTACTTGGACATAGATATGTAAAAGCTGAATAAAAATCTATATGGCGCGACCTGTGTTCTCCTACAAGCCAGCAAGCTCATGACGACGATTCATAGATGGACATCTGTCCTGAATCCTGCGAGCTTCTATCAAAGCAGTGTCAACCGTACTTCGCGCTCTCTGAAGGATATTCACATCGAAATCATCAAGGTCAACAGCAGTACAATCACGAAGATGCACACTCAATGCACTCTTACTGTCCTTATTCATAGTACTCCGCTTATGTTCTTGATACCTAATTTTGAAAGATCGTGACGCTTTACCTATGTGTATGTAACTAGCATTACAAATCCGACATTTAAACTCATAGACAACATTATAACTATTACAATTTATTTTTCAGACAAACGATCACAAAGGTTGCAGTTGTCATGTCTTTCATTTTTATGTTTATTGCGACTATTTAGACAACGGGGCAATGTAGGACAACGCTTTTTCTCTTTAATTAACTAACGGATCTGCAGAAATTCAAGGGAGTGCGTTTCTCGATTACGAGTGCAGCCTATAATCTAGCTAATATCTAACATCTTCCGGATGGAGATACATCCATGGAAATAAATTACCTTCACTCGATTAAAAAAAGACCTTTTCAATACTCTGAGCGATATCGTTGTCTCGATCTCTGCGCTCTCTCAACGAAGACATCGCTGCTCGCACTGAAACGTTGACTTTTTAATCTTTGTGAAAATAATTATGTCACAAGATCATCTAATCCACATCAACTGCCAATTAATGATGATCAATACTTTCTACAATGATTTTGTGAAGGAACGATTACACATCTTTCACTAATTTTCGATTCATTTTGCAGAAGATTTATCATTGGTCTACGTGCGGAATGAGAGCACGAATTAGGAATTTGTAGCCTTCCTTGCAAATGAAGTATCCAAGCTCTGATAGAGAGATTTGATTTGTTGAATTTATTGCAAAAGGATGACAGTTTATCTGCATCTGAGTTAGCAGAAATAATGATGAATTTCTGCATTAATTGAGTTAATTTACAAACTAGGTCAAATTAGGACTAAAGCTGTCAGTATAATAGTTTTAACTGAGACAACAGTGCAGTTTGTAGATGATGAATTTATTGTACAAAGAATTATTATCAATGAATATCTAAATGTTAGAAGAAAACCCAGTCGTGTAATATCTACTGATTCTTCCTATACGTTCTGATACATCTAACTTTACCTTATATTGATCAAATCTTCAGTTAATGAAAAGTGACTCACAGAGCAATCAATGCATTCCATTACTTGACAAGGCGACTCTGAGCTACAATTATGCAATAGCAGTTCAACCTGATGCTAATTGCAAATCTCAAAGTCGCGCGGATGCGGCTGCAACTTTGAATAGAGAGTTGTGTGGATGTTGAGAGATGTGAACTAGGCCTGCTGCTGATGATTCCTGATATTGGATGAAATGGCAGCTATTCAAGTCTGTTCCCTGTGAGAGATGTGAACTAGGCCTGCTGATTATTCCTGATATTGGATGAAATAGCAGCTATTCAGGTCTGTTCCCTGTGAGAGATGTGAACTAGGCCTGCTGCTGATGATTCCTGATATTGGATGAAATGGCAGCTATTCAGGTCTGTTCCCTGTGAGAGATGTGAACTAGGCCTGCTGCTGATGATTCCTGATATTGGATGAAATGGCAGCTATTCAGGTCTGTTCCCTGTGAGAGATGTGAACTAGGCCTGCTGATGATGATTCCTGATATTGGATGAAATAGCAGCTATTCAGGTCTGTTCCCTGTGAGAGATGTGAACTAGGCCTGCTGATTATTCCTGATATTGGATGAAATAGCAGCTATTCAGGTCTGTTCCCTGTGAGAGATGTGAACTAGGCCTGCTGCTGATGATTCCTGATATTGGATGAAATGTCAGCTATTCAGGTCTGTTCCCTGTGAGAGATGTGAACTACGCCTGCTGCTGATGATTCCTGATATTGGATGAAATGGCAGCTATTCAGGTCTGTTCCCTGTGAGAGATGTGAACTAGGCCTGCTGATGATTCCTGATATTGGATGAAATGGCAGCTATTCAGGTCTGTTCCCTGTGAGAGATGTGAACTAGGCCTGCTGATGATGATTCCTGATATTGGATGAAATGGCAGCTATTCAGGTCTGTTCCCTGTGAGAGATGTGAACTAGGCCTGCTGCTGATGATTCCTGATATTGGATGAAATGGCAGCTATTCAGGTCTGTTCCCTGTGAGAGATGTGAACTAGGCCTGCTGCTGATGATTCCTGATATTGGATGAAATGGCAGCTATTCAGGTCTGTTCCCTGTGAGAGATGTGAACTAGGCCTGCTGATGATTCCTGATATTGGATGAAATGAAAGCTATTCAGATCCGTTCCCCTTTTCAAAGGATGATGCAACTCAATATTCAATTATTCTATTTACATTGTGTTTGTGAAAGGTCTGCATTTATTAACTATTGCAGACCCACTGACTTGGATGACATGTCAGCCGCGTGTTAACAGCTATTTATTTGTCTGCGTGCATCTAATGTAGATATCCTATCACTTAATTTCACTTGTAAAGCAGATAATTGCCAGCGCGGGAGATGAAATTTACTCCAAAGCAATGGAAGGAGCATAATCTATGCAAATTATAAAGAACTGCAAGCATGCTTGAGAGGACATCAGTGGCAATGTAAAGACGAGGCTGCGTTAGCAGAGAGAGAGAATGCTCAAATGCGGTTTATGTTAAAATCAAGGCGGTCAGGATTACAATACACAGATATCATATTACAATGACTGACTGCTCTTGTCCTGCTTTAGTATAGACTAGATCTGAGAATAGATATTTTCACGATTGATGAAGCTAAATTTCTATTCAAACATTCCTGTTAATCATAGACATGTCAATCACAATCTGTCCTTGATCATCATAGACATGTCAATCACAATCTGTCCTTGATCATCATAGACATGTCAATCACAATCTGTCCTTCATCATCATAGACATGTCAATCACAATCTGTCCTTCATCATCATAGACATGTCAATCACAATCTGTCCTTCATCATCATAGACATGTCAATCACAATCTGTCCTTCATCATCATAGACATGTCAATCACAATCTGTCCTTCATCATCATAGACATGTCAATCACAATCTGTCCTTGATCATCATAGACATGTCAATCACAATCTGTCCTTCATCATCATAGACATGTCAATCACAATCTGTCCTTCATCATCATAGACATGTCAATCACAATCTGTCCTTCATCATCATAGACATGTCAATCACAATCTGTCCTTCATCATCATAGACATGTCAATCACAATCTGTCCTTCATCATCATAGACATGTCAATCACAATCTGTCCGTGATCATCATAGACATGTCAATCACAATCTGTCCTTGATCATCATAGACATGTCAATCACAATCTGTCCTTCATCATCATAGACATGTCAATCACAATCTGTCCTTGATCATCATAGACATGTCAATCACAATCTGTCCTTCATCATCATAGACATGTCAATCACAATCTGTCCTTCATCATCATAGACATGTCAATCACAATCTGTCCTTGATCATCATAGACATGTCAATCACAATCTGTCCTTCATCATCATAGACATGTCAATCACAATCTGTCCTTGATCATCGTAGACATGTCAATCACAATCTGTCCTTCATCATCATAGACATGTCAATCACAATCTGTCCTTGATCATCATAGACATGTCAATCACAATCTGTCCTTCATCATCATAGACATGTCAATCACAATCTGTCCTTCATCATCATAGACATGTCAATCACAATCTGTCCTTCATCATCATAGACATGTCAATCACAATCTGTCCTTGATCATCATAGACATGTCAATCACAATCTGTCCTTCATCATCATAGACATGTCAATCACAATCTGTCCTTCATCATCATAGACATGTCAATCACAATCTGTCCTTCATCATCATAGACATGTCAATCACAATCTGTTCTTCATCATCATAGACATGTCAATCACAATCTGTCCTTCATCATCATAGACATGTCAATCACAATCTGTCCTTGATCATCATAGACATGTCAATCACAATCTGTCCTTCATCATCATAGACATGTCAATCACAATCTGTCCTTGATCATCATAGACATGTCAATCACAATCTGTCCTTCATCATCATAGACATGTCAATCACATTCTGTCCTTCATCATCATAGACATGTCAATCACAATCTGTCCTTCATCATCATAGACATGTCAATCACAATCTGTCCTTCATCATCATAGACATGTCAATCACAATCTGTCCTTCATCATCATAGACATGTCAATCACAATCTGTCCTTGATCATCATAGACATGTCAATCACAATCTGTCCTTCATCATCATAGACATGTCAATCACGATCTGTCCTTCATCATCATAGACATGTCAATCACAATCTGTCCTTCATCATCATAGACATGTCAATCACAATCTGTCCGTGATCATCATAGACATGTCAATCACAATCTGTCCTTGATCATCATAGACATGTCAATCACAATCTGTCCTTCATCATCATAGACATGTCAATCACAATCTGTCCTTCATCATCATAGACATGTCAATCACAATCTGTCCTTGATCATCATAGACATATCAATCACAATCTGTCCGTGATCATCATAGACATGTCAATCACAATCTGTCCTTCATCATCATAGACATGTCAATCACAATCTGTCCTTGATCATCATAGACATGTCAATCACAATCTGTCCTTCATCATCATAGACATGTCAATCACAATCTGTCCTTCATCATCATAGACATGTCAATCACAATCTGTCCGTGATCATCATAGACATGTCAATCACAATCTGTCCTTGATCATCATAGCACGTCGTCAAATAAACTTCTCTACGAAACTCGTGCATGAGATTGCTTCATTATAATTGGCATAGATTGCGCTCCTTCTAGTGCATTGGAGTAAATATCATCTCCCGCGCGTGCAACAATCTGTTTACACGTCAAATAAAGCGATAGGATATCTACAATATATGCACCGAGACGAAGTAGTATTTAATGACTACCAACAGAAATGAACTTTGTATGCTAATTGCTTATCTCAGATATCTATCCGCACGCAATCCGTATCCGTACCCTGAGCAAAAAGCGGTCCAACAATCTAACCCACATTTCTCCTGATTCCTTTATCATGATATAAACCGGACTTTCCATGTCGTACTCGCAAATGAACTAATCGGACGCCTGAAACGTCTGATCAAGCATGAAAGACATCCGGAGCCGAAATCAGACTGTCCCTGTAACAACAGCAGTCCTTTCGTTGCGAAAAACGGACCACAACTGTTCTGCAAATGTTCAATGTCTTTCACTGTTGCGGTTTGTTTCATAAAGAAACAGTAGTTCCAACTAAAATCATTTGCAATTAAGCACTTGATCAACAGCCTGTTCGAACTTGTTTGACACTAAACAAGTTGATCACGTTTATAAGGTCATAACGTTTCTTCAAATAGAATTGGAAATCGCGTTCGAGGTAAACTTTGTGTCTCTCTGAGTCTACCATATTTACTTAACGAAATCAAGCGCAAATGTACTCAAGTATGCAAGCAAGCTTTTGTGGTTCGACTACCGAAGAAAGGAACTTCTGATGTGAAGAATACAATCAATCAGAAAAATATCATGAAAATGATCTCAATATTAAGGCTTCATTACATCCCACATATCTTACACACACTGAACGACGGGAAGATAATCAGGATGAGGGAAATATGGACATGCATGATCAGTTTCATCTCAGCAATTCTTGGCAGTCATAGACGCGATGTTTTGTCCTTTTATACTACACATCTTCAAGGCAGTTTTTAAACAATGCAAAATTGATTTCGAATAATCTCGGGTTTGATTTCAAAGATAGAAAAGACGAATTCAAAATATATTTCATGTACGAGTATAGTGAGTATTTTAACCGAAACTGGTGATAAACGGTGATCCTTATAAAACGCAAGCTACGTTTGTAAATCGTCCGAGAATCATAGAAGGAAGACACTGTGGTGAATAATGTGAGGAAGTAGCAGAGAATCGAATGGTGTGAACTCTTCAAACGCCAGAACGTGATTGACGCAAGATTCAGCGATGATATAGCGAAGAGGTGCGAAGTCAAGGAGAACTCATGCTGTCGAATTAATCGTAACAGGAACAATGGTGGATGAATTATTAATCGTCGCTTAGCGCACTTAAATAATACCCGTATTGCCTTCACTTATCCTAATAGCTTGAAATCTAGATTAATTAATAACTCGTCCCGAAAGTGTAATAATAGTAAAGGTGTGTATCGTATTTCTTGTAAGGATTGTTCTAAGTCGTATATAGGAGAAACTGGTAGGAGTTTTGATGTTCGGATGAAGGAGCACCGTCATGCAGTCAGCTCCTTCGACACTAATAATGCCCTTTCAGTTCATTCTTTTAGTAATAAACACTACCCTGATTTTGATAATTTTGTTGTTTTAAAAAGGAGTTCCGATGTTAGCATTCGTCGTGTTTTTGAATCCGCTTTTATTAGTTCTGACCCTAATTGTATGAATTTTAATTCCGGTTTTTCTTTCGTTGATCCTCTCACCTCAATCAGAGTTTTGTCGTCTATTTAATTTGCACCTTATTCTTAGTTCTCTGGTTTTCTGGCTAATTCTATTTCTATGTTTCGTTCTCTCTTATCTCTATGCCCTCATGTGCGTCTGTTTTTCACTTCTGTATGCGACCTTGAATTTTGAATTTTTGTATGTTACAGTGTCAATACAATCATGTTTCACATCCAGTTTGTCTTGATAATGGTCGCAGTGCTGTCGACCGAAACGCGTCGATAATAAACATTCTTATTATAAAGTGTGGTTTTCTGGCTATTTCTATGTTTCGTTCTCTCTTATCTCTATGCCCTCATGTGCGTCTGTTTTTCACTTCTGTATGCGACCTTGAATTTTGAATTTTTGTATGTTACAGTGTCAATACAATCATGTTTCACATCCAGTTTGTCTTGATAATGGTCGCAGTGCTGTCGACCGAAACGCGTCGATAATAAACATTCTTATTATAAAGTGCGGTTTTCTGGCTATTTCTATGTTTCGTTCTCTCTAATCTGTATGCCCTCATGTGTGTCTGTTTTTCACTTCTGTATGCGACCTTGAATTTTGAATTTTTGTATGTTACAGTGTCAATACAATCATGTTTCACATCCAGTTTGTCTTGATAATGGTCGCAGTGCTGTCGACTGAAACGCGTCGATAATAAACATTCTTATTATAAAGTGCGGTTTTCTGGCTATTTCTATGTTTCGTTCTCTCTTATCTCTATGCCCTCATGTGTGTCTGTTTTTCACTTCTGTATGCGACCTTGAATTTTGAATTTTTGTATGTTACAGTGTCAATACAATCATGTTTCACATCCAGTTTGTCTTGATAATGGTCGCAGTGCTGTCGACCGAAACGCGTCGATAATAAACATTCTTATTATAAAGTGCGGTTTTCTGGCTATTTCTATGTTTCGTTCTCTCTAATCTGTATGCCCTCATGTGTGTCTGTTTTTCACTTCTGTATGCGACCTTGAATTTTGAATTTTTGTATGTTACAGTGTCAATACAATCATGTTTCACATCCAGTTTGTCTTGATAATGGTCGCAGTGCTGTCCACCGAAACGCGTCGATAATAAACATTCTTATTATAAAGTGTGGTTTTCCTGCATCAATGGTGGATACGTTATTGCACAATTTAGCTGAAAATTCTCAATTCACCTTGATGAAATGACTCAGAATATTTGAGGTGAATTTGTCAACGCCGTTTATCTGCAAATCTACCTGTAAAGGCCGCTTGATCAGCAGTGTTGAATGCTCACTTCCAATTTGTACTGATGTTGAGCAGATGATCTGATATCATATAAATCAACTTTCATTGTTTGAAACATTGCCAATGATATTTTGAACTCATATTTAATGAAAAGTCCATATTGATAGTTCGGTGTTTAAATCACAATGGTTTAAACTGATTACCAAAAATTCGAAGCTCTTCAGCTTCCTACATAGCTTTTAAACAAACATTTGGGAAAGTCAAGTCAAAAATATCATCATGTGTGGATGATACACGCAAAATACAAGTATCGGCCATTTGCATGCCATATCTATCATTAACTTTTAAACCCTTCACTGGTCTCATGATTCCAATTGAATTACCGACCATTTAATGCTCATTAAGGAAGCTCAGTGACTTTTCCTAACATTAGATCAACTTTGTAGAACTGCACCCTCTCTGATATAATGTACGTAATTGTTTGGCCATTCCTGGATATAATATAGCATGTGAAAAATAACCTCTGGCTTTCTCAGGAATAAAAAAAAAACCGGAAGTGCAAGACCGGGGAAGGTATTGAACAGTGCTACAGTAAATTTGTTATTTATAAGATTACTTGTTTGATTTCTAAGCATTGTTATATAGGTGAAACATCTCGTACCATTAAGGCAAAACTCAATGAGCATACAACCTCAAGTTCATCAAAATTCTTTCAGCATGCTGAAGAACACAACACCAATATCCGAAATTGTTTATCTTGGAAGATCCTAAAGAGTGAACGCAACAATGCCAAGAGAAAATCCTTAGAGGCCATTTTCATACATAATGAGAATAATTTGATTAATGGTTGCTGCGGCGATATATTATTACCTTTTTTTGAGATAAATTCATTTTTGTATTTCCTTTTATATAAGCTTTTAATACTTTTCTAATATTTTTGTGAATTATACTTTCTTGTATTCCACAAATTGATAAACAGTGTTTACTATAGATAATTATAGTTGTTTGTTAATTTTTAAGCCGCTGGTCGGCCTTCAATTGTCTTACCATAGTTAGCTTTGTATCTTCATTTCATAGTTCATGCATGTTTTTCTTATCTTTGTCTGTAGTTGATGAGCTGTTCGAAATATCTAAGTAATAATTTTGAATATTGATTTACGGCTGTAAAACATCTGTGCATTCTATTGAATACCCTGTTGAAGGAATACGAAAGCTTGGTATCTCTGAAATTTGTTTTTTTGCACCCTCTCGTTTTGCGGCTGTCATTGATTTATCACATGAAGTGATTGCCCATGTTGGTCACACGTAGTGCTATCGGGTCTGAGAGACCCAGTGATCTTCTAACTTTCAATGCATATTCAGATTTCGAGGTAGGACTTGACAGGCTTAATTTGACATAGTGAGTTCACATAATAATATACTGAATAATCAATCAACTCCCATGAACATGATTGAGTATTTAAAGATAGGCCGACTAAAATTCTAAGCCCATGCATGTATAATGTCCATTTAGGGGAAGAAGAAAGGAAATCTGAAGCACCCTAAGCACAATCGCAATGTCTATGGGGCAAGTAAGTTTACAGGAATTTCATTCCTTGCTGTGCAAGAGCAATTGATGACCCGTCACGAGAATACGACTCCGGATACAATTCCAAGCTTCTTGCCAAATTAATGTTGTTTCAATTATTGCAGGCGCACTAACTTAGGCGATTTATCAGTAGTGTGTTTAAAGTGATAGTTAATGAATGCCTGCAAACTTTAAATAGGGAGCTGTGTCGATGTTGAGAGAACTAGGTGTGAACTAGGCCTGCTAATGATTCCTAATATTGAATGAAATGGCAGCTATTCAGGTCTGCTGCCATTTTTCAATTGAGGATGTAGCTCAACATTTAATTATTTTATTTACGGAGGCGTGCATGCTTTCCATCAGAATGTTCGCAAGCATGGCTAGTTCCAAGAGACGCACTCTCAGATGGCCATTGGCGCTACTCTGAATGTGGTGGATTCCGCCTAAAACTCTTTCGGTATTTTGTGGATGTTTGTCTTCACGGACAACGACTCTTTATGATACACTTGACAGTCAACTTATAGACATTCTAAAGCAGGTAGGTGACCGATGAGAAGAAATCAATCGTTTCGAGTCAGCTTCAAGACCACTTCTCATTGGAAAAGGAATATGCGTCACGTGCGGATACAAACCTGATTTAAAAGGCTGTCATGTTTATCGTAAATGCAATTCATCTGTGTGCTTGGATTTTTTTTTCATTCACAAGTTTCATTCCTTGTAATAACTGCAGCTCAACTGACATTAGATTCAACATGACTAACTTGAATTTTACGCTTTTCAGTAGGCCAATGCAGTGCTACGCATGGTGAAGATTTGAGATTCCAACAGTCGCCATAAGTTCTGTACTGTTTATTATTTGCTGAGTTTCAATTCATCTGTAAGTTTATAGTCTTATTTCATTCATGCCAGATAATAATCTGAATCACAGCATTTGTGTAACTAAAATGCGTAGCGGCTTTAAGGGTTTAGAAAATATTTATTTTGGGTATTGCTATGACATACAAATAGCCGCAATTTATTGACTTAAATGTAGTAAATGCTTATTATACAACCTAAATATTAGCTGAAACATTTTCTCTGATCAGCACTTTCATCTTTTAACGAAACTGATGTGAAGGAATTGGAGCTTGAGCTAAACTAAAAAGCAGTAGATCGAAATAATGCCTCATTGTTCCAACTTTCATTGGATCCGGATTGTGTGAAATCCGCAGACATATTCAATTGGTAATTTATTCGCGACGACTTTCGGACGGCTTTCTTCAGGCGAAGATGTCATTCCTGCTTCGACGCCTGCCAATCAATTCATGATCAAAATTGAGAATGCGCGCGCTATTCTGCTCGAATTTTTGATAAAGGATTAATCATTCGATTACATCAAATTTACTTCTGTGATAAGAAGATTTTTGATTTGTACATTTTTATTTTGAAAAATTCACTTCCATTTTCCCGCTGAAAATTAATTTCAAATCAAATTCATCTGGGAAATTTGAGCAATGTCTATTGACAAAGTTTGAATGCCATAAACATAGTGATGTAATTTGCGGCGTCTGATATCTTCATCTCAGATCATGCTCAGATGTCAAAGTCAATGACATAAATACAGGTGTTTGTGATGGCAAATCAAGAAGTCTATGAACAAATCCTTGAAATCCAAAGCCAAAAGCAGGGAACAATGAAGCTATATACACCAAAAAGGGTGGTATTGAAGAGATAGACGGAGCATGGTACAATAGCTATGGTATACCGGTTATCACCAGATAACAACAGGAAAATAAAATACAATTATGAAACACATTCATCACTAATTGACAGCAGTGAGAGCATGTGAAAGCAATAAAACCGTTTTGCACCATCGCAAAATCATGGAAAATTTGCCTTGCATATAACTACTTTAGATGTCAGAAACTATTGTCGGTCGACAGTAGTACTGTAATGATGAAAAGATTTGGTTTCTAGCTACTGGAGAAGTGCACGAAGAAATGCAGCCGCGTTCGGTTGGCCAAATGGAACGCAGAGAAGTGGATTTACTCATCGACAGCTGATGATACACGACCAAGTTTACAGCATTGAAAATTAGCTATCACCCTAATGAACGGAAGAATTCGTTATCAGATGGACACATGCTGCTTTTTCAAGCAATTTCAACGACGAATCCGAAAAACGTACGAAGAGATCAATAGCCTACTAGGGGCGAAGGTTAATTTTTTTGGTTCATCTATACTTAGATTTAATACGAGTAGTAGAGGTGGGCTATAAAATCGAAGTATTTCAAATCGCTTTCAACACCAGCTCATTTTGTAAAGCTGACTTCTGAGCACTATGGCACTAATTTTTTCAAAATTGACCAAAAAATGAGTAGGTGCGGCGCATTTAAAAACGGTAAAGTTACTAAAAATAGCCACATAATGACCAATGTGAAAGGGTTTATTACTTACACCAGACTTATGGAGAGTCGAAATTCAATAAAAAAAGACACAAAGCATCAGTCACAAACAAATTATCAGTCATAAACGTCAAAACCTGTTTGCTAGGGTCAAATACTCCTATAATAACTTATGTGATCATCTGAACATTGTTCACATTCTGAAATGTGGTGTGCTTAAGATATCTCCATCTCATCATGTCATTGATTGGGTCACACCGTTCAATGTGCTCTGCTGTAAATTATCCATCCGTGTGGGCTGATACAGTTTCCTGTTGTGTCTACATTCCACTCGGCAAAACAAGGTTCCTCTTGTCCAAAATAGTCTTCTCACAAGGTGTTCCTGAAACTCAGTTTTTGATGAAACTGTCATAGGGAAAGTCATAAAGCTAAATTTATTTGATGTCGTAGGAACTACCTTAGCAACATCTAAAATCCATGCGCCTAAAAATTATTGCTTGGAAATTAATTGCCACTTGCGGTATAGTGGAAGTATGTGGAGGTAGACTTAAGTAGGCCTATTTAACATCATGTCATTTCATCTCATTGTAAATATCATTTTCAAATTTTCAAATTATTCGCGGATGAATGCTTCGATATGCTACTTCAATTCACAATTTAAGCTTGACATCTTGTCTCTTCTCTGTTTCATCAGATCAATAGTGATTTAGGTGCCTCCCACGCCTTGCATTTGTGCACCAACATGAATCAGATATATTCTTCAGCTTTCATGCCAATGATACACAACCTCGAGGCGATTACTTGAAAGAAAATATTTCCATTGCTGCTTTTGATTTTTCGCAGTGCTTCTCGTTGCTATGTGTGGCTCTATTTTTTATATTAGGCTACCGATATAATCCTTAAAATTTCGATAAGCGCCTATTTTAAGGTCATTTACAAATTTATTACTTCACACCGAGCAAAAATTCATAGATCGCATTCTTCTGGATGATCTACTTCGATGATCTGCATTTTTGCAACAGAAACATGCGTTTTAAATGTTGCCGCGAATGTTCTTGCCATTGGAATATCACTTCTAGTCTCTCACTTGGACAGGGTTTCGGAACGATTTTAACCACAAACCTATAATAGGCCTACATATGCGTGTATCTTCACGGAATTTGAAGCAAGCATAATTTTGATTTCAGAAACTAGATTTTATCAACTATGATACAGTAATTTAATATTGTACGGAGGTTGAAAAATTCCTGTACCGACATGCACACGGGCATCAGCTGAGGTATCTACAGAAAATGAAAATGGTAACCCGAGGGGCTGAAATTTTAGGAATTTTGGGACCCATTCACATAATTATTCAAAGAAAGCACGAATGAAACTAATTCATATGCTAGGAATCCGCAGATCAATCTATAGTCAACCAAATTAAAGTCGCAGCTCCTTCCTGTTGAAGCCATTGCTTGGTGCGAACTGTCGCACAATACATCAAACGTGAAAACTTGGACAGAGTGACTTACCATGTTTGTTTTCGTCCGCACCTACTCAATTTTGCACAGATTTCAAGAAAAAATAGTACCAAAATGATCAGGAGACACTAATGAATGAAATAAGCTGTTGTTGAAGTGGATTTGAACATGTGACATTTTTTCGATCCTGTATAGCCCACTTCTAAAATGCAGTCGCACTTCTAAATAATAAAAAAAATGCAGTCGCTTAAAAACTCATTCTACAAAAATATAATAAAATAGAATCGGAAAAATGATCTAAAATCTCATTTTGTCTCTGAATTGACCACCATGACAGGGACCGCTGTTGGATGACTGTCATCTCTTGAGGCACAGCCGTGAAAGGGCGAAGCTGATGGACTTGTACTAGTGCCTGCTACTTCATCGGCGTAGGCGATATTCGTTTCTAGCGAATGTAGATGTGCGATTCTTTTCACATTCTCCAAATTAAAAAATCGTAGACAGAGAGAGAGAGAGAGAGAGAACTGGCATGCTGCACCTGTCACGCAGACATTCAAATGTGTTTCATCCCTTGTTGAGCGTGGCATGAAAGAGCATGAGCCCGACTAAATAATTATCCTCAAGCGCAAGCTTGTAATCGTGATGGTTGCCATCCATATCTCAAGCATAGAGCATCTCTGAAAGTAGTTCTATCAATAGAGAAGCAGTGTTTTTGATTGGGAAGAGCAGGAAACTGCGATGGTTCGCCGGTTTCACAGGATACAATTCTTAGATATTTTTGATTCCCGTTGAGTATAGTGTGCGTTTCTTTGGCAATTTCTGCTTGCTTCTTCCTGCGTTCTAACCTCATTGCTAATTTGGCATCCGCTAGTTGTCCACGCGGCCTTATGGAAGGTGCTTGACGATTTCGGGGTACCAAAACATCTAATATGGCTATTAAATTAATTATGTGAAAATGCCAGCGGCGTGGTGAGTGTTCATAATTGACGATCAGAACCATTTAAGTTTGGGAAAGGTGTCAGACAAGGCTGTCTCATATCACCACTCCTCTTCAACGCAATTGGCGAGAAGATCATGAGAGAAGTTGGGAGAAAACTTTCAGGAAGAGCGGGTAAAGTTGTTGGAGGGAGATCGATTTGGAACATCAGATACGCCGAGGACACAACTTTGATAGGGAATACGAAGGAGGAATTGAAAGGCATGGCAGATTATCTTAAGGCTGTGAGTGAAATACATGGATCAGCGTTGAATATTGAGAAAACAAGCTCATGATAAAGATGATTAAGACAGCACATGATAAAGGAAACATCGTAATTGGAGAAGATAAGATCGACAATGTCAGTAAATTCAAGTTTCTGGGATCATACATCAATCCCGATGGAAACAGTAAGACATCAGACTGAGTGTAGCCAGAAGAGCGACAGTAGATCTAATAGAAGTATGGAAAGCAAGTAATCTGAGCCTCAAGAAGAAAGTCAGATTACCGAAATTCCTGGTCTGAAGCATAGCGTCCTACGGCTCAGAAAGTTGGACACTCAAGAAGAAAGAAGAAAAAGTGATCGAAGTTTTTGAGCTGCGGCTATGGAGAAGAGTCTTACGACTGAGCTGGACACAGAAAAAAATTAATATGTGAGACAGTACGCGTATCAGAGGGAGGACTCCTCGCGAAAATAAAAGAAAGAAAAATGAAGAAATATGACCACCGGAAGAGATGAGGAGGGAGTCTGGATTAGATTGAATAGATCTCTGAAATGGAAGGGAAACCCCACAGAAGGAAAAAGGAACTGATCTATGTAGACTTGCTAGAATTTCTAGATAATAAGTTTAGATACTATGTTGTGCAAAATACTATAAGTTATGTTATCTAATGAAAATTGAGGATGCAACAACCTGCAAGCCAACACGGTATGCTACAAACTTGAGTAGATGATGCATCACTCTTGACAGAAGGATGACAGGAGCAGGCAGTCAAAAAAGTTGACAGATTTTCGAAATAGGATAAGCCCTGAAAAATGAATCAAATCTTAACAAGACTGTTAAATCAATCTAATCGAGGAAATGGGAATCGAAAGTGAATTTTCTTCACAGTAGAACTTACAGATATGTACAATGTGCATGTACAACCAGCATGCTTGAAATAATAAACAAACGGACCGCGAGAGTTTCATATATTTGGTCTTTGAAGCTAGACTAATTTCTTTCATGTTCAGAAACACAGTAAATTTCTGATACTATGTCTCAGAAAGATAAAGAAGCAAACCTCAGAACTTTGGTGAACATCTTATTTGATATAAAGTTAGAAGATATCGTTCATGACACAATAGCTCACTCAATTGCAGGTAAAAACAACAAGAATTTGTTTCCTTGATGTGTTGCAGAAAGACCCTTAGCACATTTCAACTAAAAACCGTGTTTTGATATCTGCAAGAAGGTATTAACAAATTTCATTTTGGTCTAATCTGAAAAACAGAAAATTCAAACGGCAATATGAATAGGTTCTTCGAAGCATGTGTATGGCAGACAACGTAATCACTGATTTGTATTAGAAATGTAGACTCCAAAAAGCTGGAATCCAATAAATTAATAAACTAGGAATAATTGCTTTGCTGATCTAGAAAAAACAAGCAAGTTACTCAAGAAAAGAAATGATCGCTGCAGACTCCGTTTGGACACAGAATCTCTGAATGCCTCAAAACCACGTGGGTCGTCAGCTGTACAAATTTAAAATTAGCGGTTTATGAAACTGTATTATATTTTTATTGTACTATAAATGCGAGGAAATCATGGAAAATTACTGAAGAATCACGAAAGAATCAGAGAGCAGAAAACGCTTGCGACCAAACTCGAAGAGTATTGTGATAAAAAGACATAACAATTCCTTTACTTGCTACTTTGACAAGAATAATTTCTCACTTGAGTGTGATTATCTTCCATTGAAATGAAGAATTGTTCGACACAAAAATCTTTCCGTGGCTTGCTTGGTTCCCCTAAATTCCAAGTCATTACTTGGGCTATTCGTTGCGCTATTCAAAAAACATCCCAGGAAGCAACCTTTGCATGTCATGGAAAACGGGAAAGATGTAAAAAATTTTTCCATGATTTTGTAATTTCATGTGGAAGCTTGATGAAGGACGATCAATCACAGTCACAATTTACACATGAAAATTGTGTATTTGATTCGTTCATTATTATTTGTACAGAAAAAAACCAACCACAAGAACGCAACCTATTCGTACAACGTTTCGGATGAATTTAATTATCCTACTTCTCATATTTGTCAACAACAAATTCGATGTCAATATCCTTAAAGGAAAAATTATTTGAATGTTAATGTCAATGCTATGGGTCACCAACACATGCTTGAAACCTTGTCATTTTAGATAGTTAAGAGTGGTTAAGAGCATAAAAATCGCAGATAATTTATGTTCTTTATTCACATGAACTCTTATACTTTAAAGCTTCTCTGTGTTGAAATAATTTACCTAGTAACGTGTGGATTTGTTGATAATTTTCTTGTGAAAATATTCATATGATCTTTTCTGCGTCGAATGGCTGACTTAGCAGAACCTGACTATGGTGTTGCCTTCTACCGCTCGAAGGATGCATTAAAGAATTTTTGTATTCGGTAAATATCTGCCATGAACAACACTGTCATTAACGAAATTCAAATTCTCAATTTGCAATTAAATATCATTTCCATTGGCGGTTGATATTTTCGGGACTTTTTTGCTTTGGCTCAATGTGGTTTGCCTGTATTGATCAGTTATCATTCATTATCAGACTTCCATCTCCACTAAGGATTCAGCGATCTGTTCTGATGAAGCATCAGGGTCGCAAGCCGTACTTGTCAATTTCTCTTAGATTCTCAAACTTGTTAATAGCCGCTTTTGCTCTTGCCGCCTTGTTAATAGTCTACTTCTATTGTAGTCTGATAGGAAAATAAGAAGCCCAGCGTCTCGTGTGAACTCTCACTCTTCACTAATTGTTCAGCACCCCTTTGTTGTGCGCACTAAAAGGTCTCATAGTCTCTTTACTTTCACTGATAAGTGATGTCATAGTTTGTGAGACGGTAGCAAGATGATGGTGACGTCATTTATGGGAGACTGATTCAATGCTACATTTAATTCAGGGAACCATGCACACACAACGCGGCAGAAAATCTCAAAGGACCTATAGCTAGGTTTTCGGTAATAGTTACATGCGATGCCTTTTTCTTGGTTAATACAAATTGCCTGACGCAGCATGAAGCTCAAAACTCGTCAAACTGACCTGAGAGACAAGGCCAAAGTAATACGCCAAACATTAAGTAAAATTACATATACCCAAGTTAACGAAAAGATGAGACTGCGATTACCGAAGACAGAAATCACGGCCCTAGCAGTAAATCAACGATCCGATTTCGACTTAACATGTCTTATGTAATAATTCTGATAAACTGTGTCAAAAATGAAATCCGAACAGACATCGTTCTTCTATTGCATGACACGATGTTATGTTCTTTAGTGTACTTTCGCTTCTAATTTCTTTTCTGTGCGGACCATCGAACACACTCATTATTGAGTAATGACGAATGTCTTGAATTGATGAATAGATACCGACAACGTCGCAGATTTTATTGACGTACATGCATATGTAATGCCAACGCTTGATACAACATGTCATCTGATACGAATGTGATCTTACGAGGAACAATATAATCTTTCACACGAATTTTTCTACAATTGAAATTTTATGTACTTGTTACTTGATTACCTGATGTAGGTAAAGGCCTACTTCCTCATTCTTTTGCTTGATGGGCAAATACAAGTAAGTAGCAGGAAAAGAGTCAAGCTTGAAAATTGTAAAATCCAGTTGACTGAAAGCTGAAAGGGAATTTCTAGGCATTGCAAAACTTGAGGCGTACTTCTTCCTGAACGATCATAGTTGTGTTCTCTTCGCGTGGTCACTAGGCCTAGTGCTTTGTTTCCGGCATTGAAACGACGATTCAAGAGCACTTGTGTTACAATGTATCATTCAAATTACGCACTCTCGAAACCTGGTGAGCAGTTATAATACATCCGGCATAAAACTGTATTATCCTGTGAAACCTCATATTGCTGCAATTTTTAAATATATCTTGGCAATGTGGAGGACATCAATGAAATTGGTTTGTATTAGAGAGGTATGAGGGACTCATGCATATCTAGGTCCATGCGGAACAAAATAAGCAGTGTGTTCAGTGCTTCGTATTATCAGAACAATTCAACCTCCAAGAATCTCTGTCGGTCTGTTTATGTCAATAGCTCTTAAGGTTTTAGAGAAAGTTGATTATTAACTCTACTGTAATAGCGACTGTAAATCCGCTATTAATATCCTACTCTATGTCTGATATCATTTTGAATGGTTAGGAATCGAAAAGCATGTCAGCATTGCTCATGATTTGGTTATTAGGTCATGACTTTTTTGGTCATAAAGTTCAAGTGGAGCAAATTTGAATAAGTGTGCTGAGTTTTAAGCTGCGATATAAGACCTTTAGGTACGAATAAGCAGACCCTGACCAACCAGCGGCTGAACCATAGGATGTGCCGGGCTTAGGGTGTGGCACCCCTCCGCCTCTAAGAGGGTTGCATATACCCGTAAAAATTCAGTGACGAGGCGAGTAAGAGTCGCCTCTAAATAAGCTCTGCCATGATACTCCGGGCAGAAGAGCCCGCTAGCCCAGTAAGGCAATCTTCTAGTGTTAGTGACACGAACAATCACTCTCTTCCAACTTGTCATGAGGCAGCACGGATGAATACGGCTTACAAAACCAACATGAATTATGTCCAACCATCGTATCTCGGATCAGAGGGGTACCTCCGGACCCTTGCCGATCGATCAGGAGGGCACACCAGCAGCGTCGGACTGGTGTTACAGATGCGACCAAGGGATCACATTTGCTGCCTCGGACTGTGATACATGCGACTAGAGGAAATTGAAACTCAAAAAGAATCTTCATCATTTGCACCTATAGCCCAAGGACGATCAATGATCTGAAGTCCCACTCACTAGAAACCATGCTTCATGAACTCAGCACCGTCAAATGGGATGTATATAATCAGCTTATCTGAAACAAAAGTTTGCGCGAGCAAAATCGAAATGCACGAAACGACAGGCCACAAACTATTCTTCGCAGGAAATGACATTAGCAGGTTAAACGGAGCAGGCTACCTTGTCAACAAAACGTGTCCACCGCTGGTGGAAAATACCAGCCAATTTCTGACAGACTTGCTCTCCTAACCCTGAAATGAAAATTCACGAAGCTTCATTTCATCCAATGCTACCACCCAACACCTACTCATCCTAATGAAGAAATCACAGCACTTCACGACTACATTCAATCAATCGTAGACAACATCCCACGAAGCTTATAATTATGGGCGACTTCAATCGTAAAGTGGGTCAACTACACACAGCCTTCCCATCCATAATAGGCAAATATGCACCTAGAATCGGAGATACAAGGGGCGAATTACTAGCTGAGTTCTGCATAAGAAATGGGCTAGTTCATTCTAATGCATTGTTGAAAAAGAATAGGCTCTACACATGGACATCTTCTGATAATAGAACCAAGAACCTAGTCGACTTCATCCTTACACTCAAGCCCTCACCCCGACAACAACTCCTCGATATCTGACCATCGCATGTTACGGGCAAAAATTAGATCGAGCTTTTACTGGTCTAAGAAGCAAACATCAATTACTAAATATGATACCAATTTCCTGACTGAACAGTTCGAAACAGTTTTGAAAAATCGCTTCTCGAGTTTACAAACAGAAACCGAACTTGGAAATATTTTCAATGTTGTGTGTGAAGGAATCAATGATACCGCGAAAAAAAGTCTTCCTGGAAGACATCTTAACATTCCCGAGTGAATGTCAACCAAAACAAAAGAAGCGATCGCGAGCAAACAGAGAATTAGAAAAGAAATCGGACTTTTTTCAACTCAATATAAAATTGCCAAAGCAGAATCCAAAAAGCTAGTCAAAAAAAACAAACTAAAACAAATCGAAGAAAAGATTGAAAAGCTCAATAATCTGCCACCTCATGGACTCTACCATACTGTCTTGTAGAAGATAAAAACCAAACCAAAATCCATCAGTGGGACATAAAAGATGACCATAGTAATATCTTAACCAATTAAGGGATGTTCTCGAACGTTGGGCAAAGTTCTACGAAGACTTTGACAATATATATTCTGAATTCCTAAAAGCTGGCGGCGAACAATGGTCAATGCCCTGTTACAGTTATTCAATGCTATCCTCTCAACATTGAAAGTGCCTCAAACTTTCAAAGAGGCTCTCATAGTTGTCATTTACAAGAAGAGCAGCAGACCAGACTACAGCAATTACCGTCCTATAAGCCTTTTGAGTCAGGTACACAATTTGTTCATGAAAGTCATAGCTGAACGAGTCAAAAGAGATCTATATGCATCCATCCCAAAAACACAAGTTGCCTATCAACCAGGAAGAGGAACTATCGAACAAACATTTGCCTTACAACATCTAATTGAGAAATCCATCGAACTCAATTGTCCAGTACATGTAGCATTCCTAGATTTTGCAAAAGCTTTTGACAGCATTAAACTCCCTAACCTGTGGAACCTACTCGACAAAACCAACATAAATAAGAAACATATCAATCTTCTGAAATCAACATATGAAAACTCAAAAGCCATCATCAAAACAGATGTCGGAACATCACGACATGTAGATATCCTCAAAGGTGTAAAACAAGGAGAAGTTTTGTCTGGCATTCTGTTTTGCATTGCAATTGCAGCCCTAATCCAACAAAACGAGAGTGAATGTCAATCCGGCCACCCAATAGGTGGAAGCCTACTCTCAAATCTAAGTTATGCCGACGATTTTACTGCCCTCAGTTGCTCACGCTTTGACCTGCAACGTCCTTGACTCCTTGTCAATGTATCTAGAACGAAGTGTATGACAACAGATAAACTTAACTCCATACTTCACCTGACCATCTACAGGAAAACAATCGAAGAAGTCTCAGTATTCACGTATCTTGGACACAAACTCTCTTCCAAGAACGACAGCATGATTCCACTTCAACACATGATTGGACTAGAATGGGCTGCCTTCCATAAAGGCAAAGCAATACTCATCCAAGCGAATCTCTTACGACCTCAAGTCCAAAATTCTTGCCACCTACATCATGCCTGTTGTATTGTACGGTTTAGTATGCATAAATTGGACCTCAAGATCTAACTCTCAAGAAACAAACAGCCTTCCAAAATCCTATGATGAGACTCATGGCCAACCACAGATCATCAGATCATACACGAATTGAAACTCTCATCACCAAACTCACACCTATCACATCTACAGTGAAATGAAAAGAAAACTCTATGGCCACACCAAAAGAGCAACTTTGAGAGTAAGCCGAATCTGCTTCTGTTTCTCTATTCACATATATTCCAGTCGATGAAACTATTCAGATGGCAGCGGATTTAGTTTATAGAGAAAACTCTTCCAATAAACCTAAATACGGTAGAGATGTCTTTATAAAACTATGTAAATTTGCTACTCAAGGACATTTCCTTTTTGATAATAAAATATTCAAACAGGTTGATGGTGTTAGCATGGGTTCACCCCTTGCACCCACTTTAGCTAATCTTTTCCTCTCTGAAATGGAACGAAATTGGCATAATGAGGAGTGTAGTCCCATATATTACTATAGATATGTTGATGACTGCATATGTATTTTTGATGACATTAGTAAAGTTGAGTGCTTTAAACAATTTTTGAATCAAGAGCCCCCCCCCCAGAACCCGAATTTAGAATTTACCTCTGAAGTTGTAGGTAAAAATATTTCATTTTTGGACGTAAACATAAATATGACCAATACTGTAGAAACTAGTGTTTTTCGTAAAGTTACCGTTTTTTCGTAAAGATAAAGTTTTACTGGCCTTTTACTAAATTTTGAAGCGAATTGCCCTAAACAATGGTAGTCTGGCCTAGTATTAGGTATGATTAATCGTGCGTATATTATATCGAGTACTTGGAACATTTTCCATGATGAGATTCAAAAATACTACACATTTTTAAAAGTAAAGATACACTGCTGCATGCAAGGCTTGTAATAGTTGAAGGAATGAATCGTGACAGTGAAACAAGGATTGTCTTTTCACTCGGTGATTTAGTAGAGAAGACAAGCCTTCCTAGCCTCGATCACACCTACGCGCCAAAGGTCACATCAGGGACAAAAATGAAATATTAGTTTGTTTGAGAACATTACCTCTTACCCTCACGTTAATCGTGTGTGATGGCTCCTCTAAAGCGCATATTAAAATCGAAAGTGTACTCATATTTTTTGGAGAAGGATGGGAGATTTTCCTGCCTGGTAGAGACTGGAGAAAAACCGTGTGAAGCACACATCAACAAGATGGGAGGAGCCGAGTCGCATGCACCCAACTGAAAGCGACATTTGATAAACTTTCATCGAAAATGATTGACGATTGATACAGCAATGATCACTAAAGATAGGTTCAGTTAATTAAACCTATAATGATCTATGATGTTGGCTACCAGTTAATTTTTCAAAAAAGTGGGCTTTATATACTTGCCACCCGGAGTCGGAGTTCTATCAAAATGATAGGACTCCGCATCCCTGGTTTATATGCATTCTAACACAGTGGCACTCCATATACATCCTCTCAGAATCATAGATCTGAGGATGGCATAGATTTCTTTTGGAGCTTTGTATTATAGAAGTGGCTAATTGGAGGGCACTTTGTACATTTTGCTCCTATTCCACTAACAGTGCCAAAAGACCCTTATCACTGTTTAACATATCTTAACTTTGACATCGACTGCAACAATATCAATATCATCCTGAAATTTAGAACGAAAATCATAAATTAGTTGTTGTCACAGGAAGTTATAATAATAGATTGAAGTATGAAGAACGTCTCTGTGAGCTATGTAATGATTCAAAAGTGGAAACTTTGCATCACTTTATGATTGAATGTTCCACGTATAAGAAAATACGACAAGAAGTGGCACTAGTGCTATGTTATTACAACAGTATAACTGAGTTTCATTAATTAATGAATAACCTGACTCCAAAAATATAAAGCCCATCGCTAAGTTTCCACAGAAAGCTATCAACATGCTATTGATATCCAAAGAAAATAACTAATATACATAGAAAAAAGGATCAATGGTTGGTTCTTTACCCTCTCCTTCCTTCATTACAATTGTATTTTTACTGACCACACGCAATCTTTTCCACGAATGTGCTCCAACATGTTCAAATGTATTACTGTTTTCCAAAAGAAAATATGGAAATAATAACTTATTTTATCATCCAAATCTCAATTTCTACCGACCAGATAATTAAAATAGCGCATCATTCACTTTCAGAGTACGATTTAAAAAGGTCACATCCAGTTTTACGGCAGATGATGATAAAAGTAAATCGAAAAATCCGGATGAGGAAATTCATGTATTCGATTGGCAGAAAAAAGTGTTCAGTTTGGTAAGTGGTATTACAGATTCATGACTGTATAGGACATCATGTTTTTCAGGAGTTTATCGTTTTCTTAATTGAATCACCGAATATAGAAAAATCACCGATTGTCTTGTCTCTCCTTATATATATTTATGCTCAGATAATGTATGTGGACAATTCTTGGCCGTTGTCCCTTTCCTGATGCGGTGATGGAATTGGAAGCATCTGATTTCCTCAGTATTCTCATTGTAAAGTCCTTAACGACTTGATTTCATGTTTTAGAGTGAGCGCAGTCGATACGCTGATAAAGAAAATTGTATCACAGTGCTGGACAACAAGTATCACGATGAAATACAAAGAATACGACAGAAGAATCGTGGTTTCCCTACCAGGAGGTTGTTTTGTTACACTGATGATGACGACTTTGTGAAAGGACAGCAGGTTAGTCTTCATTGTATGGTGGAATTCTGTCTCTTTAGAAAGCAAATTCATCGGAAGACATGGCAAAACTTTTAGTTTTCGCAAATTAAGGATATTCATAATTTCAATTATTGACAAATATTTCTGATTTAATGATTAGATGTCTCCGATGGGCATATCGGTTAACAACAAATTATAGCAAGGAATGCAATAAGTTAATGTATAATTTATCTTACAATATATTTCAGTCGCAGACATCTTATCTTTCGATTTAATGAAGATCTTATTTAATACATTAAAATACTCAATGACATAGCGGCACATATGACTGAGGGACCTACTACAAGAAGGTTGCATAAAACAGCCATAACGACAGAGTCGGTTGTGATTATTAAAGACTAAGAATCAGCATCATCATAATCAGGGTGTGTTTGAGTTTTTTTACACAAATAGCAATCAAGAAACTGCTCCTGTATGCTCTCGTTTTGAGACTTATTGTTATCAGAAGAAGTACGGATGCAATAAAGGAGCAACAGATTATTATTTCAAGATTATCAGAGGTTAGAGATATTTCTGCAATGTGTATGGCTTTAACAATCTGAACAACATATCATGTATACATTCTACTAGCATTCAAGTTATCCTATCTGCGAAGTAGTATGATGTTAGTTCTTAGTTGCTATCATCTGAACTGTCATATTGTCAAAGTTTGCGTCTATGTCATGCTTTGCACAGAAAATGCATTATTTCACAAATATAAGTAGTGAAATTGCCTTATTCCATCTGCTTCATCTTATGTTCATTATTTCCCATTTCAGATGGTATGTATAGATTCGTGAGTAGTCTCTCCTCTATAACTGTAGTAGCCTCACTTCATTTTGAATTTGAACGATGGAGCAGTAATGCATGTCTGAAGGCTCCACGGCCAGTCAGAAATTAGTTTTGATAAAATAACGCCTGAAGCATCGAATGAGCTGTGCATCTCATTCCAGGTATCATCGAAGACTTTTTGTCTTCAAAATCAGCACAAACTTCAACTGCATATTTTCTGTTTTTGATGACTGACACGCCAAATGCTACAGACTGGATAGAAAGGAAGACTTTGGACAAAAAGGGTATCTCAATTGACAAGGCCAGATCGGCGGAATATATTTTGACATAATTATTTAATTTTTGTACATAAAAAACTGAAAGTAATACTATTTCATCAATTTCAACTTCAAAAGAATGATGTCAAAGTCCTCCTTCACCAAATCAGTCAAATTTACTAAAAAAGGTTCATAGCGTTGTACTCATTCCATTTCAATTCGGTGGACGACCGAATGCCTAGAATCTTCAACACTTTTAAGAAATGAATTAATTCGGTAATAGAGACAACTCACATGTGTTCATCGTTCAAATTCACTAATGTTGTATTTGGTGATTTATAAATGACTGTTTTTACATGTTGATTGAATCTTGCATCAATGTTGGTTTCATGGTTTTGTTAAGACGTTGTATGAAGAATTTCCGACATTAATCAGTACTGGAAGAGAAGTTTTGCAATTTTGAATAGTTAGTGAAACACATGCTATACGGCAGACTTGTGTCAATTAGTTATGAAATGTAATTGATTATAATCACAAATTATATCTCTATCAATGCAATTATTTACAATTATAAATTACTCCATTTGTCTCCCATTACATTTAAAATAGTTTCACTTGCTTTTGATGACTTCTGTTATTAGTATAATTTTTTAAAAAAAGTTTCGTCATTAATTCTTTTAAAAAAAGTTGGCGTTAAATACATCCCTCGTATCCGGTATGCATCTAAGTGTGATATCACAATATTGTATTTCGAATAAACCCTGCATCATTGAATTATCGGTTGAAGAGCTACGGTTAACCAGATGGGCGGTTTTAATGTGAAAACATTTCATCCATTTCATTCTCTCATCCAATGCATTTCACATGCCACCGATATGCGTGATCACATGTCATGATTTCTCTGACACAAAATGACACAGATGACCACAGAATTAGACAGGTCGTCTCTTCTTCCCTTTGACAAGAAAGGAAGCATTGGAACATGTAGCTTTTATGAAGTCGCACAATCTCCTGACATAATTAACACCATAGCAATCGAACAATGAGCAGCCAGTTCAACATTAAACACGCCAAATTGTGCAAAGTTTCAGTGACTGTTATCAACCGGATCACACAGCAAAGAGACAGTCGATGTCAAGTTCTACAGAGAAGTTTGTGAATGTTTTTTCATGCGCCTGCTAACTTTTTTTAAAATGATCGGAGGGCCCAACATTATCGAGAAAACTTTTGCGCAATGATCTGAATTCTTCGAATCTGAAGGAATCGTGGCGATCGGAGCATTTTGAAGGAATTCACAGCAATCCGCAAGCGACGCACGACTATTTTTCCTATCCCTGCATGGTATTAAAAATTTCTTTTTGTCCACCTACTAAGTTTCTGCATGTACCATCTGTTTGAATCAGTTTGCACGTCTATCAAAGTGATACGGTTAAGCAATCTAATTCAGTGCACACGACAACCGTTCATGAAAAGTCAAGAATGCACAAGATGCACCTGGATATCTAAGACCAAGAACTCATCACAAAATTACGTTAAGACTAATACTACTTAGTACAAGACAAGAGTAGAATGAAACTAATGTCTAAAAGAAAATATAGCTGAAAACGGATGCTGAAAGCGGAAACGTTCAAATCTCAAAGAACTTCCGTCCATACCGATCCAGTATCGCACTCTACCTTGTTGACACTTCCATGTTTCATCGACCACAAGGATTCCTTGACGATGCGTCCACGGAAGACTGATATTAATCATGCCGGTCTGAAATGCATCGCATATAATAAAGCGAAATGTTTTCACATTAAAACCGCCAATCTGGTTAACCTTGGTCCTACAACCGATGACACAATATCGTATTATTAGCAGTTATCATCGACGAGGAGAATAAAGTTATTCATAAAGCAATTACTTGTCAATTACATGACTAAAAGTGTACTTGATTACAATTACAAATTACTCATCAGAAAGTGTAATTGATCGGAATTAATGATTACAGCATCTGTAATTCCCATGACGTAATTATAATTGCAATAACGATTACACCACAAGTCTGCTGTACGGAATAATCTCAAGAATTCTTCTTGCTCAAATTAAGCAGCTGAATTTTGAGCAATGAAATGTCATGTTTGCGATATCAGATCTTACTGCAGTAATGTGTAAATTCAGTCATGAATCAATTTGAATATCAGAAAAATTTCATTCAAATAAATCAAAGTGTGAAAAAGACATCATACAACGGATTGACAAAATCCATGAAAGGATTTTTCCCGTGATCTTGATCATTCCACTACTCGCATTCTTTATTACCGCCATTTTTAGATAAATGAAAGCGCGCATCTAGCCGAATTCATAGTCTTTATTGCTCTGGAGGCCGGTCTTCTCAACAGAACATTTGATGAGCCAATTACGTGACAATCGCCGCCACAGAATTAGACAGGTCGTCTCTTCTTCTTGCTGTCTAGAAAGGAAACATTGGAACATGCAACGTTATTGAAATGGCACAATCTGCTGAATAAATACCATAGCAATCGAACAATGAGCAGCCAGTTCAACATTAAACACGCCAAATTGTGGGAAGCTTCAGTGACTGTTATCAACCGGATCACACAGCAAAGAGACACAGACGATGTCAAGTTCTACAGAGAAGTTTGTGAACGTTTTTTCATGCGCCTGCTAACTTTTTAAAATGATCGGAGGGCCCAACATTGTCGAGAAAACTTTTGCGCAATGATCTGAATTCTTCGAATCTGAAGGAATCGTGGCGATCGGAGCATTTTGAAGGAATTCAGAGCAATCCGCAAGCGACGCACGACTATTTTTCCTATCGCTGTAAGGTATTAAAAATTTCTTTTTGCCCACTTATTAAGGTCCTGCATGTGCCATCTGTTTGAATCAGTTTGCACTTCTAGCAAAGTGATATGATAAAACAATCTAATTCTGTGGGTGCTGCAGTTCCTCTGTCATAGCTTCTCATGTCATTGACTGTAATTGCGATCGTAGATATCTTCGTGACAAGTTTTCAATTGTCTTTCACGCTAGAAATGACAGGTTATTACGCATTTCTGAAGCCTTGCATATTCGGCACTTCAAGCCAAATTTGTGGAAGCAGCGTGAGCTGCTAATTGGTATTCATCTGCCGTGGTGAAGCCATCTCTTCCTAGCATGTAGTTGTACTTCTCATTTGTCATCACTCAGTTGCATTCTTTCTACCGGGCATGTTCTGTTGAGAAGACCGGCGAAAGGCCTTCAGAGCAATGGAGATTATGAATTCGGTTAGATGCGCGCTTTCATTTATCTCTAAATTGTCAATTACCGCCATTTATTGATCGGGGACTTTCTGTATGAAAGCAACACTGAATAGGACTTTGCTTGGATGCATTCAATCAATAGCATTTCACCATTACGGATGAAGCTACTTTATGTGTACAAAATTGTTCATACATACAGCGAACTTTAGAGATCTGCAACTGCTAGCGTTCATGTCATAAAGAGATTTTTGTAAAGAAAAGGCTTTTCAAGACGATTTGAGAACCTACCCCATGATGTTTTATAGAAGAACATTTATTAGATAAAATTTGACCTGATCGGATACGTAGATCATTTCCTGGAAACAGTGCATTGTTGTAAACTCATACATTTCCATCTTAGCGTTGCGTCCGTGCAGCACATTGAACAATAAAGCGTTATCTACACACACAAGCACATTTGTCGACATTATCTGCCACATTTGGTTATCCTGGGGTGTTTTCATTGGTGTTTTCACTTCCTCAAATTATGTCATTATTAGCAGATGTTTTATTGAGAGTGACTGAAAGTGTTTTGACTTTTCTGTTCTCCATTTGTAATCGTATTGAATTCATTAACATTATTGAAACTTCTGCAGCATCACTCCTGCATTCATTGATGTTAACATGACGAATAGAGAAACATAATATGAAGAATTCATTCATGTTGATTTCCTCGAGTAGCACTAACTATTGTTAGCATTTAGAAGGTTCATTCATGTCTTATTTAAATGAAAATCATCATCCTCTAGGAATCTCAGTTGCAACTTCATAAAATAAACTAACATTAAGCCTACTGTACAAAATATAACTGTAATGAATAAATTTGTAATGAACTTTGAAGAAAAATAAAAAATAAAATAAAATACACGTGAAACTACAGTATGGGTACTGAACTTGCTGGAATCGACCTACAACGTCTCACCTGGAACTACTCCATGAAGAAAATGAAATAAGGAACTAGACTTGTTATAAATGGACCAATTGGTGTCTAACTATCCATGAAATTTAATCTATCTCTCAGGAGGACCGGTCTGTGTCCCATCATATCTAGCCTTAATCCGCAAACAATTATGACAAGCGTAATCTGCATACGACGGAAGATGCTATCAATCACCAATTCACTGCAGATGGGAAAGGAGATATATATTCACGTTGTTACCTAACTTAATATAGAAAATAAGCTAACCAAGAAATTATCAAAGTGTAGATCGTGCTAACAATTAAAATACAGAAAAAAAGGAAAGTGATGGGTAATAAATTCTGAAAGATTAACTGCTGAAATTGATTAGTGAAGGACGACTGTAATGGAATATTGAAATTGTAACAAAAGAAAAAATAATGATAATAATAAGGAAAAAAATTGAATGAATAAATTAATTAATTAATTTAAAAAAGGAAGGAAATAAGCAGCACAAATGAAAATTATTAGGTAAAAAAATCAAAATTTTAATAAATAAATAAAATTGATAGTCACAAGAAACTAGTGTAAAATAAATGAGTAGACTGCAACAAAACAAATTAGTGCAAACGAATAATGTAATACATACTGAAAATATAATGAAATTAGTCCTTAAAAGGACTGGTTTTGCGTTCCCTGTACCAGCTAGGAAGTCATCAACAGGAACTCAGGTAGGATTTGTGTTTCGGCCCCAATTCCTGAACACTCAAACCCACCTGAGCGGGGCACTGCACAGTAAAACTGTACAGCTTCCACAAAGTCAAAAGTCAGGTTAGTCACAATCGGTGTAAGTCAAAATCGACAAAAAAAAAAGAAAATCTGATTATTCGGTTAGCAGAAAACTGAACTTCGAAAATTGTTTAGCTGAATACAGCCCAGATTTCAAAAGTAGCTCTTTATGCCTGTGTAAACATCATTCTGCAATATTGATTAAAGAATCTTGATTATAGCCTCTAGCATCTAATAATCTGAAGGCCGAAGAAGCTTTTTTCACGAAATCATCAAGGGATGAAGAAATTCGACCATATCTTATAAGTTGTCCGTTAAATACTTGGCTACCCATTTTGTACGGGATTGTATTTTCTGGGAATGTTAGAAGTGTAACAGCAAAGTTTAAATCGTCTACTTTATGATGCACAGAGGTTCGTAAACCATCATTAGTAATGCTCAATTTAACATCTAGGTTAGAAATATGCAAGAAATATATTTTCACAAGGCCATTGCAGTGTTCATATTGAAGAACTGGTTGGAGGTGAATGTAGCCTATACAGATTTAACAGTCTTTCATAAATGAATTAGTAACTCATTTTCAATCATCAATTTCTGATCAAAGTTGAGGTTTTATTTCAACTAAGGTGACATTGATTTCAAAGATTTGTCGCTTTTCGTCGAATATCTAAAAGGAATGACACATACGACAGCTATAAAAGACAAGAAGAGCTTCAATTCACTCGCCTGACGGTGGTGTTGTCGAAACTTGGGATTTTTACACCACTGAATGCTTGAGTTTGATTTGAAGGAGGTGGGTACAGTAGCAGAAAATTGCAGCGTGATATCTGACAAATCGATATATCGACGGCTTTAATGTCGGAGGTATCCTGCAACCAATATTTTTCGACACTTTCCTCTTTCATTGACAAGTTCTAAGCTGAGTAGAAGTGATGATGTAAAGTGATATGAGGCTGTCTTCGACCTATCGTAGCACTGGTATCCGAATAGTCAAATACATTCTGAATACAAAAACCATTAGGGATGATAACAACTAAACAAGATATGTCATCTTCACAAAGCGAAATTCTAAACAACTTAGGAATATATACGCACGGATGATTAGCAAATAGAACATCTCCATATGTAAAACTAATTCATGTGAAAATGTGAAGGCATCGGTTATCGTTGATTTTGAAGCGAATGCGTTGCTGATATCGATGCATCGTCATTCATGAAGAAAATAAATCGGCGATGACGATTACCTAAGAGTTAAATATGGATGAATTATCGCGGTAATGCCCATGTAGAAAATACATGCGGATGAAGTAATCTCGGCATTGAGTTAATGATGGTTGGGTCGTGAGCGCCGAGTATGCCACAAGCTGTTGAAACTTCGTGAAGTCCTTGATGCCACACGCTACACGTTCAGTAACTGTCAGCTGTTCTGCTGCAGCAGAGAATGCCGTTCAGTGCTGATATCAATGCAGATTCTATCTAATTACAGCGCATGACAACTTCAGAAAAGGAAGAAGGAACTTATCTCAGTCAGAGAATGGGAGAACTGCGAAAAAGAACGACAACTGGGCGCAAGGAGGGGTAAGTAGAAGATGACATCATCAACTTCCTTTGTATCTTTCATGTGTTACAGGATACGAGAAACAATTCGATTCAGGAGGTAATTCCACAGCTCCGGCAGCCAGAGCGAGTTTCTGCACGGAACGAGGCTGAAAATGAGAGTTCCTCACATAATTGTGGACAATCTAGCCTACTACGAATCTGCGTGTCTGCCGAGTTCTACCAGGTTCCTCTTCCTGTCAGACACGATCAAAGAAAACACATCCAATGGGACGCAGATTGCAGTTTTCGCTGAAAATGAGATTTTCTAACTTTTCATTGATTAAGGGAGAGCTTAGAGCCACTTTTTGGCAGGGGATGTCATCAAGACATTTGCTATCTTGTGTATGTGTTTTGATCGATGATGTATGCGAGAATGTAGCTAAATGTGACCAAGATTTGGGAAAATCCTGTACTTGCCGACATGAGGCTTGCCAAATCTGAACATGTTTAGGTTCAATGAATCTGCTAAGAAATAATCTGAAGACATTCTATGCTAGAATTATGGCTCCAAAATTTGCTCTTTCCATTGAATCAACGAAAACTTAGAAAATCTGACTTTTATCGAAACTTCAATCGGCGTCCCATTGGATTTACCCATGAGCTTTGATCGTGTCTGAAAAGAAGAGGGACTAGAACTAAACAGACGCGCAGATTCGTAGTAGGCATATGGTGTACATCATTCTGTGAAAGTCTCAATTTCTGTCCCAATCCCTGCAGAAACTCGTGCTGGCTGCCGGACTATAATGAGTTTTGTTTTATTATTTCCGTTGACTTTTCTATCAGTGTTGATGAATGCTTAGAAGAATCAGGAGGGTCCAATCTAAAAGCCTCCGAGTCGTTAGGCTCGCGGTGCAGTCCCTTGACTTAAGGTGATTAACTAGCCAAAGTTAAGTAGGAGCATGTCATGCAGGAAAAGCAAGCTGACTGAATGTGAAATGAAATTACACATCATTCACGACGGGATTTAGGACGATAAACAGAGAATACTCTCAGCAAGCTATGAAATGAGGCATGCAGAACACTTCTTTCAACTTTCATCGATCAGGAGATAATTATGACAATCTTTATGATAATAATTGTATCCGGGGATTTCACGAAGAGGATACAGCGTTACTCGACGCGTTTCACATTTCAAAACAGTCCCATGAATTCTTGAAATAGGCTCCCCAGTGTAACCTAGAAATCGAATATATTGAAAACTTGTTTCTTAGAAATGACATGATCAATTCACGTTTCTAAGTTAGAGATGTGGTTTGCATTTCAAATGCCAGAATCATGAGAAATTTCAGCATCTTTAACTTCTTCACAATAACATGAAATTTATTGTGGAAATTGTAAACGCATACCTTTCAAAGATATCGGCAACAGCTTTGATATTGTTGACATTATGCTAGACAGACTCATGTTGAGCGAAGACATCATCTAATGTTGAATTAAGAAAGTTTGCCAGCAGCATGACCTGTCGATGACTGCAAAGCCGCGATTGTGCGGTTGGCATCTCCTGTAAAAATTCCTTGAGGAAGGTTAAGAAAATTATTAAGAATTTTCCTTGAATGGACAACATCACACCAACAGACTGCTGCTGTCACATGTTTGTCTGATTTTTTTCGTTCATTAACTCGTATCATTCATCTCTCCTATCACATTTCCTTCGAAGCAATGTATTCATTTCAGGACACGAGCACCGCTTCCGAAAATGAACTTGGTGATTGAGGAACCAACAGAGGAACAGTTGAAAACTCGTCATTTCCTCCCGCCTCCTCGACAGACGATGTACATCATGGCAGACTTGAGGCCAATGCGAGGAGAGGAGGAAGAAGCCATCGCCGATGAAAGCCATGAAGCCGTCCTCTGCACCATACAAGTGGACCAGTCTGGTGTGCTCAGCGTCAAGCCTGACTTCAACCGCAATACGAAGCCCTACCGAGTAGAAGGCAATCTGGGACGAGGTAATTGCAACATTCTTGCGAAATCTTGCGAGTAGACGGCAATCTGGGACGAGATAAGTGCAACATTCTTGCGAAATCTTGCCGAGTAAACAGAAATCTGGGATGAGGTAAGTGCGACATTCTTGCGAAATCTTTCGAGTAGACGGCAATCTGGGACGAGGTAAGTGCAACATTCTTGCGAAATCTTGCCGAGTAGACGTCAATCTGGGACGAGGTAAATGCGACATTCTTGCGAAATCTTGCGAGTAGATGGCAGTATAGGACGAGGTAAGTGCGACATTCTTTCGAAATCTTACCGAGTAGAAGGCAATCTGGGACTATGTAAGTGCAACATTCATGCGAAATCTTGCGAGTAGATGGCAATATAGGACGATGTAAGTGCGACATTCTTGCGAAATCTGGCGAGTAGATGGCAATATAGGACGAGGTAAGTGCGACATTCTTGCGAAATCTTGCGAGTGGAGGGCAATATAGGACGAGGTAAGTGCGACATTCTTGCGAAATCTTGCGAGTAGACGGCGATCCGGGACGAGGTAAGTGCGACATGCTTGCGAAATCTTGCCGAGTAGAGGGCAATCTGGGATGAGGTAAGTGCGACATTCTTGCGAAATCTTGCCGAGTAGAGGGCAATCTGGGACGAGGTAAGTGCGACATTCTTAGGATAGGACATTCGAGAGCAAGATGTTCTGACACCTCAGCCTTCGGGTGATGTGAATTTGATACCCCGGCTAGATTATTTGCACAGTCCCATTTCATGAAGTATACGTACATCTTGGAACATCTGCTTTCCAGAGAGTTATGAATACACCTTGGAACATGGATCGAAGAACATCGACAGACTCGAAGAGGAACGCGAAGGGAAGGTGATGGCAGAGGTAAGTTGTCTGTCGGTCTCCGATCGAATCCGATCCGAAACTTTCAAGATCAGCGTCTGAAACAATTATCTAGAGGGTCATTCTGTGCTGAGATGATCTGCAAAACGTGCTGACTGGCCGTCAATGGCTATCTAACGTCAATAATGAATGACTTGTCTAACACAAGAGGGGTATTTACTGCCTTCAAAGTCCTTGGAATAGCTAAACAATGAAAACTAACAGAGACATCATCAGCAGTCACTCCTTGATCGCCAATGGATGTCCATAGTGCAAGCTGTTGGGATAGAAAACATTTGAGCATCATCACAATTAAATTACATGTATGTTATTAAGAATTAGCAAAACTTCTGGATTACAGATTTTTAGCTGTCAATTAGGCGATAAAAATCTTCGCCCTTCCATGGTGTGGCTACAGGTGTCTGAATCCGAAGAAAAATTAATTGTATTGATTTTATCATCCGCAAAGCATAGCACAGCTGTGGAATGCTTGAGAAAAGGCAGAAAAGGTTCAAATATTTATGTAATGGACAGTTATTTACTCTCTAATGTGTTCTAGCATGGGGATATTCTTATCCGGAAAACAAAATAGGTGTTGATGGCCACATTCATCACATATGATTGTGGATGCCGTATGGACAGTCCTGGACTAATCACAGATTTCCAGACAAGAGCGACCATTAAATGGTCGAATGTACCAAAAATCAAGCACTGTAGATGAAAGCATGTCAATTTCGTTGCCTTAGAAGTATAAATACCAAGCGAAGTGAAAATGCTGTCAATTATGCATTATCCTTTTCTCTGATGCTCAATGAAATGTATGGTTGTACGATGATAACTCTTCAATTTTTTCGAGATTATTCGTCAACTGATGCAGTGAGAAATGGCGTGAGATTGTTGTTGATCTTTCTGTACAAGAATCTGACTAAAGATTTCGCCGCGTTTGTTTCTTGAAGCATGGCACTCCAAAAGACAACCTTCCCTCAATCAATGTGATCTATTTGTTCCTTCATTATATGATGAACTGTATAATTCCAAGTGACTTTTGTTATTAACTTCATTAATTTTGAGACATTTTTTGACTTTGTAATTATATGACTAAAGAATATTCTTTCGATTTTCAGTATTATTATTGACTTACGGATTGACTTATTGACTTTTGACTTATTATCCCGGTGAATCTGGGGATGTGTTTTTAAAATGCGTTGCTGTTGTTATAATTGTTGGCACTCAGCTTTAGTCTTCTATTTTCTGTTTCACGCAATGACGTCATACAGTCCTATATCTACATGTCCGTGTCTTTCATCTCTACAATATTGATTTCATGTGCAAATTCGATGTGTCTGTAATGCAGTTTCGTGAATCTTCGTTTGTCATTGTTGCCTGAAGACGTGGTCTGGTTAGACCATGAAATATCATGTGTGTATTGCACAACAATAAATCTGTACCTATCGTCTATAAGCAATTTTTTGAATCATCAATATTGGACGAACCTATGTTTTCAAGATTTCGCCTATTCTCTTGATGTCTTTTTGCCTACAAGTCTTTTTACTAACCTCTTACGAAAGTTACGTCCCATGTTAAATAAGACAGAGCTACACCTCATTTACACCAGTTGTATTCGCAGTGTAATGGAATACGCCTCTCCTTCTTTTGTTGGTTTGAATGCCTGTTTATCACATAAATTAGAGAAGCTGGATCGACGCGCTCATCGTATAATGTTTTGTGAAATGAACTCAGACTGTGATTGCGAAGAAGACAACATTAAGAAGCGGCGTTATCGTAGTGGTATAAAACTTTTTAGAAAAGCAGCAAACATTCCTTCGCACCCTCTGCATAGCCTTGTTCCTCCATTACACAGATTCTCAAAAACTGTCATTATACCGTACAGTCGGACCAAAGTTCGCCATGACTCTTTCATTCCTTTCGTGTCTAGTTTGGAAAATTACCTTTGATGTACATGTAAATCCGTTTTCTTTTGATTAACTTGTCTTTTCATATGCTCGCTTTTTTGTGTATACCCTTGAAAGTTGCATGTTCTGTATCTGATTTTCATTTTGATAAATATACGCTTCCGATCCTATCCTACACGATTATTCTAGCAAAATTTGCGTCCAATCTAGTTCCGTGAAAATGTCTGGTATCTTGATTTGGTTAACTGTTTGCAAGCTTTTATCCAAGACAAATGAGATGTCCAGTTGGCGTAAACATGATTTTTGCTCCAAAATACATCTCTAGACAATAGTGTCACTGTTCTGCCTATCTCTTATGAATTACCAGATCATCCCTTATCCAATCCAGCTGATTCGATTGGAATTCAACATTTGTAGGAATTGTTTAGAAACATGTTTCGATAGATATATTGTTTCCCTGCCTTGCAGATGTATTCTCGTCACAATGAACTTCTGAAGGCAATGATTGGCACGGAATTTGATGTGGTAAGTTCATGAAAGATGCAACTTCACTTGGCATGGATCGAAGAGAAGGCCGCAGCACTGATAGGACAGGAATTTGATCGATGCAATATATCAACTCGTTTTCATCTTTCAGCCCCCTCAGGATGTATTGAAGTTGGTGGTCCTTGGCGAAATCAGTAAGAGAATGAAAATTTCATTGATTTGTTACCTTTAAAACAGCTTTTTGTTGTTTGAACAGTTTCAGCGAAGAACTTCGAATATTCCAATATCTACATTCGGTACTTTGTTGATCTGCCGCAAAGTAAGTGAGTGGTCATTGACCTGACTGTTCATTCTGTACATCATCATCTTCGCTTTATAGATTGGTCAGCAGCACCTTATCAGCAGCTGTCAGGAACTACACAGCTCTGTCGATCAACTGTTAAGGAGCGAGTAAGTTGGTTCAAGTTCATAATATAAAAATGAGTATTACTTCATACTACTGGTTGTTTTCAAGCAGTAGTAGACAGGTAAGGAAATACATTTCGGAGTCCTGCAATCAGCTCCCTGAATGGATCAAGCGGGTTTCGAACTTCGGAAGATATGTAGACAAATGAAACGAAATTGATTTCATATATCTTTTATTCAACACAGGGATTACAACTGGAGATCAAGGTAATCTTGTACATGCACCCCTTCTGCTGTAGTGTTTTGTTTGTTGAGCCTGAAGTGATTTTATGTCAAAGCACTGAGCGCCTTGTCTATGAAAATCAATGAGATGAAATCAATGCTTTACATCTCCGGTTTCTGCTATTGCATTTCCTTCAATGAACAGCTGACGTGAGCTTTGAGGCAATTTCTCTGCTGACAATGTCTTGCAATAATGAACACTTTATATGGAAATTCCGAATTCTATCCTCAGCGATGCCGGAACAGGGGTGGGGGCGAGAGGGGGCATTGCCCTAACTGAGGAGAGGCAAACGTGCCCTTGAGCAGAAGTGTAGCAAGTTTTCGAGTTTTTCTCTTCTTTGCACAGACGTTTTCAGAAATAGAGAATTAATTTTGAATAAACGTAGCGTAGCTAGACGTGCAAGCGAGACGTGGAGGACAACAAAGAAGCAAAGGATGAAATTAAGCACTGCACAGCGAGCGATGCTGAAAATGTCGAGAAGAGACAATAAGAGGAACACCTCGATGAGAGAAAGAACTGCAGTCTTCTGCAGAACAAAAGTGGAGACGGACGTTGGACAAAGGATGTGACAGAGTGGTACCCCAGAGACGGAAAGGAAGACAGAAGACTCGTTGGGTGGATAATATCAAGAGAGTAGGAAGAGCCAACTGGATTCGAGCAGCACAGAACAAGACAACTCGGAAAACTCATGTGGAGGCCTCCATCCAGCAGTGGATTGACAACGGCAGACAATTAATATGTTCTTGGATATAGAGAAAGGCTTAAATTTTGTTAATCGCAGATTTATTTCAAACGGATATCCGAAACATCTTGTTAACAAGTATGTTTCGAATTCGATTCCACCAATACACGAAAATAATAACAACAAACTGAACCAAACATATATTCGGATTCCTTTTATAAGCGAAGCGCAAGCAAGAGAAGTTCGTTCTGAGTTACACAAAATTCCAATTTTGAATGTTAAACCTGTTTTCGTAACTGCACCATCTTTAATAAGTCAGATAAAAAAGAAAGAATCAATTCCTTGCAAGTCTTGCCTTGTAATAATAGTGATGTTTGTTATCTGAAAAATGTTGTTATAAGATCACATGTAATAAATGTAATGATAATTATATTGGTGAAACACAATGTACCATGAGAAAGAGAATCCAAGAGCATCTTAATTGTAATAACAGCCTTGTTCATCAACATTTTTATCAAGACAAAGATTGCCTCCATCTGCCAAAGATATAAAAGTAGAAATCTTACAACCTAATTTCACAAATGTTTACGAATGCAAAATTTATAAGAGATATTCTATCAAAACCAAAAAGCCTGGAATCAATGTAATGTATAGCAGTATGTTATTATTTTCGTGTATTGGTGGAATCGAATTCGAAACATGCTTGTTAACAAGATGTTTCGGATATCCGTTTGAAATAAATCTGCGTTTAACAAAATTTAAGCCTTTCTCTATATCCAAGAACATCTTAATTGTAATAACAGCCTTGTTCATCAACATTTTTTATTAAATCATCAATTGCCTGCCAATGATATAAAAGTAGAAATCTTACGTAATTTCACTAATGTCTACGAACGCAAAATTTGTGAGAGATATTCTATCAAAACCAAAAGCAATATGTAAAATGATATCTTGTCTAACATTCACCTTAGTATTCAGTTTGCATCTCATTTTGAAAATTTTCTGTGATATACTGTCAAAAATGTTTGTCTTCTTTTCTTATTACTCTGTTGGAGGTAGTTGCTGCTTGATTGAATTGACAAAGACGAAGTCGAAAGCTATTTAATACATTTTATTATTGACCTTGTCTTCGTTTTATAAATAAAGCAATTAGGTCAATGGTGAACCGAAGTTATTCAAATCTTCAATATGGAACAATTCAAAATGCGACTTTAAGTGTGCATCTTTTGAGCATTGTTTTCAACTATCCTGCTCTTAAATTCTTCACTTTTTCAGATTTTATTTTTACAATTTCTCATTTTCTCACTTTACTCACAATTGCAGGTTTCAAAATTCTGTAATTTTTACAGCTTCGAGTTCAAAGTCTGTTTATATTGTCAAATATTTTTGTCAAAAAAAATTGTCAAAGACTATTTTTCATAACGTTTCAGTAGCTGTGTGAGTAATATGTCATAAGATAAATGCATAATATTTTTTTTAAAAGATTTCAGGTGGAAGTTCAGTAACTCTATCAAATTTTTAAGTATAAAAATGTTTCTTTTGGAGATTGTTGGTACGGAAATTTCATAATTCATAAGAAGTTTCGAATGATGCATTATTTGTAAATCGATTCAATTGCGTGAAGATTATCGGTCTCCATGTGCTGATCGATATTTTGCAAAGAGTAAAACACTAATAAACATTTTCTGCCCATCTGTGCTAAATTGTGTCAAACAAAAGTATCTTCACAGCAATTTGTGCATTGAATTCTTCATTTTTCAACCTTCTGACCTTTCTATTTAAGATAATAATTTCACATTTTCATATTTATATATTTCTTAATTCCTTCCTATTTAAATTGGAAAATTATGATAATTCAATTTTTACTCAATAAATTATAGTGAATTGACAACGGGCTACAGTTACATACAGACTTAACTGCTGACAAATATAATACAATTTTAAAGTCAATTTAATTTCAAGTTTAAATAACCGACGATGTTGTTGATTTTGCGCTTTATCCTTATATTGTAAGTCAGGTCATGGAGCAAGTATTTCGTCAATGAATGACTTTTTTAAGGACCTTTAAGGATTTTTATATTTAGTGAACTTGATAAGTATTTTTTTGTAATTTGATATGACTCTTCAATAAAGCCCTTGTGTGATATGAATGACTTAATAATCTTTATTGAAGTAGGTCAGCTTTTCCTATCGCAATGAATCTGTCTCACTGGCTCACGTACACGTTTCACTTCAATTTCTACAATTTGGCTGACCAATCCACTCTGCCGACTTTTCAATTGCCATCGTCATCATGACGTCATAATCATGTACGTAGTTAACTCATTCTCCACGCTGGTTAGGCATGTGTAGAGTAGGGGCAAGCACGATAGATTATCTCGGTAAGGACGATTCTGTCTCATCTTGAACACTTCTTTGTAGCCTTTTGATCTTCGATTTCTTGTTTGTGACTGAAGAACATTCGACTTCTTGTATGGTTTCTGCTTGAAAGTACCAGGTTCCTGCTTTAGATTTTAGTAAAAACCTCTCCGTTTTATGTTGTTTTATTTCGCTCTGATATCAATAATTAGATAGTCTAAACTAGCTTCCGACTTTTTACAGGACCTACATTATGCGCAGTTGTCCACTGATCTCCTCTCAAAGATATAATTTGCTACTTTTAAGTCCTTTCGGCATGCATGCGTCCTGTCATGATGGTAGATTTCTGCATCTTTTTGATGAAGTAAAACTCACTTCTCTGCCTTGTATTCGGAGTGACATCTGCTCACTCATTAAGTCGTGAATGAAAATGATCCCTGCGAGAAAGGAATAACAGATTAAGTGTCATGAGAAAATGCATCACTGTTGGAAAAATCAAGTATTTGATGGTCTTGCAAAAACTAAACAGCTTACTCTGAATTTCGGATGTATTCCACAACTATTCTCAAGTAAAAATTTCAATTTTACCAAAAACTCGTGTTTGCAATGTTCCCAACTGAATTCATGATTTTACTCTCAATGCTGAAATAAAATTCGCAGTTCCATCGGCTAGAAATATTGGTCGACATCAAAGATTTCTGAATATCGTGCTACAATCGTCTATAAGTTCCACAAGGCTGTGGTGTCGCAGTGTCGTGTCATCACAGTGGTGAGATATTCGTTGGTGTCGTGTCGTGTAAAAGGAAAATCCGACACCACAGCCTTGATTCCCATCTCTGAGGTTCAGTCGAAGACGCAAACCAGGTTTGGACACTGATATCCGAGATTTCGCGCGTCATGAAAGTTGATTAAATCGTCAAAGAAATCATCTTCACATTTTAATGCCAGGAGTGAATTGACGCTAACAAAGCTTTTTGATTCATTTTGAAAAGTTTTGCAAATGTGGATGCATGAGAATAGGAACACGATCAGTACCACAGAATCAGATTGTTTAAGCGCATCACTTTGCTAGAAGTGCAAACTGATTCAAACAGATGGCACATGCAGGAACTTAATAAGTGGGCAAAAAGAAATTCCTAATACCTTGCAGAGATAGGAAAAATAGTCGTGCGTCGCTTGCGGATTGCTCTGAATTCCTTCAAAATGCTCCGATCGCCACCACTCCTTCAGATTCGAAGAATTCAGATCATTGCGCAAAAGCTTTCTCGATAATGTTGGGCCCTACGATCATTTTAAAAAAAGTTAGCAGGAGCATGAAAAAACGTTCACAAACTTCTCTGTAGAACTTGACATCGTCTGTGTCTCTTTGCTGTGTGATCTGGTTGATAACAGACACTGAAACTTCGCACAATTTGGCGTGTTTAATGTTGAACTGGCTGCTCATTGTTCGATTGCTATGGTATTTAGTCAGGAGATTGTGCCATTTCATTAACGTTACATGTTCCAATGCCTCCTTTCTAGTCAAACATGCGTCTCAACCACAGAATTAGACTGGTCGTCTCTTCTTCTGTTTGACTAGAAAGGAAACATTGGAACATGTAACGTTAATGAAATGGCACAATCTGCTGGCATAATACCATAGCAATCGAACAATAAGCAGCCAGTGCAACATTAAACACGCCAAAGTGAAGTTTCAGTGACTTCTCAACCGGATCACACAGCAAAGAGACACAGTCGATGTCAAGTTCTACAGAGAAGTTTGTGAACGTTTTTTCATGCGCCTGCTAATTTTTTTAATGATGATCGGAAGGACCAACATCATCGAGAAAACTTTTACGCAATGATCTGAATTCTTCGAATCTGAAGGAATCGTGGCGATCGGAGCATTTTGAAGGAATTCAGAGCAATCCGCAAGCGACGCACGACTTTTTTCCTATCTCTGCAAAGTATTAGACATTTCTTTTTGCCCACTTAATAAGTTCCTGCATGTGCCATCTGTTTGAATCAGTTTGTACTTCTGGGAAAGTGACACGCTTAAACAATCTTATTCTGTGGTACTGATCAACAGTCGTCAGCTGAATGAAGTCTCGTGTACACTGACCATGTTTTTGGGCTTCCTACGACTGATAGAAAAAGTGGATTCTATTCTGATGTTCAACTGAATTGAGATCATTTAGAAAACACGTCATCATGCCAATCAATGTGTTTCTCTGAAAACAAATTGAATTTGTGTGTTCAATTGTGGATCGTTGAGTTCTTCTTGCTTGAGTGCTTGCATATTTCAGATCATTCGCTCATTTGAAGTCATTTCCGACTAAATTTTGTGTCATCGTGCAACTGTAAACATTGATTCAATGATATCTACCTCTCCAATGCATTTTTATAGTGTGAGCATTGATTTTGGCATCATTATTGCAGTCAGTGTGAATGCTCCATACGAATCATCAGGTGATGGGCCTAAAACTGTCATTTTCTGAAGGGCAAGATCGTGCGTGGTACGGTCTTGATGTAAAAATGGCATTTTAGGTATGACATCGATTTTTTGTAGTCTCGAAATGATTAGGAATAAAGAGATTTTCAACTCTGGAATCTCAGCCTTGTTTTGTGCGTTCGAGATCTCCACTGGTGGAGATTTAATGAACAAGTAGTCATAAGGCCTAAGAAGCTATCTGATATGAATGCAATAGGAACTAATGAGACCTATTCTCTGGTGTCCCTTATTTGTACGGCATTGTGTGGAAAGATCGTTGCATGCAGAAGATACTCCACAGAAATATGAATGTACTTATATCAGCTTGAATTCCTCCGAAGCTCGACAGCGTACAGTTAGAGCTTCACAGACTTCAGCTTGAAGTTCAATGATTCGAACTGCATCAGTGGTTTCTAATACATGAATTTGCTGCTTGTCCATTCACATGCAGTCTAACTACATGCAATTCAAGCATATTCATGCCATCACTTTGTCGAAGGAGCTGAAACATGCCTGCGCAGTCCTTCTGAACGGTGAGACACGGGGAACGGAAAAATTAATTGATTGTAGTTATTCACAAGTCAAAAAGGAGATTTATTATATAAGATACACAGTGAATGATATGATATTTTTACTCGTTTCTAAGGAAGACAATTTTGACTATATCATTCATCTAAATTTTAAGTCAGTAGTTCAACATTCGTAAAATATATGAAAAGATAAATGATAATTACATTAGTGACTGCACGATGTTGTCATCAGTGCATTTGCGTGTTTTTCCATACAAATTAGTTCAACGAACACAGTGATGCAGAAGATGCCTGGTAGTTATTATTGTCAAATTCAAGTGTTTCAATGCATCCTTACGTACGTACGTAGTATAACTTTCTGAGTATCTATCAATCATATTGCATGTGAACAAACATAATCGCATTGGAAGATTGTCTTCCTATAGATGTGGCAGTGATAGAAATGATTGCAAATGTGATTCAATCAAATTGCAATTAATTTTTTCCAATCCCTGGACTGAGACATGTAAGGTTTTCCTGAGACTTCACATCGCAATCATCCGGACTTCATTGTGAGACTGGAATCACACTCAGCTGACACCAGGGGCGTAGCGTCCATTGGGGCATTCGGGGCAGTTCCCCGATGTATTTTTGGTTAAATTTCCCAGCATGATTTATTCAGGTACAACACACGTCAGTGACCAAACACTACATCTTATCTTAAGTCTTTATTTCATCTTTGCCATCTTTGCATGTATAATTGTAGGTGGTTTTATCTTCCTTCCTCTCTCTGGGGCAGTCGCTGGAGTGTCACTGAAATTGCACCGATTGGTCAAAATCTAACACAAGGCGCACATGATCAACAATGGCTCGGTGATGTCATCGACAACTCAGCCAATCGATCAATGTGCCGTTCGCACGCGCCAGAGCAGCTCGGCGACGCCTTTCCGGTCGTTGCGGCCACTGCATGCAACCCACAGAGAAGCAGTACATCTCAGTGATTCAATCCGGGTGAAGACAGGGAATTTTCTTTATTACTTACACACACACAGTCTGGCTAATCACGGCGTGTCCGATAAACGCGTACACACATGCATACCTTCACTTCATTCTTTCATCATCATTTGAATACACCAAAGTGACTTCTAGATTAAAGCCGGTACTTGACAATATGCTGCATGCAGGTATACCGATGCCAAGACTGATTTTAGCCGCGGAGACGTTTTGAAGCACGCTGCGCCATGGTTGACACAAATAGGACAAAGTTTATCTTTCGCCCTTCAATACACTGATCTTTGCTCTGAACTGTATGAAAATCAAGTTTCTCTGGCAGCTCAGTTTGTCCGCACGTGTGATTCGTTCCTCATTGGAAATGTGCAGTTTCTGACACAATCTGTCTCCTTCACAGGATGAAGTGGTGTATTTCTCCTTTCCCTTCGAATTCGAGCTGTTCTACACCAAGAACATCGTTGCAGAGCAGAATTCCGGTGAGTAATCCTGAGCATAGATTTTAGCGCATTAAATTAGCTATCATATTTAAAAGCATGAACAAGCAAGGAACTCACTCCGGCTCTTGTTTCTGCAGACATCCTCCCTCGCTGGCCAACTATGTACTTTGAAGTGCTGGCCTTGGACAGTTGGACACGATACCGCACTGAAGGGTATGGGTACGTCAATCTGCCCACCAAGCCCGGGCGTTCCTTCGTCAACATCGATTGCTGGCGACCTGTTGGCATCGAGTCGTGGGGATCAATAATCAATGAGATGAGGCGCTTCTTTGTGGGCGGGACCCCCGAATTAGAGGATCCTACCTACACTGCGATCCCTACAACCTTTGAGGTGAGTTCAGAGCTTCTTTGTGGGCGGGATCCCCGAATTAGAGGATCCTACCTACACTGCGATCCCTACAACCTTTGAGGTGAGTTCAGCGCTTCTTTGTGGGCGGGACCCCCGAATTAGAAGATCCTACCTACACTGCGATCCCTACAACCTTTGAGGTGAGTTCAGAGCTTCTTTGTGGGCGGGATCCCCGAATTAGAAGATCCTACCTACACTGCGATCCCTACAACCTTTGAGGTGAGTCCTAGGCTTCTTTGTGGGCGGGAATGCCGAATTAGAAGATCCTACCTACACTGCGATCCCTACAACCTTTGAGGTGAGTTCAGAGCTTCTTTGTGGGCGGGATCCCCGAATTAGAAGATCCTACCTACACTGCGATCCCTACAACCTTTGAGGTGAGTTCAGAGCTTCTTTGTGGGCGGGAATGCCGAATTAGAAGATCCTACCTACACTGCGATCCCTACAACCTTTGAGGTGAGTTCAGAGCTTCTTTGTGGGCGGGAATGCCGAATTAGAAGATCCTACCTACAGTGCGATCCCTACAACCTTTGAGGTGAGTTCAGAGCTTCTTTGTGGGCGGAATGCCGAATTAGAGGATCCTACCTACACTGCGATCCCTACAACCTTTGAGGTGAGTTCAGAGCTTCTTTGTGGGCGGGAATGCCGAATTAGAGGATCCTACCTACACTGCGATCCCTACAACCTTTGAGGTGAGTTCAGAGCTTCTTTGTGGGCGGGATCCCCGAATTAGAGGATCCTACCTACACTGCGATCCCTACAACCTTTGAGGTGAGTTCAGAGCTTCTTTGTGGGCGGGAATGCCGAATTAGAGGATCCTACCTACACTGCGATCCCTACAACCTTTGAGGTGAGTTCAGAGCTTCTTTGTGGGCGGGAATGCCGAGTTAGAGGATCCTACCTACACTGCGATCCCTACAACCTTTGAGGTGAGTTCAGAGCTTCTTTGTGGGCGGGAATGCCGAATTAGAGGATCCTACCTACACTGCGATCCCTACAACCTTTGAGGTGAGTTCATCGCTTCTTTGTGGGCGGGAATGCCGAATTAGAGGATCCTACCTACACTGCGATCCCTACAACCTTTGAGGTGAGTTCAGAGCTTCTTTGTGGGCGGGATCCCCGAATTAGAGGATCCTACCTACACTGCGATCCCTACAACCTTTGAGGTGAGTTCAGAGCTTCTTTGTGGGCGGGACCCCCGAATTAGAGGATCCTACCTACACTGCGATCCCTACAACCTTTGAGGTGAGTTCAGAGCTTCTTTGTGGGCGGGACCCCCGAATTAGAAGATCCTACCTACACTGCGATCCCTACAACCTTTGAGGTGAGTTCAGAGCTTCTTTGTGGGCGGGAATGCCGAATTAGAGGATCCTACCTACACTGCGATCCCTACAACCTTTGAGGTGAGTTCAGAGCTTCTTTGTGGGCGGGATCCCCGAATTAGAGGATCCTACCTACACTGCGATCCCTACAACCTTTGAGGTGAGTTCAGAGCTTCTTTGTGGGCGAGATCCCCGAATTAGAGGATCCTACCTACACTGCGATCCCTACAACCTTTGAGGTAAGTTCAGCGCTTCTTTGTGGGCGGGAATGCCGAATTAGAAGATCCTACCTACACTGCGATCCCTACAACCTTTGAGGTGAGTTCAGCGCTTCTTTGTGGGCGGGAATGCCGAATCAGAGGATCCTACCTACACTGCGATTCCTACAACCTTTGAGGTGAGTTCAGAGCTTCTTTGTGGGCGGGAATGCCGAATTAGAAGATCCTACCTACAGTGCGATCCCTACAACCTTTGAGGTGAGTTCAGAGCTTCTTTGTGGGCGGGAATGCCGAATTAGAGGATCCTACCTACACTGCGATCCCTACAACCTTTGAGGTGAGTTCAGAGCTTCTTTGTGGGCGGGACCAAAAGTCTTGCGTTCCGGTCATCGCAAGAGGTTGGATATGGTGCCACAATGATCTCCTTTTGGTTACAAATTCTTACGGCTGTCGGATGAACAGTTGACCCAAAACATGTGGGGATCGAAATGTTGCTAAAGAAGCAATGTGCATGAATGGGTTGACATTAAACGCGCTTCAGGTTCTTGTTTATAATATAGAGAGAATAAATGATTATCAAAATAATTAATTATAAAGCCAGAAGCTGCAATTTTTTGCCATTTATTTCCGATATTTCGGTTTTACAGCTGCGTCAGGGAGAGAGAAGCTAGGAAGACATGGAAACATAAAATTCGAAAGGCAATGTAATCAGTCATTGAAATGTCAAAGAAATATAAAATCCCGAAGCTCTTCACCTTCGTCTCTTGATTCTAATGCTGGACATAGATTTTGTGTAAAAATGGCTTCTCGTAGTTCTACGTTGGCAGTGTCTGAATCTGTGGCAATGATCTTTGTTCTTATCGCATTTGTATTACATATTCGTAGATGGCGGTATACAGACGATTCAGGATGAGTGAAGTGTTCTTTTATCCGTTGGTGTAGAGGTGTGATGGAGGTGCCGATGCATGTGGAAAAGATCACTGAATCTGATACACTGTGTTTCTTTTGTTGCATATTTTGTTGTTGACTGGGCAGTTCTTTAATGCGCAAGGAGGAGGTTCAGCATTTTTCCTGAGGGTTTGTGTTTGATGGGTGATCCGCAAGTTGATCCTTTCTTGGCGAAAGATTTGTTTTAACCGTCTGTCTGTTTGATCTGGTAGGAATGGTAGCTTCAGATACATGCAGTTTGGGTTGTTGTTTCTACGTCTTTGTCGGTTGTTCTTACGTTTTGATTGTTCAATGAAGTTTCTTGGAAAACGAAGGTTTGAAGGTATTCTGTCAAGTTCTTGTTGATGTTTCTGCTGGTCTTTGGGACTACTCTCTTGGATTTGGTTTGTTTCGTTTTTCACTATTGCCATTTTTGCATACATTCGTAAATGTGAATCATAATGAACAAAGAGATTTTTTCAAAATTTTCTAATTTTTTTTCTCTTTCTGACGCAGGCTGTTAAGCCGAAATATCGGAAATATAATGGCAAAAAATTGCAGTTTCTGGCTTTTTAATTAATTATTTTGATAATCATTTATTCTCTCTATATTATTAACAAGAACCTGAAGCACGTTTAATGTCAACCCATTCATCCATATTGCAGGGGTGGGCCGATGTGACAATATGAGACAAATTTTCATCTCGAAAGAAAATGTGACAACATGTGTGTTTTTCGTTGTCTGTGTGACAAAATGTGACAATATGAGACAAATTTTCATCTCGAAAGAAAATGTGACAAAATTTGTGTTTTTCGTTGTCTCTGTGACAAAACGTGACAATATATTGGCAATAACTGTTTTTCGTTGTCTGTGTGACAAAATGTGACAATATGAGACAAATTTTCATCTCGAAAGAAAATGTGACAAAATTTGTGTTTTTCGTTGTCTCTGTGACAAAACGTGACAATATGAGACAAATTTTCATCTCAATATAAAATGTGACAGAATTTGTATTTTTCGTTGTCTGTGTGACAAAATGTGACAATATGAGACAAATTTTCATCTCGAAAGAAAATGTGACAACATGTGTGTTTTTCGTTGTCTCTGTGACAAAACGTGACAATATGTGACAAATTTTCATCTCGAAAGAAAATGTGACAAAATTTGTGTTTTTCGTTGTCTCTGTGACAAAACGTGACAATATGAGACAAATTTTCATCTCAATATAAAATGTGACAAAATTTGTGTTTTTCGTTGTCTGTGTGACAAAATGTGACAATATGAGACAAATTTTCATCTCGAAAGAAAATGTGACAACATGTGTGTTTTTCGTTGTCTGTGTGACAAAATGTGACAATATGAGACAAATTTTCATCTCGAAAGAAAATGTGACAAAATTTGTGTTTTTCGCTGTCTGTGTGACAAAATGTGACAAATTCACGGGAAAATATTCTGACAAATTATGAACAAAGTCACAGAGGAGCATTAACTTCGTTTAAATGAAATAACGGTCACCTTTTCCAGGAGGTCTTTATTCTAATGTTCCTACATTCTTTGGTGATAATTTGTATTAGGGATATGCAAGATTGATATTCCCCCTTTCTTGCTCCAAACAGCAACCTGTACTTACCAGGCAAGTCGTGCTGTTATTTGGCCTCCTTTTTAAAGTGGACTTCGAGATGCTATGTGATAGCCCAATTGTAACATTCATTGTATGTGGCCACATGTTTCTTGATTGTCATGTCCAGATCGTAGGAGTCACTGTAAATGTATACTTCCTATAATGCACGCGCATGTATTTATATTTACTTCTGATCTGAATATAGAACAAAAGTAACAGTAATCGCTATAAAACTGAGTGGCATTTATTTACTGAAAACGAAGTTTTCCTCTTTTGTGTGAAATGATATGGTCTTTGAATTCACATTGTTTATTATGCAATCATATTTGCCGCAAGTAATGAATCATAAATAAATTCGATGCTATAAAAAGAATCAATTTTAAAGACTACAAGGTTAGAGTGCAATCTTTTCACTTTAAGCAAAGTTAAATGTGTCCCGGTTTAGCCCATGCTATGTTTCGTTATTACACCAAATCTCGCGGAAAATGTTGTACAACTTCAATGGCAATTCTCCATGGGAATGAAATGATTGCTTAACGTCGCTACTCCCCCTTATTGAAGGCTAGGACGGTGCTGACGTAAGTCAGACTTAAATCTGGAGACTTGTGATTTTTAGTCCGAATGCCCTTCCTCACTACTGCCAATGACACTTTCAGGGCTCGACCTCTGGACCGAAAGATCGCTAGGACAAGCACTTAGCCACTGTCCCACGGAGACCACCCATATGGTACTATACAAATAATGATAATTAGTAATAATTAGGAATTTAACCATTTTACGATTTTGTCCCGTTACAACCCCGTTTGATATATATTATGAATATTACGTCAAATGCTCTACTGAAAAAATCATCCTTTAATGCAAAATTGATAACTGCCAATCTTCTGCGCACCGGCATATGTCAAATTTTGGCCATGGGTTTTCATCAACATGTGACAACCCATGTTGACGAACCAAGATCTTGGGTGACATCCAAGATTAAAAAATATATAGTGTAATACATACTTGTAGGCCTATGTAGAATTTACCCGGAAAATCAAGAAAGTCGTAGTCCTTGAAGTCAGTATGTTAGCAGCTGCAACCAAATCAAAGAATCTAACATTTTGAGTACTTTACAATATTTGGCCTAAATGTGTATTTGTCTACACTTGATTATTGTGGTCGTTTTGAGTCAAAATTATATCTACACATGGTAATCAAACATATGCCTATGTTTTACACCATCTAATAATAATTAGCCTAATTATCACACCGTTATTATATTTATAAAACCGTTAATATTATTTAGGCCCACACTGTACTTCATTTATGCTGCATATGTAAAAACTAAGAAATGATAAATGCTTAATACAATGTTAAGCTTTTTATCATTTGCTTTTATTAGCATAAGCATTTGAAGCCTTGTAAAATAGGTCAAGTTCTGACAGAAAACTACAATAATACATTAATGAAGTATTTGGCTATCAACATTAAATCAAAGCTGAATATCGGCCGAATATTGTAAGCCAATGACGAATATCAAGCCAAGACGATGGATAAATATGCTCATAGAATAGTATGCTTCGTATCAACAAAATAAATTTCAAAGTCTGTCTTCAAGAATTGCCAGCTGTACGTACATCTTTTGTGACACCCAAGATCATACCCAAGACCAAAATTAGACCCAATCTTGCCGCGACCTTGAGTCAATTTCTGTTCTAGTCAACTTCAATTAAACAATCTATTTCTATGCGTAAGATGAATGTCAATCACCTGAGCTGTTCGGTCAGGTTTCATTGCATCAGCTGAGATCACAGACAGACTACTGTTCTACATACTTTGGGCTGTGTAAGCGACAGTCCCATAGACACTCATGCATGAAAGGATGTGGATTTCAACTGCCCACGATCTCTCACTGCGTTGATAGTTATTGGCGTGATGCGGCTGAAGCAAACGATGTCACTATTTACATTTTCAAAGTGGAATGTATTCTTGTTTTTATTCATTCATCTTCGAATTTTGAACCTTGCAGGGCAAATGTCTTGGAAAATATGGATTTCGTACAGAAACGACAGGATCTGTGCAGTTTAGACTTCATACAGTGCAACAGTCTCGGTAAGAGAGAAGGATAAAGACGTCCAATTCTCCTTCTAGCATTTCTATCTCCTTACAGAGCTTTCCTCGATGTCAAATTATCGAAGGAGAATGCGCGGTCGTTGATCGACAGATTTGGGTAAGTTCCTCCAATCCTCACTGCATGTGTTCCAGTGACTTAACAACGTTGACCGTATCCAATGTCGTGCTCTTAAATGCTTGACGACTTTGCGAAAGAAACAGTGATGCGAAAACTACTCAACGATGCTCGACATGAGGAAAATTCATCTGCACAAAACATGCAGTTAAATTAGCCAACTGCTCAATTTACTCCGAACTAGTCGTGCAAAGTTACAGTCATAGCATCCAATTGCCTCCTAGGCTTAACTGTGTAGCGTCATCCAAAGGTTGGTTATTAGTACGCACAGAATTATGTTTTTTGGAGAATTTCTATGGCACAATAGTGAATAGGACAAATTATTTACGATTTCATATCATAAAATCAGTAATAAGACCAACACACAACTATATTGCATGAAATGGATGTGGGGTATCTCCCAAGCGCAAGTGAAGGTATTGTTTGTGACACAGCCTCCGAGTTAAGTGAAATATCAGAATGTAAATCTTCGGTTCAACTATCACGGACTTTTCCGACTGTCTGCACTTTTGTCTTAATTACCTTGCATATTTCCTGCGACCAATCTTGGAGTTTATCACATCAGCAATTTAAATACGAAATCAATTACGATCATAAAGCGCTGAGGGGTACTTGCAAATGAAATATCAGTAGTTTGATTCACTCCTTGTTTGCAATTTAGAATGCATTTTGAAGTGCTCATCACATGCGAAGATCAACCCACAGTGCATGAACCTGATGAACTGTTGTACTGAAGCTATTGAGGATTAATGCTTGGAGTATTGACATGACAAGTTTCAGTAAAGCTTGGCTGTTTTACATTTGAAATTGTTGACGTATGGGAAGCGGGGATATTTGCTTCGGGGAAACTGTAGTCAAATTAGTCTATTTTAACTCTCATGCTACATCTCGGAGATATACAAGTCCTTTACATGCGGTTATGGACATTCAACTCAATTAATCCGGCATCGACAGCAAATTGAAAATTACCCTCATCAGTAATACTGGACAGGAGGTCCATCCGTCTGAGACTCAGACAAGCAACAGTAAAGCATTTCAGCAATAGAAAATTTGTTTTCACAATTGACAGATTGATGTAAGACATCGCATCGCAAAGCAAGTGACTTTAACACTTCACAATCTTTTTAGCGCGATATCAGGTACTGTGGATAGGCCTGATTCGTCAGCGTTGGATTTTCATTCTATTAAAAGGAATGTCATGCTCGTCAGGACATTTTCAAGGTCTAGGATTACATGCACAGGATTGTCTATCATTTATTCTTTTACTGTCAATTTTCAGTTATTCAGTATTACTATTTACTTTCATTGATAAGTAACTTGATTGTACATGATTTTTTTCATTTTAGAGTCCCGCCCGACAAGACGCATGTTTTTCATATCTATGACTTAATGATTAATGTTAGCTTCCTTTATAACACATGTCCCGTTGATGTACTTCACATTCTTGGTGTATTCTGCTTAGAGAACAAGCGTGGCCGCAGATAACCGAAGTTTTCTCTTATTTCGATTTATTTTCAGTATTGCACCAAAGGGATTTTTCAAGTTGTCGAAAAATCGTTAGACAGGTCTCCTATTGAAACCAGTAACCCTGGCCTCAGACGAATGCGGTGATAAGTTGGAGTTTCTCTCTAGAATCCTTGAAACCAATCTCTACCGGCTAATCCTATATTAGTATTGAAAAGGTGCCTTATTTTAGAATTTTCTGCAAATTCATAAGCTACTCGTCGCAGCTCTATAACAGTTAGTCCAACAAAAGGAGCACATATTTCACGAGCATATTTTGAGTTCTTTTTCTTGATCATCAGCAAAGAACGGCCAACATGACAACTTAGTCCAAGACGAGAATGATTATGCTGATTTGACTTTGAATCGTAGACCTTGATCTTGCATTTTGCTTGTCTTCCGATGACCATTTTCTTTTTCCAGTTCGATTACAAGTTCTCACCATCCTTCTTACATGTAGCAACTAAAAGTCACCGTTCATTGCCAATTCGATGTGTCCAACGAAAATAATAGACTGAAGGAGTGCTCTGAGCTATTTGATGACGCATTTTGAATATCGGTAGACGGGAGATGGGAATACAAACTTGTCATCTGCCATGAAAAAAGACTTGATAGATTAGACATTTATTGGTTTATTGAGAGGCAGTGCTAATTTCTAGAAACTATCTATTTCAGACTGAGGTGTGATGGCAAAAAGTCGATTTTGTCATGACTAGAAACCTTTTTTAGTCAATTTGTCTTTGATAAGCATAACGAAGTATGTAATGTTTCTTCGAGTCTATTCAGAAGTTTGACGATCCATCAGTCCGCTGTTACCCCCATTTCTCCTTTTGAATATTTGTTATGTTCTCATTTGAAAAATCAATATCTGAAAATAATTTCTTGTCACTTGCAGCGGATCTTCGAGACATTCCTCTGTCATGGCAGTGATCAGTAAGTTGTCTGCTTTCATCCTTACCGCTGCTTACTATGTTGATATGCCATCAGCTGTGCCGACGAGAACGCTTCACACAGAGAACTTTATATTTCTCGTCAATGGTGATGAGATAGACAAAGAGCTGCTGCAGAATCAGAGAGAGCTTTAGATCTCATTGTTAAGGAGCTAATTTGCATGTCGCAGACGCAAGGAATGCAGTTTGGCATCCATTTCCCAAAAATTTCCTTCATAGGCCTTTGTCGAGTCTCAGTATACTGCAAGTGGGATCTCACCTGCACGTGGGATTATGAGTTGCTTGAATTGTTTTCATGTTAATGGTCTGTATGAAACTCAATACCGATTGTTCGTCAGCGATGTGTCAGTACGAAACAACGGGGGTACCATTAATAGATAAGGAAATCCGCCCTGTGGGAACGCATCTTGCTAATATCAACAGATTGTCTGGCGAGGTAGCGATTTTGTGGATAATTTTTTTAAAGGTTCATTTTCGTGTAAAAACTATCTCCGCATGTGAAAATGGTCATCATCTATCCAAAAATATGTGTAAAATTAAAAAACGACAGGTGGCGAAAAAGTTGCTATAATTAGTTAGTAGATATTTGTTTACTAATGCGAGCTGATTTTTCGCCAACCGGCGAAATCGTTGATATTGTAGCAACTAATTAGTGGTAAGTAGTAATGTTCGTATATTACCTTCACATGAAAATATATTGTATACTCGGTCTGATCTGATAAAAAGGGATCTTTTTTCAATTCACGAAGGCTTAAACTAAAAAAAGTATTTATCTTCCATAAATGTCGCAGTAAATACTATGATATTATTCAAATATTTGTCATTGTTGTAGATTATTGAATGTCAAGAGATGTTATGAAAATTGATATATGCGGATTCTCTATGTTCTTATCATTATCAAAGAATGATAGTCTGCACTTATTTCTTAGATAGCTTAGCTAAATGTGGGGGTTAGTGAGGAGGTGAGGGAGAAAATAGAGCCTCGGCTGTAGAGGCGGATTACTAAAGAAAATAAGAGAGAAAGTCAAAAGTAAAAGGTGACGTATAGAGCGCGAATTGTCGCCGGCGAACTTCGCCAGCGAATATCCCGCAAATATGACTGAACTACAGCTGACATTCGCCAGTTTTTCGCAAGATTCGTTCCCACAGGGCGCGGCCCAGTGATACACTGAATTCATCACGTGGGTTAGTTAGACGCGGCTCAGTTAGATGTCACCGATTGCTGGACGTGTGTGTCTATTGGACCGTCTGACCCATCACCCGCAGCTTCTCGTCTACAGTTTATCTCGCAGCTTGCCATATATCCGCTCTCATTGCTTGTAGATGCTTTTCGAAAGGCTCGTGAACGCATGATGATGGTCCGGGAGAATTATATGCCATTCGGTCATCAATCTCAGGCTGATGCGAAGACCAGAGGAGATGAAAGTGAAGTGGAATAGATGTTTTCTTGTATTACAGGACGTTTCCATGAAGCCCATGATCGTATGCTGACCGTACGTGATGCGTACTTCGCTAAACTGGGTGAGAAAAGATCTTATGAAATGGACGAAGACAAGTTCTGAGGAATTTTTTATCTTTTGTACAGTGACAATTATGTTTATCGATGAATATATTGCAATATTTGTACCATGTGTCTTCTTGGACAGGAATTCGAAATCAGTTCGTCCAAAACATGACGAAACAGAGGTTTAACAACAAAATCCATGAGTCAGTTTTACAGCCTAATCAATTATTACTCAGGAATGCGTCAAAAATTATCAAATTTGAGTAAAACCATAGAGTAAGTATATTTAGGGAGAGTGGTAACTCAGCATTTATTAAATTCACAATGTGTATACACACTTTCGATTTCATAAAATGAACTTGACACGAAACCCAGCACTGCGTATGAGATATACGAATTTTTACACTTTTGGAGAAATGTACACGAATTTGATTTATTATGACAGCAATGAAGAAGAAAGAAAAGTAATTTACAAATCCTCCATATCATGACAACCTTGAGAGGTAATGTGATATTATACAATTCGATGGCTTGTCATTGCTTTAAAGCTCATGCCTCACTTTAATAAGATTATTTTCTTAAGTGTGAATTTATCACAAACTTACTGCCACTGAAGAGCAAAGGCATCATAATAAAGAAAATGATCTTTCAATGGGTCAACATTAGGTACCTATTCAGATTAAAAAAAAGACGTCTTGTGAATCATGAAATCATGCCGCTGAAAATTGAATTAAAAACAAGAAGCTTTCAAAGATTGCGAATGTTTCTTGAAGACTTCCAGGAACTTCCATTATAATGTAGCTCATGAAATTTCTTTATCATCAGCTTCATTTCCGTTTAATCATTATGCTTGCACTAGGTAACATTGCCACGCGTAAATACGGAGCACCCCAAACATCCGTGCGGGTAGTTAATACTTCTACGCGAATACATTCGGGCTGCGCCAAGAGTAAGGAATCACGTATTCTGATTCTGTCAAAGCATGGGAATGTTTATGAATAAGCGCGGACGAGTGTTTATAGTTTTCTACGGTTGTCTGCGTTGCCGCTTGAACCACGGATAAACCTCATAAGCATGTTCTGTCTTCCCTGAGCATGAAATTGAGGTCCTATCACATTGTTTAGCATCTGATACATGAGACGCAAAGTCTACGTAACAGGACTGCCGACAAATGTTGCACAATGTCACGCGTAACCACGGATGTTTAGGGTCATGTGTACATGTAATTACGCGTAGTGATGAAAATTTTCCGGAAAATTTTGATTCAAAATTTTCCGTGGAAAATATTGGAAAATTTTGATTTTTTGATAGGCCCTATAATTTGACCGCTTCCACTGCCGAGGCAGCTGCGTACCAATAAATTGGGTCTAAAACTCTTGATTTCATCATTATTTCGATTAAAGCGATCGCAACACTGCGAGTTCCGTCCGCGGATTTTTGAACATTCCTTTGCCACCAGTGGCTTGTGCTAATTTGTTGGCATTTTTAATTATCACACAGACACCGTTTGGGATAACGTGAATATTGCTTTACAATAGGGGTATAATTTCATGCAATGTGAAAGATCTGGAGCAAAAATAATGTACTTCATTTTGGAGTTTGCTCATTGTTAGCTTGAAAGCTAAGCTTTATTATGCAGCGCAGATCATAGTGATACAGATTCTCCATGTGTTGATGAACATGTGAAGTATAAGCACACAGTCTACGCAGCATGAGCGACCATATTGGATTTAAAACTGTAAACTCGTGAGATATTTGGAAACTAGAGATATCTGTGGTGAGTAAAAGAATATCTATGATAGTTTCAAACTTCTGGCGCATTGTCTGATATCTTCGCTAAGGATACACATATTCCATTTCTAGTTCAGATGGTTCCAAATCGATCGATTTCAGATTTGCCCAAATGAATTTCAGATATGATCCAGATGAATTGGAGATCTCCAGTTGAATTAAAGATCTTTTCAAAGTTGAGCTTGTGACAGATATCTGAAATTCAGCTAGAGAAATCTGAAATCCATCTTTTGTCTGAAATTCATTTGGAAAGATCTGACATAGACATGGAAAAGGTGCAGGGTACCAAAAGTTAACATACATGGATGATAGAGAAGTTTTCGGACTTTGAATATTACATAGTCCTTTCAAACGACTATAATAAGTCTCCAAAACAAAGGAAAAAACGTCAATCACCAAAAAATAAATTTCAAAATTTTCCAATTGAAAATTTTTCCGGAAAATTTTCCATTTGCATCACTAATCACGCGTAATTGAGCGTTGCATGTCACCTCGTGTGCTATCAAACATTCATTCCTTTGACATCCAATTTTTTTCACATCATATCACCAATCATATCACAGGCAACCTGCCACTTGCAGAGCAAAATAGCAGAATCAAATTATTTCAATTAACTTTGAAAGATGTAAATAGGTCCACATCACTATTCAGATTTAAGAAATGAAACATGAATCTAGAGAATCATAAAATCTTGCCGGGGAAAATTGAATTAAAAACTTGAAACTTCAGCCAAGAAAGCAGGAATAATATCAAGACTTTTTCATGAAGACTTTTGCAATTCATGAAATTCCCTTGATAATCAGCTTGATTTCCGCTGAGTTAGGCGATTGATAAAACACAGCCAGAGTTAAAACAGCAAAAGCTATAAAAGATTGCCATAGTCATAAATCCCGAAAAAATGAGAATTTTCAGCCGATTTTTTCAACAACGTTTCTTCTAACGACTCTTAACCCCCAAGACCATCCATTATCCATGGTCGTGCACCAAAAAACCTACAACAAAAAAGCCAAATTTTGAGAAAAAGAAAAAAAGCATCAGTAAAAAAGAAAGATGTGAATTACAACCTGAGTCACAAAGCCTCCATTTCATCACCGATTTCGCTCCATCATAGCTCATTGTGACCGGAGGGGCAATGCCAAGGCCCCATCAGTAGAAAGAAATTTTAAAATACCTTTCCTGGCGCCCAAGATTGTAGCCAGATATCTAAAATTGAATTTTCGTTGTTCAAAAAAGGTCCACATTTGCAATGGATTTGTCCTCCTTGTCAGTTAATCTCACTATGTGAAAAAACACCATGTGCTTGGGAAGATGTACTACACGTCCTTGCATATTTGATTAAAAATGATAAATTGAACTCTCGTATTTGTAGTATTATTGCTGCTACTCTTCCAAAAGTCCAAAAGAACGGTCATACATATGAAGTACTCGAGACCGATGAGCGCGCACTAGAGGTTTTGAAATGCATGGAATTAGATGGACTTAGACCGCTCGAGACAACAGGAGATGGAAATTGTTTTTACAACGCAATACTGATGGGGCTTGGCATTGCCCCTCCGGTCACAATGAGCCATGAACGAGCAAAATCGGTGTAGAAATGGAGGCTGTGTGACTCGGGTTTTGGTGCAAGATCATGGATAATAGGTGGTCTTGGGGGTTAAGAGTCGTTAGAAGAAACGTTGTCAAAAAATCGACGGAAAATTCTCATTTTTTCGGGATTTATATATGACTATGGCAATCTTTTATAACTTTTGCTGTTTTAACTCTGGCTGTGTTACCAATCGCCTTAGTTAAGATACTTATTAGCAAATATATAGCAGTATGTAGCAGTATATAGAAAATCATAGGTGAAAACCTTCATGAAACATCATTATTCTCAGCAGGAGATTTATTGTGTCAACGAATGTTCAAAAATGTTTTGTTATCTCTATCACATCCCTTGAGATCATTTTTCAATGAACGAGTCAGTGAAAGAACCAGAAATCGTTGTGAACAGAGGCGTCCACACTAGGTGACATGCCTCGTTTAATTACGCGTAATTCACTCGTAAACCACGCGTAGTTACACATGACCCCAAACATTCGTGGCTATGCGGGATATTGCTGCAACATCTGTTATATAAGTTAATATAGTTGGCAGTCCTGTTATATAGACTTTGCGTGTCATGTGTATGCATGTATCAGCGGCTAAACAATGTGATAGGACCTCAATTTCATGTTCAGGGAAGACAACATGCTTAGCGGTTCATCTTAGTGGTTCAAGCGGCAACGCAGACAACCGTAGAAATTTATAAACGCACGGCCGCGCGTATTCATAAACATTCCCATGCTTTGACAGCATCAGATCAAGTGATTTCTGACTCTTAGTGCAGCGCGTAATGCACGCGGGTAGAAGAATAGAATGTCCTTAACCACGGATGTTTGGGGTGTTCCGTAATTAGGCGTGAATTACGCGTGGTATGTCACCTAGTCCATTAACAAACAGCGTTCGTTTTCGTGATTCTTTTATAAAGTGCTAGCTCATTCTACTCATTAATGTAAGTGCCTTATTTTTGTTTGTCTTTGTCACCTCTGTAATGTGCTCACTGCCTTTGTGAGACAACTAAGAAGTTATTATTCTATTATTATTTTTTTCTCGATATGAATGCGCAAGGTGCTGCTCTTTACCAATTCAATTGCAGGATTGTCTTTTCAAATGCAAATGAAACAATGAAAATAGACGCAGCTTTTCCTTATTCTTTTAGCCTGTTGAAACCCACTCAAATTGTTTGCAGATTAAGTCATTAATTAGTAACTTGCGTCATTCTTTTTTTCAAATGACTGAACTCTCTCGAATGACTACACATCCATCGAATGTGCTGTGTATTTAATTTGGCAAGTAAGGAAATGAAATTGACTGCTCAACAGATTGGTTGGATTCATGCAAAAGGACCTACAGAACGGACACAGCACGTCTTTGTCAGTTGCGTTCGTGTGGATGAAGATTGAACAAGATGGTGAAGTGAATGACTAAATGACGGATGTGCATCCTCGAGGTTAAGCAGAGTAAAGCATTGCACAAAGCTAATACTTACCAATCATGATTTTATCTGTCAATCGATTTGATACTAATTTTCCGTTCATATGCCTCTCAGTAAACTTACGATACGGGTGGATGTTAGTTGCTATACTCAATATTGACTAATCGCTTTTGTTTTGCAATCAATACTCCGATAACATTTAATGAAGTTCTCATCAACAATAAATCTTAGAAAAACATAAAACATATCGATCATGAGTTTATCGATAAATGTACAATGACTCCTAACCATGGACCATGGAAGAAAACATGCCAAAACATCTTGATTGTTATAAAAAAAGATAGACATTTTAATGTTGTCCACGATACTTGTTCAAGCCCTTACTTGTTAGTTGCTATTTGCCTCTTCGTTTCATGTCTGCAGCTGCAGATCACCACTGATTAAGTTGAATTTTCGCTAGATTTTGTTTTTTATGCTGTTGATGTGGCAGTTGGCATTTGAAACGAGAACCTCATTTCGATAATTCTACTGTTGGAATGTCAGCGATGAACTCGAAGTGTTAACCCTCCAGGCGGTGGGGGGGCATATTTATGCCCCCCCTTTGTATTTTTTGATCTAATTTATGAAATATGAAACGTATGATTCAGAAATTTTTTTTTTGCTTATTTTTTTTTTTGTGATTTTTGTAAAATTTCTGTAAAAAGATCACAGAAAACAACCTTTTATTGAAAAGTTTTTAAAATACCACTTAATGAAAATTTTACTTCAGAAAATTTTATCTTCAAAAATTTTGTCTATGAATGAATTATTATGATGGAATTAGAATGTCATTATTTATCTATAATAACTTTATTATAACGTAATTTTAATATACGGTTTATTATACAAAAAATTTGAAAATAAAATAAGCTTGATACTACACAACTACATGTATTACTTTTAGTTTTTACTTTGTAAATTTAAGTTTATGTTTTATTTTTTTTTACTGTTTATATATTGAAAATTATGATATTTATATCATATGTATTTTTTTTTCATGGTAGTAATGTATTTTTACATGTAGGCATGTACTGTACTGTGTCAAAATAACTATATAATATATTCAAATTTTAAAATAAAATTTAAAAATAAAATGTTAAAAAAAAAATCCTAAACAAGATAACATCTAACACCTTGGAACGTAGATCTCTTGGCAGTCGAGGCAATAGTCAAACTTACAAAGTTCAATCGCTCCCCATTGCTCCAACTTCATCACAAGGCGACGATGCGGTAACTATTTTGCGTTAATTGGAATCGGGATTGATAATCAGTAACATTTTAATTCATAAGATAACCAAATTTGAATCAATCAATTTGTTGATCAAAACAAAAAAAGAAAAAACATATGTAATGATGCTTGTATGAATAATTTTCAAGTATAAAAGGGTTTTAAGTCAAAAATATATATATATTTTTAGAGTTTGATAATCTCTAAACATTAAATAAAAAAAATTTATATAATATTTAATTTATATATTCAAATTTTTATTTGAAAATAAATTTCAAAATTTGATTTCAAATTTTTGACAACATTTTTAACATGTTATTTTTGCGATAGAAGAACTTGAAACATGTTTGAGTCACTTTTTGCGATAATCTTTTTTTGAAAAAACGCTGATTCAATTTAAAAAAAAACATTAAAAATAAAAGAAACGCTTTTTCAAAAATTGAAACTTTTTTTACATGCTGAATTCAAATTATTTAGTGCAAAATAGGGCATGCATTCATAAATGCAGAACATTTAGTGTTTAAAGTGTCCTCACTGGGCATCGCATGCCATAAATTCGCTAAATTTGTGGGGGGGCATAAGGATATCCTGGGGGCAGTGCCCATCGCCCCCCCCACCGCCTGGAAGGTGGCTGAAGTGCCCACCGCCTGGAGGGTTAATATTGCGAACGGTGATGTCATTCTGCTGTTGAAATGTCTATGCTGTCGACCATTTTAATTTCTCTGTCACCCTTTTAACCTTTCCGCAAAACTGAATGCCATACAGGACAGGAGCTAGAGTGTTTGCTGGACAAGTATTAAGATATGGGCGCATCTGTACATTGGAAAAAGATTTCATCCAAAAAGTCAATCGTACAGCTACTACTCTCATTAAGATAGGATATAACAGCGTAGATCTCAAGCAAAGTGCTGAGAAGCAGCTGCATAAGCATTTTATTGAAATACGGATATTTTTCAGCTAAGCAGCTTCTTCATAATTGTGCGTGCTTTCATTGATTTAATTAATTTCGAGGCTGCTTTCATGTAGCAGGGCCCCGCTTGCGTGAGTTTGAGCGTTCAGGAGTAGGGGCCGAAACGCGAATCCTTACCCAAGTTCCTGCTGATGACCTCAATTGCACATTTTTTCAATTAGGTAATCTGTTGTAGTTGTTATTTCCTTTAACCTGTAGGGAACGCCACATGGGTCCTTTTGAGGGATCAAATTCTTTTCACTTATCGTTATCTTCTACTTCATCTTCTCCTCAATCGAAGCATTAAGTTTCATTCTGACGCAATTGACATGTGCAAGCAGCTGGGCGACCAGACCTGCAGATTAAGTTTTGTCAATACATATAAGCAATTTCCGCAATTACTACACTGCCCAACACATAGTGTGGCAGACAGGCAGGAGTTCTTGAGTAAGTTATCAAATTTTTTCTCACTCTACTTATATTTACACAGTACTTTTTTTCATTACCTACCATTTGAATATTATCAACATTTACATTTGTGTTTTATTCTTATTTTTCACATTGGTTTTACCTACTGAATAGTTCGATTTGTGATTTAATTCATTATTAATTGTGTTTCGCCTAAGGTTAGCCCTTGCTAATTTGTATACTTAATATGAAGCGGATGATTAGGTTCTTGATCGGTCAAACCTATAGGGCCTATACGTTAGCTTGGTCAGAAAGAGATGAAGATTGAGTTTGAAATTCACAAAATTGGTCAGATGGACAAACATGCTTGGTATCTTTCCCCCAGTGGTCAATTTCTGCGATGTTTTTACGTCCACTGTATCGCATCCGCAGTTGCTGCACAGAAGATGATTCAAATGAAGTCCTCTTGTGATGTCACACTGAATCTTGGACATCTGATTAACATGATTGGAAATAGACTTAATCCTGTGAGAGGTCAAGAGTTACATTTTCAGAAACGTGGGCTATGAAAAGAACTTATTGCGAAATCGAGTAACTGTTCATTTTCATGTCTGCCCGTCTATTCAACATTCGCACGTAATGATTTCTCATTCTGTATAGAAAGTCAAATACAATAGAAGCCTCACAATGGTTTGCAAAGTAAACAACAGAAGCATTTGAATGTTCAGAAAGGTCGCTGTCTCAGGCGAGTTCTCAGCGACGGTCAGGTGATACTTCCGTCATGGAGGACAAAAATACTCTGAAACTGTGAGCGGTTAATTCGAAAGACGAATTTCACTGACTTTTAATTCCTCTGAAGCGCAACGGCCTATTGCAATGCACTGAGTTTCTAGGATATCTAGGATTCCTTGAAGAATAGGAGGCAATTACAATTCATTCACAAACTCAACACGCACAAAACTTTCAACTGCCGATTCGTATTTGCGATTTGTCCAACAACTCTGCCGAGACGATCATATTAAACGACAAATGTTACCATTGTCAGTGATTCATTCGTGATTTATATCAAATCAGTTAGTAATTAGTGCTATTTACTTACTACTGGAAGTGCTAAGACTGAAACTAAATGGAAAGTAGGAATACAAGGGGCAGTATTCATGTATTCAGGCCTATAAAGATGTTCACAACATCGGTGAAATCCAAGTTTTTGTCAATTTAGTGGAAAGGGTGAAGATATAGCAAATTCAGGCACCTACCGTTCACATACAACATCATTTGAGCCATCACATCGCAAAAATGAACAGCTGCCCGCCGGCCGTCAGTCATTTAGAAAGAAAGCCTTATGTATATAATGATACTTGACTACACATTATGGTCAAACTGGAATCATTATGTATTTAGTCACATACAGTCTATTTAGGCAATAAGTTACACTAGGTGACATGCCACGCGTGATTCACGCGTAATTACGGAACACCCCAAACGTCCGTGGTTAAGGACATTCTATTCTTCTACGCGCGGCATTAAGAATCAGAAATCACTTGATCTGATGCTGGTAAAACATGGGAAATGTTTATGAATACGCGCGGGCGAGCGTTTATAGTTTGTGCGTCGTCCACGGTTGTCTGCGGTGCCGCTTGAGCCACGGATGAACCGCTAAGCATGTTCTGTCTTCCTTGAGCATGAAATTGAAGTCCTATCATATTGTTTAGCCTCTGATACATGCAGACACATGAGACGCAAACTTAAGTTTATCTAACAGGACTGCCAACTATACTAACTTACATAACTTATATTGCAGCAACATCCCGCATAGCCAGCACGGATGTTTGGGGTCATGTGTAATTACGCGTGATTGAGCGCGGCATGTCACCTAGTGAAATTTCAATGAGAATATCAGGAAAATTCGACCGCCACAGTATAATAGTGATACTCTTCTTAAAAACAAAGGTTGAATTTTCAAATTCTATGAAAAACTTAGGGCTAAATGCCCGATTGAATCCTCCTCTTCAGTACAATTGATAGTTATCTTCTATGTGTGGACAAATGTGACATTTTCTTGTTTTCCTTCGCAGGAGATTGGAGGTGAGCTGCATTTTAACGTGCATTTTTGCAATTAATTTGCAGAAAGATTGCATGTGTATGCAATCAAGTATTTCAGTGAAAGTTTCATTGCAATGCTTTTTATCACATTTTAAATTAAATTAAATACCGCAATTCTGTTCACTAGGACTGTGAAAGGACTGAAAAATGGCTCATGGCTCGACTGTCTAACACCTACATGATATTGTATAGACCAGTGGTTCCCAACCTTTTAATGTCTCACTGCAACTTGAGATGATAGACATTCGCTACGTACCACTTACATGCAGTCTCACATAAATTATTTTTATGTTAAGAAAGATATAATTCTTATTTAAATTTCAAAGAAATTAATTTTTGCGAACAAAATAAATATGAAACAAAGAGCACTCATTCTACAAGTTGAGGATGCTACTTCCCAACAAATTAAAATAATAATTTGATACCGGTTACTTAGTCTAATTCAAATATGCATATGCACGTAGATATCTACATGAATACTGTTTCAAGATACTGTGTCAAAAATCTACGATCAAATACAGGTTGTGCATTGTTTGTGAATACTTTTGGCTTATCAAAGTTCAATGTAAGTTTCTATCGAATCAAGACACGACACGATCCATATGCCATAATCTAATTACCAAGGGCTAACCTTAGGCGAAACATAATTAATAATGAATTAAATCACAAATCAAACTATTCAGTAAGTAAAACCAATGTGAAAAATAAGAATAAAACACAAATGTAAATGTTGAAAATATTCAAATGGTAGGTAATGAAAAAATGACTGTGTAAATATAAGTAGAGAAGTAACTCGAGAACTCCTGCCTGTCTGCCACACTGTGTGTTGGGCAGTGTAGTAATTGCGGAAACAGCTTATATGTATTGACAAAACTTAATCTGCAGGTCTGGTCGCCCAGATGCTTGCACATGTCAATTGCGTCAGAATGAAATTTAATGCTTTGATTGAGGAGAAGATGAAGTAGAAGATAACGATAAGTGAAAAGAATTTGATAGCACAAAAGGACCCATGTGGCGTTCCCTACAGGTTAAAGGAAATAACAACCAAAACAGATTACCTAATTGAAAAAATGTGCAATTGAGGTCATCAGCAGGAACTTGGGTAAGGATTCGCGTTTCGGCCCCTACTCCTGAACTCTCAAACTCACCCAAGCATTTTCAAAATACGCGATTTTGTCTTGGTGAGCTTCAAGTTTAATCTAAAATGCATGTCGTTCGCTCAATAGATGAGATTACATCGCCTGTTGCATTGACATCTAAACAACCTATTACAAAGTTTGATGTGACAGGATGAAATCTATGCACAAGACAAATCTTCGTCTTTTAAGACTATGAAAAGTGATAAATTGCATGGAATTTTGTCGTCGATGTAATTGACTCAAGCAGACCAGTACTTTTCCTAATAGATTAGGTCTCGTGACATGATCATCATGATACATAGCCTATAGCCTACTTCAGACAGGTACTCGCGTACTATCTGATGAGTCCTAGCCACAGGTTTGGAACCTCTGGTATAGATGCATAATGCAGTGGTTGGCTCGTAATTCTGGTTTCAATTTGGCAAAGTTCTAGCCAGTTATAATGTTATTGTACCAGAGCTTCACGATCGTGCAAGAAAACAATTTTTAACAAATTTTATTGACATTGTTTATATTCGGTGGAAAAAGCTTTATATCTATTTAACAACATTGATTACATGGACTCTTACAAATCATGAGATAAACAGTCTGGTGAAAAATAACACACCGAGATTCCTTTGTAAATGCAGTCTTTGGTATGAACAGTTGTGATTGAAGGAGATCTGTTCTTAATCGTCCGAAATCATAGAAATTATCAAATGAATAATTCCTTGAAAATGTCAACTTTTGATCAGTGTGATATTTCATGATGTGTTGCAACAATGCTTTGATAATAAGCAACAGCACACACTATGAAGTTTCAAAATAGTATAGAATTTGTACGTAAATAAGGCAGTCACAGCGGGAGTTTGCAGCACAAAGGATATATAAAATTGTAGATTTAAAGAGGGAGAAAGCGAAAGCTAAGGCCAACAGAATGCATTGTAAAGGAGATCACTTTTTCTTGAGCTGACGTAACTTCAAATTCCGTCTTTTCTTCGTTTTGTGTAAGTTATAATAGGATGAGAAGGAGATTTAATAGGAGAACAGCTATTTATTGATGATAATTTCAGTCATGTTCGATGAGTAGGCCTAAGTCAAGATTTCTAGATCATAAGGAGAATCAAGCTAGTGAAATCTGCAGTAGTTAAAGATTCCAACCGTAAAGCGGTGCACTGTAGGCTATTTAAAGAGAAATTGCAATGGTCCTGAATCAAAGCACGCTGACAATGAACCAGTTAACCATTGCCAACAGCTGGAAACCACCATCGCTAGGTGCCGTTGTCATGGTAACTCTTTGTTGTCATAGTTTCACAATTCTATGACTTTACACATGAGTGAAGTAATTGAATGACACACGTGACTCTTGCAATTTGAAATTACAGATTACGTATTTACGTACATTTCTTAAGAATTCTTCTATGGTTTCAGCTTCGCGGAAAAGACAGTAAGGGAAATTGTGACTCTATATAGGCCCTATTCGTAGAAACTTTCCTGTTTCACCGCTTCGATTAAGAACTTTCAAGTACTGTAAAGGATGTCTTTGGTTTATCTGAAACTCATTACTCTGTACATCCTTCAATCTCAGATTTCATTATCATCGTTTTTGTCTGATTATACACCATGTTTCACACTGAAGTGTTAAATTCGAATGCGAGAGACAGACAGAAAGAGAGGGAATGGTAATTTTTAATGAATGATTTTCATTTCTCAATGCTTTCTCCTGCAATACTTGAAGAATGAATGCAATCTCAAAAGACAAATTTGTTGAAGAATATAAGCTCACAATGTTAAGCGAAAGAACAATGACCGTCTTCAAGAGAGTACCAAGACGACAATGAAGGAACACATGAATTCAATATGAGAAATGAGACGGGAGAAGTCATGATTGTCCTTAATGATGAAGAGACAAAGACAGCGACAAATTTCGATAATAGAATCCAGGCACATTTCCGGAGATAGACAGATATTTAATGCTTTAGGAGGTATACATTCGATAACATGCACTTTTGAAATCCAGTCCATTTAACATCAGAAAGAAAACAAAATCATATAAGAGCTAAAATGGTTGCTTCATTGTTTGTCTTCCCCTATATCAGAGTTTTGTAGAACACGTCAAAGTCAATCAATCACCTCAAAATTCTACACAAGCATAGATAAGTGCAGTTTCTAGACTTATACGTGTAGGCTTCACTATCTCCAATGCGTCTTTGCATGGATTGTCTTTCTCAAGTTCTTTGAACTGCTCCCATGAGTTCTTATTGCCCAATGATGAAGAAGAACATAGTTGCTTAGATGTTACTTGATCATAATTATTTTAGAAGACAATATGTCCTAATCTTGCCTACTGCATCAATCCAAGCTGTACCATAACAATTTACTGTTCAACGGGAAGTCACAAGCAATTGACGCAGAACTTCCATTTGTTCCCATGATATCGGACAATCTCAATATATTGAACGATGGAAGCTACCATAGATATTTTTGTATGGATATTTTCCGTTTGCAAATTTTACAGGAATTTGCAGAATTTGCATTCTTTACTGTCTTTTGAATAAACAGTCTATCTCATTGAAGCTGCCAAACGAACAGGCACAACCTACACGTAGAGATAGCAAGGTTTCTAATTTCTCTAAAATACTTATTCATCTTCCATCAATTTTTGTTTGTCTTTTAATGCGCTTTTCTAACCTTTGTGCAAATATTAATGACGATAATTGACTAATTTTCAGAGGTTCTAAATGATTATAAAAACCTTCGGGGAAGGTCCTCAACCAAATTGATTTACCAATTTTATAAAAATCTCTGCATTTTGACGTTCTTTGTGAATCATACACTTGTACAATTCATCTTACTATAAGAACTCAGCTAAGCCAAAGTTTCCGGAAATAAACACTTTTGGAGAGAGAGAGATGCAGACATGATTAGGAGAAACAGTTGCAGGAGGAAGGATTATAGGGTGTGTCATCAGTGTAATTTGAAGAAGTCTAAAACCAAAGAAAGTAACACTTTGTCTAAAACGGTGTAAATGTAGGTCAAAATTTGATTTAAACTTTTCAGATATCTACGTACCAGGCATAACTATTGTAGAAGAATAATAGATAGATAGATGCCTCTAAATGACGTATATCAACCCGCATTTTCACTGTGTTGGACTTTTACAGCGTAGAGAAGGCAACTCAAACCTCAATTACCCTCTCCCGTTCCCCATTTTCACTATTCATCACAAAGCTGGTTTCACCATGCTCCACAGTTAGACATGCTTCCATTTGCAAACTCTGACTTTGATGCTCGGAGTCAAATTCGTTTTCTGGTAAGATGGACCATATTCGGACGTTGTTGTGATGTCGGTCCCGTAGAGACGTCCAGAATCGGGCAATGTGTCGCCGTTGACCGATGATGATTCGAGCGACCACAATGATGGCCACAATAAGGAGGATGATCCCTCCACCCGCCTCCCAAATGAGGATGCTGTCAGTGCCTACAGGACTAGCGCAGCTCCGTGAAGAGACGTTTGTGTTGGGACGTCGGTCACAGATCACCCGACGGTCTCTCAGTTGTGTTACAGGATGACAGCATCTGTCACGACTCTTTATGCCATCATCACAAACTGTCCAGGGACACCACTGGCCTCGGATAGAGCAACTCGAAGAATCAGTACAGAAGTCGAGGAGACGATTGTGACGAAATGAAGGCCCGGCGCAATGCTTCGCCTTGGAACAGTTGCAAATTCGAGTCTGGACGGCTACACACGACTCCAGTGATATCTCACAGTCTTGAAAAGTCCATGGACACCAATTGGCATCCGTACAATGTAGAATCCACACGAGAACAGCGACATAACAACGATCCATGAGATAGGCGCAAATGCGACGTCGCTGAGCGTGTAGACATTTAAGTGTGCGGTCGACATTATTGAACAATAAATGACGTCATCCTCTAGCGTATGAGAGAGCGCTACTGGGGAGAAGGTTGGAGGTTCAATTCTATTGCTTCATATGTGAGAAACACGGAACCACAGTCCTAAGACTCAGCTCTTTTTAACACCAATTCTGTCTCCAGTAAATTGTTTCCAAGCAACGGAGATATTTAAACATTTTCCCATTGTCAATGTGAAGCGGAAGTTAATAAATTGAGCGATATCTAACGCTTGCAGTGTCAATAGTTACTTCCGGCTGTTCCTTGGTGCATTCGAATGAACACTGACGCAGGATCATCTGCATTTATGCTTGCGCTATCGAACACTTAGAAATGTCTTTTATTCCTACATTGCAGTCGGGTTGATAGTCTAGACAATGTGATCCACTCAAAATGAGCGAGCAAATATTGGGTTCTCCCGTACCATTTTTGAAGTTACCGCATTTTCTTCCGCGTGGCGAGCATGAAACATTTCCTCTGTGAGGAGAACAGAACGCAGATTGGATCTGTTACGACTGCAATGTCATGCAAGGATCGAAGTGCTTATTAAAAGGAGGACATTGTGTTTAAATTAAAGGAAGTTAAGAAAATAAGGAATATGAGGAATCAAGACCATAATTAAAATGCTATAAAGCAAATTAAACATGATTGCTTTTCCCATTACTAAAACGTTGCAAAAATCCTTACTTGAATTACAAAACAGCGAATAAAATGTAATGAAAATCATCATCAACAGTAAATAATTTCTTAATGTTCTTTAATTTGTTGTGGAGTTTTGCGATATGATCTTCACATTGTCCCTCTGTCACAAGTTATTTGAATATTCTTCTCAATGTTATAGACTTCGTGCATAATGTTCATTTTGCTGTGGTAGCATTATTTTCATTAAAGACTTAAAAATCATTGTTTCAAATTGATCTATTTAAATTTATTCTAGACTACTATTACAAGAGAGAAACTCATTTTCTTTAGAAATTCATTCACTTTTTATGTCAATGTCTACTCTCTATATCACAATTATGGGAAAAGTCAGGTTAGTGCACTTCGAATGAACAATAATATGCAATAGAAACTGAATAAACATTTAATAAGTGTAGCCCAAGGCTGTTGACAGCGTTCACGCCGGTCATCGGGTAATATAAAAGAAAGAAATAATACTTAGATGGCGTACCGAACAATAAAACATATTTACAATCTTTATACAAGACATACCAGAAAAGAATAAACATAGAAGGGGTTCATCAGCAAAATGACCAGCTAGGTCGCGTTTCGGGTCCTTTAACATTTTGTACGCTCAAACCCTAGCTGGCGGACCCCACACATGACTTAACAATGATAACACTCTTAAATGAAGCCACACAAAATACAAAATTCTCTGGCTGACTGCAAACCAAGTTTAAACAAATCTAAAAAATGCTTTTTCAACAGTCTCTCCATACATTTGATTAACTTGCAGGCTTCATATCCGCGTTTCACAAAAACTTTAAACGTGCTTTTAACTTTAGCAATGGCATACGGCAGATGAGAACAAATCCTAAGGCAATGAAAAACTTGACTGGCAAAGACATTCGCACCCATATGAAGAGGAAGAAGACTGTCGGGAAAAGTGAAAACAATAACATCAAAACAAAATTGCTCAACCTTATGAAAAACTGATGTATGTAAACCATCACTACAAATATTAAGCTTGACATCGAGATATTCTACTGAGGTGTTATCCGTCCCATTTCTCTCTGCCTTAAAATCCGCGGGATAAATCTTAGTCAACAAAGTGTCAAAATGTTTATAATTGAAAAGACATATATCATCGATGTAACGTGTGGTGCAAGACATCAATCTAGCTAATCCGAATTTCTTGTTCGAAATTAACGATTTCATAAAAACGAATTCACTGTGGCACAAAAACAAATCAGCTAACATAGGGCTGCAATTCCCCCCCATAGGAATGCCCCTGACCTGCTTGAATACCAAGCCACCAAAAACAACGAAAACTTCCGAAATAACAAACTTAATTGCGGACTTCAACATTTCCAAACTAAAACAGTGATAACCCTTGTACGTTTTACCAGCGAAAAAAGTTTTATTAAAACCAACACAAAGAAATTTTCTCGATATGGAGTTAAAAACTAGCTCTAGCACAAATAGCTACACAAATTTTCCCTTGGCTCGTTTCTATTCTGGTTAATAGGTACTGCTAGTGACTTGCAATCATCGTCCTGCCTAATTCCATACTTACGATTTAGAATCGTCTTGCATCAATTGTAAAAATAGTTATATCGACCACTCAATTCAGATGAATTGAATCAGCTTGTATTAGTTCCTTTTTAGAAGATGTTGAACGGGTGCGCACATATCTCCTAGTGGTCAAAGTGGTGTGACATCTCTGTTCAAACAAGCCGGAAAAGCAACATTTGACAGCTCCTCCATCTTAGTTGCAGTAATAACAAGCACAAGATATCCATGTGTTCTAATATGAGAAAGCGAGAAAAAATTAAATCAAAACTCTCTTTTCAATTTACAGACTGATATAATAGAGCAGAAGTTAAATGTTTCAGAGACAAGCCTTCGGCGTCCATCGCCTTCAATAATCGATGTTCGGATGGCCTCGGATATCTATTGTCTTGATATGAAGGGCCTTGATTTGCAGAATTGAGCGGTGTTGAAACTCCCCAAAAGAACTAACGTTTCATAGCAACATAGGAATTAAACTGTGCTTTATTATAGAGCTAAATTTCCTTTGATTTTTTATTAACTACTTGAAATGTGATTGACTTGTTCAACTCTTAGGAAAAGATCATCTGAACAGGTCAATAATAAAAGTAAAGCAAAAATGTTATTAATTTCAGAACCTATTTTCAAATACCGTTCGCAGCAGTATTTCTTATAAATTCAGTATATTCAATAGTCATCATATCAGTGACGCGCTGCCGTAATAAAAACTAGAACTCCAGTGAAAATTGTAGGCTAAATGGACGTAAATTTAGTATTTCAATAATTTAACATTTTGTATTCTCTATTAATCTAGAGAAATAAGTCAAAATAGTATCAGCTTATTTGTAAACACTACTACGTAGGCAATATGATCCGACTAAAACTTATTTAGATCCCTCGATTTGCCTTCTCCGAAATGGCTACAACTCATGCAGCAATCGAAGTGATTCAGGTGTTAAAAAGTTCCTTTTGATAGTAGATAAGTAGATTAACTTAATAATTCCAACATCTGAAGTGGCCATCGTCAGAAATCTGTTCAGAAATCAAATTTATGACTATGGCTACTTCAGATGGTCGAAATATAAAGTTGGTGTGCATAATTCTATCATAGCTTATAGCAAATAAAGTATTTATAAAAGCTTTAACCTCATTCACATTATGTTGAAATTTGGTGACCGCTTGCACGCATTAAAGAATTATTCAATGAGTTTCAAAGTTACATTTGAGTCGCGCTGTAATATTTCTCAGAAATAGTCGACAAAATAACTTACTTGAATAAAATATCACTGGAAGATTTTCATCACAACTCTAAAGAGCGTGCAGCACGATGCAGCGCATAATTTTCAATCGTTATATTGTGTTTAGACTAAGTGAACGCTACTATATCTTGATTTAGGCCTAAGACTACTTTAAAACTGTTCCATTCAAAATTGAATTAACAATATTATCATTTTAGGTTGTATACATATGTTATAAAACTATCATTTTTGATTATTGACATTAATGCTGCTTTCAATCAATGGATTTAGCACAATTTTTGAAATTTGCTTAATTTATTTCAAGCAAAGTTCCCGACATGTCTATTTTTGTTGTGAAATTTGATGCAAGTATTTGCTGCACATGTGTTATCTGACGAGGCCTGTAAGGCGACTATATTGCTAATATTATTGCAACATTGAATTATCTCTAAGTCGCGTCGAGAGAGTGATTTTTTCTTTTTATTGATATTTTTGTTATTTCATTTAACATATCAGAATAATACTCAAAGAGAAAAATATGAAGCATAAAAAATGAGGTCGTCATACAACAAAATACGTCATCATTGACATATTGTGTGACAAAATAAAGAAAGCGGGATTTATAATGAGTGATTTATTCCTATTTTATATTACATGAAATCATAATTCATAATCAGAAATTCAAAATAGATTCAAAATAAAGAATCACAAACTAGAAATTTTCATTCAATGGAAAAACTGATAGACGAATAGCATTTAGGTCAGTGCTAAAGTTCTTCCTTTATTCTACTAATGCCTCAGACTTGTGGCATTCGACCATCTTGTGGCATGTCACATAAAATAAACCCGCTAACACTCGATGCAAATGCCCTTTCTGAAAAATAACTATAGGCCTTATCTAGACGTCAGTAAATTGAGATTAGTTCTAGATTTAGTAAGGGAATTAAGAGGTGTGTCAAAATCGTTTGAGAATGATGGGTAGGATGCGAGATGTTTGCGATAGTAGCTTACGGAATACAGACCGGTCTTCTCGGGAAGTTAGATTCACTAGGTGACATGCCACGCTCAATTACGCGTATTTACACATAACCCCAAACATCCGTGGCTATGCGGGACATTGCTGCAATATAAGTTATATAAGTTAGTATAGTTGGCAGTCCTGTTATATAGACTTTGCGTCTCATGTGTCTGCATGTATCAGAGGCTAAACAATGTGATAGGACCTCAATTTCATGCTCAGGGAAGACAGAACATGCTTAGCGGTTCATCTTAGTGGTTCAAGCGGCAACGCAGACAACCGTAGACGACGCGCAAACTATAAACGCTCGCCCGCGCGTATTCATAAACATTTCCCATATTTTAACAGCATCAGATCAAGTGATTTCTGACTCTTAGTGCAGCGCGTGTACGCGCGTAGAATAGAATGTCCTTAACCACGGATATTCCGTAATTACGCGTGGCATGTCACCTAGTGTTAAATTTTATGAATATTGAATCACCGATTGGTTCATCAATAGCAAGTTTAGCTCCATATTTCATCTCCTTCATGGAGTAGCTCTAGGTGAGTCGCATCAAGTAAGTAGATTCTATCAAGCTTTGAATTTTATTTCAGTAGTTTCGCACGTAGCTTTTTTCAAAGGTCATTGCTGAGCTATTATTTTGTGCAGCAATCTTAGTCCAGTTTGTGATGTTAAATGAGATTCTTGAAAATTTTTATTTAAATATAATCTATGCGTCTTCTGATAAGCCTGTATTGTCACAGGAATCGTAACGGATAAAAATTGATTGAAACCATCAGCAAAAACTCGGTTGGCAAGTGGCGCTTATATTTGAATGTACAAAAGAAGAGATTTGAGACGGAATCAAAGGATAAAGAATGTTTTCAGAGTCTCTTGAAATCTCTGTTCCTCTTGCAAGTTGAGATCCGCATAGAAATCGGCCAGTTGTTGGCACCGCAGGCGATGATGTGCGTCGGGCCAATGCAGGGCCGTCTGCAGCTTCCTGAGGTCGATAGGGCAGAGATGTAGGGGAGGCATTCCGTCAGGTTCAGTGTCCGGATCACAGCAAGGATTCAACACACAGCCGAAGTAGGAACAGTGATCCAAGCCCAGGCAGTGCATCAATTCATGGGTCGGAGTTCCAAGAAGGTTGAGGAGCTTCGTCCTCGGGTAGGACATGGGCTGAAAATGAGAGATGTCGTCATTGACAAGGATGTTATCTCGCCAATGTCTTCCATGCATCTTCACAAAACTGCAATTAGCATATTACAATAATATCCGCCTACAATCCGCGAAATCATAATCTAGTGCTTCGTCAGCCTTGGTGGTAGTCCTGGCAGCGTGACTGGGTTCGATCCTCAGCTTACAAGCCATTTTCCATTTTTGTGCCAAGAACCAGGCATAGAAAGATACCCATTCTACCTCGTGAAAGGCATTAAATTAGATGAATATTTCCAGAAAATCAGCTTTTTATTTAATTTCTCCGTAAGCCTACTACCATTCAAATGTTTTACAGGCAACATTTCCCTATATGTAAATCCCTTTCCTTTTTTGTTTACTTGAGCAAACCACAAATAAGGACCCAGTCAGGGTAGTTAGTCCACTGCTAAAAAAGCGTTAACCCATTGCCATTTAGCGCTGTCCCACTGATAGTTTCTCATTCTAAATTCGGAAATCTCAGATTTTATGACGATTCGGATCAATGGACCGCAATAGAGAAATGTAACCCTGAACCCCATGTTCAAAGTTGGCTTCTTCACCATCGAGACGCTACTTAAGACCAAAGAAAGTTAATCGAGTAATTGAAGATAAAAGGCCACCTTTGCATCTTTAAAACAAAATTTGTGCCCAATCATAGTTATACATGTATAATTAATATAGTTAATATTAGAGCAGGGCCGAGGACAACAATGTCCACTTCTGAAGGAGCATTTACCGAAGGGGACTGAAAGTGGACATTCTGTACCTTCCTGTCAAAGTGACCTAAGCGACATTTTTTCGAAAATTCAACTAACACTATTTTTGGATACCACAGTATCCTAGTATTCTTTGGGGACATTGTCAATAATGAATTCCATTTTCATTCATCGGTATACAGTTGTGTCATTTCAACCTAAGTGCATAACCTCCAACTTCTTTTTGTGTCAAAACAACCTATCCGACAAATGAAAAACGTTAAACGTTCAATCTAAGCAGAATATTTGACCAATAAGTAAGTCAAAGTGAATGTAGGACAATGTTTATGTGAAATGATTCATTACTTGACACTTATTTCACAGTCTGGTCTCTGTTTTGAAATGTCTCACCAACTTGACAAACATGAAAAAATTGTAGCTAAAAGAAAGTAAGCCTTAAGATATCTGAAATCCAACGTGAAAAGATTTTTAGTCAATTATATGAGTTAAATGCCAACGAACAAGATCAATTTATATCGGGATGTATTATTGAAATGGAAGTTAAGAGAAGAAGGACGGAGAATAAGGAAAATTCAAAGCGCACTTGCTACAGGAAATATTTCCTTTCAGCAGATTCAGGGCGACATAACATTTTCAGATCGTTCCTTCTTAGTACACTTGCAATAAGCGAGTCCAGAATTCGTACAATATCAAGAAAGCGCAGAGAAAATGAAACATGTATCATAAAAATCGATCAGCGTGGACGCCATTCCAGCGTAAGGCGCGTTCATGATCAAATGAAACAGAAAATCAGAGATCACATTGAAAGTTTTCCTTTATATCGAAGTCACTACAGCCAGTGCTGGAAAAATTCCACTGAATTTTTTTAATTCCAATTCCAATTCCAGAGCAGAAATTTCAATTCCAACTCCAATTCCAGTCGAAACAGTTCAATTCCATTCCAATTCCAATTCCATTATAAGATTCAATTCCCATAATTGCATGTCGCGTATTGTGTCTTATGTTAATGTATCTAACGTTTGTTCACTTCAATCTAACCCATATGCCCTTATCCTATCCTCGTTGTTCCTGTGTGCCGTTCCCTGCGTCGTTCCTATGTGCGCTCGCATGTTCATAGTTCATATTTCTTGTGTACATGTACGTGTATATATATGTAACCGGTCTGCCTACGCCATTTTCGTTTCGTAAACGAGATATTCAATATCTCGTGAAAAAAAGAAAGAAAAGAAAATTAACGGTCAGCAAAGAATCAAACGCTGAGAGAGAGATGAGATGCGAATAAATCTATTAATAAATTTACAGAATAAAGAAATTCAATGTGCTAATAGCGTGATTGTTGATGACAGAAAAAACGACGATAAAAATGATGTCATGAAAACTGATTAATGATCCATGTTAAAAAAAGGAGACTAAAAATTCCGTGATAAGAGCGAAATGAAGTCGCGTCGAAAGCTAGCGGGAAGAGATTAAAGGAAACTTTCAATTTTCAAAAGAAAAAGGATTTATCGTCAAGTCTCAAAAATTGGTATAAATTAGAAACGATGATAAATAGACACAGCAACAACGATCAACAACATCACATACGACATCTTCAGCAGCTGTTAGAAGAACTCCGTGCTATCGCGGTGTAACTTAACTACAGAAATAACAACAACAACTGCCCGGCAGCGAACAACAACACAGCAGCGTATACAGCAACACATCAGCGAGCGCAATTGAAGATTGACGGTATAAATGACACTGATATTTATGATACTATTTTGGTATAAATGAGTCCGATCGAATTGAAGTGAATTCAACATTAAGAAGTGAACTGTAAGTTTAAAGTTTTTCTTTTATCGTTGCGTATCGTGTGTATAGAGTCTTAAAAATTAATATTGTTAATTCTTGTGATTGGACGTTGCGATTTCAATTTTTGTACAAATAGATTTATCACAGGTCTATCGAAAAAGTGGAATTGAGATTTATCAGGGTCAATTCCAATTCCAGTAGATTTGAATATTGTCTATTCCAAATGCGACGAAAAGTGGAATTAATTCCAATTCCGACTTTTACAACTCTGACTACAGCAGAGAAAGGACGGATGAGCTATTTCTTTCACCTGAATTGAATATCAGTAAGTAGCTTGTAGAAAAGGTGAACAACCTAAAAAAGAGTGTATTATGAAGTGTTCAAAGAATACTCCTATCTATCGTTCACGCATTTGAAATCAGATACTTGCAATAAGTGTTACAAGTTTAAAGCAGCCGGCGACAGCCGATCTGAGGAACATCTACTTCACCTAAACGAAGCTGAAGCTGTTTATGAGCAAAAAAGGAAGGACAAACAGCGCTGCTCTGATGAAAGGGATTTTGGAATGATAGGTTATGATCGTCAAAAGTGTCTTCCTCCTCCGAACTTGAGCTGTTCTGAGAGCTTCTACAAGCGACAACTCTGAGTACACAACCTGACGATATATAACTACAAACATGGTCCACCCTGTTGCTACATGTGGTCAGAAGATGTTGCCAAGAGTGGTGGATATAGCTGGCTGGCTGGATTACCCGACTTCATCCCGCGGATAGGGGCGGAGCGGAACGTCACGGAGGCCGAGGAGGCGAGCAACCCCCACGGCCGATGACAAAGATCGAAAACAGAGCCCGAGGACCCGAAGACAGCCGCTCGAATGTGAAGAAAAGGAGGGACAAGAACACAGTAAGTGGGAGATATAGAATCTTGCTTATATGATTTTATTTGCACCAAGTTGAAGAATAACCCAGAAATCAAAGAATTTCAATTGTATTCTGATTCATGTGCTGGACAGAATAAAACTCGACATCCTCTTGCAATGCTCAAATTTCTGACAGAAACAACATCTTTGTGCAAGGTAACTCATACATTTATGGTACCTGGACGCACACACATGGAATGTGATTCCGTTCATGTCATTATTGAGAAAGAGAAAAAGAGAATGGATGTGATGGTACCAAATGATTGGTTCAATCTTGCTAGAATGGCCAAATCCTCTCCGCCTTTCCTCAATGTAATTCCAATCAGTCAAAGTAGCTCTACAAGTGGGATAGAGTATCAGAGGAAATATTGAAATAGCTGAAAGCCGGAGAATTCAAGTTTTCATGCATCAGAAATTGAAGCCCCGAATTTGATGTTTCACAACTACAATATAAATGATGAATATGAAAGAGTGGGCATCGATGGAGGAAGCGCAGACAAAGCTGATGAGATAGGTTTAGAACAAGTAGGCACCAACTATTTTCATAAATACACGTACGTGATGACTCAAATAATAATTCTATCACTCAGTAGGACATTATCAGCTTCAAATTATTATATGCATAATCCAAAGATTTGCATTGCGGCAGTGGAGACAGTACATTATCACAGTACAGTATGTTCCAATGGGATTTCAATGCTTAAGCAGATAATGTCCGGAAAAATATCTATATAACAACATCTATCACTTAATACAACTATATCAATTTCAGTTGGGCCATAGAAAGAGGTTATGCTAGATATTGTACAACATCTATCACTTAATACAACTATATCAATTTCAGTTGGGCCATAGAAAGAGGTTATGCTAGATATTGTACAACATCTATCACTTAATACAACTATATCAATTTCAGTTGGGCCATAGAAAGAGGTTATGCTAGATATTGTACAACATCTATCACTTAATACAACTATATCAATTTCAGTTGGGCCATAGAAAGAGGTTATGCTAGATATTGTACAACATCTATCACTTAATACAACTATATCAATTTCAGTTGGGCCATAGAAAGAGGTTATGCTAGATATTGTACAACATCTATCACTTAATACAACTATATCAATTTCAGTTGGGCCATAGAAAGAGGTTAAGCTAGATATTGTACAACATCTATCACTTAATACAACTATATCAATTTCAGTTGGGCCATAGAAAGAGGTTATGCTAGATATTGTACAACATCTATCACTTAATACAACTATATCAATTTCAGTTGGGCCATAGAAAGAGGTTATGCTAGAAATTGTACAACATCTATCACTTAATACAACTATATCAATTTCAGTTGGGCCATAGAAAGAGGTTATGCTAGATATTGTACAACATCTATCACTTAATACAACTATATCAATTTCAGTTGGGCCATAGAAAGAGGTTATGCTAGATATTGTACAACATCTATCACTTAATACAACTATATCAATTTCAGTTGGGCCATAGAAAGAGGTTAAGCTAGATATTGTACAACATCTATCACTTAATACAACTATATCAATTTCAGTTGGGCCATAGAAAGAGGTTATGCTAGATATTGTACAACATCTATCACTTAATACAACTATATCAATTTCAGTTGGGCCATAGAAAGAGGTTATGCTAGATATTGTACAACATCTATCACTTAATACAACTATATCAATTTCAGTTGGGCCATAGAAAGAGGTTATGCTAGATATTGTACAACATCTATCACTTAATACAACTATATCAATTTCAGTTGGGCCATAGAAAGAGGTTATGCTAGATATTGTACAACATCTATCACTTAATACAACTATATCAATTTCAGTTGGGCCATAGAAAGAGGTTATGCTAGATATTGTACTCATATTGGAATCATTGACATAGAATGTCCTTAGCGCTACGCGCCTCGGACATTCTATGCCAATAATTCCAATATTCGTACAATATCTAACACATGATAGTTCTATTTTCAGTGGTACTCAACGCCTCTCGCCATTTCGGAGAAGAAAGCAGATCTCCTCATTTTGCAACCCTGCATCCCCCCTACATACCACCCATATTATGAAGGTTTGAGGTCGACCTCAGAAAAAGATGAACGCTATGACTTCATTTAGTGACAGCTGCAACATTGTAGGCTTCATTGTGTCTTAGGTACTGTAATTGCCAACATATTATTCAGAGTTTTCATAAATGTTGGTTTTCCAAACAATGTCATTTTGACCTAACCGCCATCATACGAAAGAAAATCGTGTCAAATCAACCTAAATCCATAATAACACATGAGAAAGGTCATATTGTCAATGCAAATGTAATCGATTAAGAAGTATGAACATTAGAGTCAAATCTGTTCAATAAAATGAATGCTTTCATTCGATAGTTGAATTTCAGGAAGTTTTTTCGTTTTTTCTTTTTCTTCTGTAAAATTCAGATTTTGTCGCTGAAGTCACTATAACACGAAGGTACAGCATTGTCGTCTCGCTCTAATAAGTCTCCGTCCAGCGCCATTTGTCGGCATGCCATATCTTGTGATAGCTTTTCAAGACGGATTCTTTCTTCTTATTTTTCTATTTTATAAGCTCCTCGGTCACCTTTTCTTCTCCCCATTTTAGAATCTCTGTGTATGTCTCGTTACCGTCCTGACCTATGCATCCACAAAGACCTAAAACATATCCTACGTTTGCCTTGGCTTTACCTTTTTTCTTGTGTCATGTCTTTGCTACTTTCTATTGTTTTCGGTAAATCTTTTGTGTTTGTAAATGCACTATTGAGATATCTCTGAAGTTTGCCCGAATGTCATGTCCGCAGTGTATACCAGTCTGTTGAGCTGTATCAAACTTGTCTGTACATTTTGTGTATCACAACGGTCACACTCCTGAAGAGAGGCCGCGAAATAGCTATCGGGATGTCAAAATTAGCGTTGTTTTCTCTTCATATCTTTGCACCTGTTGTAATTGTTTGAGATTTCTTTGAATATAGAATATCAATTTAAAAAACTGCTTTAACTTGTAAGCCATGTAAGCATAATAAATATTAGACTATTTTTAATCGATGTAATAGCTGACTACTTATTAACACTCATGCTGCAGGCCTACATGTTTGCGCACATTGTACATGTACCGGTACAGTACATATATTTTCTTGCTCAGGAAAATTCAACTGCGATAACTAGGGTACTATATCTAGTGTACATGCTGTTGAAATGTGTGCATATTAATATAAATGTACACGGGCCTGCCTAAATAAGCCAATATCGAAACTTTTAGCATAACTCTATCAAATTTGAAAATTATGATATGAGAAAACCACTAAAAACGCTTACAAAAACATTGATATCGAGAGATTACCCCACTGAAAATTTTCCCATGACATCACTGTTTGTAGTGACTGAAACACATGGGAACGCATATGTACAACTGCGCTTTCATTAACCCACTTTTACCAGGGAGGTTATTGGAGTCATCCGGTCCTACACAATTCTTACAGCTGCGACTTTTATTTTCCGCGTATTTCTGATAAGCAATCAAATTTGATCCATGGGAACATCAAACGTTTGACCTTCAAGAAAGCACTTACAGACCATTGACAACGTACAAATGACGTTATGATCAACATGCTCATTCATCTATGCTACTTTACTGCAAATAGCTGAACCCACGCATAAAATTGACTGATTGTCACATATCACATTATTGATGCTTGTGTTCATCTAGAGATGCAGATACTGCAGTTTTCTGCTCAATATAACTGGGATTCTAGCAGACTATTTACAATTCTCATGTACACCTTAACTATCTCAATGCAATCAAACATGCTCCCATCATTGTCTTAAAATGTTTTCAGGCAGCAGCTGTTCAAGGCGTATCGTCTATCAGTCATCTGCCTTCATTTCCATCAAAATCTCAAAATCTAAAGTTTTATTGAGAGATGGAATTCAAATTTTAAATTGCTGTTTAACAACAAGATGACTGAGTTAATGAAAGAACTGACATCAGAACGAGCATACGCCAATTGTGTTGGGAATTCCGGGCTTCCGAAGCTATCTGGGATGGTCCCGCGGCCGTGAACACACCGCTGCACGCAGTGGAATTATGGTTCCTGAGGTTAGTATGTCTAGTTTATAGCTAACATTGTTTTTTTCCGAGTGACGTGGAAGCTGGCAGTGCAGGATGGTCTCACATCTGACATCACGAAATAATACAAGCTGAACCATCGGGAAATTCGTTGTCGGTCCAGCAATGACAATGAGAAACATAAGTTGACGTCAAACGTCACATACGCCTCTTGTATCAAGTCCAATCAAACTAGAGAATATTAAAATCCTTCTGTCGTGATGATCAGTCTAAAATGGCATCGTTCACAGCAGGATAACAAGGCTATACATGTAGAGCATAGAAATTGACAACAATAAAACCTCTAGAATGGAAATTAAGCTTCATGCAATACACAATAACGGCACATAAATCGCACGCATTTTCACTTAGATGCACCTGCCAACGTCTGTATCATTGGGTTAAAATCAGTCACATGAGTAAATCGAAGCTTTTAATTGGTTCTTCATGCCCCAACTTAGTTCCCTCGGATGTGCCGCGACCTTGAGTCAATTTCCATTCTAGCAAACTTCAGATAAACAGTTTATTTCTGTGATGTAGAGCACTAACATACATGTAGGCCTAGGTATAGCCTTCAGAAATAGTCACTAAACAGTAGGATGTATTCAAAAGTGACTACACTGTAAATCGCTGGATACGAAAATTACATACAAACATATACAATCACATACAATTTGAAACTAACATCTGATACAAGATTCTCGTATGTCTACAGAGATCTGGTATGTTTTTCATACGAATTCTCACTTTCTTTTGTATGTGATTGGTATGTAGCGATACGAACTATTCTGTCTGTGATTGGCTGTTTTACACTGAAATACGAATTGTTGGCATGTTTTATATACGAGACCCGATGCAAATTCATCCTTATTCGTATGCTTCTGGTATGTGTTTGGTATGTGCAGCTTTACGTCACATAGCAAAAAATATGTGTATTACATACTACTGTCAAATAACTTTTTTCGGTAATACCAGTCGTGAATATTTCTTGTTTGATAGAGTGATATTTAAGTACATTAGATTTATTGTGAATTTCAATCTCCACGAATATGTCGTCGTTGCTACTTGTCTAGCAACATTAGCAGGTCGTTTTGTTAACTTTACTTTATGACCCAAATTGATTAAAATCATTTCATTTAAACGATATCTTTAGTGAAACCTTGATGACTTATACATCTGAAACATAACTATTTTTGCGTTCATGAATTATAATGTGTTTATATTTCGGATTGATAATATGCTTAGTTCCAAAATTGCATAATGCATAATTGTTGATGGTTGAATACTTGTTGATTCATGTAATGCCTTAGACTTACGTGTATTAAAATCGAATTCAGTATTGTAAGGTTGACTCTTGAATGTAATTATCTCACTACTTACAGAACAGTAGTAACATAAATGTGATCTTTATTGACAAAAGGCCTAAAATCAACATGTGTTAGAAATCATATGCTTTCCTTTAACATTTTGCTGGTATGGCTTTAGTATGTAAAGCATACCACATTTGAAATAACATACGAAAAGCATACAAATATATACCAAGAGAATACAAAAATATACCAAAAAGATATTTTGGTATGCATCCTTCGTAGGTGATTGGTATTGAGCGATTTACAGTGTAGATTCAATTATATGACAAGCTCAGGAGTCGCCATTAGGTTACCTCCAAATCCACTGACTATCATCGCCGGGAAAGTAAACACGACTCACCTCAACATTTTCCAAGCCATCTATCATACTGGTGGATAAAATGCAGCCACCGTCACCAGTTGCACGTCCGTAGATGACGATGTCTGGATCTTCGTCATAAATCGCTGACGTCACCACTCCCAGCACGAGAAGAGCTGACTTCCGGGCAGGTAACGCTTCTTCATACAAGTATTCAAGAAGATCCATTGCATTCAACTTCCCTTTGGAGATTCGTATCTTCAGGTTTGAACCTTCAATTGACACGGATTTCATCTTCCTGTGCAGCTCAATTGGAGGCAATTGATGAATCTCTAACCCGAAGAAGATGCGAAGATATTGAATGAGGACATCCAAAGCCTTGTCTCCGACCATTTCCAATTCTGCGGATGAAGCAGTAGCAAAATTAGTTCATGAGATCAGCTGCTTCATTCTAAATCGTGAATTCTGATGCCTTATGTCGTAGAGAAGAATGCAAGAGATGTGATTAGTGACAAGTCTAACTGAACAATTGAATAAACATCTGATTTTGAAGTCTCTTGCCTATCTCCCGTTGTAGAACAAGTGATAATCCACACAATGATGAAAGAACGATGAAAAATGGTGCACTAGAACCGACGATGCGTTCTGACAGAGAGAACGGAGAGACCTGACCGGCGCGAAGAGCACCTGATCCTTAAATCTCCTGCCTATCTCCCGTTTAAGAGCAAACATGTCCTGTTCCTGGCCTCCAGGTTTCTGTATATCTGATGCTCTACTGTAAAACACCAACATCGCTGACAGTATCAAGACGATTTTAACCCATTACTGCCCATGAATAGAAAAACAATTATTTTTTAAAATTTTCTTTTATACAAAAACTTCTACCGTCTGAAGCAACTACAAACTAATGACGATTAGAAAAAAAAATAAATTCTGTATCATAAACATTGATGTTCCATAAGTGGAACATTGGACACTTCTGACTATATAATGCTTAAGAATGAAAATTTGAGAAACAGTCAATATGAAGAAGGACACCACAAGTGGAGCACTTTCGTTTTGTGTTCTCTTTGCATACTTTACAATGTCCTTGTTTATCAGATGAGATAATTGCTTATGAGAGTGAAAATTGCTTGTTCTTTCAGTTTGAGATGCTGGGTCCTGGATGTTGTAGCTTACTCGGTGTCTTTGCCATGAGTGATCGAACAATCGCCCTGTAAGACAAATGTAGTTTTTACTATTGGTCATTTCACGTTTATCTAGTTATGTTGATCCCTATTAATTAAATCAGGCCTTTTATAGAAGAAAATCCTTCCAGGCTTAGGTCTATACATGTATATGTTATCAACGTGTGACTATTCACCCCTACGTAGTCACGACACATGTAGGCCTAAATGTATTGTTTGTTATTCTATTTATTCTTACCTCCGAAATTGAAGGTGGTTCATTCCTCCTTTCAAGCTACGATGAAGTCGCCATGCAGCGACGACGGCCATATTCAAAAAGTTGGCAAAACTATTCCACCACCATTTCTTATTTCTTAGCTTAGGCCGATAATCGCTCAAGAATCGATCAAGAAGATCCACGCCGCCCATATATTGATTGCAATTATGAATCAAATGGGGGATGGGCACTGGTATGCGTTTTCTATCGGCTCTACTCCAACGACTACCACTGTGAACGGGATTCACAGATTCGAAATTGCTGATGGCAACTACTGGACGACTGTCGTTCCACTGGCAAACAACAGCTTCATCGTTTGAAAATTCAATGTGACTACCTCGAGGAAGCTTCTTCATTGCCGCTTTAGACATTATTGAGCATTTTTCAATATGAGATTCCATTGCAATGCCTGTACAACGCAATCCGTCTTCTCTACATTGTCTGAACGTTTTCGTTGAACAAAAGAATCTGTCCATGTAGATTATATGTTCACTTTTATTTGGAAGACACTGTGTCAATGTTTGAACGACAGACTCTCCAAGTGGTAATTCGGAATCAATTTTCTTCCCAGTAAAGATTTCGAAATCGAACGGATAAGCGTATGACGAAGCCAGGACAAACACCTTATATCCAAATTTCACCGGTTTGTCTTTGACGCACATTTTTGCATTATTTCTGCCATGGTATCATCTGTTAATCCAGACTCAATTTGCTTGAAAAGAATACAAATTGCGGAATATTTTTTCGAAATATCTCTAAAAATAGCCTTAATTTTGCCATCTTGTCATCATTGCCAAGGGACGCGTTGTTGGCTAAATGAAAAAAAATGCTTGATCTCTTTAAAGCTTTTTTTGACATTTTTTCGGAGACAAATGATGCTCCTACATCTTCGTCCGTACTCCAGTATGGATGTTCTTGTGGTAAACTGTGATAGTCACTGAGGAGTGAAAAAATTCATTTTCACTTATATGAAATCCATGTTGTAAGTGTTGGTGGGCATACAAATTCGTCTGTGTGCAGCAGAGATCTATAACAGTCGGATCAAAGAATAATCTAAATAATTCAATTGGATCTTTATCCACCAGTAGTGGGAAACTTTCGTCAATGGGCGTCACTTCAGCTTCTGTTAACGAATTACGAAAATCAGAGCTTTTCTCCCAATGATGCGATACTTTCCTACGCTTCGGTTGTGGCATTGAGCATTCTCCTTCGTCCGACCGTTGATGGATTTCAACCAAACCTGGCACATCTTTGATGTTAGATGGTAATAAATCATCCTCTGCTATGTCATCTTCATCGATATATTGTGAGGACTCAGGTGGCAAAATTACCAAATCAATATCAGATTCTTCGTCAGAATTTTCGATCAATAGCTGTGCAGCTTCTTCGACTGAAAATAGTTTCTTTGGCATCCGTCTGAAAAAAAGATAGACAGGAATTAAATCAGCGCAGTAGTTAGAGGTGCAAACATCTCTACCTCAGGGCCAGGATGCAGTGGTGAACTTTTTTTGCTATAGTAAGCAAAGTCAAATTTGCTGTAGTAACCCCAAATGAAGATGATAGTACAATAAGATTCAATGAAAATGCAATATTAAACAATCGATTAGTATCAGTTTAGAAAGTCTACTTAGCGTAGCCCTTTTTGTGTAAATACCATCTGAGGCGATCCGACTAACGAAGTTCCTGCTTGTAAGTTAAAATTACAAGTGATACAATTACCACACGAATGTGTTGCATAACTTACTATGATAAGCATCCAGATTTGACATTTCCGCACCAATGTCTATTTAGCGCATTATGTAAAATGTAACACCCTAAGTGTCCAATGTTCCATTACTGGAACATTGAAAATACATGCAGTGTCCAATGTTCCAGAAATGGAACAACATTTCTAAAACTCAATATGAACGCAAAAAAGCAACGATAAATGAAATAATTGTATTGTACGTCACCAGACTAATGCAGAAATTGTAATCCGAGAAAAGTTTGACTTACCTTATTTTTTTATGGACATGAGTGGGAAAACAAGTTTCAGTGATAAATTTTGAAAATTTCCGAAATTTCAAATTTCTTTGGACAGAACCCAATTAAAACAAAATGCTTTACCAGGCATTGTTGAATTTATTTACATCATGCTTCTAATATCTGCATGCTTAAATGACACTTATAAATATTTCTTATGCTTATAATTGTGATTCAAAAAATTGTTCCAAGTGGAACATTGGGCGGTAATGGGTTAATACTCAGTTTTAGTGGTCAACTAAGAGAACGATTCATGGAGATAGATTGCAACAAACTGAGTAATTATCACGTGGGTCTCATTGTTGATGATTGTGCTTGAGCAAATAGCAGTACAAAGGGAAATGGCGTTACAGAGGAACCATGAGTTTGTTTTTTTTCATTGTCACAATCATACCACGATGTCAAAAACAACATTCTAACTTTATCAAACATCTATCTCGAATAAACTCACGATCAGCGACACAGAAGAACTCAGGTGTATATGCCTTGAGATGCGGAAATTGCCATCCATACTGAGGTTATCAAAATTAATTACATTGCAGCTAATTGCAATTAATTGGTCGCAATGAATGGATTGGTGCTATCGAATAATTGCAATCAATTGATTTTGTTGTAATGGAAAAGTGATCAGTTGACTGATTTGCTTGCAATGTCACCACTCACCATCGGAGGAAGAACATTCAACCTTCAGTGATTTACTTACTTAACTTACTAAGCGCATTTTATTCACAACAGATCGCCTTCAGGATTCTTATCAGTAACTATTTGGTGCATAACGTATTTAGTATCTCTTTATCACAATACCTTAGCGATAATTATTGAAAGTCTATTTCATGGTCTGTTACAGGGCACATGTGATTTTTCACTCACTTGTTCCATTAATTGATTATCACTAATGGATAAACTTAAGTCCCCTGAACTTTATTCACATCAATAGTATTTAGTTATATGCATTTCACGCAATGGGTCGACTCAAGTCACTTTCCAAATCGATGGAAAGCTATTAAGCAACTTGTTATGCAGGCCCATGTAGCCTAATTCTGTAAAATGAAAGAAGGAAAATTCAAAATTAGGAATCAGCCTATTCAAACGTTGATGATATGTAATTGCAATTAATTGATTGATTGCCCACAATTAAGTGCAATCAACTTTCTATAACCTCTGCATCCCAGTGCATAAATACTGTGCTGGAATATACCATCTCAACACAATCAACATCAACAACTCTTTTACCACAAAGATTAGTGCTGCAATCATAGAAATAGATTGTTTATCTGAAGTTGACTAGAATGGAAATTGACTCAAGGTCGCGGCACATCCGGGGAACTAAGTTGGGGCATGAACCACCAATGAAGAGCTTAGAATCGCACATGTGATTGATTCCAACCCAATCATACAGCCGTTGACAAGTGTATCTAAGTCAAAATGCTTGCGATCTTTGTGCCACTATTGTGCATTGCATGAAGTTTTACTTCCATTCTGGAGGTTTTATTGTTATAATTTTCTATGGCTGCAATTGAAATGTTGCCATCTTGTAGTCAGGTGACATTTAATTGACGCATTATTGCTGTTTGATTGAATAAAAAGTGGACGGATGCGATCGATCTGTATAGCTGTGACATCTTTTTTCACGCAATAAGGGGAAAGAAGCTTCGTACCAACCATCGGCAGCTACACCGGCGCCTACTAAGTTTATCAAACATGAAATCAATTGCAAACTCACACGCATGTCATTTTGTTGCAAAAAACACCATATGCTGTTAGCTCATCAAAAGTAAGCCTGATAATTCGACATTGTTCAATACATTGTGTTAGCATTCACACAGTACAGATGTGGTTTTTAATGCATCAACTTATGTATGAGTAATGCTCGCATGTGTGAAGGCCCCAATGAGGCCTTCATTTACAACTAATTGCTGTAATGATCATTCAATTGAGTCAAACAGATTCAATTCTCTCCCGATATGTTTAATGCTAAGTAAAGTAAATTGAAATTAAAATAAAATATATCGCAAGACGTTTCAAGTCCAGACCCTTTGTCAATGGCAGAACACCAGTTATAATCATGTGTTCTGACATTGACAAACGGTCTGGACCCGAAACGTCTTGCGATATATTTTATTTGATGTCAATTAACTTTACTTGGCATTAAACATATCGGGAGAGAATTCGTTTTGCATTCGTATTGAATTATGGTCCTCCTGCTCTCTGCCATATCATGTGTAATGATCATGGATGATGTATAGACTCAGCTTAGAATTGTAGTCGTTTTTGAAATGATTTCTCTCGCCATCTAGACTTTCATATGATTTGCATAAGTTGAATCAGCAACAGTGGGTTCATTAAAGTATATTTGACCCTTGAGAGTAATCTCTTCTCTATATGAGAGCTCACCTGGAAGTTTCTTTTTGATAACTTTTCATATCTATCAAGCAATCTACATCATGTAACATCGACCGAATAATTACTTGCCCTTAATTAAGCACTCCAAACACACACGATGTGTTGGACTTTGATAAAACGTTAATTGATGAAATATACACGATGGACTGACGATAAAGGCTCTCGTGTATCGGTAGTGATTGATGTAAAGGAAGCTTTTTTAATCGCAAGTCATAAATTTCTGTCATGTAGATACAATCAGCAATAAAGTGAGTGAAATTCGTGACACCTGCTACAAATCAGAGTCAATTAACCACGCCCTTCTTAATATACAAAACATGATGACGTTTTCATCCTGGTAATGTAACAGAAGCTACCGTCACAAATTTGAATTGTCTGATCTCTAGTTAGAGAATTGGTTTGCATGAAGACATCGAAAATTCTCAGAATTACTTGAAAAAACGGTCAAGGTCATATCAGCATGAAAGCATGATGCAGTTCATCTGATTATGAAGCTTCAACTCTGCACACAGGCAAATCCGTGTGTGTTCCAATGAGTTTCTGAGTTAGAATAGAATGATAGAATAGATAGCACGGACGGCGGAAGACGATGAAATGGGCAAGGGCATCAAATCAGAAGGACAATTCTTATGCCAGTCATTTAGAGGCAAAGTAGGCCTACTGTGGAGCAAAAAAACAATGACTGACACACGGCTCCTTATGCTTAAGAAGGGATCCTCCATGCTGTCATTCTGAAGACCCAACAGACGTGTAATACTCATAAAGGGACCCGCTCAAAGCCTTGAGGAGCACCTGATGCTAGTGATAGGTTTTCCCTATAGCAGGGGTGCGCAACCTGCGGCCGTAGCAGAAGCAGAGTGCGGCCGTGACAATGAGAAGTATGCCTAAATGAAAATGAATATTGCATGTACATGTATATTGCAAAGATTTCTAGAGTTCAAAGCAATCGAAAAACAGCATAATAGTCACCTTGTAACTGTCACACACCTTCATGCCCATGCTGCTTGGAAAAATGCGCACCCGCAGACGCGATGAAGGCGTTCAAGCAGTTCGATAACTCATGAATAGAATATTTTAGGGAAGTTACATTCATGTGCATTCATGGCTAGAGTCATCAGCTAAAAGAAACAAAAGGGGCAATTGTAGTTAGCTCGAATTGTTGGCGCGCGTAAAGTTCAAGTCCATTGCCTGAATAAGAATGCCTGCTAGATCACCGGGTCTGTGATGAATGAATGAATGAATTTTGTATGGCTCGTGATTCCTTTATGAATTATTACAGTAGCTTAGTAAAGTGTTTTCTCCTTCGGTTGCCCTTAAAAAAACATGCTTTCAACTTTTCAAGTGCAATTAACACCTAAGCTTAAAATCTTTTCGGGTCAAAAATGACCGTCGGTCGTGTGTGGATTAACTTGCTAACTCATTCTTTACGAAGTAGGCTTTTATGCGATTTTCACGTCGTCTTTCATCAGGGAAAGCTAATTTGAGTGGTGTAATATAAAAAGGATTGGCTATTGACTTATTTGTTTGCACACATATTAAGTGCGGCCGTGATGCTTTCGGCCTTCGAAATGGCGGCAGAAGAATGTAAAAGGTTGCGCACCATTGATCTAGAGTAACAATGAACTGTAGGTTCCTTAAAACTGATATAGGGCTGATAAAATCACACTTCACTTGCCACGGCTGATGCATTCCAGCGTTTCTTGAGCTATCTCTTAGCAGGTAGATAATTCACAGTCGCTTGGCATGTCGTAGACATGTGCGCTATCATAGACAAATTAGTTAATTCTGCTTGAAGTATGACATAATTACCTCCATCCCACGCCTTGTGACATCGTTTTCACTTGGATGAGAGTGTGCTTAACAGATAAAGGTGGAAAATGGCAACTCATTGGCAATCTTTGGCTCTGTCAAATCAACAAAGTGTCTCAAAATTGAACGCCAATTAAATTATGGGAGAAGGGCATGAAAAGGTGTTCATTTTGTAAGGGGCAACGTGCCCCCCCCTCGGTTGTACCGTCCCTGATAGATAGCATACATATTTTCCATCAATGCCTCAATCATGGAAGTCGTGAGCACAAAATGAAAATATTCTACCAAGTACTCTATGGCCTGAATGTTCTTTAGTGTTGAGAAGAAACTGTTTTATCTTGACACTGATAAGAATATTTAACAGTGGTTTCTGTAGTAGCGTTACTTTTTCCTTTGTTGATTTTTTGTTAGTTTTCTCACATTTTATGAATAATTACTTTGATTTTCATGTTGGTTTGTAAAGGGCCTCACGCTTCTCATTATTGACGCCATGTGTGAATTAAATAAAAGTTCTTTATTATTATTATTTAACCACTGACACGATGAATGATCTCATTGATGATCTAATTTCGGGTATGCAGCATTTGTTCTAGCAGGTAAGCCACCAAATGGTGTAAGGGGTGATCAGACACTCGAGTCATGGATTTGAACAGCCGAAGACCAATCTGTAATCGAAGGGATGGAAGCAGTGGCGGGCACAATTCATCGATTCCGCTCGATTAATCGGAATCAATCGCGCGATGTTTATGCTAACTGACTGCTGAATGAAATATGTTTGATGAGGAAAAAAATTATTCTATTTTCCTGCTCAATCGTTCAGCATTTGAGATTATTGCACTGAATGGAAGTGCGACACCTGCGTGTGACACTTATTCGCGGTTACTTGCACCTGAGATAATGTATAGCTAGGATAAGACATGTTGTTGTGACGCGGGTTTTCATACCCCCACCAAATCTCTATGGGAATCCTGTGGGAGTTCTTACACTGAGATGCCTCATTTTGTGGAATAGTATGATACATGCTCGTGTAGTACACGATTTATTCAAATCATACAGTTGTATTGTCAATTATAAGGAGGTCCTTTTGATACGCCTCCTTTAAAGCATGTAAAGTCAGTGATAAGAATATTAATGTCTGATTTACATTTGATACGCACGCTATGAACCTAACCCAGCTAGAATTGCAGTCTCATATAGCCTAAGATTTGCTGGCACTTTGTAAACATTGGTTTCAATTGATTGATAGATACGCAATCACAAGATTGATGGAAGAAACGGCAAATGCCTGATAAAATATGGTTGATAAAGACCACAAGAATCAAAACTGGGAAATGCAAATACTAGGTAGCAAAAAGTGTCGACCGAGCGGTAATCGACGCATGTCGCGCACTTTGTATCGAGTACACAAAAGGCGTATTGAAGGCACCAGATATGTTGAGACTTCGTCAATGATACAATCGAAGAGCAGTAAATGCAGTAGATCCTTAAAAACAGATTCCCAAGATTGCTAGTGCCTTGCTTACGATTTTCTCGATTTTCTCTGTGTTATGATTTGTAATACGCCACTCTCAAACATTGCAAACAGAGAATCGCATTAAATAGTAGGGTAGGAATATTTTACTGCCTGCTGAATAGTCGTAGTGTCCGATAATCTCAATTTTAACGGAAATTATCGAATTTACAGCGAAACTGATAATCTAGAAATTAAGGACGATATGTCGACCAGACTAACTGCAGGTTTCTAATCACTTAATCTGAGAAAATCTCAAAATATTTAGAATCGCGCCCGCCATTCGATGCAAGTCATTACAAATACATTGGGAAGTGCCGCAAATCACTTTATGGGCTATCTCTTGTACTTTTGGTTCTCATTTTTCAAAATAATGGGCCACAGTACTCCAGAATGCTAATCACGCTGTTATTGTAAATATAAACCCCATTTAACAGCATAGATCCAATCTAATTCTCTAGAGGTTTGACATTCTTAGGTATCATAATACACATGGAGCACAAAAAGTCGAATATGAATGGTGCAGAAGAAATTGCCACTCAGACGCAGAAATGAAGCGGCACTCTAGTGTTGAGACCTCACAGCAAGCAGGCATGCAAAAATAGGAGAATAAACTTCGTAATACAAAAAAGGTCAAAAAATAGGACAATGACGCTGCTTTTTCGACTCTTATTTTTAAAGTCTTGTTGCTCTTTCCTGGTCAATCAAAAAAATAATCAGACGTTGCTGAGATTTCAATGATTTTTAAAGAAGTGGCGTCGTGAGTTTCTTTGAGATTTCAGGAATTCCATCAATGGTAACCGAATTTCAAATTCTTGAATCGAAGGAGGAAAATACTCAACTGGTACTTCTTGTAGAAGGCTAGTCTTAAGAGCTTAGAACTAGACCGAACTCTCTTCGATCAAACTAAGTTAACATAAGCTCCAACAGATGAATATCGGTCTGTGCCATGGACGTCATTGAAGAAACATCAGGTCTTGAAGGTGAGGAAATTTCGGATATCGATCTGTGTAATTGACTTCAATTTGATTTTTGAGGCATGTCCACATGCAGTCAGAGATTGCAACACATTGTCACAAATCACTTTGAAGTTATGGCGTGCAGGCAGACCGGTGAGCCATTGTGTTCTGACATGAAATTAAGTTATGTGTCTATCTTCTCCAGATTCGAGGTGAACTTTCTGATATTCACAATGATGCAGAGCCACGTAGCATTTGAAAGCTAGGACACCCAAGGCAAAACTCAATCATCATAGGTGCATCAGACTAAATGCGAAAAATTCCCCCCCCCCAAAAAAAGGAGAGAAATAGAAAACGTAGATTACTTAACGATAGAGACAAGCATCTCATGCTGCCCAGAACCCAGCTAGAATAAAGTGGAGAAAGTCCAAAACTTTCTAATGTTCTGTCAAAGAAAGTCTCTCACTCCACTTGGTATGCTTGCACGTCCTCCAGCTCCAATGTCGCTGGTTCGAATCCACCCTCCACATGCCTGCGTTAAAGCAGTACTTCCTGGCTACTTCGCACTCTCAACAGATGGTCCGGTGGCCTTGTGGGTAGAGGGTATGCTTGCACGTCCTCCAGCTCCAACGTCGCTGGTTCGAACCTCCCCACATGCCTGCGTTAAAGCAGTGCCTTCCTGGCTACTTCGCACTCTCAACAGATGGTCCGGTGGCCTTGTGGATAGAGGGTATGCTTGCACGTCCTCCAGCTCCAATGTCGCTGGTTCGAACCTACCCTCCACGTGCCTGCGTTAAAGCAGTGCCTTCCTGTTCCTGACTGTTTCACACTCTCAACAGATGGTCCGGTGGCCTTGTGGTTAGAGGGTATGCTTGCACGTCCTCCAGCTCCAACGTCGCTGGTTCAAACCTACCCTCCACGTGCCTGCGTTAAAGCAGTGCCTTCCTGGCTACTTCACGCTCTCAACAGATGGTCCGGTGGCCTTGTGGTTAGAGGGTATGCTTGCACGTCCTCTAACTCCAACGTCGCTGGTTCAAACCTACCCACCACGTGCATGCGTTAATGCGGTGCCTTCCTGGCTACTTCACACTCTCAACAGATGGTCCGGTGGCCTTGTGGTTAGAGGGTATGCTTGCACGTCCTCTAACTCCAACGTCGCTGGTTCAAACCTACCCTCCACATGCCTGCATTAAAGCAGTGCCTTTCTGGCTACTTCACGCTCTCAACAGATGGTCCGCTGGCCTTGTGGGTAGAGGGTATGCTTGCACGTCCTCCAGCTCCAACGTCGCTGGTTCGAACCTACCCTCCACGTGCATGCGTTAATGCGGTGCCTTCCTGACTACTTCACACTCTCAACAGATGGTCCGGTGGCTTTGTGGTTAGAGGGTATGCTTGCATGTCCTCCAGCTCCAACGTCGCTGGTTCGAACCTCCCCTCCACGTGCATGCGTTAAAGCAGTGCCTTCCTGGCTACTTCACACTCTCAACAGATCGGTGGCTTTGTGGTTAGAGGGTATGCTTGCATTTGTCTCTAGCTCCCAAACGTCGCTGGTTCAAACCTAACCCTCCACGTGCATGCGTTAAAGCAGTGCCTTTCTGCCTACTTCACACTCTCAACAGATGGTCCTGTGGCCTTGTGGGTAGAGGGTATGCTTGCATGTCCTCTAGCTCCAACGTCGCTGGTTCAAACCTACCCTCCACGTGCCTGCGTTAATGCAGTGCCTTCCTGGCTACTTCACACTCTCAACAGATGGTCCGGTGGCTTTGTGGTTAGAGGGTATGCTTGCATGTCCTCCAGCTCCAACGTCGCTGGTTCGAACCTCCCCTCCACGTGCATGCGTTAAAGCAGTGCCTTCCTGGCTACTTCACACTCTCAACAGATGGTCCGGTGGCTTTGTGGTTAGAGGGTATGCTTGCATGTCCTCTAGCTCCAACGTCGCTGGTTCAAACCTAACCCTCCACGTGCCTGCGTTAAAGCAGTGCCTTTCTGCCTACTTCACACTCTCAACAGATGGTCCGCTGGCCTTGTGGGTAGAGGGTATGCTTGCATGTCCTCCAGCTCCAACGTCGCTGGTTCAAACCTCCCCACATGCCTGCGTTAATGCAGTGCCTTCCTGGCTACTTCACGCTCTCAACAGATGGTCCGGTGCCCTTGTGGATAGAGGGTATGCTTGCACGTCCTCCAGCTCCAACGTCGCTGGTTCAAACCTACCCTCCACATGCCTGCATTAAAGCAGTGCCTTCCTGGCTACTTCACGCTCTCAACAGATGGTCCGCTGGCCTTGTGGGTAGAGGGTATGCTTGCACGTCCTCCAGCTCCAACGTCGCTGGTTCGAACCTCCCCACATGCCTGCGTTAAAGCAGTGCCTTCCTGGCTACTTCACACTCTCAACAGATGGTCCGGTGGCTTTGTGGTTAGAGGGTATGCTTGCACGTCCTCCAGCTCCAACGTCGCTGGTTCAAACCTACCCACCACGTGCATGCGTTAAAGCAGTGCCTTCCTGTTCCTGACTGTTTCACACTCTCAACAGATGGTCCGGTGGCCTTGTGGTTAGAGGGTATGCTTGCACGTCCTCCAGCTCCAACGTCGCTGGTTCGAACCTCCCCACATGCCTGCGTTAAAGCAGTGCCTTCCTGGCTACTTCACGCTCTCAACAGATGGTCCGGTGGCCTTGTGGTTAGAGGGTATGCTTGCACGTCCTCCAGCTCCAACGTCGCTGGTTCAAACCTACCCTCCACATGCCTGCGTTAAAGCAGTGCCTTCCTGGCTACTTCACACTCTCAACAGATGGTCCGGTGGCCTTGTGGTTAGAGGGTCTGCTTGCACGTCCTCCAGCTCCAACGTCGCTGGTTCAAACCTACCCTCCACGTGCATGCGTTAATGCAGTGCCTTCCTGGCTACTTCACGCTCTCAACAGATGGTCCGGTGGCCTTGTGGTTAGAGGGTATGCTTGCACGTCCTCCAGCTCCAACGTCGCTGGTTCAAACCTACCCTCCACGTGCCTGCGTTAAAGCAGTGCCTTCCTGGCTACTTCACGCTCTCAACAGATGGTCCGGTGGCCTTGTGGATAGAGGGTATGCTTGCACGTCCTCCAGCTCCAATGTCGCTGGTTCAAACCTACCCTCCACATGCCTGCATTAAAGCAGTGCCTTCCTGGCTACTTCACGCTCTCAACAGATGGTCCGCTGGCCTTGTGGGTAGAGGGTCTGCTTGCACGTCCTCCAGCTCCAATGTCGCTGGTTCAAACCTACTCTCCACGTGCCTGCGTTAAAGCAGTGCCTTCCTGGCTACTTCACGCTCTCAACAGATGGTCCGGTGGCCTTGTGGTTAGAGGGTCTGCTTGCACGTCCTCAAGCTCCAACGTCGCTGGTTCGAACCTCCCCACGACTGATGAGGCCCAATAAGCCGAACACGTCTCGTGGTGGTTACATCTGTTGTGATTTGATAAATTCATGAATTGCTAGGTTGATTGTTTAAATTAACAAAATGCATTCCGATTCAAAATCAATTCATTACAATGCAATTCATCCTTAATAACCCCTGAAGAAGATTGAGTTGAGGGCTTGTGCTGCACAGTTATAGATGAAATTTAGATGTTCCAAAATTTCATTGGTTTTTATAAGTAAAATTTCATTCGATGAATTGATAAATCTTTCTCCTTACGAGTATTGTGGCATTTTCTAACGTGTCCATATCTAAAGTTTGAAGAGAACTTTTGAAATGATTCTTGGATTTGTCGATGGATAATAGACAAGATCAGCTGCATCTCATTACAGCAGAATTGACAACAATCTGCGTCCAATATGTCCTCATCAGTCGTCACGCATTTGTCACCCGCTTGCACTTGCTCCGGATGTAGACAATGCACTTCATGACGTGTCCTAAAAGTTCGCTCAGTACATTTCAAAAGATAAATTGCTGATAATTACACTTTATAAATATAATGTCATACAGCCACTGACTACTTACAATTCATTCTGAGTAATATTACATTACTTACTTCTTTACGGCATCAATGGAGCCGATTGCAATATTCTGGGATTTGCAATTTCTGTCAAAATGAAAATTGTAATGAACGCTTAAGTGCGATTTTTGCAAAACTACAGCAACTTCAGTTGTACTGGCAAAATCCGAATTTGGCTACATATAATGATCATATCCTGATTGGCTACATGCAGACGCTACATCCAGCCGATTCCAATTTAAATAAAAGGGAATCCTTAACTTAGAAAGGCGGGAAAAAAGCCCATAATTTTATTTACATCACTGACAAATGGATTTATGACGATAAAATATGCCGCTAAACCATACATTACCACGTGTAGGACGAGCATGTCTAGATTGTAAATACAAGTACGTAGGGGAGACTTCGGTGACATGACATGTGGAGTGACTTGGCACATATCCTGAAGAAACTTTTGTGCTACGCAGTATGAAATTACCAGTGCTATATCCAGAGTCATCTCTATATCAGACAGGAAGAACATCGTGATACCTGCTTCAGTTGTTTATGTCTCAGGCGAGGATGGAAAAATCACTCTCTTTGGAGTTTGATATAGTAACTTTGTAAGAGTCCGCTGCATACGCGGACGAGTTGAAGAGAATTTTGTCTAAATTTATCCCAAAACGGTGACTTCATGTAAGTGGCAAAACACGAAACATCCCTTTATAAATTTACTTCTTCCATCTGAAGATGAAGAGACGACTTATCAAAGATGCATCAGACGAAAGCTCCTGTTATCAGCTTTCGTCGTCGTTAACTATACCAAAACTAATCTCTATTATGTTCCCGAACTTAGAGTTAGATGATGTTTCAATTTCAAATAAATCTAATCTACTGCACTTGTTTCTGCTTTCATATGATGTGTTGATTAAATAGATCATAAAGTATCTTCCCTTCAATGTTCTGCGCAGTCGAGGCAATTGATTGGTTTCTTATTCAGGTCAATTCTTTCCAACAATCTCCAACTAAGCTAGTGACCGCATAGATATCTATGCCGTCATCATGCCGATGGCTATGTGAAAGCCGCTAAAACTTGCGGAAAGCACAGTTCCCAAACTTTTTGAACTATTGAAAAATTCACAATATTTAGGGGTTGCCCATGCTGATTGATGGACCTATGCCAACTCACCCCATCTGACCACGACTATAAAAATGGCAACCATATGGATTCTCTCATGTATGAATGATACTTTGAGGCAGGGATACGGAGTCCTATCATTTTGACAGGACTACGACTCCGGGTTGCAAGCATATATAGCCTAGTTTTTTGAAATAACTGGTAACCCACAGCATAGTTCATTATAGGCTTACCTGAACTTATGTTTAGTGATCATTCCTGCATCAATTATTAATTATCAATCATTTTCGATGAGTCTATCAAATGTCGCTTTTTAAGTTGGATGCATGCGACTCGACTCCTCCCATCTTGTTGATGTGTGCTTCACACGGTTTTTCTCCTGTCTCTACCAGACAGGAAAATCCCCATCCTTCTTCAAAAAAATATGAGTACACTTTCGATTTTAATATGCGCTTTGGAGGAGCCATCACACACGATTAACGTGAGGGCAAGAGGTAATGTTCTCAAACAAACTAATATTTTACTTTTGTCTCTGATGTGACCTTTGGTGCGTAGGTGTGATCGAGGCTAGGAAGGCTTGTCTTCTCTGCTGAATCACCGAGTGAAATGACAGTCCTTTTCTCACTATCACGGTTCATTCCGTCAACTATTACAAGTTTTGCATGCACTGCTGTCTCTGTACTTTTGTTTGACGGAGAAAGTTGACATCAAGACAGTTGACAGCTATGCACGAGAATGAATAATTTGTCTGTATTATATTTCGAGTCTAGTTATAGGCCGGAGTCCACCGACCTATCATTTGATAGGACTCCGACTCCAGCAAAAATGATAAGGGGGACTCTGACTCCCTGCTCTGAGGAATGGCGAAGTATTTGGAATAATGACATTAATAATGACAATGCCAACCCTTTGCCTATATTTATCAACCAGTGACAGTGTTTTTCACATAGCATGGTAAGTCGCCCAACATTAAAACGTTTTTCCTCATCGCAGATCTTCCTTTGAATCTACAACGATAGGTGAATATAAGTTTTCAGATAATAATTAGTTTTAATCGAAGCGAGCTACCTTTGCATTGATATAAATCAGTTCATTTACGGGCTCTCTCTCTTTTCAAACCACTATGAATAATCTCTTTTTTTGAATAAATTTTTGCCATTCACGGGAAAAAATCACAGCATTCAGATTGGGATTTTGAACGAACTTCATCGGAGAAAAATGGTATCGTCTAAGTAACTTGGAGCTTCCGTAACTACATCAACGTGCATCCTGCACAATTCTCCCCAACGTCATGGAAAGAAGTTCATAGTCAGTCCTAGGGGCTTCTGTTTATCATTATCAATTTCTTTTCCAGAAACTTGTTCAGAAGGCCTCAAATGAGTTCCATAATAACTGCTGGAGAGAGAACGTGAATCATGAATTTATCAAGCTGAAATATTCGAAGAAGCGATTCGAAATCCTGCGAAATGAAAACCATGAAAGACAAACGAACAGTAAGGACGGTCTTTCAAAAGATCTAAAATTCTGACGTAACGGGCAGCCTTTCCACTACCATTCTTGTGGTGAAAACTCTCCTGACCGGACAGGAATTCAAGAGAATACTCATTTAAATTCCACTACCGTTGAAGAGCCCTTACGTGTTTCATGGATAATCACCGAATTTCACCAAACATATTGACGGAGTCTGTCAGTAAAGAAATGCTCTTGCAATCCTCACGCCTTACTGATGACAACTTGAAGAAGAAATTAATGTGACGAGAAAACTTTCAAAGTGGATAGTGTGAGAGGCAGATGTAGGAGGGCGTGGAGAGGGACATGAGCACAGTCGGACTGACGGAGACTGATGCAGAAGACATGGCGAGATGGAGACAATTATCATGTGGACCCAACGGCTAACTCACATGATCGGAGAAGAACTATTATAAGACGAAATGAGTGAGAAACCAACTTAAAAGGGAAAGGCAAATTTTCCAGTCTTTTAAGAAACGCCACATGAACTGCGTGAAGAGGCCATTTAGAAGGGCCTTAGGGCTGAAGAACTTTAGGACCATCTATGCCGAGATGAAGAAAGAAATCATAGGACAAATTGAGATGACGCGAAATTTCTTGATGATAGGATGACAAGACAACAACCGACAAAATATTCATTTCACACTTTCCACATGCATCAATAGTCAAACAAGCCCGTAAAAGCTGTAGCAACATGATCTCAGGGTCACTGCAGCAAAACAGATGTGCCGGTATGGACTGTTCTTCTTGTTTTACCAAAAACGGAAAACCATTCAATAAATACGAAAAATTAGGTAGATTTTCGAAAGAGCGAAAGTGTGGGTGAAAACTCTTTCGATCCCGAACCGTTTTAAAAAGTCATCATAGAAATGTGATAAATTTGTCGATCAATTGTCACTGGAATTCATTAACAGGCTTTCGGCACTTCTATTCTTTTCCCCCCCCCCCACATTTCTGTTGTTGACACCCGGAAGTGTTGCATCGTCAACGATCTTCTCTTGCTCCTACTTGTTCTCACTAACGTCGCATAGCGTTGAGTGTGTAAAACTCCTCTTATCTGACTTGTAGAACATTCACAGCCTCAGAATTAGACAACTGCTCGTCATTTGTCTGTAGACAACAATCACACGAAGTTCATGATCACAGCTGTACCTTGTATTCTAACTGAGTGTCCAAGGCACCAATCCTTCATCCCAGGGTTCAAGTAAGACTTCTCAGTCGTGTTGTAGTGTCACTCAGTGAAAGATCAAGTCTATAAACCCAATGTGACTAATTTTGGCGAAATTTGATGATTTTGGAAAACTTGAAAAATGTGGGGGGAAGAACCCAGGCTTTCTTTAAGCATTGGGAAGGCTTCGTTCGGGGGACGTTTGTTTCGAACGACTGCTCATTTATATTGCAGCATCTCATAACTTCGTGCTAGCTTCCACACTAATATCGAAATCCCTCCCTCCCAAGCACAGAAATTGATAACAATAAAACCTCCAGAATGGAAGTAAAGCTTCGCGCAATACACAATACTGGCACAAAAATCGTAGTCATTTTCACTTAGATGCACTTGTCAGCGGCTGTATCATTGGGTTAGAATTAGTCACATGCGCATTTCTAGGCTATCCATTGGTTCTTCATGCCTTAACTTAGTTCCACCGGCTGTGTCGTGACCTTGAGTGAATCTCCATTCTAGTCAACTTCAGATAAACAATCTCCTTTTATACTCCCAAGTGAGCCTTTTCGAAGTAACAGCAGTAGCTCTCCTGCGTCCCCTCTACAATATGTTTGAACAGCACTTATTCAAACACCTTAGGAACTTACTTTTGTTATTCGTCGTTCTGTAATATTTGAACGGAAGGACAAAGATTGTCTTCCTTTTTTGATTGAAGTCCTTTATTCGAATTCTTTCTTCATTTACCAAGAAGTCGTCGAAGCATTGGGGAAGTTCTTCCTCACAACGCCAATGATCTAACGGTTCTTCAAACAAAGATGTCACTTCCTCAACAGGTTTTCGGAGAGCTGACCATGAATTTGAGCCACACGCGAAAACAGTAGGATCAAGAAACTTGGATGTCTCGTGACAAGCGGCGATGTATTTCCCTGAGACAATCAGCACTGCAAGTTCACGTGCACGAACCAGCTTGTCACCATCATCATCAGTGCTGTGACTCTGTATGAAGAAATCGCACTTTCTGTTCAGACGTTTGGATATTTGACCACCATGGCGTTTCACCAGAGATTCCAGTCGACTTCGTTGAGGTTCCTTCTTCGATATATGAATGAGTTTTGAGCGGAAAATGGGAGCCTGTAAAGGAATATTGAGCAATTTATATGAAACCACATCAATACCATGTACAGACCATTTCATAAATACTTGCATAGAAAATCATCCAATTTTCAATCGTTAGTTTCATATTGAAGTCGTTGCTGACAAACTTTGTGTTACATGAATAGATATGATCCCGAGCTTCTCTAGATGCAACCCTGCGGTTCAATTCTGTTGGTGGTCAGCAGTCACAAATGAATGAAAATGGGTGGCATTGTTCAAAGTGAGAATTTGTCAAAACAACTAGCCATTCTTTGTCAATTGTCAACTCAATCATTTGAATTGATCTTTGAATGTGCTTCGAACAACTCGTTGTTCTTGAAAATCAGGCGTTAGTATACGGGTGTAACGATCTGCACAATGTCTGCAGTAGCTTGACCTCAAGATCCGAAATGAACATCGAGTAATAGCAGACTAAGACATTCCTTTCATGCCCTACGTCACACTACGTCCTCTTGAATTTCAGTCAAGATGCTCGATCATTCATTTCAACACGAGAATGATGACTTTCTTGATATATTCAGTTTGACTATCGATATCTACCAGGCTACTTGAAAATCAAAATGAAAAGCCAATCAGTTCTATACAAATTGAACCGTGTTGCCGCATTTTCATTAAGAGTATATTAGTCCGGGAGCTAGCGTGAAGTTGTGCAGGGAACGAGGCAGTACATAAAACTTTCACATAGCATAGTACACCTCTAACCTACTGCAAAACTTCGCGTCTGCCGGATCAGATCATTTGCTTTTCAGAAATAGAGAGGATAACACAATCCTATGTATTTCCAGTGGTAAAATTGTGACATTTAAGGTGTTGACTCCATTTTTTCGAATTTTTGCTCATAAAAGTTACACAAATTGGTATTTTGTTGAACTGGTTATTATAGAAATCATCTACAGATCATGATCTTTCAAATGAGTTATCATTCAGTGACAGAGGATGAAGTAAAGTGTACAAACAGACACTTTTCGTTGGTGTAACTGCAAATTCTAACATAGAAATTTCAGGAAATTTGTTGATATACTTTAACAAAAAGTGTCTGTTTGCACACTTTACTTCATCCTCTGTCACTGAATGATAACTCATTTGAAAGATCATGATCTGTAGATGATTTCTATAACAACCAGTTCAACAAAATACCAATTTGTGTAACTTTTATGAGCAAAAATTCGAAAAAATGGAGTCAACACCTTAAATGTCACAATTTTACCACTGGAAATACATAGGATTGTGTTATCCTCTCTATTTCTGAAAAGCAAATGATCTGATCCGAGCAGACGCGAAGTATTGCAGTAGGTTCGAGAGTATTTGCATGTGAACGTTTAATGTACATGCTCGTTCCCTCACAAAAAAAACCAAAACGTCACTTCTTTTGGACAATTATCAATCTATGAATTTTTGTTGTTATCTGTTTCCAAATTGGCTGATAACTATTTCAACTATTTCAATATTCTAGTAATTTACTAAAAGTAAAGATCATATCGAATCTTTAACAGCTCCAGCAAACGAGATCTTTCTCATCGTAGGTGAGCGATGAAAACGCATGTAAAGTATAGTTATGCGAATGAAATAATGGTAAAAGAAAAATGGATTAAGAAATGGGAATGCTATGCTTGATGAAATTTTCATACAGTGATAACTAGATATGTACCATTCAATTTCATACCGTGAAATTTAACTTTGTGCACGTGCAAACATGCATTACCACCAGTATTCATCAGATGCTTTGATTAGCAGGAAGTCACGAGGCGGCGCGCACAAACCAACTGGTCGCAGCATTTGGATACTGAGTAACCACAGAAGTCACAACAGACAGAGGAAATTAATCTATGTGCCCGTAATGCACTTTTGCTATTTAATGCAGTCATTGATATAGTTTTAAGTGCAATAATTCGAGGACAGGTCAGTGCCCGAGAATTTTGCAATTAAAGACCAGTATCAGAAGTGGCTATTGTTGTTATTATGCACTTGTTTAATACTGGACTTCAATTATATGTACAACATTAGAGCGCAGTAAATCCCATTGGCTTGCACGTGAAATAATGATGTAAATTCTTTGTCTTTAGATAGCCTATCCATGCGTAGATGCATCATTGCTAGTCACTCTCGATGGCTTTGGAGGTCACAGAATTGAGGATACTGGAGGACAATGATGCACCCATGCGTAAATGCATGATTTCCATAGAAATGGTCATTGATGACAGAAGTCGGATTGCTAGATATCTTTGATTTCTTGCTGTAGGATAGGCATGAATTATCCACATTGTGTATTTATAACGGCAACAAACTGAATTCGAATCATAGCAACCTGTGAATGTGGCAGTAATTGAGAAATTTGGCAATTTTTTTTGTGAGCTCATAAGAGAATGTAATGTGCATTTTTGTCACTGCCAGTGCACTGAGACGTGGATGCATCTATTCGACCAACTTGTGATATTTGAGTTATCTCTCACTATTCTATGAATCTATGAATTGTGACATAAATGATATCTTACAATGTTAATGGACGATTGATAGTCGATCTAATACATGAACATGTTAATAATACAATAAAAGCGATGATTGATAAAAGAAAGAAAAGAAAGAAAGCGTTTATATATGATTCAGCATCTTTCACGTAAAAATCGTCTTGGTATTGAAACAAGAATTGTTCTCTCACACAATTGATTAATCGATCACTTCGATTACCGGGCTTGCGATGATCAAATATTTCCTAAAACTTTTCTGTAAAATCTGAATACAAAGTTTGGCACTCGTCACAGATGGCTGTCAGAAAAAAAATTCGGAGGAGTATGTGAAACAACTATTGACACAAGATAGCTTGAGAAACAAGTTTACGAATCGCCGTATTCGAACCATTGTGTGGACTCATGTCAAGGGGACATTCATTACCTGAATGAAACACAGACTGCAGCAGGACATTTATATCAATAGCATCGATCCTGAGGTACGTAAAATGAGAAACCCCACTACAAAAAACAAAACAAAATTCAAAAGGACCTCAGTTCCAACATCCTCAAACATGAAGTTCATCCTAAAGTGTGCAGATTCTAGATGGCCCTCGACTCCTGGATGCATAGATTGAGGTTAAAAATGAATAACATATAACAAAGGAGCATTTCTCTAACTTCAGTTCATCAATTTTCTCAAAATCCGATTTTGAAGTAAGTAATGGCAGCAAACGAGAGGATTATAAGATGCAACCTTATTTGAGAATAACACTCCATTGAAATTCTGCAAAACCTTTTAATAGAATGAAAAACGAGTTTTTGATTAAACATTTCGGGTTCACACCCTTCGTCACGGAGTTAAAAAGGTTCACATGTTCTCGCATCGGATTATCTGTGGACGCATATTTTATAGAAACAGCAACCACTCTACTTCTGCACTGCGGAATGCACCAGAAAGCTTGTGCACTGTAGCATCCAGTTGCACGTCAAAATTGAGTGATGAGAAGAGCACGCCAATTTTCCAAATTTTCCAAGTCGCTATCTGACCTTCACCGTGAAAGCAATGTCAAGATCGTAATGTGTTAATGATGGATGAAAGACTCATTTAGAAGGCAGCTAACTCATTTTTCTACTTATTGCATATGATTAAGCTGAATATTCTTATTCGCATCTTAAGTTAACTGTCCATGAGTGACTAAGTAATATTTGCTGAAAACAAGCTTCTTGAAGGTAGACATGCCAGGCCGGAACCTTTCATGGACCTCAGAATGAATAGAATTTAGCATAATATCTTGGTTTCACTTAAATCACTATCTCACGTTGTCAAGAGAGAGGGGGGAAGATGGTCAAAACAAATTTTCGAGACATGACTTTTATGTTCCAACTAAGCATGTATGATTTAATTTTAACACAAGAGAATGACACACTCACAACAGAGTGCCACAAGAATGTGATAATGAAAATACAAGATGCAATACCTAGCATATTTCAAACAACAACAATCAACTGACTAAACTTAATGGACTAACGGATAATCAATTAGATGATATTAGATTAATGGCGTCACCATTTGTAAACTTTCTAAGCACATTAATTTTAAATAAAGGCGTTCATTTTGTCGTTATCGATTCTCAACAGTGCTGATGAGGGCATTCTGAGTGAAGTTTACAATTTGTCATAATTGCATCAACAGCTGACATCGCAGGCCTTCCGAAATTTCATAAATTGCGCAATTTTATTGTTGACAGTATTAGCTTGGACAAATTACAATGGGGCTGTTCATTAACTAAAATTTTAACGACAGAAAATTAGACCGATTTAATATTCTGCCGGCAGAATATTCAGCCGACTTAATGAATGACGGTATATCACCGAAACTGGCAGAATATTCAGTCGGTTTCGGTGTTCTACCGTCGTTCATTAAGTCGGCAGAATATTAAATCGGTTTAATTTTCTGTCGGCAGAATTTTAGTTAGTGAACATTCCCAATAACAAATGAAATATTTCTAATTTGCATTCTATTATTTAAACTGCCAGTACATCTCTCATTCACACTGTTGGGCCCATCATCTGTCAGTTATTTTGTTCAACCATAAGTGAACATAGACACCAGTTGCAGTGAAATAAACACGTGGAATAAATTCTTCTCATCGTGAATCTGGTCACTAGGAATTTTTGCCATCTACCCCAGAAGACAGAAATTAAACACAGACGAAGTTTCTGAGTCGTAATTCTTGTCTTGCAGTCACCAGTTCATGTCTATTTCTTGAGTTTAATGGCAAGGCATGATTTTGCATCACATGTGGCGATTTTTCACAAGAAAGTCTTTTTACTTCTTCGATCGTTGATGATTACCAGCCAATTGTTCGCTTTAATAATTGCAAAAATTCATCTTGATGATGCCAGAAATTTTTATTAAACTCCCCGGCACGTGCCTGTATCAAAAAGGTAATTTGGATTACTGTTTAGTGACAGACTTATTTGAATCAACATTTCTAACGTTATTAATGTCTACGACCTGCTGACGACATTTTCCATCTTGTAAGCAACCCAAGATGTACCCAACTTGTAAGCACCAAGTTCTTAATAACCAAGCATTTCGTCATAAACTTAGGACTGACAATCTGTGCAAAAAGCAAACATTCTTATGAATTCATAATCAATATTTAATTCGCGATGTCCTCTCAACGAACTAAAACTTAAATTCAAGATGTACCTATGTTATAAAAATGCTTTTTTCACAAGTTGCCATGAATGAGGATGAATAATCAGGGTACATTTATCGTATAGACCCAGTAATCCCTCTCAAATTATGACGTGTTTCATAGTTTTCTGTTAACTTGATCACAAATCAATCACCTGACAAACATCTTCTGCAATCGATGTGTCTGTGATGTCAATAAATCATTACAATCTAACCGAAAAATGAATAGCCTACTGCATGTGCAATAAACTTGTAATACTGACATTACAAACATTCGCTCATAGGATTGGTCAATAGACTACATGTCAGTGACATGATGCTATGTAGCTGGCAATCAACAAAAATGTAACATGTTGAAACAGAACACAATTGACTCCAATATCGGCTGTATTTTGAGTAAGAAATTGATAACATTTCAGGTGTCATTTGAAAACGAATTCCTGGGATTGAACACATTTTGAAACATTGAAATAAATAAATGACTTTACACGGCCTTGACATACGCTAGCTCCAACGCCAAAAAAGGTGTACACATTGAGCACAGAAAGACAACAGACATGTGCAAGGAATATGAAAATCATTCACTAGTTCTATCGCCAGTGCTTGACAACAAGGCATTGCCTACTCCATCCAATGCCCATTGATGTTCCACCACTTCCAAGGCTTCCCACTCTGATTTGAAAGCCTTACTGGAGTCCTGTTGTTGCATAGCCATGGTGGAGCCAGCACTCATCTGATCCTGCATAATACGCGCTTGATCAGCACTATTATCATGCCCCAGCACCAGCGTATACATACTGCGAAGGCCGAAAATATTGAGGAAGTACCAAGACGCCGAACTCACCCTGCAAAGGAAGACAATTGGGAAATAATAAAGAAAATTATGATGGCAAGTCAGTCAATCTGAATTGGCAAGCACAACTCGAATGAAATTCAGAAACTTGCGATTTCCATTATCGGTATCGGTACAGGAACCTATGGTTATTTCCATCCCATATTCATGGCGGAGAAATAAGTTGGTTTAAAATTCTAAACTTTAACATAAAAAGAGGGTAGACGTCTGTTAGTACTAGCGACCAACCACTACTGCTGAAGAGCTACTTCTACAAACGAACACGTTCACTGCCATGTTTATTCGAGGATGGCGTCTCATTGAAGTTTACACCCAAAGTGATACAACATATGGAGCCGCTCGAGTTCCACGAGCAGCATCTCCGGTCTCCAAAAATAACGTGTGGATAGAACTATGCTGCCTATCCATCATTGCTCCTTACTTCTTCGATGACTTGTGTGATTCAACTGCTGTCCGTCAGCCGCAAAAATATTGCGAAATGATGCACAACCATGTTATCCCTCAACTAAAATCCAAGCAAGCCCATTAAAGGACTCACTTCTGGTTGTGGAGAATGTTGAAGCCCACGGTATGCAATCCAATGCCCTATGACCTACATCATTTGAAGGCGAGTATTGTTCGTGCTGGGGACTCGTCAGTGCCACCGAGCATGGTTGCGAATGTTGTTGACACTGCAACTTCACTTTAAGGGTGCACAGAAGAGAATGGAGCTCATATTGTATCAAAGCCTTAAAATGAAACGGAGAACCTGTTATATAAAATCTCTTTTTGATAAAAAAATCCAATATTGCTATTTATGACTTCACAATTGATTGTTTAATAGACTTATACTTATCGTTTCAATACGTTATCAATATTCTTAACATGATTATGGAATTATCTGAACTCTCAACTCATCTGTCGAGAGCCTTTTCAGAGAGAACTGATCATAGTTTTATGCATTTCTTTATTTTTAATTTGTGAATTGATCCTGAAGCTGTTTTAGCATGTTGTCATTTTAATAAAAAATTCGTTATCATCATCATTAGTGTAAATTACATTAAAATGTGCTCGCAATCAACTGCCAATTTATCAACTTTTTAAAGCAAAGTCCAGAGTGATGTGAAAATAAATAATCCGGTAGTATCGCTAATTCGGACCAATTGCATTCAGTGCTGCAAAACTGGTATTTACAAGATGAGAGAATTATGATGAAACACAGACCAATGTGACAGATCGATTAACGATTCAAGATAATGATATTCAACAGGAAAGGCATCGCAAGAACCGCTCCTAGTATACATTTTCTAACTCAACCGGTTTCGATTGAAGCCTTTTCAAAATTTGTAATGCTCTAGTCTTCCTCCGGAGATATCTTCAAATAAAATTCAAGAGCCTTTTGATTTATCAGTATAAAATGAGTCATATATAGACAGCGACAATTTAGGTGAATCACCTAAAATAATTTTTTACCTAAATTACGGATATTTTGTAAAAACACCTAAATCACCTAAATATTCTCATTACGACTAAAACTTGCTATTTGATTAACTCATCTACTCACATTGGAAATCGTGTCAACGAATTGCTTTTAAAATCGGAATAATGAAGACATCAATGAGTGATTCTGGGTAGTGCCACATATTTCTGGTCATAGTTTCTTATTCTTTTATATACGTTGATAGAGTTTATATTGCATTTGAAATACGAATAATTTTGATCTGTTTGACACATACAAAATTGTACATTTGAATTGCCAATACACAATTTGAAACATCTATAGGCCTACTTTGTTGCTAATGTTTGATCTGTGCAGTTGTTATAGCTTGAAATGAAATGGTTCCGAATCGCGATTAAATCTAGGACTTACTTGTCATTTTCTTTTCTCTAATTCTCTTTTAAACTACTGTAATACGGAGATTATTGTCGCGGCATTTGTTTACATTAGTTACCGAAAAAAGCACAATTCATGAACATTAACAAAAAAGACCATCACTCTCAATGAATCTATGTATTTCAATGGATTTTTGATTCACCTAAATAGGCAACCTAAATTTGCAAAATTATTCACCTGAAAAACCTAAAATGACGAAAATTTTCACCTAAGATGTCGGTGTGTAGTCATATAGAATGTCAAAAGTTAGCAGGGAGAATCTACATTGAAATCGGAGATTCAAGATAATGGATCGAAGACTGTTGCAATAAGTGATGCACATTAAGCCCGAACGATTCAAAAGCTCTACGTCTTCGATGAAATTTGTTAAGACGACTCTAAAGCAAAACGCCATATAGCTGATCTTCATATGGCTTAGGTAAAACGTCATATATTATCTGAGACAGAGTTCAAAAAGCTTTTTCAAAGGAACAGTTTGAACTCTTCAAAAGGCCAAGCAATTACATTACTGGCTCCATGTCATCCATCTTTGCATTCAACAATTAAATCCATCGAAATAATCACTGAAATAGATCTCTGTGATGCTTTGGCTCTAAGGGATAGTCCTCACAATCGAGTTCAGCAGTAAATAAATAAAGCATTATGCTTGGATGAACCGAAACTATTTCCAACAAAAAATGTCTCTTGATGAACAGAATAAATGCATTCGCCTTGCTACGACCTATCATTCACTTAACAATTAATGCATGAAATTAATTTAGCTGCAGATGTTGTTTATAGTGAGCTTGTGAAGGAACAACGCAAAGCACCTATGTGACAAAATCAGTTTGAAAATGAAGTTATTCGGTTTTGCGGTCAATGGGTGTCTGACTTTTAACGACAATGTATATCGCCAAATCGATGACGTTAATATGGGCTCTCCGTTGAGTCTTGCATCAGCAAATATATTTCTTTCTAACCTAGAGCAAAGTTGGATGAGTGAAACATTTTCTCCTAAATTTCATATGTCGATGACATATTAGCTCTTCTGATGATATTGACAACATTAATAAATACCATTCATCTTTGAATTCACAGAATCCCAATTCGAAGTTTGCAGTAGAGGAAGTAATGGCCTAACCACATCGATCATTCGGAAAGGTTCCTAATTTTACAGGTCTACTAATGAGTTATAATGCTGCCTGCCCAATCCAATGGAAACGCACCCTTGTGATAGGAATGCTACATAGTGTATGATATATGCTGAAGCTGGAAACTGTTTGGCATAGACATGAAAACATCACATATCAGCAATTCGTATCCTATTGACTTAGCCAATTCGGTAACATTTCCTGGAGATGAAATATAGTTATGTTCAGAAGGCGACAAAGAAAGATGATTGGGAAGATATCAAGATTTTGTTACATCCGTTTGTAGTGAAGGTGCTTATTTTTAAAAGAATGGAAATTATAAGACAGACGTACAATATTGTCGTAGATACACAAATATCATACAAGCTCAAAATGTGACTATGAAATTGCTCAGTATTGCAGTTCCATTGATATGGTCAAACATGTAAGCGAGAAAATCAGATAAAAGTAGATTCTACAAAGTTCATAGTAGAGATAAAATATTACTATGAGGACATACTGTTCTCTAAAATAGCTGTAAAAGGAACAAAAGCATCCTGTCGTCTTTGCGTTCTGCAGTACGAAACACTGAAAATTGTAGGTACAACATTTATCAAATTCCGACGCAAACTTGTCAAATTATCTGGGAAAATGGACTATGTTGTTAAAATAATATTCAGCACTTGTAAATCAGGACAGTGCTTTAATCTGAGAGATAAAACTGGTACGCTGATTTGATCATACGTCGTGTATGGTTTTAAAGGTCAGTTTGAGCCTGATACTTGGACGAACAAGACGTAGATTGCATCAAAGAATAAAAGAACATATAAGAGGTAACTCAGCTGTAAGTAGCCATCTGAACATATGTGTAAATTGTAGTATTATCTTTTATAACACCAATAATATTATTTTTCTTTCAAATACACAGGGCGTAGCGAATTTGAAACTCGCACAGTAGAAGTTTTGTTGATAAATGATAAAACTCCTAGATTACATCAAACCCTAGATCTTGATGGTAAATCTCTTTTCTTAGAATAGCTGTTTTTGATCTTTGTTATTGTATTGGTCATCATTGTTGCCATTGTCAGGTTAACAACCTATTGTTCTGGTTCATTGGTAGCAGTCTTGCAATCTCGCTTTCATTCTATTAAGTCTGGAACTCACCATGAGGCGTCTAGAGAAACGAGAGACTCGCAACCTCGTTGAAGCATAGGCTTGAATCTGTAGGTCAAGGGAAATGGCACTTTTGTTGTAAGGAAGCCTGAAAACGCCCAATTAATCCATCCACCAATAACAATCATGGGAAGAACGTTCAAAATATTTCCTTTGAGCATTTCCGTCATCATAGAAGGGTCTGAAACAGAATTGAAGGTCCACTGGGAAGAGCAAAACTTTGACGTTGTAATTACACATTCATTTAGAAGGATCAATATGCCGCTATTTATTGTGATGACCACTATTTCGGCTGTACAACTTATTTTACGGTGCGTAAAAGGAACGGTTGACATATTGTAGTCACTCTCGATATCGCAATTAACAACAAGAATGAAATGAATGAACGACGCATCAAATTGTCGTGAAAATCAAGGCATCTGAGGCCATATTTACATTCGTTTGGGATAGTTCAAGATAGTAATTATCCACTTAACTGAATGGTAGCATGTTTCCCCCATGTCTCGCTTTTTCATTACAGAATATTACACCATGAATTCAAGAGAACTTGTCTTAAGATGACTATCACAAGATCAAAGCTCAACTTCGGCAAAGTGCATTGACCACAGAATTGGATTGCTTAACTTTGTCTAACGAGTAAGTTGTCGAATTCTGTGGCATTGACTGTACATACATGACATCTCAAAACCATCAATCAGCTTAAAGATTTCACACAACAAATACCGGTATATGAAGAGCGTACATGATTCTGCTGACACCGGAAGCCTTGTGTGCTATCAAATGCACGTAACATGGTGTTTAGATGTACAAAATCACAAAACCTTCGCTCTCTGGTGGGAAAGAGGAGCGCTGTCCTCCGGTTTGTCAAATATGTATAACTCCTGAAATGTTATTGACCCAAACATGCAGTGACAAGTACATTGGCTGTGCAGAATCAGATACTGAAACTTAATCCTTATCGAAATTCACAGAACTCTCAATGCACAGCATGAGGACGGACAAGTATTGAGATATTGTCGCATCAGCTCGCATCTACCAGATCCTATTCATAAGATACCTTCTCACTGATGAGTACACATGAGGTTATTACAAGTGTAGGATGAAGATCAATTTTGAGAAAATCTTGTATACTCATCTTGATATTTTTATTGAATTCGGATTCTTCTCAGCTAGGCAACTGAGTCCTCAGTGCGCAATTTTTGTATTTTTGTCCAGTATAACATAAGTGCGCATAATTGTTTTTCGAGTTTATTTCCAAATAATTTCAGTGCAACTTGCTCTGCAATACCTTCAGCTTATTAGATTTTAGCATAGTGACTCATCATATTTAGAAGAACTCCTTTTAACAATATGGCCATGTACTGTATGAATTTTCGGAATGCCAGCCACGTTTATGCGGGGCCGCGCTCGCCTGGGTATGGGCGCACACGTGCAGGGGCCGAGGCGCGACAGGGGCGGGTACTTACTGACGACTGGCTATTGTTTATTTGTTTTTATTCTTTTCATAAATTTTGTTAGCTTTTTTGTGATTAAGGGACTGCACAACTGGTCAACTCCATAGGATTGGCATTGTAATTGCTAGTTAAAGGTCTCTATTTAATCGAGCCTGAAAACATAGGCGAATGGGATCACTTGTTAAGCGGACTTGCACGATCTCGTATTCTTAAGGGTGAATTCCAGCCTGAATAGCGCAATGTTATGGACCCACTGGAATGTCCTCCGGACACGCCTAAGATCCCGTTAAGCCCTAGTGCCTAACACTGAGAGGATCAATTGTATGATTGGCCAATAGGGGTAGGTCCAACCCTGCCGAAGAAGCACTAAGTTAAGCAAAACGAGTGGGGAAAGTCCTCCCATACAGATCCTGTCAAGTTTAGCTCTAAAGTAGCCCTATGATAGTCAAAAATATTGACAGGTTCCGACCATTTATCTCTGCCGGTGGGTATGTAGCACCTACCCTCTTAATGGCAAACTATCGGTTATGTTAAATTTATGTTAAATATACAAGACTCGCTCTGTCGCAGCTTCTAATGAGATTTGCGTAAATAGAAATCAGAGTCTGCATTAAATGCATCAATATATTACTGCATGACTCACGCTCCGTCTCCATGATGTCTGATTCTGGAAGACAATATAGACTCACCAGTCATTGGGTTCTTCATGTTTGGTTCACGTTTTTGTACACGAAAAAACCCGGTCTCTTTGTCATTGAAGAAATGCTTTCTCATGTTGAATGCCTGTAACGATACATCATTTGATAAAATGACACGGTATAGAAACATGCATCGAAAGAAATGATCAAAATCTATGGAATTACATCTAATCAATCATGACTAGGAAAAAGTAGAGGTTTAACTTCATCATACTAGACAGCTGGTTGACATCACTCCTAAATTTCAATATTTTATGTTCCGGCCAGGAAATATATCACCAGACATATACCGGCAGCACATTTTCGCTGAAAATCAGAATACAAGGCAAGCGCACTCTGGGCATCATTATGATTAGGAAGTCAATTCGTGAATAATACAAATACCTGGCTATTCTAATATGCAAGTCATGAAGCATTACTTCAATCGAAAGAGCATTGAAGATGTGCTAAGAATGAAAGCAAACACTTTTGTGCACCCCAAACATTGACGGGACTGTGGAAGTTCATGTGCAAAAGTTGTAACAACCCATTAAACCTGACTATGCGAGTCAAATCACGGTGATAGTGATGGCTAAGGGCCCAGGAGATTCCTGTTGTCTGACCAAACAAGTTGAACCCGTGTAGGCAACTGCAAGGTTGTCATCCCCAACAAATTTTGCCGCCACTTAAGGTGCCTCTCTGGGATTAATGTTTTGGAAATATTGACTAAATGATGACAAACAGTCGTTCTTCAAAAACAGGCATTCTTTCCATTTTTACTAAGTGAACTTCCGAAATTCGCATAACAGAAAATTGTGCAAGTGTGACCACCCTGTTGAATAAGTGGTAATGCAGCTACCTGTCAGATAGTTTTCAACACTGCATTTTATTCGATGAATACTAATGAGAAAACTTTCCTTATATTCTAAGGGGTGTAGATAAAATCCGAACAACAAATGAATTCCGAACAACGAAAATCTACTCGAAGCTGGTAAAGTATTACGCCGAACATTCCAGATTTCATTAGAAAGTGGTTAATTCTATCTGTCAGTCAACTTTAATCCGCAAGAAAGTCATAAAATTACATTTCGATCAAACCGAACAAGTACAGAGAACACCGAACTAAAGCGGAACAATGAGGTAGGCGGTTTCAAGCACAGGACGTTCTTTGTTCTACGCAATTATGATGAACCTTCATTGACTTTCGTGCTTTTATTCCCTTCGAACTACTTAAAAATTTTCCTTTTACCCTTTGGTTGTTACGGAATCATTCGAAATTTGTATTCGGAATATAATTTATGACCTTTTGCGGGTTTTAAGTTATGTCTGAAAGGATTGAAATTAACCATTTTCTAATCAAATCTAGAATGTTCGGCGCAATACTTCACCAGCTTCGAGTAGATTTTCGTTGTTCGGAATTGATCTGTTGTTCGGATTTTATCTACACCCTATTCTAAGTGCTAGAAAATGCATCGACCATTATTTGAAAAATAACCAAAACACTCAGAACATCATTTTACAAGAGAAAAGGTCATTGGAGAAGAATCCTCTCCACAGGATAAATAACTTCTATAATGGACTAACTTGACTGAGTAAGATGATAATTCTGATAAGCCCCAATAATTATTCACTATTGTCATTTTGCTCGTCTTTATATTACAAAACCATTTATTATAAATATTTGCAACTGGCTTTCGAAGGAATAAAAATATTTTTTACTCGGCATTTCGTGATTCTTTAACGAGTGACGAAATATCATTTATGCATAGCAGTTAAACAAAATTTCAAAATGATGTAGCATGAGAATACACACAGATACAGTATATGTATAGAAATAATCAAAATATCAACCATGGAATAAGAAATTAGACAACACGAAAAGCGAACGATGCTCAAGCAAATTAAAATAAAAAGAGGAGCAAAACTTCGACAATACAACCATTTACTAAATCAAACGTGTTTTGAATATAAAGGGCTTCAAGTGATCTTCGCTTTGTACTGTTTCTTTCAGAGCACTTTCCATTGAGATGCTATCTTTGATTGATGTCATGAAATCGTTTGTTCCTAATAACCGTCAAAGAGCTCTGTCGATTGAGAGCATAACATCAATTGCTATAAGAAACTCAAGTACTAAATGGAAAAAATATCTGATAGATTTCTTAGTAATGGTTATCCTAAAAAGTCTGTTTTGAGTCATTCTATTGTACAAAATCGGTCAACAGAGAATGTTAATAATGTGCCCCGTCACCTTCATAAAAACCCTATTATGGTGGATAAAGTCGCGGACAGATATACCAACTTGCCAGAAGAACAGGTGTAATTGAAGAAGTTCATATAATTTTTGAGACTGAACGTAATTTAGGAATGCGATTTAGAAGAAAGTGTGAATATCCATCCTGCTCTTATAAATTGTTTTCCTTGTTTGACGGCTGTTGTAAAAGGTTTATGTTATAAGAAGTTTGTTATTTATCACATGGAATGCAAAATCTGTCACAAAGTGTATATTGGTGAAACATCTCCAACTATAAGATCTAGAATTAACCAGCACTTCAACAAAATATCATCCGCATTTTACCAACACATGCGTGAATTTCATAGCATCAATCCAAAGATAGTTTCTCAATGGAAAGTGCTCTGAAAGAAACAGTACAAAGCGAAGATCACTTGAAGCCCTTTATATTCAAAACACGTTTGATTTAGTAAATGGTTGTATTGTCGAAGTTTTGCTCCTCTTTTTATTTTAATTTGCTTGAGCATCGTTCGCTTTTCGTGTTGTCTATTTTCTTATTCCATGGTTGATATTTTGATTATTTCTATACATATACTGTATCTGTGTGTATTCTCATGCTACATCATTTTGAAATTTTGTTTAACTGCTATGCATAAATGATATTTCGTCACTCGTTAAAGAATCACGAAATGCCGAGTAAAAAATATTTTTATTCCTGCGAAAGCCAGTTGCAAATATTTATAATCAAAATCATCCAGGAATGGCCAATCCAAACCTTAACCGTCTCTATAAAACCATTTATCTTTATTCTGATTCAAAAATCTCGATATTCGAGACGTATTTTGCCTATGTTATAGCAGGAATCAACACCAATAATGGAATTCAGGATATTTCACTTAGTTATTGCAATGACGACATGATGACATCATGAAACATAGTTGCATAGTCCTCACCAGAGAATCATACAATCAAATCTTTTACTAAAAGAAGCTTATCCGCTAAAGTATGGTTGCTTACCATCCGCTTTTTGATAATATCAAATTCTTGTATACCTTCTTTAGTAACATTGGCTAGCACTCCCTTGGTTTGAAGCTCGTGTTTCATATTTGGAATAAAACGGTTTTTATTGCTTATCTCCGGGCATCCTGGTCTTGCTCAACCATTAGTATTATGCATTTTACTATTAGTGTGGGCATGAATCTCAAGGCTTTTAGAATTGATCCGCGTCCTGGACTTTTAGTTTACTAAAAGTCGATTTAATATTTTACATTTTAATGGTCGATTTGAAATATTTAGTTTGCCAATAGATTCTTGACTAAGCAAGCTGATAACAAACAATTACAATGAATTACCTGTTTCGGTAGAAATCTTCCATTTTCCCTTAACAGTCTACTTCTCAAAAGGGCATGACTGAAAAAAAGAAAATAATGATAAGAATTCCCAAATGCTTTTCGTAAAAAGTGTCGTTCATCGCAATTTGGAAGGGTCACATGGGTCATGCCCATGCGGATCACAATAATGCTTCATATGACATTCCTAAGTTGCGACACAATCAATGATTTATCTGATGTAAATCGACATTACAATTTTTTCTGGAATTTTAGTAATTAAACTCGCTTCCATCATACAGGCCTTGGTAATTGTTCTGCAATATAAAGCACAGAAACACCAACGTTTCCAAATAATAACACACGTGTTCTTTTACTTAAACAAAGTTAAGGCAGATAAGCGTGCAAAATGTGCTTCAGGAACATTGCATATTCCAAGGAGCGGAGTGATTTTTTACAGAATTTTCACTCCTAGCACAGCTATGAACGAAGCTAGGGATTGCTCAATAAAAAAGTAATAAATTGCATCACTCTAAATAAATATAAAGAAAAGACAGACCTAATATGATTAAGCTGTCCCCATAAGAAACCTGTTTGCACGTCTCTTGAAAGTTTCAAGATTGTGTTGGTCATGGAAAGTGGTCTGGGGAAGTTGCTTCCAAAGCTGTGCCGTACGAACAAAGAAGCTTTTCTTCAAGAGAAATCAAGCAATTCAGGTCACACCTCTAAACAAACAATTCCACTAGCCGATAGAATTTTATTTGTATACAATTTAATCCGCTCGCAGCGCCATGGTACATTTGAATTAGTATCTAGAGTGCGATTGCAGGCAGAACTCGTTGACGCAAATATCATTCTAGTGTGTTGACACGATACACTGTCGTCATAGATATTTGAATAAGTGTCAGCAATAGAGGGCATAGATCGTCATTTTAATAGTCACATGATGTGCTCTTTGACGAGATCATATCGTCGAAATTCATTGTTATCCAACTTCAAATAGAATTCAAATCTGATTGCTAATTATGATTGATTTTGAAATGTTGAATGCTCACTATATTCTTTCATCCTACTACGAGTGTTGAAACTGAGTGGTGACTGGAGCGACATTGATGACATCAGCAGTATCGATGACTATTTTGAAAACTGCGAAAGTGAAAATGACTGTGACATTAATATCAGTGATACGACTCCTATTTCCCATCGAATGAGACTGGTCAGCACTACTGCTACATGAGTAGATATTAGTTTCTGGTTGAGTAAAAAGAAAATCGTTTTCAAGTAATTTCTTTGGAAGGGTGGGATTGATCTGGAACTTGATGTAGGTTATTCTACAGCTAGCTATTTTCCTACGTGGGCAAATTTTATGGTGACAAATCAGAAACATTTCTTCATTGTTTAATGAATCGAGTTTAGCCGGCTTTTTGCCGCTGATGTGTATTTCGTTCCCCACTCTCCGGGTTTCCGTGCGATCTCCTAAAGACCTCTGCCTGTTGCCTACTCGTCCTCAGTTGTATACCGCTTCCTTTGTGACTGCGGGTCAGTCTACATTGGCAGGACAAGCCTACGCCTTTCAGTCAGCACGTTAACATGTATCAAAATGACTTAAAATAGCTGGCCTCATTGGTGTCAGCCGGTCTGCTATCACAGATCGCGTGCTTCTTTGTTCTTGTGACCGTGAGTTTGCTGGACAAATTTTCTATTGTGTGTAAAGCACGACATGATCGTTTGCTGCGATTTTCTGAAGCCATGTAAATTACTGTTTCAAGCCAGATCTCTGCAAGTAGAAGTATCTATTGATTGATCTTCTCTTGCCATGGTAAAATGTGTTCACACTCAGGTTGTTCTTTATGTCTTACCTATAACTTTATATCATTCCAGATCTTCCACTGACGAGACAGACCGAAAGCTACTCTGGAATAAAACTTCGCAATGAACTGCGCGTTATTTCTCTTCTACAAAAACCAATACAATGTTATGTTTTGAACATGCATGCTGCACCTAACTGTGTAGATGAAATAATTAATCACAATTACCACACAGATTGGATTGAAATTTGAATGACCAAACACTGAATGATGTGATGTAAACAGCACAGGTTTTCAATTATTGCTTGGCGCACGCGCTGAGGATTTCATATTGATGACCTATAGCAGTGAACGAGATGAACAAGCTTCCAAAAACATTGCGGGCCGGAAAGGAGCAGCAGGTTTGAAATCAAGATGCCAAAGGAAATGTCTATCTAATGCAGTCGGCGACATCACGCTTGGTTTGAAAAAACCCGTCCCGTGGGTAAAACGGGCGGGTAAAACGGAATAAACGGGCGGGTTTTTCGGGTTTTTTCAAGTTAAATCGTCCTTGCAAATTTAGATAATCTGCAATTACCCATATGGTTACATCGTAATGCAGTTGACAACATCCGTGATTAAAGTCCTGGTAAACAAGGGGACCATGTCACATCAAGTTGAAGATGGCCATGTACGAGCCGTACACATGCATTATAATAATGAGGGCCCGAGGCGAGGATGCCACATCACAATCGGGTGCTGCTGGATCATATTTAGAGGGCCCCTGTTATAACATTACTGGGACCTCATCTCATCATATCTGGAGGGTCCCTCCTGACTACGTCTATGGAGAGGGGCTACGAATACCATTATCGGTACTACAAATCTACGTATTCGATACATCCCGACTTTAAATGTAGAACTAGTGACTATACGATAAATACGAACTATGTCTACTGTTGTTTAAGTGCATTGACTAGTGACTGCCTACATATTTTCTTACTTTCTTATTATCTGATTTTTGCATTGACGTTTAGTTAGTTTTATTTCTAGTAAATAATTTTATAATTCACAATCTTACTTTATTTCAGATTGTAGAATACCGACATTCGACAATATTCGATTGAGTGCATAGTAGGCCAACACTACAGATCTACTTTACGATTTTTATAGACGATGTAGCAAATCAACAGTCGAGGGTGCTAATCATGTGATTAGTGAATTACGAATCATGTGATTAGTGCGATTTTCGAATTACGACCAGTGGTATAATAAGCACATTGTTCAAATTTTCATCTAAGAACAACCTACCTAAGGTGAAGAACAAAGTAACAGACTCGAAACCTTGATTCGATATTGAGAATAAGGCGATTAAAACACGTTTGTGTATTTCGCATTCATAGTTCTGTAGTCCGGACAGAACCAGTTTGCTTGATTTTGAACATAATTCTGGGCACAGTCACTGTCTGAGGCTATCATATGGAATATGAAGTTCGAAAAAAACCGTCCTACCCACGGGTTTCTTCATCTTGATTTTTGAAACAACTCCTTAGATGTTTTCCTCACGGGTTTCTTCATTTTGATCTTCTAATCTATAACCTTACCTAAAGAATAGGCATATCATATAGAATATGAAGTTTGAAAAAACCCGTTTTTTCATCGTGATAGCCCAATCTGATAAATATCATGTAAAATATGAATTTTGAAAAAACCCGTTTTACCCACGGTTTTTTTCATCTTGAAAAAACCCGTCCCACCCGCCCCGGGTAAAACGGGTTGCCAACCCTGCACACATTAGCGCCTTAACAAGCAAAAGAAGTTGAACAAAAAAAGTCGAACCATGGCTCCGCATCAAGAAGTTAAGCACCAATGCTCCCAATGACCCGATCCCTCCTGCACACTAGTAAAATTTGGAATTAATGTAACTGCCTGTTGAGCAGAGAGGAATCTTGGAAAGGGAGCAGATGAGTACATCCCAAGATGGTTTGAAGCTGACAGGAAACGACCGACATCCAAGCAGTCACCTAGCTCGGATATCACACAACATCGACAGTGTCAACAACGTCCGTCCAAAGACATTTCGAGATCGTGAATCTGTGCCAATCAATAATTGAGCTCCGCATAACAAAAGCCGTCCTCACCAGACTCTTTTCCCGTCCTTGTGTTCTCAAAAGAGTCCCTTAATGACTGCGTTTTAGTTCCTTCTTTATGTATTTTTCTTTACACGGCAATTCAGTTCTTTCCTTATTGAACAGCAGAAATCTATGGCGTCATTGCGAATGTCGCAGACTGCACAGAAATCGATGAATGTTCATTCTCATGTAATTACACCGTGTCATACAAATCTTCATTCAATGGAGGATTGCTGGATACAATTCCAGGAAGAGGAAGCGAGAGCTGAGAGTGGTCTATATACAAAATCAATCATGGACTTCTTCCATATTTTTCATCTGATTTAATTGTATTTATGTTGAAATGAACATCTAAGAGATAATGTTCTAAAATTGTCATTCCATTGGAAATCGAATGAGATTCGAATTACTTAACCACTCATCCCGATTTCTTTATGTATCGATAATGAGGTAATTTTTCGTTCCTTGAAAATGTTTCCAGTTTTGTCTCGAGAATCACTAGTTTTAGCCATTCGATGTCAACATAGTTGCACTTCACTGGTCTATGGAAACTCCCAAGCAACGATCTTCCAACTCCTGAATGACTGGACCAAATTTCATCAAACTTCTCATGCCAGTTCCACGGGTTATCGGAACTTTGTTCCGAATTGCGCTAAAGGATAAGACGAAATTGAGACAAAAGTCTGTCTTTATAGTAGACATACAGGATGTTTCACATATTGATGAAGAAGAGCATTGAGTAGAAATAGACGGAATATTTCCGAGCGATAATCCAGAATTTTGATCCCGTTATGTTAGACTAACCCCGCATTAGGTCCACTGTACCGATGTCTAAATTCTTCCCGGTTCAGAAATTGATGGATCCAAAGTCCGTCATTGCTTTTTACAATTCAACGTAGCAAAGTGCGTCAAGGTAACAAAGTTGAAAAAACAAGGGTGATATATCGTTTGAACCCCCCTCCCATATCACGTGATATTCTGGTTTACCCCCCCCCCCCCGACTAATTCATGATTTATACTATGTGTCATTTATATGATTCTTGTTGTGTGTGTAGACCTACTTTCTATTTGTAGACTACATCATGAGTTTGAAAGCAAAAACATCAAATCCTATAAATACCGGTATATACTGTACGTTTCACCTAAGATTATACAAATTGTGTTGCGCAGAGGAAGTCAAAAATATTCTTATACGCATTGGTAGGGATGCATCTCCTTCGACAACGGGGTTCGACTTCCTCATTTTCCTCCAATTGAGCCCTGTAAGATGGTGGGGGCATTGGGGTCTTTCCGTCGGGGCGATTATGCACTCGACTGCGCTTGTGCGCTTGCAGTGCTGCCATCCGAGCGCAATACAAGCCGCATTCAGAGCATACATGACGCGACCAGTCTGTCTCTTTCATCGATGGCAGAACCAGTCAAATGGCAGAGTGGGATACTCTGTCATCGGTTCCAAGCACGCAGTACGAAGTTGCTCTGCCCAGTCCTCCAGCTGCACCATCCAAAAAGGAATCTGCCAACTTTGGTCCTCGATCACTCTTACCGATTGGCAGTGGTGCTGGCAGGAACCGTGACGAATACACAATCGGATAGTTAGTGCGCCATGGCCGGCAACAGGCAACGTTGTTGCACCGCACAATGTGGGTAGTGTACCGGCTCTGTCGCACGTGGTCCGCCAAACAATCCTCGGTAGGCATGTCGAAGTCTGTGATAGTGTTGTTGGGCTCTGGCGGCTGACAGTATTCCGCAACAACATCATGTCCATCGATTGTAGTCTGACTCCATAGCTGAAAAGACAGAATATTCAGTACATGTATGAGCTAAGCATAAAATTATCGTACGGTAGGCCTAAAACAGAGACCTGAACATTTTAGATCAAAACATGCCATTTTCCAGAATTATGTAACTTGAAGATACAGAAAAACAAAATTAATTCTTAGTAGTCTGCATGATAAGTGATGCGATTAAATAGCGACACAGAAAACCACAAAGAAATAAAAAACTCGCATTGAGTAACAGTTGGCCTACCTGTGTCGTAATTAAGCTACCATATTACAATTATTTGCTAGGCCTATTCAATACTCAGTAGTATAATGTTCTTACCTCAGCAAGTTGACGCCCGCAACTCCAAAATTATGTCGCTCCAAGGCCTCGTCAATTGTTTTGCCCGCACTGTCGAGGTGGGTTGCCACATGCGTCATGGCGCAAAATGATGCCGGAAATGTTCTCTTGACAATGGTGCCATGCGGCGCTCCACCGGATTGAATGCACTCTGACCAGGAGCGTAGCAAGCGACGAAGACGGCATCCAAGTTGAACTCCTTCCAGTGAGAGTACCAGGCAGCCAGAGTCTTGACAAAGCGAGGATTCTCGTCCGGTCCGCCGTTACCAATGCGATTACAATGGTTTAAAGGTATCTTGATGGAGCGCATGTGTCAGCAAAAGCAGAGATGCGCCAGTGTGATCGAAAATCTGCAGCATGAGAGGCTGATGTTGATGAATCGTGCTTGCCTGATCGCACTGTGATATAAGTAGGCCAGGAGTTCCCACGGTTTCTTCTCCAACTTCACTGGCGGCATACACTGACGGTATATGCTTGTGCCGCGGTCCCACAACCCAGTCGTGATCGGGAAGTGACACCCGGTACTCCAGATTCATCAGAATCGGTGCTTGTTTACCAGCTGCTGGTAATCCAAGAGGCACACGTGCCTTGTCATCCTGCGAGATGAAGAAGACGGAGCCCGATCCCATCATGACAGCCAAATCTTTAAGCATGGATATTGTGGCGGCTGCAAAGTGGCCATCCGGATGCTCCCTGTGTGCTGTATTCTGTGCCCGAATTAACTTCACCGGTAATGCTTTGTAATGCGACGTCCGTGGATAGTAGATTCGTTCCGCGGCAAAAGGCGGGAGATAGATGCCGAGCGGCTGAGGTCAATACCAATTTCATGCAATGCCGCTGTCAAGTCGGTCTAAGGTCGCGCATGTGCGTAAGGCCTCTGTTCTTCGTCGGCTCTCCGCTGCACTTTGTCCACGATTTACCAGTTCTAAGATAATCTCGCTCAATTCTGGAAAAGACTCCTCAGCTGGCGGCCGACCGTGAAATCTTGACATCGCAATGCGGATGTGACTCGACTAGTTTCGAAATCTGGGTCTTCCGCTTTTGACGATAGACACGGCTAGCACGTTGACGAGCCTGTAATATAAATAACATCATTTCTGTACTACATGTTTCGTGCATTTTACAAAGGAATTTATGTTTTTTATTCTTATGACTTCTTTGATGTTGATACTGGAACGAGTTTTGACATCATGAATTATTGGTTTATCAATGTTACATCATTATTATTTATTATTGTGAATTGTTTTTTGACAATTAGTTATTGACAGTCTTAAACAATTCATATTGTCTACGCAACGTTAACAATGCTATTTTACGATAATGACTGATATTAATGGCGAGTTTGAATATAGAAATTAGCTGAGTAAAAACATACGTGCACTTGTTTTACTTGTCATAGCTTTAATAACAAATTATCATTAGTACTTTTAGCATTAATACTTTTGGATAATCATATGAAATGAGCGTATAATGAAGGCCGTGTGCATATAAGTTGTCTACAGTCAGATTACCTTTGTAATGGTGTTTAGTAAGTGTTCACGAAATTCATGAATGTGTTGTACTTTAATGAGTTTAGGAGTTAGAAGCCAGAATTAGGTCTGTAGTTATTCTCCAATTAGAATCAGATCAAATAAGGTTGGAATGCATACAAATTCAGGTACTGTACTATAAATCAGTACATAAGTATTTAAACGCAAGGAAATTATTGAGTGCTCTAAAGAAATGATCATTCTTATATGTAAATTTTTAGATTCCCCAGCTTCTTTTGTAGTTTGGTCCTTTGCTTATGGAGATCTTTGAGACGGTCGCACGATAATGACTTCAAAGCATCAGTGCTCAATGCTGCGATTTGACCATCGATGGTACCGAGTTCCGATCTGATACTGGCTTGTCGAGGGGTCTCGGACTCGGTCTGTGTTGGTGCTGGCGACGTTGCCGTCATCTCTTCTATCTCCATCGCGTCTGAGCCATCAGTTGATTCTCCATGTTTCTTCTCCATGTTTGATGATATAGACGCAGTTGAGGGCGGGGATGATATAGCCGACGATGATGAATGGTCACTAAGATGCTGTCCCCAGAACGCCATTAACGTGCCTTTTCTGCGCAGTGCGATTCCCTTCAGGACGTTCCAATTTCCTTTTCCACATTTTGCTCGAAATTTTCTTTCTTTTTCAATCGATTCCAGAGGTCAACCGTTTCACTCTGTACAGAAGCCACTTTTTTATCTGGCTGTGCAGCCTTTGCCGCAGAAAAAAGACTCTTAAACAAGTTATCCATCACTATCACACGTAAAGGATTCGAAAGAAATACGATAACTGTAGCTTGAATCGAAGGTGTGAATGTATCGTATCGGGTAAGGAGAACAATCACACAGTAGGATGACAAGCAATGTTCTATTGTATTATATCAAGCCCGCACTATAGCAACACACATGACATCCAATGGGAGAAGACATAACGAATAATAGCGAAGTAATAGATTGTCAGTGAGGACACCACAGAATGTTAGAGAATGAATTGTACCCGGTTCTAGATGTAAGTGGCCAAAAGTTGCAAATTGTGGTGATGGAGAGAGAGAGAGAGAGAAAAACAACCTGTTTCGCTGAGATTTATAGATGATGTGTTTAGTTTACAGAGGCATTACATTGGACTCGCCAGCCAGGGAGGACGTCAGAGACAAAAGTCAATTAATCATCATTAACATCAAAAGAGGCAGCGGCTACTCGACAGGCGAAGGTAATAAAGAAAACATAATATCAACCACCGCGATAACGGCACGTGTGCGGGGCCAGCCAGATGGAAGTGAATCATTGCAGGGGGTCTATCAAACAAAATTTTCAGACTGAGTGTCAGTGAAAGTATGAATTCTGAAAAAACGTTTGATTCTTGAATGATATCACTCAGCAAAGCATGTGACTTCGTTAAAAATAGCAATTTCTCAATGATGATAGGTATATTTTTTGACAGAAAACTCAGTGGTGTTATGTTTCACGTGATATTGCCAGAGTATCCCCCATCCCCCTGTGATACCGCGTGATATATTGGTTGGACCCCCCCTCCCCCCCTTGCGTATCACGTAATATGTGCGCGACCCCTAATGACTAGTTAATTTTCAATAGGTACAAAGTATGATTTAAAAGAAAAGTTTTATATCCTAAAATGTCTAAAAATTTTAAAAATACTTACTAGAAGGACAAACAACGCTTCTCCTCTCCTCATGTGCAATGAATTGGCGAATAAGTCCTTCTGTTCAAAATTATGTTTATCACTTATGTATTGAAAAGATCCTATTTAACAGTCTGCCCATTCAGATGATAAGAGGACAGGTCTGTTTCCAATCAAAATACCAAATCAAGATAGATCAAAAATCCTGATATTTCATATATCATTTAGAGGTAACTAGCATACTGCAACACAAACATTCATTCATATCCACTGTAGCTAGCAGCGTCAAGATAATTCTGGAAATGATTAGAACACCTTATACCATGCACAGCCATAGCGAAAAAAACATGATTCTTTCATGAATGACTTTTCAACCCGTTGATATTCTCAACCTATTGCGGCTAAGATTTAAGCTTTTAGCACAATATTTGAGAATCTCATCGTCAGAAACCTAAAAAGCACATACGTCTCAAAATGTTCACTTTAGTTTCCGAATGCAGGTATCAGGGTTGCCAACCTATCACCATCTCAACCCGTGTGAAAATACTTTTTAACCTCATATACTAGTAATATTTTTGTTTTTCCAATGTAATTACCAATAATACGTGATTCATTGTAATTTTTTCAGGTAGGACTAGCGCAAACGCTTAACGGAAGTGCGCGTAAAATTTAAAAATTCTGCCAATATTGGAAATAAATTCAAAAATAATATGAATAGTTTATTTAAAGAAATTAAATATCCAATCTTGGCTTAGTATTTCTGATTATCATAAAATTAATGACAATTTCGTGTGTAATTTAAGTAAAGGGGAGTTGCCGTGTCTATTTTTTGGTATTACCCGTGTGACCGTGTGCAGCAGGGCCAAACCGTGTGAGTTGGCAAGCCTGAGGTATGGCCCATATTGCAGTGATGCCATGACTAAAGAATCTGAATGTTCAACATTTCATTTTACCGACAAATCATGTTCAGTTGTATCCTAAACATTAAAAAATGTGCACGTTGATCTTACCTGTCATAAACATTTTGAAGTTCTGGTTTCTTTTCTGAAGTAAATAATATAGTCACATAATGTCGAATTATTCCAAACAGGAATGTAATGAGAACAATTGGCAAAAACACCCATATTCGAATGGATGAGTCAAGAAGCAATTCAGCCATAGGAAGGAAGATCAGAAATTTGGTTCACGGATTGCTGCTGGCAAGCTTTTAATGATTTATACAGTGGAAACGTTGAAATTGGTAAAGTAAAAAAATGCAGTAAAACGAAAGTATATTTATAAAATTGTTAGCAAAGTACAAAAGAATAATTTAATGAAGTTAAACACATCACTTCAAGAAGATTCTTGTACAATTCTGTTGCTTGTTTTCAGATTCTAGCGTTATTCTATGATCTCAAAATAAAATAATTTCCCGTTCACTAATAGTTATGATATAGACATCCAGAAATACTTTCTGGAATCTTTGTCTTCCATATCTGGAGATCGTAGACCATGACATAAAACAATCGATGATCTCTATCCAGGCGCTTACTCCACTCATCCAGACTGACCACACCCTCATCAGTTAGCAATAACGGCAAAAATTACTGGTCTGATTGTATCTGCCAAATAACAAAAATCGACTAAAAGTGGAAATCATAGACATCAGATAACATTATTAGGACCTAATAATGTTATCCGATGTCTATGGTGGAAATTATCTTGTAATAATTGCTTTCACCCAAATCCAAGCCCGATCCCAAATCTGTTCCAACTACCCATGACGTGTAGTGCACATAATTCGATATGGCTACATAGTGAACAATGGGGAGATATACGTCGACGTAGCACATCTTGAGTTGTTGCTGCAGTGATGTCTGCTCGTCTCGCAAGGGATCGCATGACAAGTTATGATTAGCACTGCTATGAAATGTGATTACTATGGAGTTGCTCGAAAAGAACAGGCATATCAAATTGCGGTGATTCTGATTGCAGTTTACTGGGTTTCCTATCCCATACTATGCACATATGTATACGTGGAAAAAATCTACTATTGACTGCAACTTCATCGTACAGACATCACATGGCTCGAAAACCGCATTTTACGCGATCAAGTCCTTGATTTTCCAGAGGAAGCTCACTCATATACTGATCGACCTGTGCATTTCGATGCAGGCTGATAAAAATTTCATCAGTGACTGCGTGCACGCAGTTAATTTTTTTAGTTATTCAATGAATTAGTGAAATATCTGGATAAGTACAAAAAAAAATTTCCGATATTTTGTCGACATAATTAGTGAAAACTGACAATGTTCCACAGAAGTCTCTATTAACAAATTTCTACAAAGTTCAGTCACTCCAGATTACTTCTTCTTGCTCACACCAACAGTACGTCCTCTTCTTCCAGTTGCCTTAGTTCGCTGACCACGCACACGGAGGCTGAAAGTGAGAATCACACAAAAATAAGAATATGCAAATTCAATGAAAATTCGAAGTTTTTAAAATATATCATAAATAATAGCTCATCCTTGCTATTGAGAAGATGTATTCCAAAAATGCCTGCCGCTTTGTCATCTCTATTTTTCTATGTCTCGTGTGAATTTTAATTTTTTTACAATTATGATAGAAAATCTTGCAATTTCCTTCCTAGCCTGACGATAGCTACGGATAGTAGCCAAAATATCGCTCCTCAAATAATACATTTATCTATGAATCCTAAATGAATCGGCTCGTTTCCAACTATTAGTAAAGGCAATGTAATGCTGCGTTGTAGAGGTATGCATCGAATCGGATTGGAGTTATCAATCCATGGGTTAAAGTATCAATAGCAATGAACTACAGTAGGAGAAAGTCAAGCGTTTAAATCATTATGCTTAGATGCTGGGTGCAATACAAAAAATTACGCATCTCCTTATACTTCCTATCATTACAGAATGAATTTTTAGAGCATTATTTTTCAGCTTCCTCCAATTTTAGTTGATATTGGTGCTAGTTTATGATAAACGAAAGTGAGCCACATAATGAACAAATCAGCAGCGTTTTCGGACAAATTTTGAAAAAAGGATCATTTTCTAATTTCAGATATCTAGATGCAAAATCACAGCGAAAAAGTGTGACACGCATAAACAATTCTTAAGATATCGATTTTTGAATCATTTGTATTTGGCCTGTATGAATATTTGCACATGCAGATCGCAACTCAGCTTTTCGGAAGAAGGGCATGTATAAGGGCTATTTTTGAGCAACGTATGGCTCATATGCTTCCACCAGAGTCCATTCAACAGGCTCTGTTATAAATTAAGCTTGATTAAGAATGTAGTAAATATTCATAAATGAGGAAGCTGTCCTATTTCTCGATAAAGCTTCTAAAGAATACGATAATGGGCGAGATCAATCATCATTTTAAAAACCTGCCAGATCAAAGCCGGTTTGAATAAATGCTAGTGATCAAATTAACTAAATTCTAAACGAATACTAGTGTTCACCCGATTTGATAATATCTGCTCAAATGAAAAAAATTGAAAACTGTTATTAATTCAGAGGTGACAGCACACGAAGGCAATTATTCAGTATTGAACTCACCCCCAATAGTGTCGGAGGCCACGATGGGCACGGATTTTCTTCAGTCGCTCAAGATCTTCACGAAGTTTGTTATCAAGTCCGTTGGCAATAACCTGGGAAGTCTTTCCGTCTTTGGTATCGCGCTGTCTGTTCAAGAACCATGCTGGAATTTTGTATTGTAGAGGATTTTGCATAACTACCACCAACCGTTCAATTTCGTCCTCCGATAATTCACCAGCGCGCTTTTTGATATCAATGCCAGCCATTTTACAGACAAGGTTGGAATATCGTCTGCCAACACCTTTGATAGCTGTTAGAGAGTACATGATCTTTCTTCGCCCATCCAAGTTAGTGTTCAACACTCGAAGAATGTGTTGAAACTTTTCTGGCATAACAAGAGACTGAAAGAAAAATTACTGTCAATAATATGACAACCATTCTATTATTTCATAACAAATAAGAGCTCGCATGCACAATTTCATTTAACGATCCACACAAAATTCCTGACTGCACGTTGAAAGTAGATATATCTTCGTCTACAAGAAGCTACGACAGCACAACATCGGCTTTTAAGCATAACATCAACATGGCAACTAATTTTTAGTGAGAGAATGCACACAAAAGCCTTCATCTGATAATCGTTGCAGTTTTCTTTACAAAGCTCAATATTCTGTTAATAAAAATTACTAGGATGCATTTCTGTAAAGGAAGATCATACCCATACTTAAGCTACATTACTGAAAAAGTTGATCTATTATTGAATGGACACTGTTGTTGATGTTTATTAAGATGTATATGTGTCAACTTGTATATTAACTATCAGTGAAATTGATATGACTATAGACCATCTACTTCAAGCTTGAAACTATAAGTAGGCCTATTCCTGAGATCAAAACTGCTTCATAGGAGACATATTGACACTTTTTCAATCCAAACTTTACAGTGTAAATATACATCAACATTCTAAATACAAATTAATGAAAAGCGACCATAAATGATAATATTGGATAAATCTATAAAACTATTCCATAAAAAGGTCAATGTACAACCTACTTTAAAGACCAACTATCAAAATCATCCTCCATGCACGTCTACTTAAATATGCAACCAAGTCCAAGCTTTACGATACAATGTTCTCATTGTATTAGATCATTGACACCAATTTTCTCTCGTTGAATTTTATGTGGACACTCCTGTTTACTGATGTATTTGCCAGAAGCCTAAGAGTTGTCGAAGCGCATGGGATAATGGGATAGTTGATGTCGCATAGCTTAGAATACTTAGATTACGAAAATACAGTGGGTATGACGCAATCAACAATACATTGACTGCACTAATTAAACGGTAGTCAAATTATTTGCAAAATAGTGAATTAAGGGAAGATCTTATATTTTTCAATGTACATGTATAACTCGGAAAGTTTCAGGTGGTTATATAAACATAGGTACGCATTTCCAGTCAAATCAAAAAGATATTAATATCGTTATTAGTAGATGCAAGATGATTATTATACAAATCGATTTTTTGCCTAATTACACGTACTTCACGAAAATCGGTGTATTAAAAAAATCACCGGAAAATGTGCGTATACGAGTATTATAATCAACACTATGCAATACACCTCCCTCACTCATGGATTGATGCCTCGAGTTCTTTGACTAATAAATGCGATGACATTCATAGCATATAACCTGCCTATACTTTAATAGCCATCAATACAAACTCATGTTAAGCTATAGCACCATCGCCTCAAGGCTACTGTAAGAAAATATTATGTATGCTCCAGAACGCACTACGAAGGGGCTTTGTCTTCAGGAATTTCTACATGACTATGCTAAAAGGGGTACATTTTCCATTTTTCAATTCCTATATAATTTAAGTTGTTACGTAAGATTATGAAGCTGTCAACATCTCGATTCATTTTGTCATTCTACGTAATTTCAAGTATTTGCAATTGTACTTGCATTATAGTCTATGTTGTGTATTGATCGTGATCTGATCGGCGCAGCAGTTAGTTCTTTCTGGTGAATTGTTGTCATTCATATAGCATGTTGGTGCACTGCTTGTGTTGTACAGAATAAACCTGAATGGCATACCCCTCGGACTTCTTGTTGTCTTCGTCTAGAACATAGCAGTCTACATTATATTTTCTTGCAGCTTTATGTAGCCTACATGTGCTGTGATGAATGCATACATATTTTCAAAATTAACTTTATCACATTTTACCATCAGATCGGAAGAATTTATTTGCAAAGTCCCGTTTCTGATTTGTTTCGGTGATAACTATGACAACTCTAGCTTTGGTCACAATGATCAAGATCTTATTGCGTGTCAAAAGTCTAACTTTCTCTCTCAAGCAGATCTCAGGGTTTGACATGTTAATGATTTGCATGTAAATGGATTTAGGTTATGCCCAACTTTGAAGTTCTTGGCAGCGCATCAAATGTGGTCTGCAAATAATTATGAACGTCTTAGTTGAAGGATTCCTCAAGAATGCGTAATGTGCTGCCCACTACCAAGAGGCGCGCCCCGCAGGACATTTCATAAACCGCTACTAAGCAACCGTCTTTTCCGGTTCTTTAATTCAACCACTTGCATTGATCTAAGAGTATAAAATACACCTGACTCGAGGCAAAACAAATAATGACAACATGAATAAAGTAAAGGGCAACATGACATGAAGTCATGTTGTCAACATGTAAATAAAGGCCTGTGATACGAAACTTCTTTCTTGTTCAAACAAAAAAAAACGAAAGGCGCTCGATAAAAACGAAAAATCAGGTATATTTTCGAAAAGCAAATAAAGCGAATGTCTGGGTGGTCTGCATTTATCATCTTCATTGGGTTTAATTGCTTCATCGCGCTTTATGCATTCGTAATTTAGACAAATTCGTAGGTGATGCTGTACTAAAGTAAAACATGAAAATTTGAGCATTATCATAACTCGGCATCATAATTCTACCGCGACACGATGAAACATGATCATTTACTTTCTCTCAGGGTGGCAGCATAAAATTCTTGAAAAAATCGCGTATATTCGTGTTTGCATTTGATTAAATTTCGTGTATCCCCGAATTCGTTAGAAAGAAACAAGGAAAAAGCTTTTGATTAATGTTCATTAGTAAAAACTTTAATTATTGAGACATATTTATGTAGCAATGTTGTTCGATCGCACTTCAAGGGCACTTCACAAGTTCAGATTTGTAAACAATTCGGTTGAACCTATCTACAGTACAACTGTCGGGAATGGTCAGGATAGGTCCTTCGTAGAAGTTCAGCCTTTCTCAGGCATCTCTTGATGGTAACAACTAATGGAGCAGCTTCCAAGCTTGTTGAAAGGTTATTCCAGGTTCAATCTACAGCTACAGGAACAGCTCGAGTACAAACTGTTTTCAGTCTGGAAGTCGGAATGAGAAGTTGGTCGTTGTAGACAGATCAAAGATAGCAGCGGGAAGGGTCGGAAGACACAGACTGGAGACAGGAAGAAAGATACCACCCCAGACGCATTTGCAAGCAAGGACTGTTTGACGAAATGGTATACGGTCTCGTATGGGTAACCACCGTAGGGACTGAAATAGGGAGGTTTTATGGTCACGAGGACGGGCGCTTAATAAGAATAAGGCAATGGCACAGAGAGCTGATTGGAGCTTTGACAAGGTACTGTCAGGAAGACCATGAAGGAGAATGGAGCAGTAATGAAGACGGGAATGGATGAGAGAAATCATGAGTTTTCAACAATGAGTTAAGGATGAATCTCCGAATGAAACGGAGTTCTCGTACGGCACTAAAACAGGCAACAGTGGTCTTAGAAAAAATTGCACGCATTATTTATTGTCATAGGACACACGCATATTAGGCCTAATCAATAAAATGCATAAATGTATTTGTTAAGTAATTTCCTATTAACTCTACAAAATGCAGCTAACGCAAGGTAAAAGGAGCTCACTTGTATGAAGGGAAAATGCGTATTTAGCTGATATCCTACAACAGGAATTGCATGCATCATGTTTTATTACTCCCTATAATTTGATTCGAGTAAAACATCCGGTTTCCGACTGTCCTTAAGTTAATGTGTATTGCCGTCCCGATTGTCGCTGTATTTGAATTTCATTGCATCAAGGTCCACTGTACATTTCCTCCCAGTTCTTACTTCAGGACGACTGTTTTAAATTTGCAATCTGTTCGGATACTTTGAAATATCCGTCCTCAAGAAAGGAAAGCAATAACCACTAACCTGATAAGCAAACCATATTTATTGTGCTAAGAATTTGGACAAGCATATTCCATATTTACACGATATTAGAAAATCTTCAAGCTACAGTTCATGATTCTTCCATCTACTCCCTGCCTTTGAATTTGACAATTTGAATATCATAAGTTATTATAATAAATATAATAACAATAATTTAAATATGACAATCACAGGCCTGTGATTAGCCTATGAAAAAAATTGAGGATTTTTTGTGAAAAATTTGAGGAATGGAAACGGAGTCTAATATGACAATTGCAAGAAAACTACAAATTTTAGTACGGATTTTGGGCCAAACTTCAAATCATGAAAGTCACAACGAAGAAAGTAACCTAAGGGTTGACCACACCACACTTTTTGGAGTTGTGTATATTGCAAAGGAATACTGACTTGGTCATAATCACTTCCCGCGTTGTTACGAAATTAATTTGTTGGCTCAAGTATTATCTGCTTAGAATGTGTCGAACAGAGGATGTCAGATCAAGCTGCTGATATCGCTCTGCTTCACGCTATCGTCTCCAATTCAATGATGCTTGTCGGATTTGTATACTGTAATTTTTTGAATGTAGGATATATCCTCAACCACATGCATCTGGAGCTTTGCAACGATTAATTTTTACGGACTTTAGACAAATTTGGGAGGAGAGTAACCCATAAGTATAGAAAGCTTAAAATCGTTGACGGAATGCTTGACTCAAAAAAAGTCAGTAATTTATTATGAAGGATACGCCACATTACACACTAATTTATTAATATTACTTTATGCTACATAAGTTTTGGTGGGTTTTGTTTACTTGTTAGCGTTTGATCATATCGTTCCGATCTACATTCAAATGAACATGAATTCTCTCAAACAACACAAAACAAGTGTCGGGAACATGCTTGCCAGTTGAGTTGTTGGTCTCATGCAGGCAAAGAGTGAAAGATGATCACCTCTATTCGCATGAAGTTGCGCAGAGATATTGACGTCCACATCTTGCAGTAGACACAGGTTGAAAATCTACCAACCCAGTACCATGTGGTTCAATGTCTTAATTAATCTAAGTTCACATACAACGATAAGCAATGTGTGCACTAGTTTCACACCAACCTGTGTTCAGCAAATTATGAAAACGATCTATAAGTGAATAATTCATCCAGGATAAATGTCGGTCGGCAGACTCTGGAAAATGTAGCTGCAAAAAAGCTCATGAGATAGCAGAGCTTCATACGCTAGTATATAGTTGTCCCGGAATCGGCCCAGCCCACTTGGATTTCAGTGCTCTTATCAACTGAAGCGTTTGTTTCACTCACTCTTCCATTTTATTTCCGCTGAACATGAACACATCCGACGGGGTAAAGCGGATGGTCCCTAAATTTAGTGTCTACCTGCCTCTTGGTCACTAGCGTACGAGGTTGGAAGCGTATGAAGCTCTGCTATCTCATGAGCTTTTTTGCAGCTACATTTTCCAGAGTCTGCCGACCGACATTTATCCTGGATGAATTATTTACTTATAGATCGTTTTCATAATTTGCTGAACACAGGTTGGTGTGAAACTAGTGCACACATTGCTTATCGTTGTATGTGAACTTAGATTAATTAAGACATTGAAGATTCCGGGACAACTGGCCCCGGTAAAACTGGGCCCAAAAAAAAGTACAAAATGACTCTCCTTTTTTGACATAAATGTGTTGCACAGACTCTGCTGTACACATAAATGCCCATTTTCGATACTACAATGTCCTTGTCTATAAAATGAAATCTTTGGTTGCCAAATATCGCATTTTTTTCTGTACTTTTAAAATGGGCCAAGTGCTTCAAAGGATTTTTATTTTTTCTACATATAAACATGCCATAATAAAGGAAATACATTGTAGTTATCAAGTTAGTACTTTTTTTAGAAGATTTCGACCTACTTACTTTCTAAAATTTTTTTTTCAATTTTTTTCATTGTAGTATCGAAAATGGGCAATTATGTGTCAGAAATGTATATAAAATTATATTAAAGCAGAGTCTGTGCAACACATTTATGTCAAAAAAGGAGTCATTTTGTACTTTTTTTGGGCCCAGTTTTCCCTACCCCGCTGGGCCACCTATATGTTATCATATAATGGATATGGAAGATCGATATCCTTAAGTTCTTTAAGAAGTACAGGCATGCATTTTGCAGCCATATAGTCGCAGAAACATATAAAGAAGGTTGTGAAAAAGGTCAAGATAATTAATGAAAAAAATTAAATCTGCATTTTATTGTTGGAATTCTAGGCAATATTATGAAGTTAGAAGTAAAAAATTGCAATGTTCAAATATACAATTTCTGTAGGCTGATGGCAGTGTTTCACTCATTAAATACGTGAAAGCATTTAATGAGTGAGTTCGACAAAAAATAACTTCGGACAAGTTCTCTGCTTAGCAAAATAAGTCCAGACGAACCGGAACATCTGCAGCCCTGTAGCTTTCAGAAATGAAAACGACATTCAACGTAACAAAGTGCGTCGATGTAACAAAATTAAAAAAAAAAACAAGCTAACGACTGGTTAATGGTTAATTTTTGATGTGCTAAGTATGACATGGCTATAAGAAAGTCATTATATCCTAAAATGTCTAGAAATTTAAAGATACTTACTAGAAGGACAAGCAACGGTTCTTCTCTCATGTGGAATGAATTGGTGAGTAAGTCGCTCTTTTCAAAATTATGTTTATCACTTATATATTGAAAAGATTCTATTTAACAGTCTGCCCATTCAGATGATAAAAGGACAGGTCTGTTTCCAATCAAAATACCAGATCTAGCTAGCACAGCGGGATTGCGCTATCTAAAACCTACCAGGTGTGTGAGAGAAAAGTCATTAAGTTATAAATCATGAGAGAAAAAGAAAAGAAAATATATCATGAGTGATTCATGATTAGCAGCATGGATGTAGGGTACATGTTACAGGATTCTATCTTAGCTTCTTGTTTGGAAGTTTACGTATCATCGCCATTCGCCGAAAAACAATACATTATCCGACATTTAGTCTGTAGTGTGTAGTATTTGAGGAATTTCTCATAGTTAAACTATATTTGAGGATTTGAGAAGTAATAAACAAATTTGAGGAGTAATCACAGGCCTGCAATCATATGCTTAATAGCGGTACCATGTGATTTTCATAAGATATGGAATCTCAATGTTGCATGCTTGAGAATTACCTAAAGTATGTTTTGAGTCTATTGCACTCCTTGAAATCATGATTGTAAAAATAGTAAAATGTCAGTCCATAGTCAAACCACTAAATGAGTAAAATGGGGTGACTGGACAGCGGATGTGCCGACATAACTGCACTTAACTATAGCAACTAAAACCACATAGCATCTATTTACTTTTCAATAAGGATATCAATGACTTTTGCTGCTGACATGGTTTCAGCGGTTACAGATATTCTTTCTTGAACATTATTGCTTCGGTGATATTTGTACTTAATCAAATAGGTCTACTTTGAATATTCATCATGTAATTTTTCTTAAAGATGTTGTTCAGGATGTTATTTCGGTAAACTAACTGACGTAGTGCACTGTACTAAAGTATTATATCATCGCTTCTCGCATAGGGTGTAATAGGGAAACGGAATTTTGATGATCGATGATGTCTTGAGTCCTTCCATATTCAGACAATGCCGTTTGACAAGCAGTGTGCCTTTCGCTAAATAGGTGATGAATGGGTGACTAGTTCATTCGATTTTCTAACAAATTTTGTAGTCCACATAACTTGACCAGTCAGAAGAAAAACACATGGCATGCAAATTTTTGCACAAAGAAAATCGAATTTCTTACACGTACAACTTTGAATTTACGCGTGAATAAACTGAAAAAAACAAGCCAAGGCAATGGATCATTGTTTATGTCAAGAAAGCTATGTGATCACTCTCAACTGCTGTTGTCAATACATCCGTATGAAATTGTTTGATGAATTCATCTATGCAAGCTTTGTTAAATTCGACATATATTCTATTAGATCCAAATATGAGTCGCTAGATGCAAGGCTTACATTTAGGCCAATAGATACAAGGTGCGCCAATTCAGTTCCCGGAATGCTTAAAATTCTTCCAACTAAGTCATTGAAATATGCACAGTGGTGCTGTCTTTTCTGTTCAATTATGCAACGTTGAGCACGAGATGAAAACAAAGCATGATGCTACGTGTGACTGAACATTCCGAATTCACTTTGTAGTACACAGTAAAAAAGGTGTTTGATGTCGACATTTTCATGAGATATGTTCTATTTTATCGAGTGTGTACTTTAGACACACGGGCTATTTTTAGGAAAATACCGATACAAATGTTTGATGGCAGTGATTCTTGGTAAGCATGTTGTACTTATGCAGATGCAACTTTTGATATTGGTTGTAGTTTTTCTACTTTTAAGTTTATAAAAATTTCAGTTTAACTTGAAAACGGTTCAAAGCCATATGGTAGGAAGCAATGTGCTTCATTGACACAGGAAGTCACTTCATGTTCTCTGAAAGTATTGAAAGGCTGCAGAAAAAGTTCGTAAGGAAGCAATTTCGTCACAATGATGTACATGCGACTGGATTGTTTGTCGGTGATTGATTGAACATTGAAGTTCATGAAACCTGGATACTATAGCAAGAATAGCTTTCAATAGGTGAAATCGGTGCGGAAAGAGGGCATACATAACCACCAGTCGTCGATACGCAGAGGCTTCCTGAAAACAGGGAGGTTAGTTATACAGTATGGATACTGTGGTCTGGCCGGTATAACATCTGATGCATGACCGGCCGGCCGATTCGAGCCGGTCTATCGACCATCAATGTATTATTGAAATATGGAGATGCGACACTCGAAGGTAAATTATAAGATAGCCGAATTATTATACGATGAATTCACAGTACGGTATGTAAAAAATGTAAAGACGATCTCAATTTTGCTTAAAGGCCGGCATCCTTTCCAAACCGGTCGGCAATCACCTACAACAGAAAGGTCCTACATTCATTTTGAGGACCGAAGGACTAGTCTCAGATTGTAGAATTTGATTTTTTGGACCTCCTTAAGCCGGACAACATGTTATTTCCCAAGCGTAAAGGAAAATTGGTATTTGATTCGATAGTTCTAAACGTAAGCGATCCTGCATAATAATACTTCGTGAAAGTGGAAATTGCTAAGTACTTTTCGATGTAATCACCAATGTTTACTTCCAATTTTGAATGACAGCTTACACAAAAATGTCCGTTACGATACAATTAAGTTGCCCTACGTCTCGATTCCAACTTTTGAACATGATACTTGCGCATCATGAATTGAAACTATGATCCGATAATGATGTATCTTGACATGTATAGGACAGTTAAATTAAATTGGATGTTATCAAAGTCAAATACGGTAGCTAGTATTCATCCTAGAAAGAGATATACACTTAGCACAATTGAAAACGCACCACCTGTCAAATCCGTCAAATTGATCGCTATACACGATTGATAAAGAATGGAGGACGGATTCTAACCATGCGCAGGTGTTAATCTGGGGCATTTGCGCATCTTCCTTGAGCGAAGTCCTTACTCTCGAAGCCGATTTCTTATGGTGCCCGAGCTCAGGATGTTGCCTCTGCGACTTCTTTCGCCCCGCATCAGTCGTAGCAGAGTTTCGGGGAGTGAGGGATTGCCTCGCACCATTCTGAGCAATCGCCGGTCAGCTCTGGCAGTTGTGTGACGAACTGCACCAACGCCAGCATGTGCCACGGTACCATTTGCTCTCGCTTTCTTGAGAAGTCGGGCAATCGTCGTATGCGAACGACCGAAATGTCGTCCGACTGCCCGAAGGGACATTCCAGCATCAAACATGCCAATAGCACGCCATCTTTCGGCATCAGACATTTGACGCACCATCTTAAGATTTTTCACAAAACCGTCATTTCCGTTAATAAGTCGTTAATTTTATACTTCATGATCGAAGTTCAATTTGAACACATGCTTGCTAAGTAATTCGGTAATAATAATGCTTACTTCAGTAATTCAGTCTGAACAATTACGCAATCCCACCACCAGACCGCCGTCGTGCAGAATTCTATGTCAATTAGCGTGCGTCCTTCATTCCATATTCAATCGAAGCGATTTACTTCGAATTAGCTGGATTTGACAGGTGGTGCGTTTTCAATTGTGCTAAGTGCAGCATTGGGGTATTTCTAATACATCAGATTTTTCTCTGATGTTGAAAGAATCGGGGGAAAGAATTGTGAAGATGAGAAAACTGATCATTTCCATTTGACACTCATCGGAACACTAAACTAGGAAATACCAGTTTGTCTACTTTTGAGTAAAATCATTAAAAATTTCGAGGACAAATTCGTTGCAGAAACTCTAGTGGGGAAAAAAGTAGGGCAATTAGCGCAGGAATTAAAAAAATACCGCAGCGGTGATTACTATGATACTGACCCCAACCAAATGGACCCAAAATACCGAGATTCCAATGCCAGCTTTATTGAAATTTTGTAACGATTACAGCAAAAATTCCACTAAAGACCCGGTCAAGTGCTGGCACTCTCACAATCTGTGGATGCAGGTCTTTCAGAGATCAAAATACCTTCGCATCCACGGTCATCAGTCACTCATGGTCAACACTTAAAAGCGAAGTTTTGAATTATACCCCTTGACTTTCAATTCACTACTGTAACACATTGACATCAGTTACAGAAATTAATTGGTAATGAATTTCAAATTTCTTTATTAAAGACCCACCCATGTTTTGATACTCAACAAACACTTCATATTTCCGTTTCCATACTCACCATATTTGCACGCTAGTTGGTCACAGCACAACAAAACTGTCAAAAGTGACTGGTTGAATCTCGTGAATTAAAACAAACAGATTGCCACTTTTCTTCAGAAACTTATGAATTGAAATTGGCAGAAGATTGCACACCAACACCTGCATGTTCAACTTGGCTATTAATGGTCATTTGTAATTTTTTATTTACATCATTTTTCGGATGTTGCGAATGTCTAAATTGAAAGAAAGGTATGATAGTCAATTATCTCTTCCAAGAAATAACAGAAAATATTCGCTCAAATGCACTATATCTATATCTATACTTCATAGATATGTGTATCGCTACAAGAACACATTAAGCAAAGATGTTTTGTTGTCCTCAAGTGCCAATGTTAATTGCCTTATGTAATGTAATAGATATCGTATATCAACCCTTAGGTCTGATGTCAATGCGAGGACAGTTATGGGGAATTGGATGGTTACAACTGGCCTCACACATGTCGGAGCTGAAATTTATTTAAGCATATGATTTGGATGCATAAAGTATAGAAAAAGCGTCTGCTACTGCAAATCTACTCTAAGGTTTGCTCTACTGATTTTATGCTGCCAAAAAAATGAGCAGTGATAGTCAATATTATAAGAACTGTGTGATTAGTTCATAAATTATGGAATATCAAGAGGTTTGATTTTCACATTTTCAGCAATGTTGTACAAATTCGTTTTTCCATACATTTTAGAGAGAGCAGTGCCACTCGTTGTCATTTAAGTTTGTTTGACTAACCTAAAAAAAGTCTAGCATCATTCTTGTCATTTAACAAATTTGGTGTCGAACGACTGTGCAAGAGTTTCCGAAAATTCAGAATGATGGGAGAAAAAGCATCTAGGATTTTAAGACCTAAAAAGACTGCTATTACTGACGATTATGAACTGTCTCCGCAGGTTCTTGGTGTTGGTATCAATGGTAAAGTCCTACGTTGTCAGCACAGGGAGACTAAGAGATCATGTGCTCTGAAGGTAACAGTTGTTGACTTCGAACAAGTTGTTTTGCTCTCTATCAGACTGCTAGAAAGCAAATGCCTATACACTCGTTGAAAATTTTCACATTAGTTCGGAATTTTCGTTCGCATTTAGAATTTATACAGCCCGTTTCGGTCGTTTCTTAGTTCACCAAAAATGAGAAAAAAATTCCGTTCGATACACAATTTTACACTTGTTGAAAATTTTCACTTCAATTTCAAGATTCTTACCAAGGTGCGCACAACTAAACAGAAACACAACAGTGGAAATATTATCCTGAAAATCATCCAAGATATCACTTCAGCAATAGTTCTACTATGCTTTAGTAGGATGATCATATGCAATCCAAAAGCATCAAAATCACTTTATAGGCAATTACTACTATTTCTTGAGATGGTTTGATCAAAGTCATGGTGGACATTCGTCAGCATGTGATCTGACTCGGGTAGCATGTGATTTTCCGGTTGACCAAATTTCGCCAGGACTTTGCATCAATATGATATTGATTCCTGCATATTAATTGTGGGTCTTAAATCGGTCACTTCCGAAAGAGTTCTGTGGGACCAACCCGACGAAAGCGCATTCATGAATATATGTAATTGTTGCCCAGTCTTGTTTGAATCACTTTGTGCTCGAATACAATTTTGATTCGTCTGGACTTGCTCTTGATGTCAGCAGATTTCTTGTACGTATAATTATTCTAATAAACTTAGCTTGTCTGATGAGGAACCCTAATAAAGCACAAATTGCCCGTATACAAGCGTCCTGATGTCGCCTATCTGAACGAGCGGAGTCGCCAGGATTCTAGTGACGAATGAACTGACCTTAATTGGACCAACGTGGAGATGGAACGTGGAAATGCAAGTATAGAGACTGAAATGATAAATTCAGTTGGCCTACTTCAAAAACTCCAGCTTATATAAACGCATTTTTGTACACTTTAAAAGTCACTAGAATTTTATGTGAAATTGCGCTTGTACTGACTGTATATTGAACTTTCGTATAGACAAAGATTGATACAGGGTATGTATTTCGTTTAGGCTTTTGCCCAATTCACCAAAATAATTGATTTTCGGTTTTTCTGTCATTCAAGCCAATGCCCGACACCAATATTTTTGTGCCCTCATTACTTTTAGGACTTGGGCATCCTTGAAAATGATAGTGAAGCTGCTACCGTATCTAGTGTGCATCTTGAAAAAAATGAGATGATAGGATTTCATTATGTGAGTAGGCTGATTGTGTAGTGTGAAGCCGCATTCCTACATTTTGTCATTAAGTTAAGCAATGTCTGTGCAATATTTTGTGTACAGTCCTGTTTTTTTTCAGTACCTAAACTTGATACTTAAATTTTTCGATCAATTGAGCACGATGTAGATACAGGCCTTGCAGCACTTCTCGCACATCAGACGAGAATCAATGCCGACATTGAGTTTAGTGTTGTCAAATGAAAGCAGGTTGAATACAAGGCTTTGGTGATATGCGATTGATGTGGCCTTAACCCAGTTTGCAGCAAGACTTGTCCTTGAGAGTAAAGGTAGGAACATTTGACACATAGATTTTCAAGCCGTGAAAAAGGATCCAGTTGCAGTTTAGCACATGTTCTTACACATGTCAGACACATAATATGCTAATTGTATGTGAAGTTTTACTTTCTCTTTGCTCAACTGTTGGCTGGCAGTGATAAAAATTTCCCTTAAGGTTCAAGACGCTGACCTCTTTGGATATGCCGGTATTACATTTTTGATAGATTGAATCAAATTTTACAGCTTCTGCGGACGACATCAATATTCAAAAAAGGTTCATGCAAATTCAGACTTGTTTTTTTCACAAAAAGTTCTGATTCAATCTCAAGTCGCGGAGTGTATTTGAAAATACACATAATTAAGAGACGGTGTTTTCTGAGTCCAAAGCATCTTTTTAAACACCTTTTTATTAGACTACTCACCGGCATGTAGCCTTTTGACAGTACTCATCATTGAGCTTTTAGTCTATGCCGCAATTTATGCAATGTAGTGTAGTTTCCTTCATTAAACTTGTTTTGCATTGAATGATGTTATTAAAATGATATACCCTCAAAATCAGTTTCATGTTAGACGTAGGCGGTTTGGATTTTGGTGTCGTGTTGTGATAATGTACGACGACTGCCGACAATTAGTGGGGAGATGTAGGTTATAACCCCCAGCTACCATTCTTGCTAAACATGTTGGAATGAACGCAATGTTGCTATTTGCTGCTTTTTTAAACTTGCCTTGATATTAAGATAGTCGCTATCTGGCTCATTTCTATCATTTAACTAAACTCATGCAAATTTGACCGCAAACGGAATGTGCTATCATGGGAGTTGGATGGTTTTGTGATCTTCAATTACATTCCATTTCTCATAGGATTCAGCTGATCGCTGAAATGTTAAGGCATCACTCATGGAATGAACTTTTTTCTGTTTTTCTTGTGAATATTGTGAAAATGATAAGCCGATTGCGCATGTATTCTTTTTTGCTAGAACGGGTGTCATTTCATCACTATCGGACACCTGAAACGACACGCGGTTCTTATAATTTCTTCCGCTGGTGGAGGTCCAGAAGTGGACTCACAAATCATCTGTAGACATTCTGCTCTGTTCACGGAGGCTAGGATATTCCTATTATGCAAGAATCTTCTTAATTCTTAAATTTTTATTTGGGCGCATGGCTTGTACTTAAGAGGGCAATTTGTATGATTCCAACGGCAGGCATAAACTGTTCCTAACTAACATTTCGTGAAAACCATCTGAGGGCTATTTTCTAGTCAAACTTGCCGGAATCTTTCGGAAGACCTCACTAGTAGTCCATTTTCCTTTCCTCCTTTACCACTGCTCAGTCAGGGCCGATGCTTTAACTCAGCGATTGTCTGTAGTGGTTCCTTTAACTTAAAACATATTCTAAACATCTGGGAAGCTCTTAAAGCGCTAAGGTTTAGCAGGGATTGATACTTGAAGCATTGGACTGTACGGGCTGGACTTGACGCTTTTGTGAAGGAGATTGTGCAAGGTCGCTTGATAAGAGATCCCGTCGATCAAGGCTTTTGCGATCGATTGGATAGGATACTTGTCACGTATGATGTCAATGTCGATCCTATGGATGCCGTCGTCTGACAAGCGGAGCCTCTTCATCGAGAATTGCTCATGAATAAGTCCACTGAAAGTTCCGAAAACAATTTGAGCAATAGCCAGTAATCAGTAGCTGTTCGCCTGGTTGCATTTCGGTCAGCATACCTGAAAACTCATCCCAGGTGGACTGGACGCTCTCACCAGTTATATGTTTTTTCTTGAAAAGTTATTCCAACCCGAGAACGGTGGATTTTTCCGTAACTGGAAATCTGACGGCCGAGGCGGGCTGGAAGCGCTCACTATCTTAGTGTTTTGTTGAAAAGTTTTCCCTACCAATAACTTGACAGCTTAGTGTTATAACCCGAGAACGGTGGCACTTTCTCAAACCATGTACCAGTGCCATCGTATCGAAGCGCGACCATCACATTGACTCTAAAACTTTTCTTTAACAATTTCAGGTATTAAACGACTCACACAAAGCACGTCGAGAAGTTGACCTTCATTGGAGGAGTTCGAATTGTGAAAATATTGTCGGTGTTCTTGATGTCTACGAGAATATATTTAATGGTCGTCGATGTTTACTCATTGTTATGGAATGTATGGACGGAGGTGAACTGTTTTCCAGGATTCAAGACCGAGCAGCTAACGCCTTCACTGAACGAGGTATGTGAATGATTAACTTGAAATGAAACGTCAATGATAATCTGTAGATTTCATTATTGTCCTTACTTAGTAAAAGTGATACAAAGCAAAAAAGGAGTAAACATTTGCTAACGCATTTACTATTCTGAGGAGAGCTGTTAACTTTGATTTCATACGAATAAATCTGAGACACCGAGATATTGGACGATGAAGACATAAATTACTTATGAAACAAATCCAGAGAGGAAAATGATGATAAATGCAGACCACCCAGACATTCGCTTTTTTCGCTTTTATTCGATTTTTCGAAAATATGCCTGAATTTTCGCTTTTATCGAGTGGCATTCGTTTTTTTCGCTTTTTTGGTAGAACAGGAATAAAGTGTTTCGTAGTACAGGCCTTCTTTGCATGTTGACAACGCAACATGACTTTTGTCATGTTGCCCTTTACTTTAGTCATGTTAACATCCATGTTTTCACAATTGAATGCATATCTTGACAATTGCATAATCTTATGTAATAACTATATTACATAGGAGTCGGAAAATGTGCCCCTATTAGCAAAAAAGTCATGTAGCAATTTTTGAAGGCAAAGCTTTGTCGTAATGCGTTTCGGTAAATGCACAGTTTTTTTACAGCAACTTTGAGGCCATGGTGCTATAGCTTTTACACGAGTGAATTGATGCATGTTGAAAGTACAAGCGGGTTACATGCTACAAATGAATGTCATCGAATTTATCAGTCAAGGTATTCGAGACATCAATCCATGCTGGCTTTCCAGAGACACACGGGAGGCCTATATCGAGTTTTCTTAGAAGATTGATGTTAAATAAGTGAAACAAACGGTTCAGTTTATGCGAATGAGTGACGTGTATTGCATAATGTTGATGAATAGGCCTAAGATTTTGAGATGATAATATACACAATGGAATATTTTCTGTTAAAGTATTTATTGCACTGTCACTTTCACTGTGATTTTCGTGAAGTGCGTATAACTAGGCAAAAAGCTGATGTGTATAATAATCATTTTGCATCTACTGATAAAGACATTAATATGATACTGATATGATCGGATATGTGTGGCCTATTTTCTTAAACCACCAGAAACTTTCTAAGTTATAGATTGAAGAATACTAGATGTACGAGTAATGCACTATTTTGTAAATAATTTGACCACCGTTTACATTACTGCAGTCATACTGATTACGTCATACTTCACCCGCTATCTACATGTATTTTCATAGTTTCTGTGTGCTGAGCTATGCGGTATCGACTTATCTCGTGTGCTTCAACAACTCGTCAATTCTGGCAAATGCGTCAGTAAATAGGAATGCCGACATAAAATTCAACCAGAGAAAGTGGTGTCAACGATCCAAGACAATGAGAACTTTGGTAAAGCTTGGACTTGTTTTAGATAGATTATCTTGGCTATTTGTCATGTTCTGAATGGAATTGGAAAGAGCCAATATTGAAAGACATTGATTTTGTTTTCGTTTTCGCTATTTATTGCAAAATAACGAAGACGAAAATAAAGTCAATATTTTTCAATATTGGCTATCTCCAATTCAATTCAAAGCTTGAACTTGGTTGCATATTTTAGTAGAGGTGCATGGAGCATGATCTTGATGATTGACCTTTGAAGTAGGCTGCATAGTGCATAGTGATAGCTTTTATGGAATATTTTCAAAGATTTCGCCAATATTATCATTTATCGTCGGTTTTGATCTATTTAGATTTGTAATATTGATGCACATTTACTCTGTCAAATTTTGATTGAAAAAGTACTAATATACGTCTCATAACAGATAGTTTTGATCTCTGGAACAGGCCCACGTACCGTCAAAAACTTGACGGGAATGGTCGAATGTACCCAATCGGATGTAAATCACTGATTACATAATTTTCTCTCTTTGGCAGCCATTTATTGTCGGAAAAATTCCATTTTTGAAATATTTATCATGTGATCACTATAGGTCTGCATAATTCAGCAATATCAATTTCATTGATAGTAAATATACAAGTTGACACTTTTGCATCTAAATTAACGTTGCAACAATGCCCATCTAATAAAGTTTGCAAGTGTATGGTGTGTGTAATCAATTTTGCAAGTGAATGGCTAATAGCATATTATGTCGTTAAAGCGCCATTCTACATTGCTTGATGTAAAAATTATCGGTTCGCTTTTCTAAGTTAAGGATTCGTTTTTTTCGCTTTTTTTAAATTTGAATCGGCTGGGTGGTCTGTGCATGACAAATTTCGCACATATCGGCTTCGATTGCGTTACCGAATGCAGATTAGTTCCATTTCACATTAATTATTGGATGTTCCTTCAAAAGTGATCTGGATTGGGTGTTGCTTGATCTAAAAAATGCAAATTACGGCGTTGACTCAAAGTTGCGAGGTAAAAAAATATAAACAGCGAAAATTGTGTTCAAAAGCCTTTCTCCCACTCATAGTGGGAAACATATTTTATGAAGTGGAGCTGTAAGCTGAAAGATCATTAGAATGAGAGCAAGTTGGCTGGACTAGTGTGCTCGATGAATTTCGCGAAGTTCGAGAACTATGAAAGACGCATTTCCATGAAAGGATTCATGAGGTTCATGCATATTTAAAAGGCGATTGCGATGACTGTTATAGATGCCTGAAAAGTGACCGATGTTGTCATGGTCAAGGTTTGTATGAGCCTTAGAATAATGCTCTTTCTGTTGATCTTCAAATGAAGTTCTCGATCACAGCCTGTTGATCAGTGATCAGAAATCAGTGATTGATATTCTGTGCATTACCAACCGCTAAAAGAAATGTTGCAAATTTACTATAAGACATTGTCTTTTGATCAGCACAGATCCTTTAAGGCGTAAATTGATTGCATTGAAGTCTTTGTCAACCCCTGCCACATCAACTTCGGATTTGCTTAATTGGAGGCGTTTATAAACAGTGGAATGACGGTGCTTCCTTTATAAAAGTGACATTAATAAAAAAAATTGCCATGTAACATTAATTTGCAGCTATTTCTTTTAGGAGTTTAGCCATTACCTTGTAACTCAACTTAATTATGCTAATTATGTGTCGTTAATGTCGGCCATGATCTGTACATCAACTACAATGAGAAAATGCGCTGTTTTCGACTCGACAATGTCTGCCCAGCTGATGATTCGATCAATCTGAAGTGATCGGAAAGCTGATCGTCTGATACGCATTCCATGTTTTTCATCAAGTGCTCTCGTCAGGTGCTAATGAATGCGTCAACTAAATTTATCTTTGACGAGAAAAATGTATGCAAATTTACGCAACGGTGCCTTAAAACGCTGTTTTTAGAATTTAAGGTTTTCGGAAGAACAACATTTTTGTCCATCAGCTGATGGCTTATAACAATACAAGTAAACTTGAGAGTGATGTTGGTGTTTTCTTGTATGCCTCCTACCAGTACAGTAATGCAGGGATGTGAATTTACCGCGGATCCTCGGACGCCCCAATAAATCTACCTAATATAGTCATTATTTTTCTATTTGGGTCCCCTTGAGAGATGAATTTCCACCGGTGCTCCCGTTACCCCATTGTCATGTGGGGCATGCGAATATGTATTAGATAACTGCCTCCATGTAGCAGATATGCGTTGACAATTGACGAGTCATAACGAAGAGGCGATTAATTGATGTCCATGTATGTGTGCTTGCAGCTGTTTCTTCTTTCCATAGGTATTTGTGATTTTCTTCTTTTCTTTATCAATGAAGATTGTAGAGCAGATGTTGGTTTGTGTGCAATATAAATGATTTATGTATGTAACATAATGATCAACGTAATTAAGTAAATAATTAGTAAACTTTGCATCAATCATTTCGATTGAAATTGATGAATGCGATGCCCTATACAGGAATGCAGTGTCATAAAAAGAAAAGTTTAAGAGGATTTCAGCATCTGCTACCATCTATAATGAGGCAGTAGGTTGCACATAACATAACAGATTTCTAAGTCGAAGATGTCATGGAGAACTTCCGTGCTCTTGACTGTCAATGCCAACTTTTTAGTGTACACATTCCCAACAATGCTTGAGCCCTTTTACTCACAGCGCTGAATAGGGGAGATGCCGAGATCGACGTCAATTCACTGTCACATTGTGAAACGCTGAAGCTGCGACCGTCAATGCACTACGAAAACGACATTTTTATCAAGCAAATTTGCATGGAAAGGACTGCAAAAGCATCGCGGCATTGAATTCAGCAATCACACGATTCCTCGGAGCCTTGACTTGATGTACTCGTCTGAAGACCATCGCTAATCTGTGCGAGATCTTCCTACGGAATCATAAGTCTAGTGCGTCTTTTATCTCGTGCTCCTTTTCATGATTTGTATTTTTTATATACATTCCTTATAATTTAGCATCACACAGCAACTGTAGCTCAATGCAGTCGTTTCATGTATCTTAGGGATTATGGACAATTATATTGTTGCCTTTCCTGATTTACACAATATGTGCTGTGATTCAAATACAAGAGAATATCGAAGCTTTTTTAATGAAGCGATAATTTCAAAGGAATTTTGATTTATAATAAAAGTTTTGAAATAATGACAATAATTGATTGACTTCTAAGATAAACACCTTTTTCAAAGAAATGTTTGTAAATCATATTTTATATCAGAATTATTATATAAACTCTAATGAACAATTCGCCGCGTGGTTGTAAGGAATAAGGAAATGATGGTAATTTTCACTTAATTATTGTAATAAACAATAAATATAATAATATATTTTCTTATTCCGTTATAACCGTGCGTCGAATTGTTGTTTAGAATTTATATAATAATTTCGATTTAAAAGTGTAATTAATTGATGTTGAATTATTTTGATCAAATGATCCAAAAGAGCTCGTCAAAATCCTGATAGCGTTTATATGACCAAATTTTTTCTGTATATTGCCCGAATTCATCAGAATCAAGCATTATAGGATAGGTAGAATTTAGTGGGAAAATGATAAAACTTATCTTTTAATGTCATCGAAGACTTTGAGGTTGAGCAAGAAAATACCTTAATAATGTTTACTGTTTTTAAAAGACAAAATTTTCATCTCGGGAATCATTGTGCCTGAAAGAAAATTGGTTCGACATAACTATGGACAATATGCCAACATGCTCGCATGCTCAGACACTTTTGCTTAGCACTTTGGATTCTCAACGGTCACATGATAGAGAGCTATCGGTTTGACGAAATGTCCTATGCTTGAACGTAAATGAAATGAATGTGATTAAACCTCACAACAACTCGATGACAGTCTGTCTTTTCACAGCATACAGATATCATGTCTATTTTTAGTAGCTGACGCCACTGTGATGCATGCAGCAGAGATCTTTCAACGCAGGCTAAAAATTAGTCATTATTCACATAAAATTGTTTCAGCGAATTGCTGTGAAAGCGACTTTTTTTTCTTCACCAGCTTGATGTTTCTCAATCACGATCAAAGATGATTATTTTGGTTCCAATTCTACTGATAGTGCAATAAAAATGTACAAGAGAATACCACGATAGAATATTGGATTGATAATTGAGATAATTCATTCTTTCTACACCTTTCTGACTTTAAAGGCATCACTTCCAAATAAAAAGAAGTCAAATTGTAACTTTCATTCAATACCAATGACATCCGCTTCCTTTTGAGAAAAGTGCTTACAACCAGGGCAATGCAGGTCACAACAATTTAACACCTTATTTGGAAGTCGTGTGGAGTTGTTTGGAATCCCTCCGCTAACGAGATATGTCTCAAATTCGCATGAACTCTAGATGCCGCCTTAGAAAATGACCAACGATTTCTTCATTGATTGCAAGCTTTTTAATTCTTTAGACAATAGTCTTGGTTTAAAGCAGGCAATCGAATTTTATTGAAATATATCTGTCCTCTGATTTGTTGTCTCTCTATCCTTTCCCATGTCAACCGCGAGAGATATATGCGCCTGAGATGTCATGATCTCAAAGTCATATCAGTGATGATGATGTGTCATCAAGGATAGTTAAAAAAGGTGTGACAGCTCGTCAATCAGTTTAACTGTTATTCACAGCATGCAGGCATCACATCTATTTTTAGCAACTGACGCCACTATGATGCAGCTCATTTTGGTTGGTGTCGTTGTTCTTGCCGTGGAATCCCACTCATCAGCACCCCTTTGCCTTGAAATCGAAATTTCTTCAATTAATTTATGAAAGGAATTTCAGTAGCTACTTGAAACACAGCTACAATTAGTTTTTAGTCAGTAAAATGTCATGAATGTGACAGGTCTCTTGAGGTAATAAATTATTATTAAATCGATAAAAGATCATTTAATTGCATAAAATTTGTGTACTTATGGGTTATCTCTCCCCCCACGTTTTCAAATTTGTCTAAAATCCGTAGAAGTGAATCAATCGTCACAAAACTTTAAGCACAAGTAAGTGAGGTTATTCACTTCCTACATGCCAAAACTTAGGCAAATCGGACAAGTACTTTTTCAATTAGGAGTGTTAATCAGCGATCCCGTCAGCTTGATCTGACTTCCTATGATCTCATCGTCTCAGCAGAAAGCACTTGAGGTCAACAAAGTTATTTCCCCACAACTCGTGAAGCGATGATGACCAGGCCACATCCCTTATATTAATATGCTTGCCTTACTCAAAGTGTGGTGGGGTAGTGGCCGTGGGAAGATTTCAAATAACAGTGAATGAGATGAAGAGGGAGAGAGAACAATGCACACGCGAGTAACAATAATGCGTCGGACAGACGAAGTCAGATCAAGTTGCAGACCGCTACACTTCACGTGATCGTCTCTCATACAAAGAGTACTTGTCTGATCTGCATGAACTTCTGTATGTGGGTAGAAAATATACTTAAATACGTTTACCTGAAGTTTTGTGACGATTGATTGATTTTCGCATATTGTAGACAAATTTGAAAACGTGGGGGAGATAACCCATAAGTACCCAAATTTGCACCAAGTTAGGAAATTATATTCATGACGAACAAACAGCACTAAATTGACAATGCTGGTAAACATGATGGACTTGTAGATTGGTTAATAAGTTCGGCTATTGAGTAGGTATGAAGCTTGTTGGACTGTATTGGCAATATGTGTGAGGTGCTGACAATAGAGGTTAAAGAGTTGTAAGGTTTGTTAGCTATCTTGTAAACAGCAGTGCAACAGAAGTGATCGGATACTCATGAACCCTATTAATTAGGCCAGTGTTATTGTTCAAGTATCTGAGAAACTTGTCCATTTAAATGAAACTCCAGAAGATTCTCATTCAAATGCATGAAAATCGTGGAGATCTTGAGATGGATTCATCCTTTAAGATTTCTTAGTGATAGTGGCTAGCCGTGAATATTGGTGAAAGAATTTCAGAACAATATTCTCATTTTTTGGATTTTTGTCTCTTGGCGTATGACGATTCTTCATGTTTTCATAACCATCAGATAGGATTTTGTCGATTGCTGAGCATCATTGCGACAAATTGTTCACTTCTTAATGTTTCTTGGTGCGCTCTGGATCCGAATGCTACAGATACATGTCATTCAAAACATTTTAAGAGCTCATGCATATATTCACTTGCGGGTTGTTGATATACAGTGCTTCAATGATAACATGTTATCGAACACCTGTCTGTTCTAAACATGGCAATGGAACGGCCTACGCATTACGCGGTATATCTTTTGAAGTAAGATGGAGCAGTAATATGGAACTATCATAGATGTCTAGCTGTTAGAATTTAAAAGAAATGTAAAATCTAAGAACAGGCCAATTGTATATTTCGATAGAAAATATAGAAAGTTTACAAATTATCCAAATTATATAAATCATGTTAAGCTCCGATGCGTTTTTCACTGACTTGATAAAATTTAGAGAGTGCAGCATTAAGTCAAACAGAGAAATTGTCATTGGGGCTTTTATAAACAAGATGATGGTCTCAAGTTGAAGCCTCGCAGGCTTGCTGCTCGTCTTTATGTCTCACTAAGTCATGCTGAACTCCTTCGATTAATGATTTTCTTGCAAGAAACTTCTGATGAAACTGATTTACCTAGCCATCTTTTCAAAGGTCTGTAAATGAGTCGATATTGCGTCGGTGATGTCCTCAAATCCAATCTTAATGAACCTTCTATTCGATTGTCGCGCATGGGGATAATAATTGGAAATGTCTCACGTTCAGGGGAAGATTTCTTAGAAGAGCTGATGAATCGTAGAGGCACTGACTTTGTCTGCAGTTCCTCAGAGTTCATAGAGTTTCTTTCCCTGCAAATATCCGCCAATTTGATGACAGGAAGGTCTTATTCACGGAGTTTGTATGGAATGTATCGCTTGTGAAAATCTCAGTTCATCTGATAGAAATTGTTGGCAAATCCGAAGAGTTTTGAATGTTGAAATTATTTATCAAATTCCCTTCTCATTCCTGATTGGTTTCAAATCACACGTCTCATTAAGGCGCTGAAATTCTGATGTCTCTCGATACAATGAAAAGGAAACAAAGATATGTCTGTCCGTGTATAATAAAATAGAAATCGATGACTTAAGGGGCAGCCTATCAGACATTAATAATTCGTCATTCAAAGTATAGAAATTTATTTGATGACATGTGCAAGGTTTATTAACAAATACGGAAGTTATCGCAAGTTTCAGATTCACACGGTCACTTCTAAGAGCCATGTAAAACGTTTACGACACGAAGACCCAGATAAGGTCCCAATGCTTGACGATTGATTTAAGGGCCGAAAAATCTACGTCATTAGATGTTGGGAGGTTAGAGGAGGTCAAGTCGGTAAGCACGTGAACCACAATTAGATTCATCTGCACGTGCTTCGGTTTCCTAGAAAGGAAGAATTGTATGCAACCTTAATGTCGAAATGGCACATCACATCACACAACTTGCTCCTTCTCGAATGGATAATTCGTGTATCGCTTGCTGTTGGAAATGACAAACAATAACCTGTCAGCAGACGACACCAGAGCCAGTGAGAGATGCGTGCGTGCTGTGATAACACTTCGCACACACCAAAACACACATCGTCTGGCTAACATCCGATTCAATGTATGCACTATACAGTGAGAAATGCCGAGGAGAGGATGTGAAATCATCAAGTGAACTAATTTTCGTACGCCTGCTACTTTCTTTAATAATGATCGGAAGGGCCAACATTATGGAGAAAACTTGTGGGCAATGATCTGAAGTCTTCGAATCTGAAGGAATTGTGGCAATCGAAGCATTTTGCTGGAACTCACATTAATCCGCAAGCGACGCACGACTTTTTTCCTATCTCTGTAAGGTATTAGGAATTCCTTTTTGCCCACCTAATAGGTTCCTCAATGTGCCGTCAATTTCGTATTAATCACACTTCTAGCAAACCGAAGCAGATAAACAAAATATTTAGTTCTGTGACGTCAACTTACAGTCAAGCTGAATTTGATAGATGATAGTAGAAATCGGGGTTTTTAAACATCCGATTTCTTTAGATCAACAAAAGGACAAATAGTTGCTCTCTCGATGAATAATAAAAGTCTTCAAAGTTGCCTGACGATTTTAATGTGAATTAGCATGTGATTTAACGTGTAAAATTATTTATCAAGACAATCATTATTATCATTCGTTCTTTTGTTGAACTGACGATTTCCTGGCTAACCTCGCTCGTCCACTGGTCAACTGCCACAGAATCCGATTGTTTTAATGTCTTGAGACAAAAATTCTGATGTTTTTTGTTTTTCTTTGTATCCCAACATTGTGCTCCGTGTCTTCGATTGAATGTCGACTTGATCGTGTGTGTACATCATGCTACTTGTATTTGATTTGTTGACGGTGTATTGTGACAGGTTTCATTCTAATAATTTAAAAGGCCCTGAATCTGAAGTTTATAAACATCTTATGACACACAACTCCCCAATCACACACAAGTCCATCAGGCGGTCAATATTACATCGAAGCTTGCAGTGCATAGCTGGAAGAAAGAGATAAAAGCAAGGCCTACCGAAATGCTACTCAATCTTATTATTTCTGTGTAACTTTTAGCTTTCCTTTCTTTACCTTCATAGATATTTTTATCCTTTTGTAATCCATGATATTTTTGTTATTATGTGTTATTATGTCTCAATTTCCATGATCTACTAAGATCTTAGGATGTATTCCATAGATTGGTTAGTTTAAATTTTCTTAGTGACATTCAGTATAATTTCCTTTTCTGCATCCCTTGATAAAGGCTAAGCCGAAATATTGGGAATAAAATACAACACGGTCGCAGAAAATTGCTTTTATTTCTCCTTCAAAAATCAAATAACTAAGCTTCAAAAATTCCATTTCACCTTAACGGGCGGAATTGTATGTTTCCCCGAAAACTCGAAGAGCTGTTGAAATTGAGAAGTGAAATTTTCGCTTTGAAATCAGAATCCTCTTCATAACGAAACAATGCGATGAGGTAGCGATACAAGAACAAGTCAACACAAGCAATGATCGAGTTGCGATTCGTTCTCTTGAATGGAAGATACTCTCTCTCCAAGCGAGATCAAATGTTTTCAACTGTCCCATAAATCATGAGAGTGAATACTGGAAACTGCCTAATCAGTCGTACCCTGGAGAGCAGCTCATAGAGTAGAGAGGAGCTATTGTCTATGGTTGATGATTATTGACTTCCATAATCATTCGTCGGTGGAGCTATGTCAGTTGCAGAATGACGAATGATTCCAACAACGTTTGTCTTTGGTGGTTGATTCGAGGAAGTACGGATCTATGAAGAAGTCGATTGTGAAGCCGCAGTAGACGTTGATCTCTCCGGATACAGTTCTTTGGATGCCACGGTGTGAGAATTTTCCTGACTTTGAAATCTGACTTGCCGAAGCAGTGTAATGTTTCATTTAAAGCGTCTTTGACCATTTGATTCCGCAAATGCAATATTTTTTGAATATTTTTCCTGAAGGCTAACGTAAGATGCCGATGTTTGAATTTCCAGTAAATGTCAATCGAGAGGTATTCTGCTTGTCAAATCGAAGTTAATCCGTCGCCATAAAATGGGAGACTTATAACTTGCATGTTTTAACAGCAACTCACGGCTGAAGCAATGGTTTACCGCGAACATCCCAATTCAATGCTGTAGGTTAGTCTGGTTGAATACGGTTGGACATGAACGAAAAGTACAGAAATTAGCAAGTGATATCTATTGACTGTTTTATGAGCCCTGCATCCACACAGCAGCAAAAATCGTGTTAGAAGACACATTCTCAAAACATTATTAAAAGCTTGGTTTGTGACACTTCAGGTACCGTATTTCTTTGAATATGAGACGCCCCTGAATAAGAAACACCCTTGAATAAGAGACGCATGTGCAAAAAATAGACTGCTATAGACATATTACATGCAGGCTATTGTAATGTGGTAGCTACATCCGCCTGAGCGATTATTAGGCCTTCTTATCTTAGTAAAATAAGTCAGTCTACTAGTAAATACCGGGTATCATGACCAATATTGTATCATATATAAGGCTTCTTGTTGTTGTACATACGTACATGCAGGCCTACTTAAGGTTACTTCATCTACCATTTAAGGAGGTATTATACGGTAGCTTCCTTTGCATTTGGAGTCATGTACCGGTCGGTAACTTTTGCTGTAAATACTACTTGATTATCGGTATTTTCGTTTCAGTAAATTCAGATCTAGTCTACATGTATAGTGGCCAACATGTACTGGTATATGAATGTATTAGATGAGTCTACAAGATATGCTACTACAAACCATGAAACTCCTTTCATTTCCAAAATATCTGAATTATGATAAAGCGTATATATGTAAGAAAATTTACTGGCGAAATTTGCCCATGACATAGGCATAAGCGAGCAATGCAAAGGTTACCTAAGAGAATAGTAGCAAAAACCTAAGACATCTTGTTCTAATGAAAGAATGAAAACTTGAACATTTGATAAATAAGAGACGCCCTTGAATAAGAGACGCCCTTGAATAAGAGACGCCCTTGAATAAGAGACGCTCTTGAATAAGAGACGCCCTTGAATAAGAGACGCCCTTGAATAAGAGACGCCCTTGAATAAGAGACGCCCCTGAATAAGAGACGCCCTTGAATAAGAGACGCCCCTGAATAAGAAACACCCTTGAATAAGAAACACCCTTGAATAAGAGACGCCCTTGAATAAGAAAGGCCCTTGAAGAAGAGACGCCCTTGAATAAGAGACGCTCCTGAATAAGAGACGCCCCTGAATAAGAGACGCCCCTGAATAAGAGACGCCCTTGAATAAGAGACGCCCCTGAATAAGAAACACCCTTGAAGAAGGGACGCCCTTGAAGAAGGGACGCCCTTGAATAACAGACGCCCTTGAATAACAGACGCCCTTGAATAAGAGGCGCCCTTGAAGAAGGGACGCCTTTGAATAAGAGACGCCCTTGAATAAGAGACGCCCCTGAATAAGAGACGCCCTTGAATAAGAGACGCCCTTGAATAAGAGACGTCCCTGAATAAGAGACCCCCTGAATAAGAGACACTCCGGAATAAGAGACGCCCTTGAATAAGAGACGCCCTTGAATAAGAGACGCCCCTGAATAAGAGACGCCCCTGAATAAGAGACGCCTCTGAATAAGAAACACCCTTGAATAAGAGACGCCCTTGAATAAGAGACGCCCTTGAATAAGAGACGCCCTTGAATAAGAGACGCCCCTGAATAAGAGACGCCCATGAAAAAGAGACGCCCCTGAATAAGAGCCGCCCTTGAATAAGAGACGCCCTTGAATAAGAGACGCCCTTGAATAAGAGACGCCCTTGAATAAGAGACGCCCTTGAATAAGAGACGCCCTTGAATAAGAAGGGACGCCCTTGAATAAGAGACGCCCTTGAATAAGAGATGCCCTTGAATAAGAGACGCCCATGAATAAGAGACGCCCCTGAATAAGAGACGCTCCTGAATAAGAGACGCATCAATCAGGGATCTGAAAAAAATGAGAGACGCGTCTCTTATTCAAAGAAATACGGTATTCAGGTCAGAAACTTTCTCTCATTTATAAACAACATACCTCGTGAGGTCAGAACATAAGTGTCATGCATGACCATGAAAGTTGACTGTGTCCAATATTCATCAGTTTGAGTGAATACTGAGAACCACTGTCTAGTTCCATCCTCAGAATTCCCAAGACAGGAGAATGAAACAATCGTCCTTCATATTCCAGAGGCAGCAGAAATCGTCCAACAAATCGCCACAGCACTTCAGTATCTTCATGAGATGAATATTGCTCACCGAGATCTCAAGGTAAGACACTGATTTCATGTCATCACGATTTTCCCCTCATCTCACCTCGTCTCTTACAGCCAGAGAATTTACTCTACGTCTCGAAAGATACCTCTTCCGTCCTCAAATTGACAGACTTCGGGTTTGCGAAGGAAGTTGGTGCAGTCAAATCATTAATGACGCCGTGTTATACGCCGTACTATGTTGGTGAGTCAATTATGGACTGAAATTCAGTTTTATCCTTTTTTTGTTTGAAAGAAGGAATCAGTTCGTTGAAAAGTATTAAAGCAATAAAAAATGACAGAATTCAACTTAGAATTCGTCATGTGATCCATCTCTCATTATCTGCTAGATTTGGTGTTTTAGTCCACAATGACATGAAACCTGAAACACCGATAAGAAGAGTAAATTTAGGTCAGTAAACATGAAATTACAGCAGCTGCGAAATTATTCACCAGCTTTTTAATCGACCCCGAAGCTTGCTGCTTCATCCACATATCACAATATTACGCCGTCTGGTTTGTTATCAGTCTGAACCAATTTGGTCGATAAGTTCTACTCTATTTTTATGGCATTCAGCAATGAAATAGAATTTTTTGTAATCGTGAACTATTTAAGGGTTTATAAAAGCAATCAAGCTGTCCTGCACACAGAACTAGATTCATCTGCGCGCGCTTCGGTTTCCTAGAAAGGAAGAACTGTATGTAACCTTAATATCGAAAGGGCACATCACAGAATTAGACAACTTGCTCCTTCTCGAATGGATAATTCGTGTATCGCTTGCTGTTGGAAATGGCAAACAATAAGCTGTCAGCAGAGGACACCAGAGCCAGTGAGAGATGCGTGCGTGCTGTGATATCACTTCGCACACACCAAAACACACATCGTCTGGCTAACATCCGATTCAATGTATGCACTATATAGTGAGCAATGCCGAGGAGAGGATGTGAAATCATCAAGTGAACTAATTTTCGTACGCCTACTACTTTCTTTAATAATGATCGGAAGGGCCAACATTATGGAGAAAACTTGTGGGCAATGATCTGAAGTCTTCGAATCTGAAGGAATTTTGGCAATCGAAGCACTTTGCTGGAACTCACATTAATCCGCAAGCGACGCACGCCTTTTTTCCTATCTCTATAAGGTATTAAGAATTCCTTTTTGCCCACCTAATAGGTTCCTCAATGTGCCGTCCATTTCGTATTAGTCACACTTCTAGCAAACCGAAGCAGATAAACAAAATAGAACAAAATATTTAATTCTACTGTCCTACACGTTGCACGAATCGTCGCAGGGATTCGACAATCTTTGCACATTGCCCAGTGGAGGGTGCAGTTCATCGATTCCGCTCGATTAATCGGAATCAATCGCGCGATGTTTTTACTAAGTGACTGCTGAATGATTTTTGCACTGTTGTTCTATTTTCCTGCTCAATCGTTCAGCATTTGAGATTATTGCACTGAATGGAAGTGCGACACCTGCGTGTGACACTTATTCGCGGTTACTTGCACCTGAGATAATGTATAGCTAGGATAAGACATGTTGTTGTGACGCGGGTTTTCATACCCCCACCAAATCTCTATGGGAATCCTGTGGGAGTTCTTACACTGAGATGCCTCATTTTGTGGAATAGTATGATACATGCTCGTGTAGTACACGATTTATTCGAATCATGCAGTTGTATTGTCAATTATAAGGAGGTCCCCTTGATACTCCGCCTTGAAAGCATGTAAAGTCAGTGATAAGAATATTAATGTCTGACTTACATTTAATACGCACGCTATGAACCTAACCCAGCTAGAATTGCAGTCTCATATAGCCTAAGATTTGCTAATGCTCCTTTGACTAGTCTAAGGCTTGAATTTATTGATGCATAATAAGGCTTATTGCAAGATTTATAGAAGAAACATTAAATGTCCAATGCTACCGAAATAATCAAAATTAGGAAATGTAAATAGGACCACGCATGTTAGTCGACGCATTTCGCATACTCTGTCCCCGTCTTGATAACCGCGAACTCAGTACCTACACAAAAGGCGGATTGGACACGAGGCATGTTGCGCTGATAAATCCTCTTCAGTGATGTGAATCGGAGAGAAGTTCTTCACAGTGGAATTGTAGTATATTCTTGATTCTCAAGACTCCTTATGCTCAATTTGGCATTAATCAATCGAGTAGAAATAATTTTAATGTCCAAATAAATTAAGTGTCCGATAGCTTCAATTTTGATGCAAGTTATCGAATAGACAATGAAACTAGTGATCTAGAAATCATAGAATATACTCGTATGTCGGCCACACTATCTGCAAACTTCTTATCACTGAATTTGAGAAAATCTCCAAATATTCAGAATCGCGCGATGTTCAATTAATCGCACAGTGAGTCGCATGATTCGGAATCACTATTTTTCCCTCAATAACACGATTGTAACTAGCAGGCTTTCAAACGAGAGCGGTGGTATCTTCCCCAGCACGCAACCCTACAAGCATGAATGGTGGTGGTCGACAAAGTTTCTCGAATTGAAATATGGAAAGAGGAAATAGAAATCCCGAAATTGTGTCGACAGGTTTATGCTGTTATGTGAACTTGCAGTTTGAAATGAGTCTATTCGATTTTTTTCATTTACATAGGATGCGCCTGTCGCTTGGTTATTTACGTAAAACCTGATGTTGGCTCTACAATCTTTTCTGCAGTTACTATTTCGGTAGAAGCATCTCTACAGTTAATCAATTCCTACCGTAGCATGTGATCCTCGCCAGACACATGTGAGATTAGAATGCACACGTACAGTGATTCACTCGAAAAGCTGTTTTGTTAGCAGGGCGCAGCTTAGAGTCGGCTTCCACAACACTTCTGACCAATCACTTTCAAGAGACGTGTGAAAAGGTGGAGCATAGCTCTTTGCTGTTCTCGCAGTGAAAATTCCATTATATTATTCAGGAAACTGAATTTATGAAACCGCTCTATCAGGTCTGAGTTTGTTGGCCTGAACATGGAGATGGTCCTTGACCGGATCGTGAAATTCCTATCTATTTTCATGTTTAGACCAAATTTCAAGCATATGCTTGCATTCTATCTGCAATTCCCATTCTCCGCTTCGTCAATCTTGTGTCACTGCATGGAACTATTGATTTTGTTAGAACACGGAGTTTGTTGATTGCTGTCCAGGAAATGCTTGCAAGTTGACAACAGTTGATAAACAGGAATGGAATTCACATTGTGCCGCATAAAGTGATAAAGTAGTGTTCCATTATAGATGATTAAGCCACTGATCAGGAAATGCTGTAGAGGCAGAGATTATTTCTATAAATAAACATTCACTTGTGCAGAAATTTTGTCGATGAAGCTCAAATCACGTGAAGCCTCTTCCAGGAATAGGATACTATAAACAGCACTGATTCATCAATCCTCACTTATCTTAACAATGAAAGGATTTGACGAGAATGCACGCATTGTAGGGTGAAGGAAATCCTCTCACTTTCATCTTCCGTACATCAGCTCATTTCGACGTGACATTTTCGGATTATCTTGTAGACGCAATGATGTAGTGTGTCAGTTCATTTCAGGGGTATAGTTGCCGCATTATGTCAGAAGGATCATCTTTCCACTTATCTGTAGTCATGATGGCGAAGTGGAAGGCTCATGAGCATTCAGTCCAACAGCAGAAACATCAGTGAAAGTCTCTCCAACTGAAGTCGTTCTGTCTTTGTTGAGAAACTCATCGTTGTTTTCTCTCTTTGGATATTCAGTTAATTTCATCGACACAAATGAACTTCTACAGTGGAGAGTTGAGGCGGACATTTTAACAGAATGTTTCGTATCTCATTGGCAAAGCGAATGGACAATAGAATAAATTCGAATCATTAGACATTTTCATGTGAAAAAATTGCCGAAAATGGTTTTCAAGGTTTTGAAGGCGTTAGGTGGATGATTCAAACTCATGAACCGTGGAATTCACATGGGAATCGTATTGAGTCCTCATATGAAGTTTATTGAAAGGAATTTGACAGGTGATAGCTCATCAGACATCATTTTTCAAGTGTGGAATAAAATTCAGTCGTACGACAATCATCAGAGACACTCACAAAGGGGACAAGGCATTGGTATGGAGGAAACCTATTGATTGTATAGTTCCTGACGGCACGTGATAACCACTCTTTCCTGAAAGGCCTACCTCAGCTCTCTCTATTCGAATAAACTGCATGCATGTAGGCGTGTATGTAGACGAATACGCCGATGTGTTAACTTCCGGACTTGCTGATTGAATCAGCTCGAAAAACATTCTTCCCTACTGGTGTGAGTTTTACTTTATTCATCTAACGACGGTTGATAGTGCCTTAACATTACAACTTGCTGAATATTTCAAATAAGTCATCGTCACTTAGCTAGGCTAGAACCATAATCTTTTTTGTAGGCATAGAAATATCAATATATTGTAGAATATGCATGATACTGAAATTGTGCCCTGCTTGTATATTTTCTACAGACGCCGGCATATGCCGTAAAAATTATACAAATAAATGAATATATCTAACGGAGGTGGTAAGGGATATTTTCATTAGTGTTAAACAAAAACTACAGCTCATATGAAATGTAAATCAGCCGATGTTGGCACTGTACGCTCCGTTATACATTAGAATGATGTCAACATGTGATTAATTTATCAAGAGAATATTGGAGATGTAGCAACTAAGAAAAAAATCAAATCATGTGATTGAAAAATACAAAATTCTTGATTTAAGAAGTAAATTCGGATTTTCAAAATCAACCAGACTGGCTATGATTCCAGTCTTCTTTTATAAATAATATTAAAGTAAATACTCAAAATTAGGGTGTACAATCCCGGGATATCCGTGATATTATTTGTAATGAAGCACCTCATGCAAGGTGCGTTCACATTTAACGAGATGAGACATTTTTTTTAAAAAAAAGCTTTCACGTCATGTGCATTTGCACAAAATTTTCTTGTTCATTTCATTTAAACACTGATTACATGATCAAGAGAGTCGATTTGAAGAATAACAAAATAGTAGATTTGCCAACCGAAACTCTAACGAAGTTATACTTGCATGAAAATCTGTTTGAAATGCCATTTCAAAATACACAGGTCATTCAAGGTGCGATCGCTGGTGATGCACAGGTCATTCAAGGCGCGATCGCTGGTGATGCACAGGTCATTCAAGGTGCGATCGCTGGTGATGCACAGGTCATTCAAGGTGCGATCGCTGGTGATGCACAGGTCATTCAAGGTGCGATCGCTGGTGATGCACAGGTCATTCAAGGTGCGATCGCTGGTGATGCACAGGTCATTAAAGGTGCGATCGCTGGTGATGCACAGGTCATTCAAGGCGCGATCGCTGGTGATGCACAGGTCATTCAAGGTGCGATCGCTGGTGATGGTGCGATAGCACAGGTCATATCAAGGTTCGATCGGATGCACAGGTCTGCGATCGCTGGTGATGCACAAGTCATTCAAGGTGCGATCGCTGGAATGCACAAGTCATTCAAGTGCGATCGCTGGTGATGCACAGTCATTCAAGGTGCGATCGCTGGTGAAGCACAGGTCATTCAAGGTGCGATCGCTGGTATGCACAGGTCATTCATTTTTTAAGCGCGATCGCCTTCGCCCTGGTGTAGTGATGCCACGATCGCAGGTGATGCACAGGTCAGTCAAGGTGCGATCGCTGGTGATGCACAGGTCATTCAAGGTGCGATCGCTGGTGATGCACAGGTCATTCAAGGTGCGATCGCTGGTGATGCACAGGTCATTCAAGGCGCGATCGCTGGTGATGCACAGGTCATACATCGCTGGTGATGCACAGGTCATTCAAGTGCGATCGCTGGTGATGCACAGGTCATTCAAGGTGCGATCGCTGGTGATGCACAGGTCATTCAAGGTGCGATCGCTGGTGATGCACAGGTCATTCAAGGTGCGATCGCTACAGGTGATGCACAGGTCATTCAAGGTGCGATGTGATGCACAGGTGCGATCGCTGGTGATGCACAGGTCATTCAAGGTGCGATCGCTGGTGATGCACAGGTCATTCAAGGTGCGATCGCTGGTGATGCACAGGTCATTCAAGTTGCGATCGCTGGTGATGCACAGGTCATTCAAGGTGCGATCGCTGGTGATGCACAGGTCATTCAAGGTGCGATCGCTGGTGATGCACAGGTCATTCAAGGTGCGATCGCTGGTGATGCACAGTCATTCAAGGTGCGAATCGCTGGTGATGCACAGTCATTCAAGTGCGATCGCTGGTGATGCACAGGTCATTCAAGGAGCGATCGCTGGTGATGCACAGGACATACAAGGTGCGATCGCTGGTGATGCAACAGGTCATTCAAGGCGCGATCGCTGGTGATGCACAGGTCATTCAAGGCGCGATCGCTGGTGATGCACATGTCATTCAAGGTGCGATCGCTGTGATGCACAGGTCATTCAAGTGCGATCGCTGGTGATGCACAGGTCATTCAAGGTGCGATCGCTGGTGATGCACAGGTCATTCAAGGTGCGATCGGTGGTGATGCACAGTCATTCAAGGTGCGATCGCTGGTGATTGCACAGGTCATTCAAGGTGCGATCGCTGGTGATGCACAGGTCATTCAAGGCGCGATCGCTGGTGATGCCACAGGTCCATTCAAGGTGCGATCGCTGGTGATGCACAGGTCATCAAGGTGCGATCGCTGGTGATGCACAGGTCATTCAAGGTGCGATCGCTGGTGATGCACAGGTCATTCAGGGTGCGATCGCTGTGATGCACAGGTCATTCAAGGCGCGATCGCTGGTAATGCACAGGTCATTCAAGGTGCGATCGCTGGTGATGCACAGGTCATTCAAGTGCGATCGCTGGTGATGCACATGTCATTAAAGGTGCGATCGCTGGTGATGCACAGGTCATTCAAGGCGCGATCGCTGGTGATGCACAGGTCATTCAAGGTGCGATCGCTGGTGATGCACAGGTCATTCAAGGTGCGATCGCTGGTGATGCACAGGTCATTCAAGGTGCGATCGCTGGTGATGCACAGGTCATTCAAGGTGCGATCGCTGGTGATGCACAGGTCATTAAAGGTGCGATCGCTGGTGATGCACAGGTCATTCAAGGCGCGATCGCTGGTGATGCACAGGTCATTCAAGGTGCGATCGCTGGTGATGCACAGGTCATTCAAGGTGCGATCGCTGGTGATGCACAGGTCATTCAAGTGCGATCGCTGGTGATGCACAGGTCATTCAAGGTGCGATCGCTGGTGATGCACAGGTCATTCAAGGTGCGATCGCTGGTGATGCACAGGTCATTCAAGGTGCGATCGCTGGTGATGCACAGGTCATTCAAGGTGCGATCGCTGGTGATGCACAGGTCATTCAAGGTGCGATCCGCTGGTGATGCACAGGTCATTCAGGTGCGATCGCTGGTGATGCACAGGTCATTCAAGGTGCGATCGCTGGTGATGCACAGGTCATTCAAGGTGCGATCGCTGTGATGCACAGGTCATTCAAGGTGCGATCGCTGGTGATGCACAGGTCATTCAAGGTGCGATCGCTGGTGATGCACAGGTCATTCAAGGTGCGATCGCTTGGTGATGCACAGGTCATTCAAGGTGCGATCGCTGGTGATGCACAGGTCATTCAAGGTGCGATCGCTGGTGATGCACAGGTCATTCAAGGTGCGATCGTCTGGTGATGCACAGGTCATTCAAGGTGCGATCGCTGGTGATGCACAGGTCATTCAAGGTGCGATCGCTGGTGATGCACAGGTCATTCAAGGTGCGATCGCTGGTGATGCACAGGTCATTCAAGGTGCGATCGCTGGTGATGCACAGGTCATTCAAGGTGCGATCGCTGGTGATGCACAGGTCATTCAAGGTGCGATCGCTGGTGATGCACAGGTCATTCAAGGTGCGATCGCTGGTGATGCACAGGTCATTCAAGGCGCGATCGCTGGTGATGCACAGGTCATTCAAGGTGCGATCGCTGGTGATGCACAGGTCATTCAAGGTGCGATCGCTGTGATGCACAGGTCATTCAAGGTGCGATCGCTGGTGATGCACAGGTCATTCAAGGTGCGATCGCTGGTGATGCACAGGTCATTCAAGTGCGATCGCTGGTGATGCACAGGTCATTCAAGGTGCGATCGCTGGTGATGCCCAGGTCATTCCAAGGTGCGATCGCTGGTGATGCACAGGTCATTCAAGGTGCGATCGCTGGTGATGCACAGGTCCCATTCAAGGTGCGATCGCTGGTGATGCACAGGACATCAAGGTGCGATCGCTGGTGATGCACAGGTCATTCAAGGTGCGATCGCTGGTGATGCACAGGTCATTCAAGGTGCGATCGCTGGTGATGCACAGGTCATTCAAGGTGCGATCGCTGGTGATGCACAGGTCATTCAAGGTGCGATCGCTGGTGATGCACAGGTCATTCAAGGTGCGATTATAACGTTGAAGGCACGCTCCCATTCCAAGCTAGTTGGTGTCATGAAACGCAGCCATCCAGCCACAACTTATAAGACCTTACCTCTGACCCTCATTGGATCCCCGTGTCGAATCGATTTTCGCAGTTTTAAAAAGAACGGAGAAACATAGCGTGCATCTTCTTAATCCTTTGCTAGTTATTTCTAAACTAAGCGACTGATAGATAATGAAGTCAATCCCGAAAAATCCCGGGTTTTGAATCTCGAATATTTTTAAGGATCCCGGAATCCTGGGATTGTACACCCTACTTAAAGCAAATACATAATTTTCATGTTGTCCATTTTTATGGTAATAAATGCGGCTTCTGTTTGAGTTGGATCATTTGATTAGCTTTTATGGTTGATGATATGCGCTATTAAACTTCACTTCCGAAAGTGTTGACTTTATGTGTAGGATAACCTTTCTTCCATTTATCTGTTTCATTCGATGTCGAATTTTTCAAGTGATTATTGCGACTCTCAATTCCACAAGTCCAGAAGTATTCTCGATTTTCAGAATGGTTCGTTTATGCGTGCTGGGTCCTAAACTAACTTATCTCGTAAATCTTTCAGAAATGCAATTGTATAAGTCTTTGAATCCGAGATTCTAATTATTTCATCATCTGTAGATGTCTGTATCTCGCCGTACAACCACTCACTTGTGGAGTAGTGATCTTTCATCTTTCAGTTCTGATGGCGGCTCATCTGCAATATTGACAGTGTCTCCTTTCGAGGTATAGATTTGAGATTTATGATAAAACAGCTCAGAAGCGCCCGTGTAATCAAAGGAGTTTTCTTTTTATTTCATGAAATATTTCAGGCGATGCTGTTGGAGTCTCTGTGATTCAAGTGAAGCGTATGGATGCAACCTCTGAAGCCGTCAACTTCACCGATTTCCGACCATCGTTTAAAGTTTCTAGTCCAATTCATCTGACATAGGAACTATTTTTATCACTCTGATTTCATGACGTCATTCGCAACCAGTTTGTGTATCCTGATATAATCTCACGCTTGTCTTACAATCAGCTGACAATAACAAAGCTTACTTTCATGGCTAAGTGACAGCAACGAATCGCTTCAGGTATTTCAGCCGTATATCAAATCACAAAGCTGTTCAGTAGGCCGCAATCAATGCTTTGGAGGTGAAGAGATGATTGGAGTAACTTGTCAGGTTTTCGGAATGGTCATGTTGTGCGCTGAACATCAACCGAATCCGTATTTCACACGATGCGACAAGGACCATCAGACGAAGAAACTTCATGCTATATGCTGAGTATCCGATATTCCTCAGGTTTTCAGATTCGTCTGTAATCTGTTGAATCTTGCCAATCGCCACTAAGCTTCACATAGACATAGATGAAGGTATTTTCTGTCTTCATGCAGTTTGAGTGCGTGTTCCTTGAACTAGAGGTGTTGGTTTGAAGTGAACACGATGTGTATTCATCAGAACTATCTCTAGAACGTGTTCAGCGTTGTTGTTGAGATTCTGCCTCGTCATTATCACTTCAGAAGTCGTCGTGAATATCACGTTGGAGGGGCGTCGTTGACCAGTAGGGATTGCTCCTCACACAAACACGTCAATCTGTATAAAAGTTAGCATGCTGAAAGAAAATGCACTCATCCATCCGTGTGTGAAGCTCCGTGACGATTGATTCATTCTTGCAGGTTACAGACAAGTTCAACTAACAAACCTGTGAAAATATTGCCCATTCTGCTGGTCATGAAGTTTTCTTGCTTTGGCGCCAAAATGTGTTTCTTCAATTTCCATTTGACTGAATCGCATGTGAAGAAGACAGAATAGCTTGTGATAATCGTCCACGTGTTCATAGTCTCACTATGTGGTAATTTGATCGAATCCTGAGGTACTTAGGAAGCATTCGTGAGAGATAATGAAAGAGAGGATTAATGGGAGGTCGCGTGGCGATGGGTGGAAACATTATTCTGACAGTGAATCATTCGGAGGTGATTGCGACATCAGTGCTAAATTTAGGAGCATTCGCGCTCGTGTAAAAGCTGCAGGCAATGTCAGAGAGAAGTAAACGCTGAGATGAATTGTGACAGCATAGAACGTTTGGCTTGCAGGAAAGTGCAGTTATTATTGTCTGCAGATCGGAAAGCTGCGTTCTAGAGACATTTCCAAGTCAAGAATTCGTCCCAGATGGTACATCATACAAGTCAGTGAAGATAACATGACTGCAGGATATTGTGTGCGAGACATTTCAGTTAAAATCCTGCAAGTTAAGTTCACAAGATAACAGTTGGAAAGATGCGTTCACGTAAAGTGTTAAAAGCTGGTCAGGCAAATTCTTTCTGCCAGAATATACAGGACGTCCCGTGAAGTTCTCCATGAAATTTCGCGACTTCGAATGAAGTGCAATGCGCTAGAAAATAACAACGGATACAATGAGTTTCTCCAAATGCCGAATTGAGGATGCTTCAGATATATGAAAATACGAATAGAGAAGTCGGCTGTGAATTTTACATCAATAATATGCACAAATTTCCATTTAACTGCGATTTTTTGCATAATAAGATGACTAGCAAGGGGAAGGACAGGCACTGGTGTGGTGTAGGGGTTGCGAGGAAGGACAGGCTGCAGGGTGGAGGTTGGGAGGAATGACAGACAGCAGGTGTGTTGTAGGGGTTGGGAGGAAGGACAGGCAGGTGTGGTGTAGGGGTTGAGAGGAAGGACAGGCAGCAGGTGTGTTGTAGGGGTTGGGAGGAAGGACAGGCAGGTGTGGAGGTTGGGAGGAATGACAGGCAGGCGCTGAGGAATGACAGGCAGGTGTGGTGCAGGGGTTGGGAGGAAGGACAGGCTGGTGTGGTGTAGGGGTTGCGAGGAAGGACAGGCAGCATGTGTGGTGCAGGGGTTGGGAGGAAGGACAGGCAGCAGGTGTGGTGTAGGGGTTGGGAGGAAGGACAGGCATAAGTGTGGTGTAGGGGTTGGGAGGAAGGACAGGCAGGTGTGGAGGTTGGGAGGAATGACAGGCAGGCACTGAGGAATGACAGGCAGGTGTGGTGCAGGGGTTGGGAGGAAGGACAGGCTGGTGTGGTGTAGGGGTTGCGAGGAAGGACAGGCAGCATGTGTGGTGCAGGGGTTGGGAGGAAGGACAGGCAGCAGGTGTGGTGTAGGGGTTGGGAGGAAGGACAGACAGGCAGCATGTGTGGTGCAGGGGTTGGGAGGAAGGACAGGCAGCAGGTGTGGTGTAGGGGTTGGAGGAAGGACAGGCTGCAGGTGTAGAGGTTGGGAGGAAGGACAGGCTGCAGGTATCGGGGTTGGAGGAAGGACAGACAGGCTGCAGGTGTGGTGTCGGGGTTGGGAGGAAGGACAGGCTGCAGGTGTCGGGGTTGGGAGGAAGGACAGGCTGCAGGTGTCGGGGTTGGAGGAAGGACAGGCTGCAGGTGTCGGGGTTGGGAGGAAGGACAGACAGGCAGCAGGTGTGGTGTAGGGGTTGGGAGGAAGGACAGGCAGCAGGTGTGGTGTAGGGGTTGGGAGGAAGGACAGACAGGCTGCAGGTGTCGGGGTTGGAAGAAGGACAGGCTGCAGGTGTCGGGGTTGGGAGGAAGGACAGGCTGCAGGTGTGGAGGTTGGGAGGAAGGACAGGCAGCAGGTGTGGTGTAGGGGTTGGGAGGAAGGACAGACAGGCTGCAGGTGTGGTGTCGGGGTTGGGAGGAAGGACAGGCTGCAGGTGTCGGGGTTGGAGGAAGGACAGGCAGTGTGGTGTAGGGTTGGGAGGGAGGACAGGCAGGTGTGGTGTAGGGGTTGGGAGGAAGACAGGCAGTGTGGTTGTAGGGTTGGCGGCACTGGAGGTAGGACAGGCAGGTGTGGTGTTGGGGTTGGGAGGAAGGACAGGCAGGTGTGGTGTAGGGGTTGGGAGGAAGGACAGGCAGGTGTGGTGTAGGGGTTGGGAGGAAGGACAGGCAGGTGTGGTGTAGGGGTTGGGAGGAAGGACAGGCTGCAGGTGTAGGGGTTGGGAGGACGGACAGGCAGGGGTGGTGTAGGGGTTGGGAGGAAGGACAGGCAGGTGTGGTGTAGGGGTTGGCAGGAAGGAGAGGCAAGTGTGGTGTCGGGGTTGGGAGGAAGGACTGCATAGGTGAGGTGTCGGGTTGGGAGGAAGGACAGGCAGCAGGTGTCGGTAAAGGGTTGGGAGGAAGGACATGTAGGTTTGAGGATTAGGAGTTGGTAGGTAGTGGACACTGCAGGTGTGGTGTCGGGGTTGGGAGGAAGGACAGGCTGCAGGTGTCGGGGTTGGGAGGAAGGACAGGCAGCAGGTGTCGGGGTTGGGAGGAAGGACAGACAGGCTGCAGGTGTGGTGTAGGGGTTGGGAGGAAGGACAGGCAGCAGGTGTGGTGTAGGAGTTGGGAGGGAGGACAGACAGGCTGCAGGTGTCGGGGTTGGGAGGAAGGACAGACAGGCAGCAGGTGTGGTGTAGGGGTTGGGAGGAAGGACAGACAGGCAGCAGGTGTGGTGTAGGGGTTGGGAGGAAGGACAGGCAGCAGGTGTGGTGTAGGGGTTGGGAGGAAGGACAGACAGGCAGCAGGTGTGGTGTAGGGGTTGGGAGGAAGGACAGGCTGCAGGTGTGGTGTAGGAGTTGGGAGGAAGGACAGGCTGCAGGTGTGTTGCAGGGGTTGGGAGGATGGACAGGCTGCAGGTGTGGTGTAGGGGTTGGGAGGAAGGACGGGCAGGTGTGGTGTAGGGGTTGGGAGGAAGGACAGACAGGCAGCAGGTGTGGGGGGGGGGACAACCACAACACAGGGGGGGGTGTGGTGTAGGGGTTGGGAGGAAGGACAGGCTGCAGGTGTGGAGGTTGGGAGGAAGGACAGGCTGCAGGTGCGTTGCAGGGGTTGGGAGGATGGACAGGCTGCAGGTGTGGAGGTTGGGTGGAAGGACAGGCAGGTGTGGTGTCGGGGTTGGGAGGAAGGACAGGCTGCAGGTGTAGGGGTTGGGAGGAAGGACAGGCAGGTGTGGTGTAGGGGTTGGGAGGAAGGACAGGCAGCAGGTGTGGTGTAGGGGTTGGGAGGAAGGACAGACAGGCAGCAGGTGTGGTGTAGGGGTTGGGAGGAAGGACAGGCTGCAGGTGTGGAGGTTGGGAGGAAGGACAGGCTGCAGGTGTGTTGCAGGGGTTGGGAGGATGGACAGGCAGGTGTGGTGTCGGGGTTGGGAGGAAGGACAGGCTGCAGGTGTAGGGGTTGGGAGGAAGGACAGGCAGGTGTGCTGTAGGGGTTGGGAGGAAGGACAGGCAGGTGTGGTGTAGGGGTTGGGAGGAAGGACAGACAGGCTGCAGGTGTGGAGGTTGGGTGGAAGGACAGGCAGCAGGTGTCGGGGTTAGGAGGAAGGACAGACAGGCTGCAGGTGTGGAGGTTGGGAGGAAGGACAGGCAGGTGTGGTGTAGGGGTTGGGAGGAAGGACAGACAGGCTGCAGGTGTGGAGGTTGGGTGGAAGGACAGGCAGCAGGTGTCGGGGTTAGGAGGAAGGACAGACAGGCTGCAGGTGTGGAGGTTGGGAGGAAGGACAGGCTGCAGGTGTAGGGGTTGGGAGGAAGGACAGACAGGCTGCCGTGGTGCAGGTTGGGAGGAAGGACAGGCAGGTGTGGTGTAGGGGTTGGGAGGAAGGACAGGCAGGTGTGGTGTAGGGGTTGGGAGGAAGGACAGGCAGCAGATGTGTTGTCGGGGTTGGAGGAAGGACAGGCAGGTGTGGTGTAGGGGTTGGGAGGAAGGACAGGCAGGTGTGGAGGTTGGGAGGAATGACAGGCAGGCGCTGAGGAATGACAGGCAGGTGTGGTGCAGGGGTTGGAGGAAGGACAGGCAGGTGTGGTGTAGGGGTTGGGAGGAAGGACAGGCAGGTGTGGAGGTTGGGAGGAAGGACAGGCTGCCGTGGTGCAGGTTGGGAGGAAGGACAGGCAGGTGTGGAGGTTGGGAGGAAGGACAGGCTGCCGTGGTGCAGGTTGGGAGGAAGGACAGGCAGGCTGCAGGTGTGGAGGTTGGGAGGAAGGACAGGCAGGTGTGGTGTCGGGGTTAGGTGGAAGGACAGGCTGCCGTGGTGCAGGTTGGGAGGAAGGACACTGCTTAGTGGTTTCTCTGCAGAGTTGCAAGTCGCTGTGCACCTGAATGGTGTCAACTGTCAACGTTTTGAGTGTAGGAAAAGCAGTGGGGAGGTCGATAATTGTGTTGACTTTAACATTGTTGTATTGACAATGAATCAGCGAATTCCATGTTGGTTGCAGAAGTGAATGCACTGTCACAGAGAGTGCATTGTATCAATGAAGCTGCTGACACATTGTATTGTCTAGCTGAACCAATTCGGTCACCGTCAAGACGACGTTAAATGAACTGCACGTGTTATCAGTGATCACGTGACGGACGACAGGTACATTGATGACCTGATCTGTATCACTTCTACTGTGTGTTCTCGATGATGAGACTCACGATGCAGGGATGGAAGCGATTGTACCATCATCTGCGCACGGAGGTGTTTTCAGTTATGACGCGGGCGTGTTGATCCATCACATTCGAATGGCGTGATTTGTTTCACGGCTTGATAATATCAGCCAGTGTCAAGTGTTATCAGCGAAACAGAATATTTCATGCATTATGAGTTGTTAGTTGAAGAAAAGTAGATTTCAGTTGACTTATGAGCAGGAATGACAATACTTCTGCTTTCTATGATTCGATTTTACCACTAACTTACTCCATGCAGAATCACAAACTTCAGTTGCCCTCGTCTCAACTTAGTTTAAGCGGCCTGTCTTAAAGGGTTAGCAAGCCTTCAAGTAAGAGCCGTGGCACCTCCCCAGCAGGCGGCCAGTCCCACAAGTTTGTGGTTGGAAAGCCTTCAAGTGAGAGCGGTGGTGCCTCTCCAGCAGGCGGGCAGTCTCACAAGGTTGTGGTTGGGAAGCCTTCAAGTGAGAGCGGTGGTGCCTCTCCAGCGGGCGGGCAGTCTCACAAGGTTGTGTTTAGCAAGCCTTCAAGTGAGAGGGGTGGTGCCTCTCCAGCAGGCGGCCAGTCTCACAAGGTTGTGGTTAGCAAGCCTTCAAGTGATGTACAGTGATGTGGCAGTTCGCTCCATGCAGAGGGCAGGCCCAGTCTCACAAGTTGTGTTTAGCAAGCTCTTCGACAGTGCAGCAGGGTGCGGTTGACCCCATCTCCAGCATGCGGCCAGTCCCTCACAAGGCTTGGTGTTACAGCAAGCCTTCAAGTGAGAGTGGTGTGTTGGGTCCTCCCCACAAGCAGGCGGGCTCAGTCTCTAGGCTCACAAGGTTGTATGGGTTAGCAAGACCTTGCAAATGGAGGAGAGGGGGACAGGTGCCTCCCCAGTGTAGGCGGTTGGCATCAGTCACCTCATTGTAGGATTGTGGCGTTAAGCAAACCTTCCAAGCTGGCAGAGCGGGGATTAGTCATGCCATTCTTCCAGCAGGACCGTTATGGTCGCTTAGTCTGTCACAAGGTTGATTGGTTGGCAAAGCCTTCAAGTGAGTAGGGGTCGGTCCCTCTACACAGCAGGGCGGCCATCTCAACAAGCTGTGTGTTTTAGAAGCCTTCAAGTGAGATCGGTGGTGCCAAACATCTCTCCAACAACGGCTCAGTCTCTTCCTTGAGCGAACAAGGTTGTTGGTGCAAAAGCCCTTGCAAGCTGAGCTAGGGGTACAGCTCGCCTTCTGTCCAGCAGGCGGCCAGTCTCTCAAGGCTGTGTTTTAGCAAGCCTTCAAGTGAGAGCGGGTGGTGAGCCTTCAATTGAAGCAGGGCGGCCAACCTCTCACAAGGCGCTTGTGTTTTAGCAAGCCTTCAAGTGAGAGGGGTGGTGCCTCCCGGCCCCATCAGCTGCGGGGCATCTCACAATGTTTGGTTACAAAAGGTGCCTTCAAGACAGAGATCGGTGTTGCCTCTCCAGCTAGGCGGCCAATGCTACACAAGGAGATTGTTTAATCAAGCCATCAAGTAGAGAGGGAGGCGTAGGTAGCCTCTCTACTCCAGGCAGGCGGCCTAGTCCCAAGGTTGTGTTTTACAGCAAACCTGTCAAGTGAAGAGGGGTGGACCTCGATGTTGGCGGAGGCCCGACTCCCCAGCAGGCGGGGCAGTCTCACAATGTTGTGAGGTTAGCATAGCCTCCAAAGTGAGAGGGTGGTGCCTCTCCAGCAGCGGCGAAGTCTCACAAGGTTGTGGTTAGAAACCTTCAAGTGAGAGTTGGTTGGTACCATCCACACAGGCAGGCGGGCCAGTCTCACAAGTTATGGTTAGCAAGCCTTCAAGTGAGAGCGGTGGTGCCTCCCCAGCAGGCGGCCAGTCTCACAAGGTTGTGGTTAGCAAGCCTTCAAGTGAGAGGGGTGGTGCCTCCCCAGCAGGCGGGCAGTCTCACAATGTTGTGGTTAGCAAGCCTCCAAGTGAGAGGGGTGGTGCCTCTCCAGCAGGCGGCCAGTCTCACAAGGTTGTGTTTAGCAAGCCTTCAAGTGAGAGTGGTGGGTTTGCCCTCTCCAGCAGGAGCCGCCAGTCTCAACAAGGTTGTGTTTAGCAAGCCTTCAAGGTGAGAGGGGGTGTGTGGTCCTCCCCAGCAGGCTGGGGCAGTTCTCACCAATGGAATGTGGGTTAGCAAAGCCTCCAAGTGAGAGCGAGGTGTGGTGCCTCCCCAACAGGGCGGGCAGTCTCACAAGGTTAGTGGTAAGGAAGCTTCAAGTTGGAGAGGGGTGGTGCTCTCCAGCAGGCGGCACAGTCACCACAAGGTGTGTTTTAGAGCAAGCCTTCAAGAGTGAGAGGGGTGGTACCCTGACGTCTCTCCAGCAGGCGCCATCTCACAATGTTGTGTTTAGCAAGCCTTCAAGTGAGTAGGTGGTTGTGTATGAGGGGGGGTTGGAGCAGGGAGGGTGGTCGCGGGGGAGGGTGAGCGGGGGTGGGTGGGGGGGGTGGTGTAGGGGTGAAGGGGTTGTTGGTGGTGGAGTGGTATGGGATGGGGGTCGGCGGGGGGGGAGTATGTGGGGGGAGGGGGGCGGTAGGTGAGGTGCGAGGGTTGGATGGGGATACGTGTAACCATGGGAGAGGACGGGTTGAGGGGTGGGGTGGCGGGGGGTGGGTTTGGTTTGGTTGGGAGGTGGGGGTTTGGTTGGGGGTGGTGTGTGATGGGTGTAAGGGGGGGTCGAGGTCAGGGGTGGTTGGTGGAGGGGGGTGGGGGATTGGGGTGGTCTTTGGGTAGGTTGTGTGATTGGTACGGGTGTTGGGGTGTGGGGGTGGTGAGCAAGTTATGGATCTGGTGGTGTGGTGGGGGTGGGTAATGGAGGTTTGTGGGTGGAGGGGGGGCAGGGGGTTCGGAGGGGGTAGGGGATGGGTGGGTGGTGTATGGGGGGGTGAGGGGGGAGGAAGGGGGTGTAAGGCGGGGGGTTGGTGGGGGGGGTGGTGGTGTGGGAGAGAGGTTCGTGGTGGTGGGTGGGGGGGGTTTGGGGAAAAGGTTCTGGTCGGACAGCGTGGGGGGGGGGAGATTTAGGGGGTGAGGTCAGGTGGTTGGCGGGGGTGGGGGTGTGGGAGGACTGGGGGTGGGGGGGGGGAATTGGGTGGTTTGGGGTGGGTGAGGGGGGGTGGGTATTGGAGGGTGAGGGCGGAGAGGGGTGGGGGGTGGGGGTCAGGGTGGATTAGGGGGTGGAGGGGGGTGGGGTGAGGGCGGATTGGTCATGGAGTGGGGGCGGGAGGGGGGGAATGGGGGTGGTGGGTGGGGGTAGGGTAGAGTGGGGAAGGGGTGGTGGGTGGGTGAGAGGTTCAGGGGTTGGGGGGGGTAGGGGTTAGGTGGCTTTGGTTGTGGCGCACCGGGGTGGATAAGTGGGTATTAGGGGGTCGGGACGGCAAGGTGGGCGGTGTCGGGTAGGTGGGTTTTGTGGGGGGGGGCGGTGGGTGGTTGGGGGTGAGAGTGGTGGGTCACTGTGGACGTCAGGCGGGGCTGACGTGGGGCGTGTTGGTTGGGGTGTGGGGGATGGTTGATAATGGTGGGTTGTGGTGGGTGGGGATAAGGGTGGGTGTGCAGAGTAGGACCGTATCGAGGGTGAGGGCTCGGTGGCTAATGTGGGAGGGGGGGGGCCTGGAGGGGAGGGAGCGTGAATGGGTTGGTGTGCACGCGATGGTGGGGTGGAGGGGATGGAGGGGGCAGGTGGTGGGTGTGGTGGGGAGGGGATACAGCGGGAGTTCGGGTTGGGGGGGGGACGAACGGGGAGGGAGGGTGGGGGGGGGTCAGGTCGTCGGGGTCGACTGGTGGAAGGGAGGGGGGGGCGGGGAGGCGGGGAGGGGGCGGGGGGCATTGGGGGTGAGGGGGGGCGGTGAGGCGGGGGTGGTAGAGTGGTCTGGTGGTATTACAGGGGTGCGGCCAAGGAGGGTGTGGCCGGGAGCAGGCGTGGGGGGTGGGGGCTCGGCGGTGGGGGGGGTGGGGGGGTCTAAGCGTCGGTGCGTGGGGTTTGGGGCGGTGGTGGGGGGGGGGGCTAGGATGGTGGTATGGGGGGACGCGATCGCGGGTGCTGGATCGGGTTTGGTCTAGGGGGGCGGGAGAAGGTTGGGGTGGGTACTAGGGGACGGCCGAGGGGCTCTGAGTGGTACGGGAGCGAGGGGTGGTAGGGGTGGAGAGGGGTGAGGTCGTTGCCGCGTGTGGGGGGTGAGGGGGGGGATGTGGTCTTTCATGGTTGGTAGGCGGGGGGGGTAGGGTTAGCGGTGGGCAGTGGGTGAGGGAGGGGGGGGGGTAGGGGTGGTGGGGGGGGTAAGACGGTGGGGTGAGATGTAGGTGGTTTGGGCGGAGGCGGGGGGTGGGGGCGGGGACGTGGGCGTAGAGGTTGGGAGTGAGTGGGTGACGGTGTAAGTTTGGTGGCTGGGGGTGCGGGGGCAATAGGTGTGGGTGGAGGGGAAGGGGGTATGGGGGGGTTGGTGGTCGGGTGGGGGGGAGAGTTGTGAGCAGGAAGGGGGATGGGGGGTGGGGGGGAGGGACGTGGGTGGTTCGGGTGGTGGTGTGCTGGAGGGGGTGGGGCGGGTTAGGTCGACGGTGACTGGGGGGCGATATGGTGGGTGACGGGTGGGTGGGTTGGGAGGGTCAGGGTTGGGGGGGGGGACTGGGTGGGGGTGGTTGGGCGGGCGGGGGGTGGGTTGGCTGGGTGATGGGGAACGGGGGTTGAGGGGGTTGTTGGGCGGGGAGTGGGGTTGAGAGGGGTGGCGGGGGCGATGGAGGGGTGGTGGTGAGAAGGGGGGAGTGGTGGCAGGGGAGGGTGGAGGGGGGGTGGGCGGGGTGGGGGGGGTGGCGGGTCTGTGGGGCCGGCGGAGGTGAGGGGGGTCGTGGCGTGGGCGGGATGATGTGGGGGGGTCGGCTGGGGGGGGGTTTGGTGGTAGGAAAGTGGGGTGGTGCCTCCCAACAGGCGGGCAGTCTCAACAAGGTTGATGGTTTTAAGCAAAGCCTTCCTAAGTGATAGTGGTTGTGCCTCCCCAAGCAGGCGGCCAGTCTCACAAGGTCGTGGTTGAGGCGTAGCAAGGGCCTTCAAGCTGAGAGCAAGTGTGAGATTGCCTCTTACCAGCAGGCGGCCACAGTCTCACAAAGGTTGTGGTTGGCAAGCCTGTCAAGTCGAGAGGGGTGACAGCGCCTTCTCCAGCAGGCGGCCAAGTTCTCACAAAGGTTTGTGTTTAGCAAGCCCCTTCAATGTGAGAGGGTGGTGGTTGCCCTTTCCCCCAGCAGGACGGGGCCAGTCCTCCACAATAGTTGTGGTTAGCAAGCCTTCAAGTGAAAGAGGTGTTTGTGGATTGCCTGAATCCCCAGCAGCATAGGCAGTCTCAACAATGTTACTTGGTTAGCAAGGCCTCCCAAGTGAGCAGGGGTGGTTGCGCGCCTCTCCACTCAGGCGGGCAATCGACACACAGGTTGTGTTTAGCAAGCCTCCAAGTGAGAGGGGTGGTGCCTCTCCAGCAGGCGGGCAATCTCACAAGGTTGTGTTTAGCAAGCCTTCAAGTGAGAGGGGTGGTGCCTCTCCAGCAGGCGGCCAGTCTCACAAGGTTGTGGTTAGCAAGCCTTCAAGTGAGAGGGGTGGTTGCCTCCCAAGCAAGGCGGGGGCATGGGGGGGTTTTTTCTTTCACAAGGTTGTAGTTTTAGCGAAGCCTTCAAGTTGAGAGCGGTGCGTGTGCATTCCCCAGCACTGCGGCCAGTCTCACAAGGTTGGTGTATAGCAAGCCTTACAAGTGGGAGAGGGGTGGTGCCTCCCAGCAGGCGGGCAGTCCTCACAATGTTTGTGGTTAGCAACCTCCAAAGTGTAAGGGAGGTGGGTTGCCCTCCCCAGTTCAGGCCGGCCAGACCTCTCACAAAGGATGTGGTTAAGGAAAGCCTTCAAGTGAGATCGGTGGTCAGGCCACACTCTCCTCCAGACAGGCGGCTCAGTTCTGCGTTTAATTTACATATATAAATATTACTTTCTCCAAACACACGAGCGTGTATGTTTTTTATGACTTAACTTACGTGAGTATTCTTTCTCTACTCTATTGAGCGTGCGAGCGCAGGTGATCTCCCTACTAACATGCTCAACTATATATTGTTCCACAAAGAACCCGTTCTGTCAACATCAAGGCTGAATTTAGGATGTTTCTGATTAGGGAAGTCAGTTGTGCATTGAAGAATTTCATGTCCAAATGCCGCATACATCGGTTAACCGCTTGCCTAAATGTGATAGACTTATCGTTCTCTGCAGCCTTTTTCTACTTGCGATAGAAGGTCTCCATTCTGATCCCAGTGGTGTTTTAATCATCATTGAACGCTGAATGATCAAATGCGGTGTCCTAGATCCATTTTCACTCGTCCTCCGTGGGGAGTTAGCTTGAACGATGAGTAGTTGGCTCTCAACCTTCCTTCGCGACAGCTAGGGAAGTGCATCAATTTCCTTCTTAGGGATGACGCTCACCGTGTCCTGCAGTACATGTCAAGTCTTTCATTCAGCTGTATTCGCTGACGTGTTCACTTTCAAGTCGTAGATTCAATAATATTTGCATTGAAAAGGTTTTTCTATGCGAAATCATTGAAAGTTACCTTTTTCAATCGATGATGAATATAATTTAAATTCATGAAAATGATGCTAACAGTAATTCTACGACCTGGCTATCGTGGCATTGTTTGCATTTTTTCTTGATTTTCATTGCATTTCGACAGAATTTGTCCAAGTAATTAAAATAATTCAATTCACATAATGCGAAAGCTGTCTTCCATGTAGCCGAGATTTGATTATCCCACCTCATTCTTCTGTTCTTAGTGTTGAACGAGAATGCAGAGCGTATCTATTCAAGTCTCAACCAATGTTTGAACCTGGGCCTCCCGGAGCGAGGACTCTACTACATGGCCACATGCGCCGGTACACAGTGGTCTTTCACAAGCGGACACCTTATCTTCCTGCCCGCAACTCGTCTGACCAGCATGCGAACGCAAGGCGGCTAGGGAACTAAACAAGTGACCTCAACGGAATATGCAGATGTAAATACCTCGCAGCATCTCGTGTTGTGAATTGCTTTCCTCCTGGTTATTCACTATGCCCTACTTTCTGTCAGTCTATTAAGAGCGTTCAACTTTCTTCTAAAACAATGGTATCAGGGTTGGTCAAAACCCACCCGGTCAGAAAAAAACCCGATTTCACCCGTCCGGCGGGCGAAATCGGGCGGGCGAAATCGGGTGAAATGGATTTTTCCATATTATGTCATTTTTTCGATGCTTCTAATTAAAATACAGTAATGCCAATTCATTTTTCTGATTTATTGACTCTGCCTCTTCTCAAAAATCAACGTATGGAAATGCTCCAACATTTCTTTCCGTAACTCTCTGCACCTGTTTCTTACTACAACCTAAATATTGAAATAGGTGAAAAGGAAAACCGACATAACTATGTCAATGTCCGATGTTTTCCATTGCGAGCAATAAACATAAGCGCCTAACGCGACTAATGATGCCCAACTTAGTCCATCCTTCCTGACGACCGCGCGGACATCTGAGCCCAGCGCTGGATTTGTCAACTAGCGCGAGGACAGTAGTGATCATTCGTTAGAAGATGGGGAATTCGGGAGAGCGCACGCAATATAGGTTGAACGCTGCTGTTCGCCCCCATGTCATTGTGCTAGTGCGTCAAGTGGTCAGTGTATCTCGCGTACAACATCGATAAACGGCAAACAATGATTTAAAGGCCACACGCCCACAAGTCTATCATAAATGTTATTATCGCATACAAAAGACACTCCAGGAAATGAGGGGGCGTCTCGGGATGGCGCGTGCGGACGTGAGGCGCGCCGGCGTCATTACTGATACCTTGCAGCATTGCCGCAAGTATTCTTGCGACGCGCGACACATCGGACCATAAGAAAGCTGCGTGCTAATCCCTCCATTTCTACATATTCAGGTACCGAGGTCTTTCCTACCATACCAAACACCATCCTCAGGTAAACAAAAAAAATAAATAAGTAAAATAATCGAAATTTAGATATAAAGACTCGAACAGAATATGATCTCGACTTTCATTATTTAGCTTTGCGGTCAATCAGTAATACTGGCTAACTAGTGATGGGCATATCAATTTTTGCCATAGGGCACTATTTTTCTTCACTTTTGAGAAATACCGGTATAACAAACGATAATTTTTGCGTGATCGGATGTTTTAAAATAGACACCTCCATTAGATCTTCCCCGTTTTGAGAGACCATAAATATTTTAATATTACAAAGTATTCAATTTGATAGCCTCTACTGTACACATGTGATCTTTCTCTTCTGGTAATACAATAGTAATCAAAAAAATCTTATAAAATTCTACACCAATCTTGTGTAAAGCATCTACTATTCGTAAACCGTTGGATGAACAGACATAACTTTATATTCATTGGATCCTTATCTAGATCAAGCCTGTACATCATCACTTGAAATATTTGCACGGTCTAAAATACCAGTAAAATATATTAAAGTAATCACCGATATTTTCCTCATGATATTGTATTTTTAATTAATCATGGTTTACATACACTGATGTGTGAAATGTAGATTGATTTTTTCACATAAAAGATCTAATTATGAAATCAACAGAATGATTACCTCATTAATTTATCAAGTACCATCCGACAAATAACTAGATTAAACCCAAAAACCACAGATTAAACCCGTCTAAGAACAACAAGATAAAAACCCGCCCGGAATAAATCCGATAAAAAAACGGTTAGTGGTCTTTTTTGCCGACACGCCAACCATGAAATGGTTGATTGAAACGTCACTTTAATCCCTGCAGAGCAACAGAGTTTCAATTAAGATCAGATTTGAGGGCGTGATTGATGACTCAGCTTATCTGTCTTTGTATGGATTTCAAATCACCTCTGCAACGGATATATGCACGACTCTCATAAGTATGTCAAGAATTCGCCTAGTTACAAGGTCGACCCTTTGAGAACCTTCATCCAACGATACTGGCGAATGCGTGTAGATGCGGTGTGTGCCAACTAGTCATCTTTCCACTCACTATTCAGATCTCACATATTCCCTTCTTTTGAGATGACCTTTTTCGGTTCCATTCTTCTACCGATATTAGTGTTGACAATCTTCGTGTAGAATTAATGATGCGAGAAATTCACTGACACAATGACGACAAAGTTTATTACAGACAAATCAATTTCGTCTATCTTCACTCTCCTGTATCAGTTACGAGAGAGCTAATACAAAAGTGTCTTCTATCCTCCACACTGTCACCGACACAGCGATCTCCTGAACATGTGTGGTATTGAGCGGTGTCGAATAATTGACGGAGTGCAAAACTGATCTCTGTTCATTCCGAAGACAATCCATTCATTTCATGAGAAAGTCATTTCATCAAGGTTCGATCATCTCTTGCGGCTGTGTTCATATGAGCACAAACGGTGGGCGATTCCCTTCCGATCTTGAATTAATGTAGCATCGACGGTCTGAAACATAATAGCTTCTCCTATGACATCACTTCGACATCTATGTAGCTCCACCTCGTCATGTAGTGAGTGACTCCGACCATAGCTTCTCCTTGTGCCTCACTTCGAACATCTATGTAGCTCCACCTCGTCATGTAGTGAGTGACTGACATAGCTTCTCCTTGTGCCTCACTTCGACATCTATGTAGCTCCACCTCGTCATGTAGTGAGTGACTGACATAGCTTCTCCTTGTGCCTCACTTCGACATCTATGTAGCTCCACCTCGTCATGTAGTGAGTGACTGACATAGCTTCTCCTTGTGCCTCACTTCGACATCTATGTAGCTCCACCTCGTCATGTAGTGAGTGACTGACATAGCTTCTCCTTGTGCCTCACTTCGACATCTATGTAGCTCCACCTCGTCATGTAGTGAGTGACTGACATAGCTTCTCCTTGTGCCTCACTTCGACATCTATGTAGCTCCACCTCGTCATAAGTGAGTGACTGACATAGCTTCTCCTTGTGCCTCACTTCGACATCTATGTAGCTCCACCTCGTCATGTAGTGAGTGACTGACATAGCTTCTCCTTGTGCCTCACTTCGACATCTATTAGCTCCAACCTCGTCTGTAGTGAGTGACTGACATAGCTTCTCCTTGTGCCTCACTTCGACATCTATGTAGCTCCACCTCGTCATGTAGTGAGTGACTGACATAGCTTCTCCTTGTGCCTCACTTCGACATTCTATGTAGCTCCACCTCGTCATGTAGTGAGTGACTGACATAGCTTCTCCTTGTGCCTCACTTCGACATCTATGTAGCTCCGCCTCGTCATGTAGTGAGTGACTGACATAGCTTCTCCTTGTGCCTCACTTCGACATCTATGTAGCTCCACCTCGTCATGTAGTGAGTGACTGACATAGCTTCTCCTTGAGACTCACATAGACATCTATGTAGCTCCACCTCGTCATGTAGTGAGTGACTGACATAGCTTCTCCCTTGTGCCTCACTTCGACATCTATGTAGCTCCACCTCGTCATGTAGTGAGTGACTGACATAGCTTCTCCTTGTGCCTCACTTCGACATCTATGTAGCTCCACCTCGTCATGTAGTGAGTGACTGACATAGCTTCTCCTTGTGCCTCACTTCGACATCTATGTAGCTCCACCTCGTCATGTAGTGAGTGACTGACATAGCTTCTCCTTGTGCCTCACTTCGACATCTATGTAGCTCCACCTCGTCATGTAGTGAGTGACTGACATAGCTTCTCCTTGTGCCTCACTTCGACATCTATGTAGCTCCACCTCGTCATGTAGTGAGTGACTGACATAGCTTCTCCTTGTGCCTCACTTCGACATCTATGTAGCTCCACCTCGTCATGTAGTGAGTGACTGACATAGCTTCTCCTTGTGCCTCACTTCGACATCTATGTAGCTCCGCCTCGTCATGTAGTGAGTGACTGACATAGCTTCTCCTTGTGCCTCACTTCGACATCTATGTAGCTCCACCTCGTCATGTAGTGAGTGACTGACATAGCTTCTCCTTGTGCCTCACTTCGACATCTATGTAGCTCCACCTCGTCATGTAGTGAGTGACTGACATAGCTTCTCCTTGTGCCTCACTTCGACATCTATGTAGCTCCACCTCGTCATGTAGTGAGTGACTGACATAGCTTCTCCTTGTGCCTCACTTCGACATCTATGTAGCTCCCCCTCGTCATGTAGTGAGTGACTGACATAGCTTCTCCTTGTGCCTCACTTCGACATCTATGTAGCTCCACCTCGTCATGTAGTGAGTGACTGACATAGCTTCTCCTTGTGCCTCACTTCGACATCTATGTAGCTCCACCTCGTCATGTAGTGAGTGACTGACATAGCTTCTCCTTGTGCCTCACTTCGACATCTATGTAGCTCCGCCTCGTCATGTAGTGAGTGACTGTGACTGCTTCTCCTTGTGCTCACTTCGACATTAGTAGTCCACCTTCGTCATGGACATAGCTTCGCTTCTCCTTGTGCCTCACTTCGACATCTATGTAGCTCCACCTCGTCATGTTAGTGAGTGACTGACATAGCTTCTCCTTGTGCCTCACTTCGACATCTATGTAGCTCCACCTCGTCATGTAGTGAGTGACTGACATAGCTTCTCCTTGTGCCTCACTTCGACATCTATGTAGCTCCACCTCGTCATGTAGTGAGTGACTGACATAGCTTCTCCTTGTGCCTCACTTTCGACATCTATGAGCTCCACCTCGTCATGTAGTGAGTGACTGACATAGCTTCTCCTTGTGCCTCACTTCGACATCTATGTAGCTCCACTCGTCATGTGTGAGTGACTGACTAGTTCTCTTGTGTTCCTCACTACGACATCTTATGTAGCTCACTCGTCATGTAGAGTGAGTGACTGACATAGTTCTCTTGTGCCTCAATTCGACCATCTATGTCGCTCCCCTCGTCATGTTGGAGTGACGAACATAGCTTACCTTGTGCCCCCACCTCGATCATGTAGTGAGTGACTGACATAGCTTCTCCTTGTGCCTCACTTTCGACATCTATGTAGCTCCACCACCTCGTCATGTAGTGAGTGACTGACATAGCTTCTCCTTGTGCCTCACTTCGACATCTATGTAGCTCCACCTCGTCATGTAGTGAGTGACTGACATAGCTTCTCCTTGTGCCTCACTTCGACATCTATGTAGCTCCACCTCGTCATGTAGTGAGTGACTGACATAGCTTCTCCTTGTGCCTCACTTCGACATCTATGTAGCTCCACCTCGTCATGTAGTGAGTGACTGACATAGCTTCTCCTTGTGCCTCACTTCGACATCTATGTAGCTCCACCTCTAATGTAGTGATGACTGACATAGCTTCCCTTGTGCCTCACTCGACATCTGTAGCTCCACCTCGTCATGTAGTGAGTGACTGACATAGCTTCTCCTTGTGCCTCACTTCGACATCTATGTAGCTCCACCTCGTCATGTAGTGAGTGACTGACATAGCTTCTCCTTGTGCCTCACTTCGACATCTATGTAGCTCCACCTCGTCATGTAGTGAGTGACTGACATAGCTTCTCCTTGTGCCTCACTTCGACATCTATGTAGCTCCGCCTCGTCATGTAGTGAGTGACCGACTAACCGCCTGTAGTAGGCATCTCGCGCACATGTTGACCTCCCAAGTGTTTGTGTTGTTGTCGTTTTGAAGTGCAGCAAGCGGAAGTGCGTCAATATTTCCGACACTAAAAATACATCACGGATGCTGTAAAGCAACATCACAGAGTTCCCTAAGGAATGATTTTCTACAAGAATAATTATCTCTGAATTGGAATAGGAATAGCAACCCGGAAGTATCCTTCACTGTCAGATGAATTTAGAAAAGTGCAGAGGTTGTTTGTTTAATGCACAAGTACTTCATCAACGTGAAAATGCTTCGTGAGTATCGAAGTCTTGTGGAACTGCAGACGTCCTTGACTCATCGGCAGACGATGTTGAGACAGGAGAGATCAGCAACTCAGGCTGGAGAGGCGCTACTCTCGGGGTTGAACTTCAAAGAAAGATTTTGACTGCGTGTTCGCGCTGTGTTGCCAGGCATGAAGTAACGGCGAGATGATGTTGAGACAGGAGAGATCAGCAACTCAGGCTGGAGAGGCGCTACTCTCGGGGTTGAACTTCAAAGAAAGATTTTGACTGCGTGTTCGCGCTGTGTTGCCAGGCATGAAGTAACGGCGAGATGATGTTGAGACAGGAGAGATGAGCAACTCAGGCTGGAGAGGCGCTACTCTCGGGGTTGAACTTCAAAGAAAGATTTTGACTGCGTGTTCGCGCTGTGTTGCCAGGAATGAAGTAACGGCGAGATGATGTTGAGACAGGAGAGATGAGGAACTCAGGCTGGAGAGGCGCTACTCTCGGGGTTGAACTTCAAAGAAAGATTTTGACTGCGTGTTCGCGCTGTGTTGCCAGGAATGAAGTAACGGCGAGATGATGTTGAGACAGGAGAGATCAGCAACTCAGGCTGGAGAGGCGCTACTCTCGGGGTTGAACTTCAAAGAAAGATTTTGACTGCGTGTTCGCGCTGTGTTGCCAGGCATGAAGTAACGGCGAGATGATGTTGAGACAGGAGAGATCAGCAACTCAGGCTGGAGAGGCGCTACTCTCGGGGTTGAACTTCAAAGAAAGATTTTGACTGCGTGTTCGCGCTGTGTTGCCAGGAATGAAGTAACGGCGAGATGATGTTGAGACAGGAGAGATGAGCAACTCAGGCTGGAGAGGCGCTACTCTCGGGGTTGAACTTCAAAGAAAGATTTTGACTGCATGTTCGCGCTGTGTTGCCAGGCATGAAGTAACGGCGAGATGATGTTGAGACAGGAGAGATGAGGAACTCAGGCTGGAGAGGCGCTACTCTCGGGGTTGAACTTCAAAGAAAGATTTTGACTGCATGTTCGCGCTGTGTTGCCAGGCATGAAGTAACGGCGAGATGATGTTGAGACAGGAGAGATCAGCAACTCAGGCTGGAGAGGCGCTACTCTCGGGGTTGAACTTCAAAGAAAGATTTTGACTGCGTGTTCGCGCTGTGTTGCCAGGAATGAAGTAACGGCGAGATGATGTTGAGACAGGAGAGATCAGCAACTCAGGCTGGAGAGGCGCTACTCTCGGGGTTGAACTTCAAAGAAAGATTTTGACTGCGTGTTCGCGCTGTGTTGCCAGGCATGAAGTAACGGCGAGATGATGTTGAGACAGGAGAGATCAGCAACTCAGGCTGGAGAGGCGCTACTCTCGGGGTTGAACTTCAAAGAAAGATTTTGACTGCGTGTTCGCGCTGTGTTGCCAGGCATGAAGTAACGGCGAGATGATGTTGAGACAGGAGAGATGAGGAACTCAGGCTGGAGAGGCGCTACTCTCGGGGTTGAACTTCAAAGAAAGATTTTGACTGCGTGTTCGCGCTGTGTTGCCAGGAATGAAGTAACGGCGAGATGATGTTGAGACAGGAGAGATGAGGAACTCAGGCTGGAGAGGCGCTACTCTCGGGGTTGAACTTCAAAGAAAGATTTTGACTGCATGTTCGCGCTGTGTTGCAGGCAATGAAGTAACGGCGAGATTATCTGTTGAGACAGGGAGAACCATCAGCAACTCAGCGCTGGAGAGGCGCTACTTCGGGGTGAACTTACAAGAAAGATTTTGATGCATGTTCGCGCTGTGTTGCCTAGGAATGAAGTAACGGCGAGATGATGTTGAGACAGTGAGAGATCAGCAACTCAGCGCTGGAGAGGGCGTACTCTCGGGAGTGTTGAATTCAAAGAAAAGATTTTGGACTGCATGTTCGCGCTGTGTTGCCCAGGCATGAAAGTAACGGCGGAGATGAGAGGTTGAGACAGGAGAGATGAGGAAACCTCAGGCTGGAGAGGCGTACTACTCTCGGGTCGTGATGAACTTCAAAGAAGAGATTATTGACTGCGTTGTGCGGTGTATGTTGCCAGGCATGAAGTAACGGCGCGAGATGCTGTTGAGAAAGGTGAGAGATCAGAACCTCAGGCTGGAGAGGCGCTACTCTCAGGGGATTGAACTTCAAAGAAGCAAGATTTTGATGGGTGATTCGCGCTGTGTTGCCAGGCATGATAGTAACGGCGAGATAGATGTGAGACAGAGAGTCAGCAATCAGGTGGAGAGGCGCTACTCTCGGGTTGAACTTAAAGAAACGATTTTGATGCGTTACGTTAGTTTCGACGCTGTGATGCCAGGCATGAAGTACGGCTGAGATGATGTTGAGACAGGGAGAGGATGAGGAAAGAAAACGCTCTTGTATTATTAATTATTAGTGGAGTGTTTTTGTTTGTAGGGCGCCTACTAATATGGATAGAGGTCGTACTCTCGGGGTTGAACTTCAAAGAAGATTTTGACTGCGTGTTCGCGCTGTGTTGCCAGGCTGATAGGTACGGCGAGATGATGTGGAGACAGGTGATCGCCATGGAGCAACTTGGCTGGTGAGGCGCTACTCTCGGGGTTGAACTACAAAGAGAAAGATTTTTGAATGCGAGTGTTCGCGCTGATGTTGCCAGGCTGATGAAGTAACGGCAGAGATGATGTTGAGACGGAGAGATGAGGAAATCAGGCAGGAGAGGCGCTACTCTCGGGGTTGAACTTCAAAGAAAGATTTTGACTGCGTGTTCGCGCTGTGGTGCCAGGCATGATGTAACGGCGAGATGATGTTGAGACGGAGAGATCAGCACTCAGGCTGGAGAGGCGTATCTACTCTCGGGGTTGAACTTCAAAGAAGATTTTGTACTGCGTGTTCGCGCTGTGTTGCCAGGCATGTAGTAACGGCGAGATGATGTTGAGGACAGGAGAGATGAGGAATCAAGGGCTGGAGAGGCTCTACTCTCGGGGGTTGAACTTCAAAGAAAGATTTTGACTGCGTGTTCGCGCTGTGTTGCAAGAGGAATGTGAAGTTAACGGCCGAGCGAGATGATGTTGAGACAGGAGAGATCAGCAACTCAGGCTGGAGAGTGGCGCTACTCTCGGGGTTTTTGAATTCACAAGAAAGATTTTGTGCTGCGTTTGTTGCGCTGTTGTTGCCAGGCATGAGTAACGGCGAGGATGATGTTGAGACAGGAGAGATGAGAGAACTCAGGCTGGAGTGGCGCTACTCTCGGGGTTTGAACTTCAAAGAAAGATTTTGACTGCAGTGTTGCGCTGTGTTGCCAGGCATGAAGTAACGGGCGAGTGACGAGATGATGTTGTGACAGAGAGATCAGCAACTCTGCGCTTGGAGAGGCGCTACTCTCGGGGTGAACTTCAAAGAAAGATTTGACCTGCGGTTTCGCGCTGTGTTGCCCAAGGATGAAGTAAACGGCGAGATGATGTTTGAGACAGGAGGAGATCCAGCAACTTCAGGACTGGAGAGCGCCTACTTTCTCCGGGGTTGAACTTCAAAGAAAGATTCTTGACTGGCTTGTTCGCGCTGTGTTGCCAGGCACTCGATGAGTAACGGCGAAGATGATTGTTGTAGACAGGTAAGAGATCAGCAACTCAGCTTGGACGAGGGCGCTAACTCGTCGGGGTTGAACTACTCAAAGATAAGATTTTTGAACTGCGTCGTTCCGCGCTGTGTTGCCAGGCATGAAGTAACGGCCGAGGAATGATGTTGAGACAGTGAGTAGATGAGCATACCCAGGCCTGGAGAGGGCGCGTACGCTCTCGGGGTTGAACTTTTCAAAGTCAACGAAAAGATTTTGACTGCGTGTTTCGCGCTGTGTTGCCAGGAATGAAGTAACGGCGAGATGATGTTGAGACAGGAGAGATGAGGAACTACAGGCTGGAGAGGCGCTACTCTCGGGGTTGAACTTCAAAGAAAGATTTTGACTGCGTGTTCGCGCTGTGTTGCCAGGCATGAAGTAACGGCGAGATGATGTTGGAGACAGGAGAGTATGAGCAACTCAGGACTGGGAGAGGCGCTACTCTCTCGCGTGGTTGAACTTCAAAGAAAGATTTTGACTGCGTGTTGTCGCGCTGTGTAGCAATGAATGAAGTAACGGCGAGATGATGTTGAGACAGGAGAGATCAGCAACTCAGGCTGGAGAGGCGCTACTCTCGGGGTTGAACTTCAAAGAAAGATTTTGACTGCGTGTTCGCGCTGTGTTGCCAGGCATGAAGTAACGGCGAGATGATGTTGAGACAGGAGAGATCAGCAACTCAGGCTGGAGAGGGCGGCTACTCACTCGGGGTTGTTGAACTTTCAAAGAAAGATTTTGACTGCGTGTTCGCGCTGTGTTGCCAGGCATGAAGTAACGGCCGAAGAGAATTTGAGACAGGAAGAGTATGAGGAACTCAGGCTGGAGAGGCGCTACTCTCGCGGGGGTTGAACTTCAAAGAAAGATTTTGGACTGCGTGTTCGCGCTGTGTTGCCAGCATGAAGTAACGGCGAGATGATGTTGAGACAGGAGAGATCAGCAACTCAGGCTGGAGAGGCGCTACTCTCGGGGGTTGAACTTCAAAGAAAGATTTTGACTGCGTGTTCGCGCTGTGTTGCCAGGCATGAAGTAACAGGCGAATGATGTTGAGAGACAGGAGAGATCAGCAACTCAGGCTGGAGAGGCGCTACTCTCGCTCTCTCGGGTTGAACTTCAAAGAAAGATTTTGACTGCGTGATCGCGCTGTGATTGCCAGGGAATGAAGTAATCGGCGAGATGATGTTGAGTACAGGAGAGATGAGGAACTCAGGCTGGAGAGGCGCTACTCTCGGGGTTGAACTTCAATAGAAAGATTTTGACTGCATGGTTCGCGCCTGTGTTGCCAGGAATGAAGTAACGGCGAGATGATGTTGAGACAGGAGAAGATCAGCAACTCAGAGTCTGGGAGAGGCGCTACTCTCGGGGTTGAACTTCAAAGAAAGATTTTGAACTGCATGTTCGCGCTGTGGATTGCCAGGCATGACTAGTAACGGCGAGATGATGTTGAGACAGGAGAGAATCAGCAACTCAGGCTGGAGAGGCGCTACTCTCGGGTGTTGAACTTCAAAGAAAGATTTTGACTTGCGTCGTTCGCGCTGTGTTGCCAGGCATGAGAGTAAACGGCGAGATGATTTGAGACAGGATTGAGATCAGCAACTCAGGCTGGAGAGGAGATACTCTCGTGGTTGAACTTCAAAGAATGATTTTGACTGCGTTTTCGCGCTGTGTTGCCAGGCATGAATTTACGGCCAGATGATGTTGAGACAGGAGAGATCAGCAACTCAGAGCGGAGAGGCGCTACTCTCGGGGTTGAACTTCAAAGAAAGATTTTGATCTGCGTTGTTTCGCGCTGTGTTGCCTGGAATGAAGTAACGGCGAGATGATGTTTGAGACAGGAGGAGATGAAGGAACTCAGGCAGTGAGAGGCGCTACTCTCGGGGTTGAACTTCAAAGAAAGATTTTGACTGCATGTTCGCGCTGTGTTAGCGCCAGGAATGAAGTAACGGCGAGATGATGTTTGAGACAGGAGAGATGAGGAACTCAGGCTGTGAGAGGTCGCTACTCTCGGGTTGAACTTCAAAGAAAGATTTTGACTGCGTGTTCGCGCTGTGTTGCCAGGAATGAAGTCAACGGCGAGATGAGAGATGTTGAGAACAGGAGAGATCAGCAGAACTCAGGCTGGAGAGGCGCTACTCTCGGGTTGAACTACAAAGAAAGATTTTGACTGCGTGTTCGCGCTGTGTTGCCAGGCATTGAAGTAACGGCGAGATGAGTTGAGACAGGAGAGATCAGCAACTCAGGCTGGAGAGGCGCTACTCTCGGGGTTGGAACCTTCAAAGAAAAGATTTTGACTGCATGTTCGCGCTGTGTTTGCCAGGCATGAAGTAACGGCGAGATGATGTTGAGACAGGAGAGATGAGGTCACTCCAGGCTGGAGAGGCGCTTACTCTCGGGGTTGAACTTCCACAGATAAAGATTTTGACTGCGTGATTCGCGCTGTGTTTGCCAGGAATGAAGTAACGGCGAGATGATGTTGAGACAGGAGATATGAGAGAACTCAGGCTGGAGAGGCTCGCTACTCTCGGGGTTGAACTTCAAAGAAAGATTTGACACTTGCGTGTTCGCGCTGTGTTGCCAGGCGATGATAAGTAACGGCGGAGATGATGTTGAGACAGGAGAGATCAGCAACTCAGGCTGGAGAGGCGCTACTCTCGGGGTGTGAACTTCAAAGAAAGATTTTGACTGCGTGTTCGCGCTGTGTTGCCAGGCATGAAGTAGACGGCGAGATGATGTTGGAGACAGGAGAGATGAGCGAACTCAGGCTGGAGAGGCGCTACTCTCGGGGTTGAACTTCAGAAAGAAAGATTTTGACTGCGTGGTTCGCGCTGTGTTGCCAGGAATGAAGTAACGGCGTAGATGATGTTGAGAGACAGGAGAGATGGAGGAAACTCAGGCTGGAGAGGCGCTACTCTCGGGTTGAACATCGCAAAGAAAGATTTTGACTGCATGTTCGCGCTGTGTTGCCAGGAATGAAGTAACGGACGAGATGATGTTGAGGACATGAGAGATCAGCAACAATCAGGTCTGAGAGGGCGCTACTCTCGGGGTTGAACTTCAAAGAAAGATTTTGAACTGCATATTCGCGCTGTGTTGCCTGCATGAAGTAACGGGCGAGATGATGTTGAGACACGAGAGATCAGCAACTCAGGCTGGAGAGGCGCTACTCTCGGGGTTGAACTTCAAAGGAAGATTTTGACTTTGCATGTGTTCGCGCTGTGTTGCAGGCGATGTAAGTAACGGCGAGATGATGTTGAGACAGGAGGGAGATCAGCAACTCAGGCTGGAGAGGCGCTACTCTCGGGGTTTGAACTTCAAGAAAGATTTTGACTGCGTGTTCGCGCCTGTGTTGCAGGCAATGAAGTAACGGCGAGATGATGTTGAGATCAGGAGAGATGAGGAACTCAGGCTGGAGATGGCGCTACTCTCGGGGTTGAACTTCAAAGAAAGATTTTGACTGCGTGTTCGCGCGCTGTGTTGCCAGGCATGAAGTAACGGCGAGATGATGTTGAGACAGGAGAGATGAGTTAGGAACTCAGGCTGGAGAGGGCGCTACTCTCGGGGTTGAACTTCAAAGAAAGATTTTTGACTGCGTGTTCAGCGCTGTGTTGCCAGGCAGACATGAAGTAACGGCGAGATGATGTTGAGACAGGAGAGATGAGGTCACTCAGTGCTGGAGAGGCGCTACTCTCGGGGTTGAACTTCAAAGAAGAGATTTTGAACTGCGTGTATTCGCGCTGCGGCGCTGTTGGTTGCCAGGCAATGAAGAAAACGGCGAGATGATTTTGAGACAGGAGAGATCAGCAACTCAGGCTGGAGAGGCGCTAACTCTCGTGGTTGAAACTTCAAAGAAAGATTTTGAACTGCGTGTTTCGCGCTGTGTTGCCAGGCATGAAAGGATAACGGTCGAGATGATGTTGAGAACAGGAGAGATGAGGACTCATGCTGGAGAGGCGCTACTTTAATGATTGACCCCCCCCCCAAAAGAAAGATTTTGACTGCGTGTTCGCGCTGTTTTGCCCATGCATGACGTTAACGGCGAGATAGATGTATAGAAGGAGAGATGAAGAACTCAGGCTGGAGATGCGCTACTCTCGGGGTTTAGAACTTCAAATTTTTTTTTTGACTATTTGTTCGCAAACTGTGTTGCCAGGCATGAAGATTTTTTTTTTTTTTTTTTTTTTTTTTTTTTTTTTTTTTATATTTTTTTTTTTTTTATTTATTAACGGGCGAGAATATGTTGAGACAGGAGAGATCAGCAACTCATGCTGGAGAGGCGCTACTCTCGGGTTTGATTTCAAGAAAGAGATTTTGACTGCGGGTGTTCGCCTGAGCGTTGGCCAAGGGACATTGAAAGTAACGGCGAGATGATGTTGAGAACAGGAGAGATGAGCAACGTCAGGCTGGAGAGGCGCTACTACTCTCGGGTTTGAAACCTTCAATCAAAGAAAGATTTTTGACTGATGCGTGTTTCGCGCTGTGGTTTACCCTTGCCAGCATGAAGGTAACTGGCGAGATGATGTTGAAGACCAGGAGAGATCAGCAACTCAGGCTTGGAGAGGCGCTACTCTCGGTGGTTGAACTTCAAAGAAAGATTTTTGGACTGCGTGTATTTCGCGCTGTGGGTTTGCCAGGCATGAAGTAACGGACGCGAAGATGATGTTTGAGACAGGAGAGATCAGCAACTCAGGCCTGGAAGAGGCGCTACTCTCGGGGTTTGAACTCAAAAGAAAGATTTATTGACTGCATGTTTCCCGCGCTGTGTTGCCAGGCATGAAGTAACGGCGAGATGATGTTGAGACAGAGAAGAGATCAGGCAACTCAGGCTGGAGAGGCGCTAACTTGATCCTCGGGGTTGAAGCTTCAAAGAAAAGATTTTGAACTGCATGTTCGCGCCATGTGTTGCCAGGCATGAAGTAACGGCCGAGATGAATGATTGAGACAAGGAGAGATGAGGAACTCAGGCTGGAGAGGAGCGCTACTCTCGGGGTTGAACTTCAAAAAAGATTTTGAACTGCATGTTCGCGCTGTGTTGCTCAGGCATGAAGTAAACGGCGAGATGAGTGTTGAGACAGGAGAGATGAGGATCTCCGGCTGGAAGGAGGGCGCTAACTCTCGCGGTTGAACTTCAAAGAAAGAAATTGACTGCGTGTTCGCGCTGTGTTTGCCTAGGGAATGAAGTAACTGGCGAGATATGTTGAGACAGGATAGAAGAGCAACTCATGCTGGAGAGGCGCTACTCTCGGTGTTGAACTTAAAAGAAAGATTTTGACTGCGTGTTTCCCGCGCTGTGTTTCCAGGCATGAAGTAAAACGGCGAGATGATGTTGGAGACAGGAGATACATGAGGAAAGCTACCAGGCTGGAAGAGGGCGCTAGCTACATCTCGGGGTTGAACTTCAAAACAGATTTTTACTTGCGTGTTCTCGCTGTGTTGCCCAGGAATGAAGTAACGGCCGAGATGATGTTGAGACAGGAGAGAACTCAGCAAACTCAGGCTGGAAGTGCGCTAACTCTCCGGGGTTTGAACTTCAAAGAACGATTTTGACCTGCGTGTGTTCGCGCTGAGTATGCCAGCATGATGTAACGGCGAGATGATGTTGAGACAGGAGAGGATGAGGAACTCAGGATGAGAGGCGCTAACTCTCGGGGGGTGACTTCAAAGAAGATTTTTGACTGCATGTTCGCGCTGTATGCCAGGCATGAAAGTAACGGCGAGATGATTTGAGACAGGAGAGATGAGCAACACAGGCAGGAGAGCGCTACCTTCGCGGGCTTGAAAAAAAACTTTCAAAGAAAAAGATTTTGACTGCGTGTTCGCCTGTGTTAGCCAGGCATAAGTAACGTCGAAGATGTTGAGACAGAGAAGATTTCTAGCAACTCAAGGCGTGGAGAGGCGCTACTCTCGGGGTTGAACTTCAAAGAAAGATTTTTGACTGCATGTTCGCGCTGTGTTGCCCAGGGCATGAAGAAACGGCGAGATGATGTGAGACAGGAGAGAATTCAGCAACTCAGGCTGGAGAGGGCCCTACTCCTCGGTGTTGAACTTCAAAGAAAGATATTTTGACTCGTGTTCGCGCTGGTGTGTGCAGCATGAAGTAACGGCCGAGATGATGTTGAAGACAGGAGAAAGATCAGCAACTCAGGCTGAGAGGGGCGCTTACTCCTGGTTGAACTTTCAAAGACAGATTTTGAACTGCATGTTCGCGCTTGTTGTTTGCAAGGCCATGAAGTAACGGCGATATGATGTTTGAGACAGGAGAGATTGAGCAACTCAGGCTGGAGAGGCGCTACTTCTCGGGGTTTGAACTTCTAAAGAAAGATTTTGACTGCGTGTTCCGCGCTGTGTTGCCAGGCATGAATAACGGCGTGATGATGTGGAGACAGAGAGATGAGAACTCAGGCTGGAGAGGCCTACTCTCCGGGGTTGAACTCAAAGAACAAGATTTTGACTGCATGTTTTCGGCTGTGTTGCCAGGAAGAAGTAAACGCGGCGAGCATAGATTTGAGACCAGGAAGAGATTCAGCAACACAGGCTGGAGAGAGGCGCAACTCTCGGGGGTTTGAACTTCATAGAAAGATTTTGACTTGCGGTTTCGCGCTGTGTTTGGCCAGGCATGAAGTTAACGGCGATATAAGTTGAGACCGGAGAAGATCAGGAACTCAGCTGGAGAGGCGCTACTCTCGGGGATGAACTTCAAAGAAAGATTTTGACTGCGTGTTCGCGCTGTGTTGCCAGGAATGATATAACGGCGGAGATGATGTTGAGACAGGAGAGGATCAGCAACTCAGGCTGGAGAGGCGCTTACTCTCGTGGTTGAACTTCAAAGAAAGATTTTGACTGCGTGTTCGCGCTTGTTGCCAGCATAAGTAACGGCGAAAAGATGTGAGAACAGAAGAGATGAGCAACTCAGGGCCTGAGATGAAGGCGCTACTCCCTCGGGGTTGAACCTTCAAAGAAAGATTTTGACTGCCGTGTTCGCGCCTGTGTTGCCAGCATGAAAAGTAACTGCGAGATGATGTTGAGACAGGAGAATTCATCAACTCAGGCTGAGAGGCGCTACTCTCACGGGGTTGAACATCAAAGAAAGATTTTTGACTGCGTGTTCGCGCTGTGTTGCCAGGCATGAAGTAACGCGGCCGAGATGATGTTGAGACAGAGGAGAGATCAGCAACTCAGGCTGGAGAGGCGCTACTCTCTGGGGTTAACTTCAAAGAAAAATTTTTGACACTGCGGTTCGCCGCTGTGTTTGCCAGGAATGAAGTAACGGCGAGATGATAGTTGAGACAGGAGAGGATCAGCAAACCCGGCTGGAGAGGGCCTACTCTCAGGGGTTGAACTTTCAAAGAAAAGATTTTGACTGCGTGTTCGCGCTGTGTTTGCCCAGAATGAAGTAACGGCAGATGATGTTTGGACAGGAGAGATGAGGACCTCATGCTTGAGAGAGGCGCTACTCTCGTTGTTTGAACTTCAAAGAAAGATTTTTGACTGCGTGTTCGCGCTGGTGTTGCAGGCATGAAAGTAAGCGAGATGAAGTTGAGACAGAGAAAACAGCCTACTCAGGCTTGGAGAGGCGCTAACTCCTCGGGTTGAACTTCAAAGAAATATTTTGACGCGTGTTCGCCGGCAGTGTTGCCAGGCATGAAAGTCCCGGCGAGATGAGTTGAGAACAGGAGAGATGAGAACTCAGCAGGAGAGGCCGCTACTCTCTCTCGGGGTTGAACTTCAAAGAAAGATTTGACTGCATGTTCGCGCTGTGTTTTGCCAGGCATGAAGTACGGCGAGATGATTTGATGACAGGAGAGATGAGGAACTTCAGGCTGGAGAGAGAGTCGCTACTTCTCGGGTTGAACTCAAAGAAAAAGATTTTGACTGCGTTGTTCGCAGCTGTGTTAGCCAGGCATGAAGTAAACGCGAGGATGATTTGAGACAGGATGAGATCAGGTACTCAGGCTGGAGAGGCGGCCTAACTCTCGGGGTTGAACCTTCAAAGAAAGATAATGGGGACTGCGTGTTCGCGCTGTGTTGCCAGGAATGAAGTAACGGCGAGATGATGTTGAGACAGGAGAGATGAGGAACTCAGGCTGGAGAGGCGCTACTCTCGGGGTTGAACTTCAAAGAAAGATTTTGACTGCGTGTTCGCGCTGTGTTGCCAGGCATGAAGTAACGGCGAGATGATGTTGAGACAGGAGAGATCAGCAACTCAGGCTGGAGAGGCGCTACTCTCGGGGTTGAACTTCAAAGAAAGATTTTGACTGCATGTTCGCGCGGTGTTGCCACAGGCATGGAAGTAACGGCGAGATGATGTTGAGGACAGGAGAGATCAGCAACTTCAGGCCTGGAGAGGCGCTACTCCTCGGGGTTGAACTTCCCAAAGAAAGATTTTGACTGCGTGTTCGCGGTGTGTTGCCAGGCATGAAGTAACGGCGAGATGATGTTGAGACAGGAGAGATCAGCAACTCAGGCTGGAGAGGCGCTACTCTCGGGGTTGAACTTCAAAGAAAGATTTTGACTGCGTGTTCGCGCTGTGTTGCCAGGAATGAAGTAACGGCCAGATGATGTTTGGAGAAGGGTTTGATTTAATGAGGATAATTGAGTTAAGTTATCTGTACAAACTGATAAGTTTCATCAATGTATTTCGAATATGAATGCTGTGTTCGTGGAATGTCATGAAGTCTACAGACCCTTTTTTCTTCTCTTGTAGCTCCCGAAGTGCTTGGTTCAGAGAAATACGACACATCCTGCGACATGTGGTCCCTGGGCGTCATCACCTACATTCTGTAAGTTGATCCACTCTCCGGAATCTCAGCTGGGATGACTCCTGAGTTCCTCCGTTTTGTAGACTCTGCGGCTATCCTCCGTTCTACAGCAAACACGGCCTTCCTATCTCCCCCGGCATGAAAATGAGAATCCGAAGAGGCGCCTACGACTTTCCTGAGAGCGAATGGAAGAACGTGTCCAAACATGGTAAGTGTACTCTGGGTGATGATATTGAACAAAACTGGTTTTAGAAATGCATGGTTTAACCCTGTCCCATCTCGTGTGCTGATACTACTTATAGATTATGTAATTAGTAGTAATGACACATGCAAGTTATATTTTTGGGTGTTTCTAGCCACTTGGTATCTTCTAGTCATCAGACCTAATTAGAAACCATTAATTCACAGACATAGGCCATTTGGAGTGGGTTACCTGACAGAGATGTCTTCGTGGTTTTGGTTGTGGGTTTGTCAAGAGCAGATAATACTCCATTTTCCACTGTGTGCCATAGAAGTCAGCGATAGAGATTGATTTGAAGATATTCGTCTCCCTTCGTGCAACGCAGCAGTACTTGTTTTAGGAAGGGAACATGCGAGCTCAGTCTCAACGGTCAGAAAGTGCATATCTTTGACTTAATGTTTCTCCGCAATAAATTCGTCAAATGGAAACATTCTTCACGTCGTTCAACTTCTCAGAATCTAAATTTACTGACTGTCTCAGTAACCGTCGGTCTATCTGCAGCTGCATGGATATATTGTCGCGTGTATGACTGGAGAACTCACACAGTGATGACCCTTCTTGTCAATGTCACAAGATGATGATCATCGAGGTCGCATCTCAATGTGTAAATGTTCCAGGTTCCGTTGTGAACCTTATGAACGGGTGAACTGTTGTTATCTTGATGCTGACATCAAATCTGCTGTAAATATTGCACAATCTGTTACTCATCTTAATATCAGCGGTGCTGGAATAATCATCGTTGACTAGCAGTGGTAAAAAGATGATGTGTTGCTCCGTATTTCATTCTTATTTTCATATAATATTGTCATTTATAATCGATAGAAGCGATTGGCTCTTGATGTGTAAGTGATAGAAATAATTTTGTTTCTGTTATCCCTTTTTTCGTTCGGAAAACGTTTATTCCTATTTGAAAATACTTTGTTCATTGTGTTGCGTTGATCGTCAGCATAGCAACTGATTAACACATTTCTTTGAATTCACAACTTTCTTTCTGCCATGGGTGAATAAGGGAGAAGTTGAAAGTAGATGTCACATGCGCATCCTCCTTCGCCTAGTTGGGTGGAAATCACAGTCTCCGATAATAGTAACTTTTCTGGCTGCCAGTTGCAATCATTTTTTCGGCCCTGTTCATACCACGTTCCACCAGAAGAGCACTGCGCCGGTTGCGAGTGAGCGCTAATGTAGAGGAAGGTGATACGATCGAGACATAGAAGACCACAATGCAGTATAGAGAGCAAGAAAAGCCAAAAGTTATATAATGCCAATATAATGTCTTCTCTACATTCTGCGAGTACATTGAGCAGCACCTGCTGTAAATTATGGTCACTCTGACTATGGCTGTACAAGGCACGTTTTTTGTTGCAAGTTTTTTATTTTTTTTGAATAAAAGGATGTATTTTTACTAATTATTCGAATTGATAAACACCGACGCATGTTCAACTTCAAATGTTTGATTATAAACTTAAGATCTCAATGAATAAACGAAGAATTTGAGCCTGTTTATCCATGATCATGATGGTTCAATGATGTGTACTATCAATCTTAAATGCTATTATACCGGTATATGTATTTATGATATATATATATAAATATAAATAGAAATGAAAATTAAATATAGATAAGAAGAAATATACATCATAAATATATTTATTTTTCACCGTGCGTATAATGTACAGTCACTTGCAAAAGTTTAGAGCCACCCACCCGAAAAGCGTATATTTCATCCCACTTAATGATAACAACAATTAGAGCCATTATATTTACAAATAATGAATATATTTTCATCTGCATACATACAAAACTGACAAAAACACAGTTGACTGCTAATATTTAGTAAAGTAGCCCCAAGCAGCAATGATCGCTGCCATGCGCTTCGGCATGGAGGCTATCAGTTCTTGGCAGTATTCTTCGGTGATTTCGGAACACCACACTTCCTTGATGCACTGGATGAGATACTGACTCACATTGTCGCTTACAAACAAAATTGCTGTTTTCGAGTGGGTGACTCTAAACATTTGCAAGTGACTGTAGATATCCTGTCACTTTATTTTACCTGTAAAGCAGATTATTGCACTGGTTGAATGATAGATTTCTATATAGATAGATGCGATTGAATTATATAAAACCCGCTTATTATTTCACCATAGAATTAGATTAGTCATAATGGTCATGATATCGGTGAAAAATAAAATTACCTACACAACTGGTGCATAGATATCCATCTTTTGCTTTCTCCTCGATCAACATTCTATGCCCTCTCTCGCCCTTCGGGCTCGTGCATAGATATGTTGACCTCGAAGAAAGCAATAAAGATGGATATTTTGCACCAGTTACGTAAATAACTAATATATATGGCTATTGATAATCGATTTCAGGTTTATTGCAATTGTTTAATAGAACGTTATAGAGAAAGGCATGTTTTCATTTCCGTGCAATCTTTAAGATTTTAATGAAAGAGACAATCATTTTAAGAGCACTGAATACGGCAGTCCAATGAAAATGCTTGATGGCATATTTCTTAGTGGAGTTATTAAAACTTGGCCACCTTGATGATGATGTTTTTATATAATTCTTTGAGAAAATATGAACTGTTGTTTTTCTAAAGCAATGAAAATAAAAAACATGTATTTATAAAAAACACACTGTATTTTATAAATTATAAGAATAATGTGTTTTTTTGATAAACAACTCTAATTCTGACAGTGGCAAATGATTGGAAACGTCTAGCGATTTACCACCTTTACTGAATTCAGGAATAACATTGAGCATTCGACAAATTGAGTTATTCACGATTCAGTTAATTGTCACAATAATTTTGTTGTTGATATGCAATTTGTAATATTGGCTTTTGTTTCGAAGTCATCCCTTTCCTGAAATTCCTCCTATCAATCAAACCTTGGAAGAATTGTGTCTTTGTTGCCTCGAGGATTGGTTGTAATGGAATATTTTTTCATAATTCACAGACAGGAAGTTTTCCGATGTTGATAATTCAGTACATGAAGTGTTAATTTGTACACACGTTCCATCAAGCAGCTTATCATCACTCAATCATGTACATGAGAATCTCTTCACAATAATGGATGTTTATACCAGCATGTTCCCAGCATGTTCAGTTTAACTGAGTGAGGTAACCGATACAACTGTGACATTGAGACTTCAATTGTAAGGATTGAAATGATATCCTTCGATTCAGGGACAACAAGAATGTTCAATAGACTTCAATATAAGATGGATAGCATTGTAGTGAGGTCTTCACATGCAGACAACAGTTCATGACGCTGGAAGATATGGCCATACTGCGCACGCATCAATCAGCCTTCGTGGATGCCCTCCCTCCCACGGGCTTCATTCTGCAGAATTCACCCTCTCATCTTGATGAACTCCTACCTGTAATCATGCCGATACGTGTCGGACAAAGGGATGCTTCAAGTCCGATAGGCATGTGTGTAAACCTCGACTATTGCATTGATATTTCCTTTGACGTGCTGGTGACAATTAAATCAACAATTCGAGTTGAATTATCAACTTTAGTTGGGAGATTAATTGATTCACTGATCAAAGCTAAGTAATGAATCAAGCTAGGTCAAGACGCACTTTCTATATGCTGTTCCTGTTTAGCTTGAAAGACTAAAATTGCCTTCTCGCTCTTGATCGCAGCCCTCCCATGTACACATGCTCACGCATCCACGTCTAATGCCGACCCTTTGTTGTGTACTCACTACCCAAAGTCCGTATATATATTACCTGTACAAAAAGAGAGATTTTGAAGAATTTAGGAGTCATTCTAAAGGCTTACAGAAAAGGCTAGTTGAAAAGTTGTTTAATCTCAAAGTAATATTTAAAACACACAGCGGACGACTAATGCTGTTCAACTACAGGAAAATGCGACCAGGTCTACATAATTCAAGAGATCATTTTCCCAGCTTTATTCCTTCTTCTGTAACATCGAAATATCTTCTGTTGAAACGTCCACCCATGAGATATGTTCCTTATTTACAACAATTCAGACTCCAGTGTTTGTAGCGCTGAAGATGGTCTGCGCCCCACGGAGGTTTCTCCTTCTGTTCTTATTCATCCATAGGTCTCTGCAGCAGTATGCGCATCGAGAGGTGCATTACAGGACACATGAAATGATGCAGCTTACTTCTATCGTGCATTTAAAGGTTAAAAATTCATTCTATTGACGAGGGAATTTCTCCGTAAATCGTATTTTCAAGAGGCTCCTTCGCAGTAAACTGCAACTGCACAGACAGTTACGTTTCTTCCACTGTCATGAGCGAGTTTCCACAATGTAGAGCAGTTGACGAAGAGTGCATTTCCTAGTTAGAAAAAATAAATCAATTGCGTGTATTACATCATACACACATTTTTAGGAACTGTTTGTGATCTCTCCTGAGTGTGTTTCTAGAAATAGACCTGCGAGGACTATTTTTGATTGAATGTTTGAGTGAGTTTAAAATAGACACTTCAAATTGATAATAAAACAGCAAGTCTGATGAAAGAGTTGATCTGCCGAACTGTGAATGGGTCCTTGTTAGGTCAGTTACAGTCCGTCATCTCAGCTGTCATCTCATCCACACTGAACACCGCACAACAACGAACATCATCCTTTGTATTACAGACGAGACACAGGAATTCCCTTTCACCATCCATTTTGTCAAACTTTTTGTAGAGCTCTGGCCAGTGGTGGGTCTTGATGAACTACTTTTAAACCTTGCTTTAAGCCACTGGTGGGCAACCAGGCTGAGATAGAGGGCTCGCGGGCCACCAATTTCAAAAGGCAGATGATCAAATTCCTATATTGCGTACTTTTGAGCGTAATTTTAGGAACTACTGCTGCACTGTGCATTGTGGTAGTACATGGCATAATTGTATTTCTTTGAATAAGAGACGCGTCTCTTATTTTTTCAGATCCCTGATTGATGCGTCTCTTATTCAGGGGCGTCTCTTATTCAAGGGCGTCTCTTATTCAATGGCGTCTCTTATTCAGGGGCGTCTCTTATTCAGGGGCGTCTCTTATTCAAGGGCGTCTCTTATTCAGGGGCGTCTCTTATTCAAGGGCGTCTCTTATTCAGGGGCGTCTCTTATTCAGGGGCGTCTCTTATTCAGGGGCGTCTCTTATTCAAGGGCGTCTCTTATTCAAAGGCGTCTCTTATTCAAGGGCGTCTCTTATTCAAAGGCGTCTCATATTCAAAGAAATACGGTATTCGCCTTTGCCGTACAATATGAAATACATAACATTTATATAAGCATTTATAGGCTAATTGCAACGTTGTTCATTACATGGTTAAACATGCTCAGCAAGGTGTCGAACTCCATGTGACTTTGTGGCAGTTGATGACAATGTCACTTATCTTCATACCGAGAAGATATTCAAGGCAAACGTAACATGGTTTCAGCATTCGAATGAAACTGTTTTGTGCCATCATGTTGCTCACTAAGTTATCAGCTAATGCTTTTGCAAATTCTAAAGAAGATCAACCTTAACGTAAGAAATAGCCTTTAGAGGTCAAAGTCGGAGTTGGCCATTTTCACATCATCAATTCAAATAGGCCTATTGTCCGCGGACCACTGGATGTGAGAATCGATGGCGGGCCACGCGTTGCCCACCACTGCTTTATGTATTACAATCAGCTATAGCTGTTTCATCCAAATAAACGCATATCATAACGACAACAAAGCAATGAATGAATGAATGTCATGCGATTCATCGCAGTTCTGATAGTTTTATTCAGCGATGATCAGCGTGATATACCTTCATTTAGAGGTCAGTAAACTCTTCGGTTAACTTCACATGTCAGCATAAATATCTAAAGAAAATGTCACATGAAATGTAAATCAGGAATATCAGTTCCTTTTCAAGATAAAAGGAGAATGTTGGGAGATCTGATTGCTTTTCCTCAATTTGTATTTACAAGTAATTCCACGACACTTGATCTTCCTGTAATAGTTTGGTGTGTGCATCACGACACGATCATTTCTGGTGGCATCTTCCTCGAAATGTCACTTCATCACGGATTGATTCGTGTTTCTATGAATTGTTTGATGTACATGGAACATCCTCTTCCAACCTTGTATTCCTTGTAGCTGTTAACCTCATCCGAGGCTTGTTAGAAACGGATCCTGATAAACGGCTGAACATCAAACAAGTCTGCCAACATCCGTGGGTGTCCCAAACACAACAAGTCCCAATGACTCCGCTCTGCACATCACGCATTCTCAAAGAGGAGGAAAGCAACTGGACAGACGTGAAGGTGAGTACACAATGAGTCAGCACTCTCTCATTTGCTAAAATTAGTATCAGCGCTCCCGTCGCGTGGAGGTGTGTTCCCCTCAATGATTCTCCCGTCAATACTTGTGAACGTGAGTGTAGAGGTCAGGGAAGGGAAGAACGGCTGTGGAAGTGATTAGAGGCAGATCGGTAGCAGGCGCGCCGCCGTTCATATTCCACCCACACTGCTGCCTGTCCGAATTGTCCTCTTCTAACTGAACTGAAGGAGGGCCTGAGTGAGTCAGCAATCCATTGTTGGACCTCTCCGATGATGACATTAATGTGAGCGTGGGGTTCATCATTGAGAGAAGTCTTGGAAAAGAAGTCTTTTTGTGTTGACTGCTGTTGACGGGAGGTAGTTATTGTACGTCATTGCCAAAAAACAACCCCGGGCTTTTTATTGCAAGAAGTTAAGATAAAAACAAGTAGGCTATTTACAATAAAACCGACGTTTTGTCTCTCTAAGACATAGTCATGGTACTGGTGAACACAAGAAAAAGAAATTTCAGTCCTTATATACAACGATTGATGTTCATCAGCTCGTGTGTCCTAATCAATTCAGGCTTTAAGAAATCAATACAGTTCGCTTCAGAAATTCTAGTGCGTACAGGATCAGTCTGACTGTCAAGAAAATCAATGGTAAAATCAGCAATGGTCATCAAAGAATTAGAATGGTCAACAAGAACATGATTAGCAAGAGCGCTGGAATCGTCGAGATTAGTAATAGATCTGCGATGCTCATGATTGTGCGTAGAGAAGGGGCGGTTAGTCGAACCAATATATTCTTTACCACAAATGCTGCAAGAAAACCTATAAACAACATAGCGCATCCTACAGTTCATAGTATCGGGTAGGCTCTTACAAATAATGCAACTACAAACCTTGGAATTATTGTAATTCGAAAAATATTTCCCTAATTGCTTTCCTGGTTTATTGACAATCTTGATAGGTAGACTAAACTTCTTACTAAGGTGTTTCAGTTTACGAGAACAATGATCATTAACAAAATTCAATTTTAGGAAGACCGAATTATCTTTAGTCTTGCGATCTGTGTTTTTGGTGATTTTTCTAGTAGGCCTATTAATGGATTTAAATCCATTACTAATCAAAATGGTATTGAGCTTACTATTACTTTCTTCAAGGTTAACATCATTCGAGCACCTATCGCTAACATACCTAAAGCTATTCTTCACAAAAGAAGGCACCCAACTGCTAGCCTTCAAACAAATGCCAGAATGGAGAACTTTTTTGTACCAAGTGTAATTTACAGTCTCCGAAACAGAGATACTGATATCCAAGAAGTTCAAAGTATTATTGAAGTATGAGAAGTTCGTTCACAGCCAAGTGAAGACACAATTACTGCATTACTTATTGTTCTGAACGCTTCAATTATCTGTGATATCTTCAATTGCTGTCAAGATGTCAGTTTATGTCCTGTACAGAATTGAAACTGACATCTGTTACATGTCCGTACATTCATCCTCTTGTTACGCTTGAAGAAGAATACCGAAATATTGGGTATTACAAAGAATTTTTTTGGATTTCTGAGAAAGCCATTTCATTAACCGTAAACCAGAAATGGCCTCACTTCAACTTATGCTTCTATCATCAGTGTAACTTCTGAATTGTCGAAGGAACAAGAGCAACATTGCTTTGAGCATGTCATGTGTTTGCATTGAGTTCCATCGACTAGCTACGTAGTGGATACGCAGCTGTCTTGTACGCACTAATATCGAATTAGAGAACGTATTTATCGCTTCAGACTGCTTCCTCAGTCTTCATATGGATTTGGAACAACACTAAAAACGTAGTGATATACCTGATATCACAGCCAGTCACAGAATTAGACAGGTCGTCTCTTCTTCCGTTTGACTAGAAAGGAAACATTGGAACATGTAACGTAAATGAAATGGCACAATCTTTCTGCATAATACCATAGCAATCGAACAATGAGCAGCCAGTTCAACATTAAACACGCCAAATTGTGCAAAGTTTCAGTGACTGTTATCAACCGGATCACACAGCAAAGAGACACAGACGATGTCAAGTTCTACAGAGAAGTTTGTGAACGTTTTTTCGTGCACCTGCTAACTTTTTTAAAATGATCGGAGGGCCCAACATTATTGAGAAAACTTTTGCGCAATGATCTGAATTCTTCGAATCTGAAGGAGTCGTGGCGATTGGAGCATTTTGAAGGAATTCAGAGCAATCCGAAAGCGACGCACGGCTATTTTTCCTATCTCTGTAAGGTATTAGGAATTTCTTTTTGCCCACTTATTAAGTTCCTGCATGTGCCATCTGTTTGAATCAGTTTGTACTTCTAGCAAAGTGATATGATTAAACAATCTAATTCTGTGGGGCAGCCAGTATACCTCGGCTAATGCAGGTTCGCTTCATGCAGACTAAGGAGGTGGCTTCACTTTCAAGAATATTAATAAGCAGTGATCATCGCACGGCAATCTCCGAAGAGTTCAGTCGGGATTGCATCACAAAATCGTCATTAATTTCATCGAATGCATGCGAACTATAGCTCGGTTGGCAAAGTTGCAGGTAACCTGTGTGCGGTCTGATGTTTCACGTACATTGTACATCTGACATTTCCTTGATATTGCAACTTGGGAGTTGTAATGATGTCGGAAGATTCCGGGTTAATGATTCTCAGAATCTCCTCTCCGATTTGGTCAGTCTTTCTATCATCCACGCACATCCTGCAACGCAATCACCAATTCGGAGGTAGTTCTGAGCGATGATAGCGTGATTTGAACTAACTCATGGAGTGAAGGAGACCTCCGGTTACTATTCTTCAGAAATATCCCCGGAAAACACCGCCCGAACCTAAATCTGTCGTTAGGCCTGTGTTTCTCAATGTCTTCCACAAGCAACTGTTACCTACTACTATCATATGTAGTCAGCATTAAACATGGACAACTCGTGTCATTTGACGGAAGTAATGACACTGCTGTCATTCACGCTGTTTGTTGTGATAAGGATTTCATCAGTTTTCCGCTCTCAAATTGTCTAATGAAGTAGTGAATGACAAGCAGATGTGAGTGAGAATCATGCCAGTAGTGAATGATTTCATTGTCGACGCTGTGAAGATGAAGCAATGATGTCACACCGTCCGCCCGTCTGATGTTATTTCATTCATGTTTCTATGAAGAGTTACTCACTGACAGCTGAAGACACACGTCGGCACAATGAAGGATGTGGATGGTTCGAGTCTGTCCACCAACAGAGCCCCCTGATAGGCCAACTCGTTGAATTCACTTCAACATGGATCTCTGTAGCGAACCACATCATTCCCACCTCGATTCAGTGCAGGTTGCTGACGGTGAGCTATATTTTGTTCAGAGAATCCCAGTGGCTAAGAGAACTATGTTTTCGACGTGTGATCTTGTGACGAATATAGCCAATGACAATGTAGGGATACCATGGGGCAATTCTTCGGTTTATGATCAGCAACCACTTGTCAAGACATGACTAGTTAATCTTGCTGAAGACTAGTGGATAATGTGGGCTGTGATTGGTCGAAAAGTGGTGCAAATCATAGTGAAACAGACTATGGGAGAACTGCACAGGAGATTCTTCCGTCATAGATTTTCATTTCGATTTTATGCTAATATAGCATTTACATTACGAATCATTGTAATAATCATTATGATGACAGAATAAATGTGATATTAAGCGTTTTAGTTTGAAAAGTCTTAAATGTAGAGCACGTGCTTACCATAAAACCAACAATGAAGTAGTGTCTAATGCCTTGTGGCCGCGATCATAGATATAAAATTTTTTTCTGCAACAGCCATCGTTCAAGAGGATAGAAGCGGGGGAAATCGTTACGATCTGGTAACCAGAGTCCACTTATAGTTCCGCGACAAAGAAGAAACAGTGCCAAAGATAACTGCTACAAAAGTTCGAAGCGTCGGAAATAAAAAAAATGAACCTCCTGTTTGACAAGTGGACGAAGCCAAACTCAAACTAAAGAAACACATGAATCCTTTAATAGCATTGAATATAGGCATACAGATGTGGCGGGACTTGACATGGAATCAGATGACCTATAGTTGCCGGACATACAACGGTTTGAAAGCCAGAAGATACATTGGTAAGAATACCGGTTAGAAAAAAGCGGCAAGGTATAAGGACCTCTGCCGTGCACCTCGAGGTCCGTCCACTTTAGAGTCGCCCCTCTAACAATCCAAGTACCAGTGTATAGGTTCTATTCAAAGAATCCCTTGACTTGAGAGTGATAGTGCACTGTCTGGCATTCAAACGAACATCATCCAAAATGTACGATGCTACAATGAACATGATGTTAAGTCATTTTGCAAAATAAGTGGCCCTCCATTTAGATTATAAAGAAACAGCTTGTAAAGAACAAAAATTGAGATTCGCACCGAAAACTAACACCGTGATCATTTACACTGTTGATGTTTGAATTGCGCCTTCCCATAAAGTTCAGCTATGCTCATTGCCATTGTTACCTTGCCAATAATAAATTCTGACTACTTCTGTCTCTGATTGAGTCCCTCCCCGCCCGTTTTTGTGCACGATGCTGGTGTATACTGTCTTCGAACCAAGCAGCTGAACTATTTTCGTAACTTTATGTAAATCTCGTCTTCTGGCCTATGATCATTGCCAGCACTGTAGCTGTACCATGAAATTTTCTTTGCTCAAAGAGCACGATTTTCCAAGGATCCTGTGAGGTGCAGTTTTCACTGGTAGAGTGTTACACACATACAACAATACCAATGAGAAAAAGATCAATTGGCGCAATAATATTTTTCTACTTTAGCAAGGTGTTTGAAAAGAGTGTACTGGAACATACAAAAAGTTCTAAATATAAAACAGCTTGTCAATGTTTGTGTAAACGCGGTCTGTTTTCTACGGCACTGGCAGCGATGCTAGACCGCAGCTTGGTAAGCGAATAGACATTGACCTAACTTGAGAGATACGATGATTCGTGACCAGAAGATTTTTGGCTAAGCACTTTAGCCAGATGTGCTCGATACATGTTATCCCCTGCATTGTGTTCAATCAAAGACTCTCTTCCAATGGAAGATCTGCGCACCATGTCTATTAGAGATGGAGATGTGTTCTCATTAATTATCTTTAGAACAAAAGCAATACAATGTTGAGTATCATACGTTAGCAAAGACTGGCTCGAAGGCTGTTTCGCATATAAGCTCGAAGGCCGAGAATTGCTAGTGCATAATCCCAACTCCACTTCTAAAAGACGAGGTAAGAAAGACAAATGCTGACTTTGCAGTTCACATTTTTGTAGAAGATAGTGAGAGACGTCATTCACTTGTAATTGAATGTCTTTTACATTCCAACTGATCGCTGATAATGCAAGCATGATAGGGAAATATTCTTCCGTCATAAATAACGGATTATGACAAGGAATAGCTTAATTACTGATCAAGCGAAAGAATTCAATCACTTGTCAATTACCACTATTACTGGTCATAAGTGACTGATCAAAAATAAAACTTGGTCAAACGGGTCAACTGGATCATGTCGAAGGATTGAAATCACTAGTTACTTGTCACTTGTCACTTGTCATAGCGCATGATCAGTGACCGAAGAATTGCCCCCATATGAGATTTCAAGGTAAGTAATGCACAAATCAGATGCCGCGTTACCGAGAAATCTCATGTGGTATTTACATTGTCTACTTATATAAATCTACATCTATTCATAGACTTCCTGTAACAGAACATTCTTCTGCAATTTAGAAGTCTATGATCTTAGCAGTAACTTCTATGTTATAAGTATTGAAAAATGACGGCAGGGTAATGCCATTATTCCTATATCATTGCACCATGGATTTAGAAATATAAGTAGACAATGTAATATTCAAAGACGAAATACTTGTGCGTGTAACCCTAAACTTTTGGAAACAGCTCCTTTCCTCAACAAAGATATCGACAACTTCTATGAATTGGCAGGATTGAAGCTGACATAGATGTTTTTGTAGATTCTATTTGGATTGCAGACTCGTGTGACATTTGGAAACTGAAGATATCTTTGATCAGCAGAAAACATCTATGACAGCTTCAATCTTCAAAATGCATAGAAGTTGTCGATATCTTTGTTGAGGACAGTTGCAATCCAAATAGATATCTATACAAAGACTGGAGGGAATTTGATCATCTGAGTGGACAGACATGGAGACATATAGAACATAAAAATGGAAGCGGAAATCGATTTGCATGCATTTGAACTGTATACCCCATACGTCGCAACAGGCCTTCAAGTCTGTCCATTGAAATGATCAAGTTTCCTCCTCTCTTCATAGATATCTAGATCTCCTTGTTGCAATCTTTATTTCTTCCACTGTCTTGGAATGCAGCGATGTTGTGGAATCGCAGACTCACTCATCACAGTGGCTTTACAGCGCAAGAGGAAGTGAGTGAAAGAGTGATTTTCCCTTGACCGAAACGCGACCGAGCGACGATGCGATATTTAGGGAAGTCAAACTTACTCCAGTGAGTGTTGCCAGCCCATGCAGTCTGCGACAACGCCTCATGCATGTTAGCCTCGTACCTCGGGTGGGGTTGTTTGGAATTATAAAAACAAAGTCATTATTAGTTCTCATAGTAATAATTCAGGAGAATAATTCTGTCATTTTGAAAATGAATTTGTATGTGACAATTCTCTCTTTTCTTTCAGGCGGAGATTGATGCCACATTGAATACGATGCGAATTGATGAAGAGCGCACAGTCACTTTGAAAAGCTTAAATGACACCAACAATGGCCTTCTAAAAAAGCGTCGAAACAAACTGATACACGCCCCGATGCCTCAGTGAACGACTTTTCCTTCTCTTGCACTGTGATTGCCCAGACGATTTTCTCATAAATTTGACAGAAGCGGGCCGGAAGCTGTTCTCTGCCCAATCTCCGCTCAATGGCCGCTTCTTGTTCATTTTACTTGCATATCCGTAGGTCTGTGTGGCACGGAGTTCCAGCGATAGAAGTTTTGAAGTAGAATTATGAGACGCGTGATTGTAAATATATTCGAACAAAACCAGCTGATTTCTTCATATTTGCCTTCATTGGGAGCAGATTTCATTGAAATTCATTCTTTCAACCATAGAAATCCGAAACTTCATAATAATATAGGGCTAGAAGTGCCATGGATATTGAAGACAATCGTCGTGGTGGACATGTATTTTCATGACAACGTCACCTAAACGATGTCGGCTTCCAGTGTTTGACAACAGGAAGTCACCGGCAGCTTATCAGTGTACTGTGTAAAGATGCACTATTCTTGTCATTTCTCTTTATTTGAAAAAGCATTTTGATAAAATAACTTACAAATCGACTTATGGCAAGAATCTGATCTGTTGCGGGCTTCAGTAGCCTAATTCACTTCTAAAGATCTAACAATTGGCTCTTAGACGCGCAGCTGAAATTGCAATCAACAATTGTTCATTCTAGCCTCACTCAAAGTGAATTAGACAGATTTCTATGCTTCCAGCGTTTCTAATTTCGAGGGGAAATTCTGCGAAATGTGTGAAACCTAATAGTAAACTTATTCTTGATAAAACACTAAATTTAGAGGCTCTTGGCATATTCAAAATTTAGTGATATGTAATTTCAAAACAATAAATCAAAATCACAATATCTTCCAAGTTTTCCATCTTTAACTTCAGAGTTTCGCTTCGTAATTTCTGAAGAATACATTCAACTGAGAAAAATCTACAGCCATTGTGGCGTTTCAAGGAAAACAACTGTCAACTTCTCGATAATTTTAGTGATCCATTCTTCGATACAGACCTCCAGGATAAAAATCGATTCTGAATCTTAGTGCAGCGCGTAGAATAATTGAATGTCTTTAAACACTGATGTTTGGGGGTGCTCCGTAAGTACGCGTGGCATCTAATGAAGTATGCCGCTCGTGAGCATAGAAACGTTTTTATGGACAATTTTACAATCAAAACACTCGAGCACTCAGATAAATATACAAGAAATTAATTGAATGTATTTTGTGACATAGCCTAAAGTAGCTTACAAAACACATTACAGCGAAGTTAAGTCGACACAATCCACGCCATAATTTCTTGCTGAAATCATAAATAACTATGATAACAGCACTACTGACAATTAGCAGTAGTGACAAATATACATCTATATAAGAGGATAGCACGAATATGATGCGACCACACGAAATCTATACTGAACACATATGATGCAAGATTTGAGTGCATGTATCTGAAACACTAAGTAATAAGCCTCGTACACGCTCACGTGACGGCATGACACTAATGGTTCCTGGAGAAGGCTTGAACACAATCGTCGAGAAAGTCACACGATCCACAACCTGAACATCAAGAAATCAAGATAGGCCTACACCATAGAATTCTATAAAAGCGAGCGATAGTTGATGGGAAAGACATGTATTATAATAAATCCACTGAATGTCACTACCCGTTAAACCGCAAAGACCATTAATTCGTTGACCATTTCATTCTAGGATAACACATAGTATGCCTCATAGCCGTAACACCGTATTCTAAGATTCCGAACAAAGCAAGATGAGATCGGTAATCGGTCGCACGAACATCGAAGACTTGCTCCGAAGCTCCACTTTTCTCACCATGCCGTCAGAACTAGGAAAGGTCCGCATAATTAAAGCAAGAGACCAAGAATTTCTCGGGGATTGAAAGTGGTGCATGATCGTATAAGATCAGGTCGTCTATTATTCCATTTTGGTCGCATCTGTAGCGAATTTCGCGTCTCCAACGCACCCAAAATCGCTGTGCTAGGACTTGTACGACTTTCCAGAACGTGCGGCAGCTTTCTCATCGAATTTGAACGACTTCGGAATGTCATTGGCTTTTGTGTGACCAACATTGAGGAGAATAGTCGATGGCTCGTCCGCAGCAGTGGAAACAGAAGTAAGCGGTCCTGCGCACAATGACACACCTATCCATGGATGTTTAGGTTTATGTGTAATTGAGCGTGTCATGAAATAGTGTGTTACCAGTGAGGTAACACAAGGCTCATTCTTGGGGTCCTGTCTCTTTCTTCTACTCATTGATGTTTTACCGGCTTTTCTCTAATATCAAAACATTCGTAAACGCGATTGTTAAAAAAAGAGTGCAGCGTCTAGCGCTGCGAGCCCTGAGAGATCATCAGCAGTTAACCGAGTATCAACGGTGTTTCGGCCGTTTAATAACTGGACACCTCCACTCGGCCGGCCAGTACTGTCTGATGGCGAATCAAGCAGCACCTCTCTCAGTGCTCAAAGATGTTTGCAAAATCAATGCTGATCCGACTTCAGCCGCTTGACGGCAATTCTTCACGACTTCGGTCATTCTCCTTCCGGTCAGCCCTATGCGCATAAGCCAAAGACTAACCACGAACCCACGACAACCGACTTCAACAGGGAATATTTCCGTTCTCCAACCTCGATCCTCACATTCACTTTTCAACTCTGCATACCGTACAGCTGCTTTCTCTCATGTGCCTCCTGCATCCTCGTCTCCCATGGCACTGTCAACTCCATCATTATCACAGCGTGAGCTTCTCTATTGACCATCACCAAATCTGGCCTCAAACTGGTGGTCACCACATCAGCTGGCATCGTAGCATTTCCTTCATCGCTTCTGATCTCCCATACACCACGCTCCAACTCACTCAGTTTCACACCTTGCCGTTTATTCACTCTCCCCTCACCTTCTCTAACAAACTCGATTGACCTAGCGATTGTTCTCGTTATAGTTTTATTCATCTCATGTGACGCCTCATTGCTGCTGTCTACTTTTCAAGCTGAGGTGGATAACTTTACTGCACTAATACCAGGCGAGCGTGTCACTATCAATGAGATGAATTCTAAGTGGATACGTTCTCCGGTAAATGCAATATCTCATCTTCAATTACTTGGAAAGCCTGCACCAGTCAGGTCTTGTGCCACATTGTCTAATGGTGAGCGGTAGTCTCTGATTTGAGTAGAAAGGTGTTTCAGAAGCTTCAGTGTGTTGACTGAATAGTTAGACGATGTACACCTGATTTGATCAGCCATGTCTTTTTGATATGATGAACTCCACTTGCATCAAGATGAGAAATATTGTGCGGCACAGAGAATCATATCCCCTGTCTCAACTTTTACCATCAAAGAAGATACTGTAAATACGTAAGATCCAAGAACTTTGTTACTTGCAAGACGCCGCTCATTATACAATAATACAGTTTTGAAATGTTGTATACTCACAGTCAGAAAGAGCTGTTCAGTTTTCATGCTGCTTTTTGCATTGACTTAGTAAAGCTATTTTGTTTTTTTCTCACTTAGATCACCTGCTTCCATCCATTTTCTATCATTCAAGCTTTTAAGATTTGAAAACGTCGGTGCGTATTGTGTGCATCGTATGTCACTCAGACAGTCTCTTTTCACTCTTCAGGAGGGCGTTCCCCGATACATTTTCAGTCAAGATGACCCTAAATTGAACAAAATACACAAACTGTTGCGTTCCAAATGACAGTAATTGCGTTCTATTTTATAAAAATTGGCTTCGGTTCTAGAATGCCGTTCGGCAAGACATAAGAATAAAGCGCAATAAGATATATTAATATGAACACCAAATCAATAATAAATTGTATATCCACACTACTAATTGCAAAAGCAAGTAGCACTTCTCTACCATTATAAGTTTATAAAAGAACTGGAATTCAGCTGATGATGAATTACGCTTTCTTCACCGCAATAGACTAAATTTTCATAAAGGAATTCTGTCAATTCTGTACAACTCAAGAAACATTTATCAACAAACTTTAACGGACAGCCCTAGCTAAAAGCATTTTTGCGACGTGTGAATGATGCCTATAACTTCCCATGTTCTCAGTGTCAGTAATGACTACATCTGATTTCTTCCGGTCGAAGTCAATACTAAACTCGATATTTATAAGCTTTGCACATGAAGTAGGCTTCTACGTAAATCCGTCACTCACGGCCATTCAACTGCAACTGCATAAAAATGAAGGATTGAAAATCAGGCTACTAGTAGCTAGTGATGCAAATGGAAAATTTTCCGTGAAATTTTGAAATTTATTTTTCGGTGATTGACGTTTTTTCCTTTGATTGGAGACTTATTAAACTTATAGTCGTTTGAAAAGACTATGTAATATTCAAAAGCCGAAAACTTCTATATCATCTCTGTGTGTTAACTTTTGGTACCAGCTGCACCTTTTCTATGTCTATGTCAGATCATTCCAAATGAATTTCAGATATTAGATGGATTTCAGATATCTGTCAGAATCTCAACTTGAAAAGATCTTAAATTCAACTGGAGATTTCCAATTCATCTGGATCATATCTGAGATTCATTTGGGCAGATCTGAAATCGATTTGGAACTATCTGAACCATCTGAACTAGAAATGGAGGATGTGTATCAAAGCGCCCAAATTATAGGGCCTATCAAAAAAACAAAACTTTTCAAAACACCATTTTCCAAAATTTTCCAATTTTTCCATAATTTTCCACGGAAAACTTTGATTCAAAATTTTGGAAAATATTGGAAAATTATGGAAAATTTTGAAAGTTTTGATTTTTTGATAGGCCCTATCATTTGGGCGCTTCCGCTGCTGAGATGCAGCTGCGTACCAATAAATTGGGTCTAAAATTCTTGATTTCATCATTATTTCGATTAAATCGATCATAGCAATACGATTTCCGTCCGCGGATTTTTGAACATTCCTTTGCCACCAGTGGCTTGTGCTAATTTGTTGGCATTAATTAGACACCGTTTGGGATAACATGAATCTTGCTTTACAATAGGGGTATAATTTCATGCAATGTGAAAGATCTGGAGCAAAAATAATGTACTTCATTTTGTAGTTTGCTAATTGTTAGCTTAAAATTTAAGCTTTATTATGCAGCCTTGATCACAGTGATGCAAATTCTTCATGAACATGTGATGAAGTATAAGCACACAGTCCACGCAGCATTCATGAGCGACCATATTGGAAGATATAAAGATTGTAAACTCAGAGATATTTGGAAACTAAAGATATCTGTGACTGAGTAAGAACTATGATATAGCTTCTGGCGTATTGTCCGATATCTTCGCTAAGGACACACATCCTCCATTTCTAGTTCAGATGGTTCAGATAGTTCCAAATCGATTTCAAATCTGCCCAAATGAATCTCAGATATGATCCAGATGAATTGGAAATCTCCAGTTGAATCCAGGATCTTTTCAAGTTGAGATTCTGACAGATATCTGAAATCCATCTAATGACTGAAATTCATTTGGAAAGATCTAACATAGGCATGGAAAAGGTGCAGTTGGTTACAAAAGTCAACACACAGGGATGACATAGAAGTTTTCGTCCTTTGAATATTACATAGTCTTTTCAAACGACTATAAGTTTAATAAGTCTCCAAAACAAAGGAAAAAACGTCAATCACCGAAAAATAAATGTCAAAATTTTCCGTTGGAAAATAGTAAAAAAGTAAGATATAGCAGGTTGTGTCGACTCAAACAAGCATCTATAACAGTGAAAATTTTTATATGAAGAGATTCATTTTTTTGCGGAGATTACATTCCTTCGGTCCAAAAACTTATTTGAGAAGTTTCTAAAAAGCTAATTATTATCAGATTATTCCTGCATTATATACTACCGAGATGACGCCCCGTTATAAGTAGCATGACACAAGTTGGATATCAAAAGGAATCAACATCTACTGACAGACATCTTAATTAAGCGGAAATTAAGCTGATTATCAAAGGAAACTCATGAGCTGCATTATGTACAAATTTTCATAAAAACGTTGACATCTTATTGTGGTTTCCTGGCTGAAATTTCTTGTTTTTAATTCTATAGTCATTGGTCTAATTAATTTTATGATTCACTCAAATCTGAATATATATACATGTCTATTTACATCTGTTAACTTTATTGTGATCATTGTCAGTGGTTACTTCATTTTGCTCTACAGTGGCAGGTTATAATAGGGTGTGATATGATCACGTTCAAGATAAGACCATGTATGTATTCAAGTGATAGTAACCCATCTGATTACTAATTTAACGTTTGTTACCTCTCCATACAGGATTTGTAAAATACTATTATTCCTTCTGTTTTGCTATCACGATCGGTCAAATCCAAAATTTCTCCAAAAGTGTAAAAATTTGTATTTCTCACATGTGATGTTGGTTCTCATTCCAGTTCATTTAATAAAATCGAAACTGTATACACAAAGTGGATTTAATTATTGCTGAGTTACTGCTCTACCTAATATATTTACTCTATGACTAGAAGTACAGAAATATCTGACTAATAAAAGGAAAAAATACAAAAAATATAAAGTAATAAATAAAGTATAAATAAGTATAAATAAATAAAAGTAAAGTAAAGGTCAGAATTGTTAAGTGAAAGTGATCTTGATAAAGTGTCTAAGGGAAAGTCACAAAATGAAATAAGTTTTCAATAATCTCTTAAAATTTTAGCCGAAAGCTCTTATAGCCTCTGACAGTTCGAAGGTAATCCTATTGAGGCCTGTTTCCACGGACTGTTAGAGGCTAAAGTTTCAAATTTAAGGATTACAAATGGAGAAAGAAGTCAACCGTTGCTCATTCATTAGTCTTGTAGCAACTTCAAGGCTGCTTCAGCATTAGTTGCTTCATCCAGAATTTGAAAAAAGAGCAATTAGATGAAGAGTAAGGTTTGTGTATTGTTCGGTACCAGTGGCGTATTTTGGCTGCTGCAGGTGCTGCAGTTGCAGCACGTGAAAAATTAGAGTTATCAAGAAAATAATTATTTAATCATGTCTCAAGTGATTATAGCTATTCTCATCTTTCTAAGTTGTAAAATTTGTGTAATTTCTCTTCGATTAATATACATTTTGAAGGCTTGCTGCGATCTCTCTGTCATCTCAAGCACCACAGCTAGACATCTCATTCATGAGTTCTCATTAGATAATATCATCGCCAAGAGATTCTTAGCTTGAGCGCTGTATGGGTGAGAAGAACGATACGAACTGCGCTTGGGAAAATTATTATCCGATTGAAGCAATCATTTTTTATCTGATGTTCTCCGTATTCGGTTAAGTGCAGTTATGTTCACTTAGCTTACTATGAACTCTGAGTTAGACATTGGAGCGTTTAGGTCACAGTATGTGATTATGAATGCATATTTTGTAAAGGACAACATTAACAAAACAGTTGAAATCTATTCTAGATTCATCTACGAGTACCTTAATCAGCCCTGTCGTTAAATATTGCAAGAGGCAAAACAGAATTTAATGACTGCACATCAGGCCATCAAAAACTTGCAGAAGTCGATCGAGAACATAATGACAAATTTTGATGATTGGTTTACATCAATTATAGCCGCAGCCACTCCTCAACACGAAAATCTTTGTCAATCTTTCAAGAATAATCAGATTGATGCATCTGGGAGTGAGCGAATCAACATTCGTGATTGTCTGAAAAAAGTAATTGACATTTTTCTCAAAGAATTACCATTGCGTTTCACAGATTTCATTGAAACTCTCTCCCTGTTTGAGTGTCTGCGACTGAAATAGGCTATGTATACAATGTACAAACTGCATGTACGTGAATGCTTGTCAATGCTGTACCGCAGCAGCTGATGATATTCCTGGATACACCACTGTTCGCTATCCGGTTATTATGTTCGGGAACCAACATCATTCGCCAATCAGCGCGAAGAATCTGATCGTAACACAACTCAGTGGCACACCGTGCATCTAATACAGGGGTGCGCAACCTTTTACATTTTTCGGCCGCCATTTCGAAGGCCGAAAGAATCACGGCCGCAATTAAAAGGGAAATGAAGCACTTTCGCATGTTATCATCAAATCATCAGTTTAATTCTCCTGCATTGAAAATCGAAAACGCGAATTTAATCCGATGCCTGTGAGGTGAGATATGTGTCATTTACCGCCGGAGTCTCTATTGTCTAGCATTAGCCAATCAAATCGCGAACAGCGCTTGACGTAATTGTGCCAGCCGCAGTGTTGCTCTCTCACTCTTCCCAATACCTGCTATGCAGTCAATGTGCAACTCGATTCACCGGCTGAACATTGATGATGAGCGATAGTGAAGAATATGATAGAATTACTGAAAGTGAGATATCTCAAAATGCGATGCCGTACTTGTTTGAGCCGGTCAGACCCTTATCTATTGATAGTTTAGAGGGAGTACCATTGTCAGTGTCAGAAATGTCCTGCAGCCAGTTCTGCTACGTATCCCGGAGCCTGTTGTGTACAAAGTTCGGTCATCAAACGAAAATTGGATTCTACGTGTAATTGTATTACTGACACGTCGTTCGTGTTCTTTGTTTAAATGAAGAAGTATTGAAAGTTAGTTTTCAACGAATGCTAGCAATCCGGAAGAAAAGACGAAAACCATCACGAGAAGACTTCGATAATAGCGCTCGACGATGGAGTGCCTACTCTCAATTTGTATTTTGGATTCATGAGGGACCTATAGGTGAAGAAGTTAGGAAACTTCTTCCTAGTTGCGTCTACGATACAATACGCAAGGAGTTTCCGTCTGTAGATGGTATCTACACTGACCTTCAACCTCATGATAGCGACCGTATTCTGATTGATAAACACCTTTATCAGATACTGTAGTTATTACAAGCCTACTAAAAATCTGCTCGTCAATATCTGTGTTTTTACTTCAGCTGCAATGACCGCGTGATAAGCAATGGAATATGTATTTGAATACACCGGTATATGCATGTAGGCCTACATACTTTCGCTGAAAAAATACGTACTTTTTTTATTTAACTACTACTCGCTATACTTAGCATATTATCTTTCCTCTTATTTATATACAGCTACGTTAGGCATGTTTGATAATCGTTATCATCATTTCATTTCTCCAAATCACTTTTAAAACACCGCTGTTGTTTATTAATTATTGATATCCCTCTTAAAATGTAGACATATGTAATTGAATTCCTAATTAGTACCGTTATGTTTCATGATTACTTAAGAATATTGCAATTTAAATTAAAAAAACATGTATGATGCATATACAGAAAATGGTATCTAATATTGCAGAAATTGCTTGCCCAACAGAACTAGTGAATATGCCTCGTATTTTCTCTGAGTGAAGCGAGTAACTGTTCTTTCTCAGGCATGGGTACCGGAACAATTTTTTTGTTATATGAATGTCAGAAAAGGGTGGATCACAATCGGGTGGATGAATTCCAAATTGTCGTAACATTACGGCGTCTTGCAGAAGTTCTTTCCTCCATGTGTAATCCTTTGTAACGTACTACTGTCGCACAATCCAATTTCCCGTTGCCTTTGAATACTGGTATTTGAAGGAATTTGCTTTCTTTTCCCTGAGGATGTTCCTGTTGTGATCTAGGTAAGCTAGACAAGTCCGGAGGCTCATTGACGTGAAAGAGAAATGCAGTCGTTTCGGTGCGTATTCTAACATCAAACTTATGGACGTTTTCCAATTCAGAAGTAGAGAGGGCGAGCGTACAATGATGCAGTGCAGACAGGAGAGGCTTCGAAGTAATGATATCACGCAACACAGAGAAGGCCTCAGAATCCGAATGGAGGTACGCTTTTTTAAGGCCCTCTGATGCTAGCGCTGCATCAATATCGTCATGAAAGCAGGAGAGCACACAGTGGAATCTCGGTCCTGCCTCCCAGCGATGACTTCCACGAATATGGTTTAAAAGCGAAAGCCACATCTCTGTCAACTTATCGCTTCTCTCCTCGAAGAAACTGAGATGGTATTGCACCCTTCTTTAATCGTCAACGATTCGTGTGTCCTTCACCCATTATTTTCGAGTACCTATCTGTCTCAAAGTCCTCATCACGGAACACACAACGGCGTTGCGTGATGGAGTCCAGTCTTTTCTACTCAATTTTAAAATCCATGAACGTCGCATACTTGGGTCAGATGGAAATCGGTGATGAGATACAGGTCTGCTTTGTTCGTGACATTCACCACTCACATTGTGGCACCCATAAGCACTGCACTGCGGCATGGTTGCTCAGTCAGAAGTCGGCGAAATGCAACGAAGAAATAAATGTATCCACTGTGTGGCGCTGCTGCCTGCCTCGTGGAGTCAAGGTCAATTCAACGAGCAGATCGATACAATAACATTAGCTGCTTGACACGACACGAGAGAGAAACGGGATTCCCGGCACAGTGATACTATTGTCTCCCTCGCGATTTCATTGGCTGATCTATTGGGAATTCAACGTGGCAAAGTGCGTCAAGGTAACAAAGTTTAAAAAAAACAAGCTAATGACTAGTTACTTTTCAATAGGTACAAAGTATGATTTAAAAGAAAATTTTTATATCCTAAAATGTCTAAAAATTCTAAAAAAAACTTACTAGAAGGACAAACAACGCTTCTCCTCTCCTCATGTGTAATGAATTGGCGAGTAAGTCGTTCTGTCGTTCTGAAGACATTTCTCGCTGTAATTCGTAGACGGTGTCGAATCTGACCTCGTGAATAGTAGCACTGCTGTAAGTTATGATCAATGAATCAACTAAGATCAAGTTGTAAAAGTGCTTCACTTCCCCTTTAATATGTGTGCAAACAACTAAGTCAATAGCCAATCCTTTTAATATTCCACCACTCAAATTAGCTCTCCCTAATGAGTGACGTAATGAAAATCGCATGAAGGCCTACTTCGTAAAGTGAGTTCAAGTTAACCCATATATACGACCGACGGTCATTTTTGACCCGGAAAGATTTAAGCTTAACCCTTTCATGCATATTACACTCTCTTTAGGACATTTTGACCCCAAAGCGGAAAAATTTGTAACCAAAGGAAATAGGAGATCAATGCGCTTCTAATGGCTTTTTAATGGCTTTTTATGGTTTTTAATGAGTTATTTGAAGAATAAAGACTTGAAGCCAAAGCACACGAACAATTCAAGAAAACTAGAATTGTCCTTTTTGTTTCTTTTAGCTGATGACTCTAGCCATGAATGCACATGAATGTAACTTCCCTTAAATATTTTATTCATGAGTTATCGAACTGCTTGAATGCTTTCATCGCGTCTGCGGGTGCGCATTTTTCTAAGCAGCATGGGCATGAAGGTGGTCGAAGGTTGCAAGTGACCAGTATGCTACTGCAGCGACGATTGTTTTTCAATTACCTTGAACTCCAGTAATATTTGCAATATACATGTACAATATTCTTTTTCATTTGCTTCTCATTGTCACGGCCGCACTTTGCCTCTGCCACGGCCACGGTTTGCGCACCCCTGATCTAATAGAATATCAGTAAGAACAAGGTAAAGGAATTTAGCTGTCCAACTAAACAAAAGCACTGAATTATCTTTGTTCATTCTGCGAGATGGTGATTATCACCACCCTCGGGACTTAAGAAGAAGATGAAAAATCATTGGCCAAAGACATGGACGGCATAATTATAGCATATAAGCAAGTGGTTCAATCATCGGACATGAAGACTTCATTGATTTTGAATTCACTTTATTCAATACGAAAATATCATCTCAATGAAGTCCTCCATCAAAGGAATTGTCTAATTTTTATCGATCCATCAGCTGAGGTGCTCACAATGCGCAGAGAGTCGAGGAGAACTGCGTGTACACTGTCCTCATAATGTCCAAACGTCATTCTGCTTCTTGGGGCATCCAAATCCCACAATTTCACCAATCCGTCACTAGATCCTGTCACCAGGAGGCCGTGACGTCTTGTCGGTTCCTTGACTTGTAATTGGACAGATTCCACGCGATGGTAATGTTCTCCCCATGTCTGCATGCACTCCCAGCCAATCCCAGTGATGGAACCGACCATCTCCTTGTACAGTGCGACGGAGGATCCGTACGCGCACACCATGAAGCCTCGATGCACGGCCAATGACATCACCGGATCGCGGTCTTCAGGACTAATCCACAACGTCTTCAGGCAACGTCCATTCTCCGCAGACCAGATGCGGACAGTGCGATCAGAGGAGCCCGTGTAAATCTTCTGCTCTTGTCTGCGTTCAAGTTCATCCATTGCCACGCAGAAGACGGGACCTGAATGAGCTTGCAGACGATGTGTGAGACGCATGCGAGAGAGATTCCACACCACAGAGGTGCGATCTTGTGCTCCGGTCACCATCAGCGTGTCGTGAACACACAGACACCAGACAGGGCCTGTATGACAGAGGATGGTCCTCTGACATTCACCTGGAAGGGTTCAAGGACACACTTTAAGCAATTTCATAACTGCCACTCGTCGGGAGATTATCTTGTGGACAAAGGGTAAGAAATCTCCCGAAAGTTAAAGATGAAAATTATTTCTAGTTGAAAATAAAAGTTTCTATTCAATACGAGTCATTGTCGGTTACTGCCAGACCGTCTGAACAGACTTTTGTTGAGTCTTTTTTCACCTCATTCAATTGTCTATCTGAAGTCAACTGCTTTTGAATCTTTAATATCACAAATTCCAACAATTTTATCATTTTCTTCAATTGACAGACAAATTATTAATCAACAACTGCAATTGCAGCCTTATCTTGTGGTACCTATACTCACGATGCATCATCTGCATTTCCTGAAACTTGCACTCTCAGCTATCAAATAGGCTATAAAAAATTGCATCCATGATCATGCTTTCCTGACAGAATATGAAAATCGTCCCAACTGGAAATCGGCATTATTCAAAAGGAAAACCTGTAAAAGCATGAGAATGAATCAGGCAAGAAAATGCAAGCATTGGAACTGTCCTCAGACTGCATCGCGGTGATGAGAAGACCAATATTGCGTCATTCTGGAAGCATCGGTCATTTTCTATCCCCTCTTCCCCACAACTCCAACAATCTAAAAATACAGAAAAATGATCAAAATATGACTAAATTTGATGAGACACAGAAAAGACACTTCAAATTTTCCATGTTCCGATGGATAAAACATTAAGAAAATAGAGTTACCACATATTTCGAGTCTCCTTTTTCGAATGGTGGTGTCTATTTTACATGATTGGAAGACCTTCACACCAAAAATTTGACATTTAAAATTTGTATATTCAATTTTTTTCATTTTTCATGAATCTATGTATTTTTTCGACTCTTGAAAAATTGTTTATTACAACTAAAGTATTTCTGCAAACTTTTACTCAAGTATGTCTATCTATGGTGTAATAAGTGTAATATTCTACGTTAATTTTAGTACTACAAAGAACAATTTGAAATTTGAACGTAAACAATGTCTTTTCTTGTATTATTACATTTTTCTATTTTTACAAATGTCTCGTTCTAATTCGTCGAAAAGACACAGTTATGATAAATTCCGAATGCAATCTTTTGAATGTTGATGTGTATTTTACATTATTCTGTGAGTTTCATATCTCAAAATTCACATCAAAACAATTTCGATTTAAGTAAGAAAACAACATGTGCAATGTACATGTGCTCATTTTGTGAGATAAGATGAATGTGTGTGTGTTGACAATCTTGAATTGCAAATGCATAAATATCATGTAAATATGATACAGAAACATTATATCAATAATAATCAATGCTATTCTGAATGAAAACCATCAATTTTCTAAAAAGTACTTTAAAAATGATCTTTAAAACTGACCTGACCTCACAGTAAGTCAATTTTGCCCAAATTTTTCCTGAAAGTTCAACATACATACAAACTAGAAGTCACAAAAAATTGAACTTCTATCTGACTGATTGTGGGAGATATAAAAGGAAGTTGATAAGGGAGGGGCACTTTTCTGCCCACCCCTCGGTCCTGATACGGTAAACACCGGAATTCCTGCGATTGGAACATCCCGTGAATTTCAGATAATTTCGAGTCCAGAATATAGGAAAATATTTCCGGGAGATCCTTGGATCCTTGGAGATAATATTGAACTCATTGAAGAAGAGGAAGAGCCGATTTGAGTATATTATTTCCATAAGCCATTCCATTTTTATAGCATGTAGACAATCCTCATACCTATTGTATAAATAAGAATTAATTGCTATAGTTATAACAGTCCTCCAAAAGGACGTATGTACATGCAAGTATGTTTTCAGATTTGTCTGTGACCCAAAAACTCCACATGTTATCTACATGTTGTAGTTTCTATTTACAGGGATCTTTTCATTCAAATTGGATTAGAGAAGCACTTTTAGTAAAAAGCAGGGACATAACAGTAAAGTGCAGGCGATCTCTGTCAGGCTTGGAACAAATGTTTTATTGTATTTGTATTTTGCACCTTCTAGTCAAAATATCTACATCTGTATTTTGACATTTTAAAAGAAAAATGTTCATATTTTATATCTTGCAAAAGTATGCCGATGCAGTTGTTCCCAATTTGATCTCTGCTGTTCAGGTCTAGCCTGAGTGAGGTGGACGACTATACTCTTCAATTTCTTATTTTCCATGATTTTGAAAATTACATTGACCTAGTAAAGTATTCATACATCAATGCAGTGATATTGTTCGTGAAAAAGGATGTCATCCTGAAAAATCGGGAATAATTTCCGATAAATTGATTGAATGATCGACAAAACAACTTCGACGCATCACCTACGCTTACGTGTGAACAGGTGTAGGCCTATGCATTGAGATATGCGGATGAAATTTGCGCTTCGAACTACCACCTCTTATTCAGAAAGTAGGGCTATTTATTCAAATTGCATGAAATTTCATTTACCAATGAAAAATGACAGATATATAGAGTAGACTATAGAGACTATAGAGACTATAGAGTAGTATACATTAGGTAGAGTGGCAACTCAGCATTTATTAAATTCTCAGTGTGTATGCAGTTTAGATTTCAACAAAATAAAATTCAATTAAAATTTTGAATCAAAATTTTCCGTGGAAAATTTTGGAAATTTTGATTTTTGCGATATAGGCCCTATAATTTGTGCGCTTACTTACCGCACAGTCGAGACAGACACAACAATAGAATTGGTCTAAAACTCTTGATTTCATCATATTTTCAATTGAAACGATCGTAGGAATGCGAATCTCGTCCGCAGATTTTCGAGTAGTCCTTTGTCGCCAGGCAGTGGATTAATTATGTGCTATTGTGTTAGCAATTATTAATCACACAGACCCTTTGGATGACATGAATGTTACTTTACATTAGGGGTTTTTTCATGCAATGAGAAAAATCTGGAGAAAAATAAATATGGAGTTTGCCTATAGTTTGAATTAAAGTTAAGCTTTATATGCAGCGTTAATTATAGTGATGCAAATTTTCCATGTGTTTCCATAGCACACTAGTCCACGCAGCATTATAAGCCTACATGAACTGCCATTTTGGAAGATATAAAGACTGCATAAACTCGTGACATACATGCATTTGGAAACTGATGAGTACAAGAATATCTATGATAGCTTTTATCTTCTAGTGTATGGAAATTGTCGGATATCTTCGTTGAGGAGAAACTGCACATCTCCCATTTCTATTTCAGATAGTTCCAAATCGATTTCAGATCTCATCAAATGAATTTCAGACATTTCCAGATGAATTTATGATCTATTCAAAGTTGAGTTTCTGACTAATATCTGAAATTCAATTAGAGAAATCTAAAATAAACATGGAAAAGGTGCAGATGGTTTCGAAGGTTAACATGCCTGGATAGAGAAGTTCTCGGTCTTTGAATATTACACAGTCTTTTCAAACGGCTACAATAAGTCTGTAAAACAATGATTTAATAAGGCAAAAACGTTTATCACCGAAAAATTCAAAATTTTCCGGAAATTTTTTAAAAAAATTGGAAAATTTTCCATTTGTATCACTACATAATATGAAAAGTTTCAGTCAAATTTGAAAACGTGCAAGATGAAATCCACAATTCCATGAAGCAGTCAAGCTAAGAGCTGTTCATTCATTCTATGGAAGTTCCGTGTACATGTAGTGGATAGTCGGTTCGTAGACTTTTATTTAGCCTACACCTCAAGCTCATGCGCTTATCGCAATATCCACAGAAGGATTGAACATTCGAATTATAAAAATCAAATTTTGCTTAAAGTGATGTGTCAAAATTTTATTCTCCTCATTCAGTCAAAATCCAAATTGATGTGTTTAAAAGAGGAATGAATCAAAAAATTTCACCAGGAGTAAAATGATGTCAAAATTAAAGTGATGTCACTAACAACTTCCCCACTTTAAGTAGTCGTTTGCCACATAATTCAGCGATGACCAATGTGCTGATACCCACAATTAACTCTGCGCAGTACCCGCGAGAAAACCTGAATGACTGAAATCCAAATAAATTTATCTTCACTGGATCTTTATTATGCAAATCCAGTTAATAACGAAAACCATTCCAGTGATTATGTCAAATGTCAATCAAAGTCTGATAAAACGAAATCAAACAGTCGATAGGTCATTTTGTTTTGTTTAACTATCGATAACAGATTGACACTCGATTTATAGCTACAAGTTGAACGAAGCAATTAAGTTGATAGATAATTTGCAATGAGAATGTGTTTGTACTGATGTGATTCAAATTCCGTTAACAATCGATTGAGTACGAATATGATAATACTCTAACTTTTCTTTTTTCAATAATTTTTTGACATCAAATTCAATTTTAACCGAGGGATTGAAAATATGATTTAAAGCTGAAAACTGAGATGTTGAAAACGTCACGAACATTATTGTTTGAGCACCTGCGAATGACACTTTTGAACGCCGTCTCATCAAAGTCATTAGTTGAAAGTATTTAACCCTCTCCATACCGGATCTGAAGCACATCGCCATCCCCGGGGCCCCTTTCCTTAACTTCCTAAATACTGCTCCGTTGTACATGAAATCTCAGGGTAGAATATTCTGCGTGTGATCTTTCTAACGGTGGTATCTGTTTTTTCTAATTTGCCCATTTTGATGCTTTAAATGGCGATTTAAAATTTGAACTTCAAAATTAAGCGGATTTTTTATGTTTTCTTCTCATCGACTGCAAACATAGATTCAGTGCTTTCATTTCAATGACGTTAGTGACACATACAATTAATGATCAGGAGAATGATGCTATTTGATGCTCTAAACTTGTTTTTTTACACATCATGAATTTAAATTCAAAATTTGAATATGCAGAAATTGAATATTCAAAAATAAATCATAGGCAGAAAAGGGAAAGTTTTCACTCAAAATTGACTGCTTTTATTCATCTGTAGAAACAATTTAAGAGGTCTTGCTACCTTCCAATAATTTAATTAAGACTAATAATGACACTGAATAAGCAGAAGTTTTCAAAAAAATATGAAAGAACACTACTTAGTTGCAACTTAGTTGACTCATTTCTACTGGAAAGCAAATAAGTAGTATTTACATGACATTCAAGTTTGGATGACTCTTATCGATGTCTATAGTATCTTTGATGTCTATAGTATCTTGATGGTGCAATTTATGGACACCTAGTTGTGATGTGATGCAAGAAATTGATATTCAGCTTGCTTTGTCAAAACTTAGCACACCAGATGTTTGCATTTTTCTATTTCATTTTTTACGCTGACGATATATCAACCACTCAAGCCCATACAAAATCATCATTTCTGACAGTGAATCTGCATGTGTTATTTCATTTCAATTGAATCAGTAGAAGTATGCCAGATAGGCCAAGGGGGTCCACTGGACCCCCCTTCAGGTCTCAGAGGGTGTAGAAATTCCATCACAAAATTTTTGTAATTAGATGAAAAATGATTTCGAACATGTCCACGATGGTGTATAAAGAGTGAAAGTCATTTATTCATTGTTTGCATCATGCTCGTCGATGTGCAATGTGTTGGAAGATCGCAAAAGGTGAATATTTTGCTTTCGCACATGATCTCGCGTGACTGGTTGGCCTATATGAACAACTCGACATAAATCGATGTCCGAAATGAAAGCTATCATTATATTCATAGTTGAGTACCAAAAACTGATTGATGACAACTTTTCACACCAGTAATGATAAGTTTGAGATCTACACAGCTGTTTTTGGTTCTAGAAGTACAGCAATTTTGACTCATTTTTGGTGTATTTCTGATAGCTTTGGATAAATTTGAAGGAATGTACAAATGGAAAGGATTAGCTGCATGAATTAAATCAATTTCATCAAAATCAACTATCTGAGGCTTTATGGTGACACAAAATATCGTAAAGCCGCCTCCTAGTACAAATGATGCTGTACTAAATGTGGTTGACTTACAAAAACACTATATTTTCGCACGTGTTTACTGAGAAGGCTGAAAGTCACTCAAGGGATTCGTTATACCGACCTGCTACACGCAAACATCATTGTTTTACTTAAAATCAACTTTCCTAATGTTTTGATATCGATTTAAGCAGGTAAACTAAGAATATGTTAAAGGGGTCCACTGGACCCCCCCTCTCAGGTCTCAGAGGGTGTGAAAAAGCTCAGGTCTCTGAGGGTTAATGTTTACAACGTCTTCATTTCGCTTCCATTTTCAGTTGCACATAGATATGAATGATGTGAGATCTTCTAATGTTTCCAATTTATGGCTGTTACACGAATTCCTCACATGTGTGAATGTAAAACAAATATATGAAACAATTAACAAAATATAAATGTGTAGCAAAATTCCAAGTCCTAGGAAAGCTTGCAGGCATGTCAATTCTGAAAGCCTTGTTCTCAAAGCTCTTGAATTTGAGTAGAGATGTTGACCCATTTACATCCTTGAAAGTTAATAATGATCACTGTCTTTGACTATGATATTTTGTGATATTTTCCTCTTTCAGAGAATGGTAGTATCTGTATTATGATCACACTTGAGAAATTACTTTTATCAATATGGCTTCGCATTGAAGCAATATGAAGCCATCGAATTGCTAATTCAACAAACTCTCCAGTGATTTGCAGGATAATATTCTTTCTTCTGAATTTCTATCACGATCAGTCAATTCCGTGATAATTTCTTCAAAACTGCAAAAATTTGCATATCTCACATTTGGTAATGGGTCTCAACTCGAGTTCATTTAATAAAATCGAAACGGTATGCACATTGGTGATTTAATTAATACTGAGTTGCTGCTCTATATAATACACTTACTCTATGGTTTGAATATGAGACGCCCTTGAATAAGGGACGCCCTCGAATAAGAGACGCATCCGTGAGAGGAAAAAATTTAATAAGAGACGCCCTTGAATAAGAGACGCATGTACAAAAAATAGACTGCTATAGACATATTACATGAAGGCTATTGTAATGTGGTAGCTACATCCGCCTGAGCGATTATTAGGCCTTCTTATCTTAGTAAAATAAGTCAGTCTACTAGTAAATACCGGGTATCATGACCAATATTGTATGATATATAAGGCTTCTTGTTGTTGTACATGCAGTACATGCATGTTGTACATACGTACATGCAGGCCTACTTAAGGTTACTTCATCTACCATTTAAGGAGGCATTATACGGTAGCTTCCTTTGCATTTGGAGTCATGTACCAGTCGGTAACTTTTGCTGTAAATACTACTTGATTATCGGTATTTTCGTTTCGGTAAATTCAGATCTAGACTACATATACAGTGGCCAACATGTACTGGTATATGAATGTATTAGATGAGTCTACAAGATATGCTACTACAAGCCATAAAACTCCTTTCATTTCCAAAATATCTGAATTATGATAAAGCGTATATATGTAAGAAAAATTACTGGCGAAATTTGCCCATGACATAGGCCTAAATGAGGAATGCAAAGGTTACCTAAGAGAATAGTAGCAAAAAACTAAGACATCTTTTTCTAATGAAAGAATGAAAACTTGAACATTTGATAAATAAGAGACGCCCCTGAATAAGAAACGCCCTTGAATAAGAGACGCCCTTGAATAAGAGACGCCCTTGAATAAGAAACGCCCTTGAATAAGAGACGCCATTGAATAAGAGACGCCCTTGAATAAGAGACGCATCAATCAGGGATCTGAAAAAAAGAAGAGACGTGTCTCTTATTCAAAGAAATACGGTACTCTATGGTTTGAAGCCTCGAAAAAAGAGATTTCATTATTCTTGAACGGGTCCTAATTGAAATAACTAAGTACATGTCAAGAACGCCAATATTATCAGTTAAGTTAATTTCAATCTGATATAGAATATCATCATTTGAGATCATTTGAAACAAACTCAAAAATATGAACCTTCATTAAAGTATACTTCCTTGCATTCCGCGTCCACAACCGCGCGGATACTAATTTCCCTTCCTTCGCATCCGTTTGAAGAATTCCGACTTTGACCAATTATACGTTGAACATATTAGTTGAGCAAATATCTGAAGCCAGAATGTTGAAATTCAAATGGTAATTTGTAAATGTGCTGATTGCTGTCACAACAAAACGCCCGTTGTGTCAACATTTTATTGTAGAAATACCTTTTACTATTTTCATATCCGAAATGACGAAGCGTTGCCTTGGGATCAATGCTAGTTGTCATTCGCGAACGTTATAGTGACTTGCATAATATGACCACTAGGCCCAGCACCGCTGTCTGCTTTTCATAATGCTGGTCACTCTGTTATCGACTAATCTTCCATCGTGTGATGCGGATTAACGGATTATGCATCAGCCTTACGGCACAGATTATAATTAGCGTCGTGAAGAATTAGACAAAACCTGAACAAGACCTTCACCCCTCATCCGCATCCAACAAAAAAGGGAATGAATGACGAGCGATGGAAATTGAGAAATGAAACCTGACATGACACCTGCCAATGATGACCCTGACTCCTTCCTGACGACCTCCGAAGACCCTGAGTCCTTCCTGACAACCTCCGAAGACCCTGACTCCTTCCTGACGACCTCCGATGACCCTGAGTCCTTCCTGACAGCCTCCGAAGACCCTGACTCCTTCCTGACGACCTCCGAAGACCCTGAGTCCTTCCTGACGACCTCCGAAGACCCTGAGTCCTTCCTGACAGCCTCCGAAGACCCTGAGTCCTTCCTGACAACCTCCGAAGACCCTGACTCCTTCCTGACGACCTCCGAAGACCCTGAGTCCTTCCTGACGACCTCCGAAGACCCTGAGTCCTTCCTGACGACCTCCGAAGACCCTGAGTCCTTCCTGACGACCTCCGAAGACCCTGAGTCCTTCCTGACAGCCTCCGAAGACCCTGAGTCCTTCCTGACAACCTCCGATGACCCTGAGTCCTTCATGACGACCTCCGATGCAGCTGTCGGTTAGTCTGCAGCTGTCTGTGACCCTGAGTCCTTCATGACGACCTCCGATGCAGCTGTCGGTTGGTCTGCAGTTGTCTGTGATCCTGAGTCCTTCATGACGACCTCCGATGCTGCTCTCGGTTGGTCTGCAGTTGTCTGTGACGCTGAGTCCTTCATGACGACGTCCGATGCTGCTCTCGGGTTGGTCTCCAGCTGCCGGTGACCCTGAGTCCTTCATGACGACCTCCGATGCTGATGTGGGTTGGTCTCCAGCTGCCCGTGACGCTGAGTCCTTCATGACGACCTCCGATGCTGATGTGGGTTGGTCTCCAGCTGCCCGTGACCCAGAGTCCTTCATGACGACCTCCGATGCAGCTGTGGGTTGGTCTGCAGTTGTCTGTGATCCTGAGTCCTTCATGACGACCTCCGATGCTGCTCTCGGTTGGTCTGCAGTTGTCTGTGACCCAGAGTCCTTCATGACGACCTCCGATGCAACTGTGGGTTGGTCTGCAGTTGTCTGTGACCCAGAGTCCTTCATGACGACCTCCGATGCAGCTGTGGGTTGGTCTGCAGTTGTCTGTGACCCAGAGTCCTTCATGACGACCTCTGATGCAGCTGTCGGTTGGTCTGCAGTTGTCTGTGACCCAGAGTCCTTCATGACGACCTCTGATGCAGCTATCGGTTGGTCTGCAGTTGTCTGTGACCCAGAGTCCTTCCTGACGACCTCCGATGCAGCTGTCGGTTGGTCTGCAGTTGTCTGTGACCCAGAGTCCTTCATGACGACCTCCGATGCAGCTGTGGGTTGGTCTGCAGTTGTCTGTGACCCAGAGTCCTTCCTGACGACCTCCGATGCAGCTGTCGGTTGGTCTGCAGTTGTCTGTGACCCAGAGTCCTTCATGACGACCTCTGATGCAGCTATCGGTTGGTCTGCAGTTGTCTGTGACCCAGAGTCCTTCATGACGACCTCCGATGCTGCTCTCGGTTGGTCTGCAGTTGTCTGTGACTCTGAGTCCTTCCTGACGACCTCCGAAGCTGATGTGCGTTGGTCTCCAGCTGTCCGTGACCCTGAGTCCTTCATGACGACCTCCGATGCAGCTGTGGGTTGGTCTGCAGTTGTCTGTGACCCAGAGTTCTTCATGACGACCTCCGATGCTGCTCTCGGTTGGTCTCCAGCTGCCCGTGACCCTGAGCCCATCCTGACGACCTCCGATGCAGCTATCGGTTGGTCTGCAGTTGTCTGTGACCCAGAGTCCTTCATGACGACCTCCGATGCAGCTGTCGGTTGGTCTGCAGTTGTCTGTGACCCAGAGTCCTTCATGACGACCTCCGATGCAGCTGTCGGTTGGTCTGCAGTTGTCTGTGACCCAGAGTCCTTCATGACGACCTCTGATGCAGCTATCGGTTGGTCTGCAGTTGTCTGTGACCCAGAGTCCTTCATGACGACCTCCGATGCTGATGTGGGTTGGTCTGCAGTTGTCTGTGACCCAGAGTCCTTCCTGACGACCTCCGATGCAGCTCTCGGGTTGGTCTCCAGCTGTCCTTGACCCTGAGTTCTTCATGACGACCTCCGATGCTGCTCTCGGTTGGTCTCCAGCTGCCCGTGACCCTGAGCCCATCCTGACGACCTCCGATGCAGCTGTCGGTTGGTCTGCAGCTGTCCGTGATCCTGAGTTCTTCATGACGACCTCCGATGCTGCTCTCGGTTGGTCTCCAGCTGTCCGTGACCCTGAGTCCTTCATGACGACCTCCGATGCAGCTGTCGGTTGGTCTGCAGCTGTCCGTGATCCTGAGTTCTTCATGACGACCTCCGATGCTGCTCTCGGTTGGTCTCCAGCTGTCCGTGACCCTGAGTCCTTCATGACGACCTCCGATGCAGCTGTCGGTTGGTCTGCAGCTGTCCGTGATCCTGAGTTCTTCATGACGACCTCCGATGCTGCTCTCGGTTGGTCTCCAAATGCCCGTGACCTTGAGTCCATCCTGACGACCTCCGATGCAGCTGTGGGTTGGTCTCCAGCTGTCTGTGACCCTGAGTCCTTCATGACGACCTCCGATGCTGCTGTCGGTTGGTCTTCAGCTGTCCGTTACCCTGAGTCCTTCCTGAAGACCTCCGATGCAGCTGTCGGTTGGTCTCCAGCTGTCCGTGACCCTGAGTCCTTCCTGACGACCTCCGATGCAGCTGTCGGTTGGTCTGCAGCAGCCTGTGATGCTGAGTCCTTACTGACAGCCTCCGATGCAGCTGTGGGTTGGTCTGCAGCTGCACGTAAGTCGTTCTGGTCCCATCGTTATGATAACACAGCTGCCGGCAGCTTCGTATTGTTGTTCCCATGGAAGCCGCCATCGTTCTTCTTCCATCGTCATGACAACACAGCTGCCGGCAGCTTCGTATTGTTGTTCCCATGGAAGCCGCCATCGTTCTTCTTCCATCGTCATGACAACACAGCTGCCGGCAACTTCGTATTGTTGTTCCCAAGGAAGCTGCCATCGTTCTGGTCCCATCGTCATGACAACACAGCTGCCGGCAACTTCGTATTGTTGTTCCCAAGGAAGCTGCCATCGTTCTGGTGCCGTCGTTATGGTAACACAGCTGCCGGCAGCTTCGTATTGTTGTTCCCATGGAAGCCGGCATCGTTGTGGTCCCGTTGTCATGACAACACAGCTGCCGGCAGCTTTGTATTTTTGTTCCCAAGGAAGCTGCCATAGTTCTGGTCCCATCGTCATGACAACACAGCTGCCGGCAGCTTCTTATTGTTGTTCCCATGGAAGCCGTCATCGTTCTGGTTCCATCGTCATGACAACACAGCTGCCGGCAGCTTCGTATTGTTGTTCCCATGGAAGCTGCCATAGTTCCGGTCCCATCGTCATGACAACACAGCTGCCGGCAACTTCGTATTGTTGTTCCCATGGAAGCTGCCATAGTTCTGGTCCCATCGTCATGACAACACAGCTGCCGGCAGCTTCGTATTGTTGTTCCCATGGAAGCTGCCATAGTTCTGGTCCCATCGTCATGACAACACAGCTGCCGGCAACTTCGTATTGTTGTTCCCATGGAAGCTGCCATAGTTCTGGTCCCATCGTCATGACAACACAGCTGCCGGCAACTTCGTATTGTTGTTCCCATGGAAGCCGGCATCGTTGTGGTCCCATCGTCATGACAACACAGCTGCCGGCAGCTTCGTATTGTTGTTCCTATGGAAGCTGTCATAGTTCTGGTCCCATCGTCATGACAACACTGCCGGCAGCTTCGTATTGTTGTTCCCATGGAAGCTGCCATAGTTCTGGTCCCATCGTCATGACAACACAGCTGCCGGCAACTTCGTATTGTTGTTCCCATGGAAGCTGCCATAGTTCTGATCCCATCGTCATGACAACACAGCTGCCGGCAGCTTCGTATTGTTGTTCCCATGGAAGCCGCCATCGTTCTTCTGCCGTTGTCATGACAACACAGCTGCCGGCAACTTCGTATTGTTGTTCCCATGGAAGCTGCCATAGTTCTGGTCCCATCGTCATGACAACACAGCTGCCGGCAACTTCGTATTGTTGTTCCCATGGAAGCTGCCATAGTTCTGGTCCCATCGTCATGACAACACAGCTGCCGGCAGCTTCGTATTGTTGTTCCCATGGAAGCTGCCATAGTTCCGGTCCCATCGTCATGACAACACAGCTGCCGGCAACTTTGTATTGTTGTTCCCATGGAAGCTGCCATAGTTCTGGTCCCATCGTCATGACAACACAGCTGCCGGCAACTTCGTATTGTTGTTCCCATGGAAGCTGCCATAGTTCTGGTCCCATCGTCATGACAACACAGCTGCCGGCAGCTTCGTATTGCTGTTCCTATGGAAGCTGTCATAGTTCTGGTCCCATCGTCATGACAACACAGCTGCCGGCAGCTTCGTATTGTTGTTCCCAAGGAAGCTGCCATCGTTCTGGTGCCGTCGTTATGGTAACACAGCTGCCGGCAGCTTCGTATTGTTGTTCCCATGGAAGCCGGCATGGTTGTGGTCCCGTTGTCGTGACAACACAGCTGCCGGCAACTTCGTATTGTTGTTCCCATGGAAGCTGCCATAGTTCTGGTCCCATCGTCATGACAACACAGCTGCCGGCAGCTTCGTATTGTTGTTCCTATGGAAGCTGCCATAGTTCTGGTCCCATCGTCATGACAACACAGCTGCCGGCAGCTTCGTATTGTTGTTCCCAAGGAAGCTGCCATCGTTCTGGTGCCGTCCTTATGGCAACACAGCTGCCGGCAACTTCGTATTGTTGTTCCCAAGGAAGCTGCCATCGTTCTGGTGCCGTCGTTATGGTAACACAGCTGCCGGCAGCTTCGTATTGTTGTTCCCATGGAAGCCGGCATCGTTGTGGTCCCGTTGTCATGACAACACAGCTGCCGGCAACTTCGTATTGTTGTTCCCATGGAAGCTGCCATAGTTGTGGTCCCATCGTCATGACAACACAGCTGCCGGCAACTTCGTATTGTTGTTCCCATTGAAGCCGGCATCGTTGTGGTCTCGTTGTCATGACAACACAGCTGCCGGCAACTTCGTATTGTTGTTCCCATGGAAGCTGCCATAGTTCTGGTCCCATCGTCATGACAACACAGCTGCCGGCAACTTCGTATTGTTGTTCCCATGGAAGCTGCCATAGTTCTGGTCCCATCGTCATGACAACACAGCTGCCGGCAGCTTCGTATTGTTGTTCCTATGGAAGCTGCCATAGTTCTGGTCCCATCGTCATGACAACACAGCTGCCGGCAGCTTCGTATTGTTGTTCCCAAGGAAGCTGCCATCGTTCTGGTGCCGTCCTTATGGTAACACAGCTGCCGGCAACTTCGTATTGTTGTTCCCAAGGAAGCTGCCATCGTTCTGGTGCCGTCGTTATGGTAACACAGCTGCCGGCAGCTTCGTATTGTTGTTCCCATGGAAGCCGGCATCGTTGTGGTCCCGTTGTCATGATAACACAGCTGCCGGCAACTTCGTATTGTTGTTCCCATGGAAGCTGCCATAGTTGTGGTCCCATCGTCATGACAACACAGCTGCCGGCAACTTCGTATTGTTGTTCCCATTGAAGCTGCCATAGTTCTGGTCCCATCGTCATGACAACACTGCCGGCAGCTTCGTATTGTTGTTCCCATGGAAGCTGCCATAGTTGTGGTCCCATCGTCATGACAACACAGCTGCCGGCAACTTCGTATTGTTGTTCCCATTGAAGCCGGCATCGTTGTGGTCTCGTTGTCATGACAACACTGGCGCTCTGTTTCCTATGTCCTCGGCCGTTCTAGTCCTTTCTTATAGGTTTGACCCGTCAAGAACGAGTTCTGTCCCTTCAAGATTGACAACACTTTTTCAAAGTGCAGCAGTCAAAATAAATTTGCGTCATTGCCGTTTCAAGTGCATTTTCTTGCCGGTATGAATGCATAAACTGCTGTGGAGGAATACAGGCCCAGACTTCTTGATCGTTATGATGAAGAAAGACATTTTAATGTTGTCCACGAAACTTGTTCAAGCCCTTTGTTGTTAGTTGCTATTTGCTTCTTTGTTTCATGACTGCGGCTGCAGATCGACTTTGATTAGGATGAATATCCGCTACATTTTGTTTTCATTGTGCTGTTGATGCGGTAATTGGCACTTGAAACGGGAACGCTTCACCTCATTTCGGCAATTCTGTTGTTGGGATGTCAGCGGTGAAGTCGAAGTTTCAATGTTGCGAATGATCCTGTCATTCTGCGGTTGAAATGTCTATACTGAACATGAAATGAATGATTAGCTTCTTCATCGGTGTAACCTATTATGGAGTGCCGGACTTTCATGGTTTACCCTATCCCACTGATTTCAGTTCAGATCTTACATGCTTTGTATTCTCCGAGCGGAGGCCTGAGCATATCTTTTGATGCGAGTTGACTTTAACCCATTAATGCCTAAAGTAAAATTTGTCATAAAAACCAATCAGATGTATCTTTACAATACTAGAAAAGATTATTTCAACATCAGTTTATTCTACATCGCCCTCTGACCAGAGTAAGTGGGCCAAATTCATTTGTACTCTAATAGCGTGCATGGGCACTAAAGGGTGCATCTGCATTATGCATCTTCATACATGTAAATTCAAGAGTTACGAATCGCTCTAAGATGATTTCTGATAGATGCACGATCAATGCTTTGGTTGCTGATTTGTTTTGAAGATGTTAATTGCATTACACATGCATGTGCATGGTTGAAGTCGGCTATGCAGTTCAATATGAAGTCCTAATTACCTAATGCATTACCGTATTTAACGTCTTATCTGCCGTCCAAAGGTAAAAGTGCGTAACTGACATTTTGACAATTATCAGTAGAGCCAATTTTGTCTTTTTGCCTTCTGTGATTTCCTGCTTGATTGTAATCCAAATCTTCTATCGTCTACTTATAGAACAGATATATATTTGAATATAGGTGTACAAATTGACTTTCTATCTAAAAGTACTAAAAATTGAAAATCGCCAAAATGTCAGTTACGCACTTTTACCTTTGGACGGCAGTTATCAGGCTTCAAGTATGTATAGATAGATTATTCTACTAAACACGTCTATACAAGTCTGTTTAGCTTCTCCGTGACAAGTACACTGTAAATCGCTGGATACCAAAATCACATACAATTTGAAACTGACATCTGATACGAGATTCTCGCATGCCTACAGAGATCTGGTATGTTTCATACGAAACCTCACTTACTTTCGTATGTGATTGGTATGTAGCGATACGAACTATTCTATCTGTGATTGGCTGTTTTACAGTGAAATACGAGTTGTTGGTATGTTTTATATACGAGACCCGATGGAAATTGGTATGTGTTTCGTATGAACAGCTTTAAGGCACATGGCACATAATAAGTTATACTACATACTACTTACAAATAACTTTCTTCCAATAATACTAGTAGTGAATATTTCTGAAAGTGTGGTATTTAACTAGATTAGATGTATTGTGAAATTAAAGCCGCAAGTCATCTTTGCTACTTGTCTTATGGCATTCACAAGACTGATAATTAGCTCATTTCCATGAACTAATTGATAAACATCATTTCAGTAAAACGATAATTTTCGAGCAGCCATGTTGACTTATATATCTCAAACATAACTATTTTTGCGTTCATGAATTATAATGTGTCTTTATTTTGGATTGATAATATGCTTAGTTCCAAAATTACATAATGCATAATTGTTGATGATCAAATACTTATTGATTATTTATGAAATGCCTCGGACTTACATGTATCAAAATCGAATTCAGTATTGTAAGTTTGAGTATTAAATGTCAGTATCTTACTACTTACAAAACAGTAGTAACATTAGTGTGATCTTTATTGACAAAAGGCCTTCAATCAACATATATTAGAAATCATTGATGCTTTCCTTTAACATTGTGCTGGTATGGCTTTAGTATGTAAAGCATGCCACATTTGAAAAGCATACAAATACATACCAAGAAAATACAGAAATATACCAAAAAAATACTTTGGTATGCATCCTTCGTATGTGATTGGTATTGAGCGATTTACAGTGTAGTAAGCAACGTTTCTTTCTCCACGTTAGACTCAGAGGCACAAATATTATTCAGGAGGTCTACATGCACTGGACATGTAGACAACATTTTGGGATAGAAGCAAGACTACTGTGCATATCACTCGCACCAAAGTAGACGGCCTAAATTACCGGTTGTCTCAGCTCAGTGTTGGATGAATTTGTGGTAGAATGTACAGGAAGTGCAGAATCCCTAATCGACGAACAGGACGCCAAAAAATGCTCATTTATGTCAGTCAAACCATTGAAATCTTGAGTTCCACAGATTACTCGAAACTTCGATGTCAGAAACTCATGTCGTCTGCAGAGATTCAATGCATCTATGTCATCTTCTTGACTAGTCAGAATATTTTCGGCTTTCCGTAATAGTTGGTACATTTCAACATCCCTGAATTCTTCATCTTCAATTATCAGGTCTACTGTTGAAACGACAGGTTCGGCGGCATAGCAAAATAACATTTTCTCTCATTCGCTCTCTTTCTCTCATTCTATTCAACTTGCAGCTGAAGGTATGATTGAGCAAGGAAAATGAAATCTAGACATTAAAAAGTTACAGTGGCTATTACACCACGAAGGCCTAAACATATCTACCTATGCAAGCATGCCATGATTGATACGAAGTCCAAGGACTGAAATTTTCATTTCTACGCATTCAGGACAATGTCATTCTTTAACTGGCCTGCATCTAACTCGATTCTGAATCACATATCTCTGTTTATTTACATAAAAATCTACAAATGTGCATTCCTAACTAGCCATGCAACGAATACACCCTATCGTGCCTAGCGCACACTATTACAGCACAAAATACATTTTATGCCGTATTGAGATGAACTTATTGAAATGATCAGATATATATTTCATGTTGTTGAAAGGGATTTTATGGATTTTAGACAATATATTGGTTTCGATAAAGGTTTTCAAAAGAAGAATCTGCTATTTGTGCTACGCAACACATGTTTCTGTGCTATGATGTTATCTGTCGACTATGATAGTGCATGAACTGACACTTGAGGCAATCAGGCTTTATTGACTGAATGTCTTTTGATACGTAAGGTGTGATAAAAGTATCTATTTTCTTCGCAATTTACTCGAATCAAATATATACATGAACGCTGGCGTGTGTGGGCACGAATGGGTTAAAATAAGATGTACTTCGACGAAATCAGAGATATAGGCATTGTCCGGTTTTGCGGATAAAGAAAACCTACAATCCGACCAACATACGACATGATTTCTCATTGACTGGTCACTATCGAGTCAATAACTTGATTTCAACACAATTAAATCTGAATATTTTTTAATTGTCTTCCACAATGAATTGAGAAAATGAAGCATCTGAGAAATAGGCAAGAAATTCATTAAAAAGACGAGATAATTTTCTGATGAACGTTTAAAAAGTGATTAAGAAATTCAATTGTTTTCAAATAACTTAATTAATTTTCTTTTTCAAGCGTGTCCTATCTGTGACCGTTTCTTGGTGTATGGAATTAGTATTACATGTGGAAGTGATCACAAAACAAATGCAGCAAACTGTCTCACCGTGCTCAGATGAGGGCCACCATACCAGTTGTCTCTTGGACTTCGATCTTATTGATCTCCAACTGATTTGGTAGAGGCGGTTGGCCGTAAGTGTTGGCACACGTTCTTCTGTCTCGATCACGCAAAAAGTAAAAGTTCTTAAAATTAGAGATGTCCAATAGCTATGGTAAATCACAGATGGAATGTGACAAATTTCCCGAGACAATTCATGCATAGATTTCTCCTTCTTCATAAGATTTCTCCTCCTTTTCCAGATGGATTTCAGATATTCATCAGAAGCTCAATTATGAAGAAATCTGAACTCCATCTGAAAAAGGTGTAGTATTATCATTTTCTGATCAAGTTTTGAATTGTGATGGAGTTTGGGAAGAAGACATTTGAAAACTGATTTATTTCATCTGTGAAACTGGTTTAAGTTCACCTGAAATCTGCAGGAATATCAACGATGATCATAAAGAAAGAACAGGAACTTCTGCGTCTTGTAAACCAGCAAGAAGAACATGGCAATCGTGTTTTGGGATGCTCGTGGCATTCTCCACATTACAGTTTTGCCCGTCGGGTAGCGCGTAGCACATTTTGTTTATTGTGAGGAGCCTAAAAAGATGGAAGCACTGTGCACGAGAAAATACGTTGCATCAATCTCAGTGACTTCCCTATTCGAGACCACACACACACTTTGAAATCGAACTTTCCGTCTTAACCTTCCTCCTTATTTACCGAGCCTATCTCCATCTGACTTCTTTTCTCCGATGAAGAATTCGTTACGAGGTCAATCCTTCGCAGATACAGAAGAAGTCATGGAAGCAATAAATCATTTTTCTGAATCAAAAGACCGGCATTTCTACTGGAAGGCTCTCACAACGCGATCAAGGAAATGGCAGAGGTGCATCAATACTGATGGTGATTGTTTCGAACACTTTCGAGCAGTGATACACAGAGGAGATATTTTTGGAATGAAGTTGATCGATTTTCTTTGTTCAAGTGATGGTCTCTTTCCTGCATGTATCAATGCAAAATAGTAATACCTAGATACACTAATATTTTGCATTAATTTGATTAATATTGAACTAGATAGCTGAAGAAGCAGAAAAGTAATCGCATTATATCAAAATGAGGAATTTAGAATACAGTTCCATAGGTAAAATGTGGATAAAGTAAAAAAAAACAAAAAACGAAATACAAAAGAAATATAATTAGATTTCTATCGGTCAAAACTTTTTCAATGAATCCTTTATTTGAAGGGATGTATTAAAACATATATTTGATCAAAATTTCCATAATTCGGTGCACCGCAAGGTGAACAGGTGTAAGTACAAGAGCGCATGAAAATCTCACCTGATCTTACATTCCACACTTTGATAGTTTCGTCAGACGAGGCGCTGATAAGAAGCGTATCTGAGTAGAACTGAACACTCCAAATGGCTTTCTGATGACCATCAAGAATCCGCAGCTGTCTCCAGGTCAGGAGACACCAGACCCGAATCGCATGATCTTGTCCACCGCTGGCCAGAAGGTTTTTGTGAATTGCAAGACAAAGAACTTTCGCCTCGTGACCTCTGAGCTCTACCAATCGAGTTCGTCCGTTCTTCCAATTGCGTTTAAGTTTGTGATTGGCGTAGAACACATTTCTCCACGCTGAATCACCGATGCCCGCAACTTCAACGGTTGCGCTCTCGGTACACAGCGGTCTCCACAAGGAGTCGTGACTGGCTAATTGTTTCCAGCGTGAACAGACCCGCCCAGCGTTCATGAGATCCCGAAGACCAAGGAATGAAAAGACCCGGAGAGCAAGTTCTTCGGGCAGGAGTGTGATGATATCACGACTAGTCTTCACCGAGAGAAGGCCAGCCAGGAAGTACAGCTCAGGAGGACTGAGTTTTCGGACGAGGAAGTTGAGGAAACGATTTCGCTCTTCAGGACTCCAATCGTTCTGGAAAGCTGTGATGAGCTCATCTGTCTGAACACTGGCAGCCTTTGACACTTCCTCCACTTCCTGGAGATGTCTTCGTGTTGCGGTGACTGGAGACGATGCAAATCTCAATAAAGACGTCTCCGATCTGTTTTGTTTTTGTCTTCTCCGTCCACGAATAAGGATCGGCGCCGACTCCTCCGTATCTACATGATCCTCTACTAATGACCGGCCCGGACTGATTAAGGCCTCTAGTTGGCGTTCATGCCACAGATAAGCACTTGGGAGACGATGGAAAGCCGCCGCTTCTTTGTTTGACATTCGTCGTCGAGCTGCGCGTGAGAAGTAGTCACTGACTGGCCTGAAATCAAGCTCTGGGAAGGAGTGACGAGCGGCGTACATGGTATCCCGATGCAGATGTGGCATGGTGATGGTATACAAACTTCGCTTCTGGTGCAGGTCCAATCCCCTCTCGGCCAGGACTCTCAGAAAATGCATACGTTCCACACGACTCCATCGGCCCAGCCACAAGGCCATCTCATCAGTTCTACGTGAGAAATCGACCTTCTGCGCAGGATCCTTGGGATCTCGTTGTGATGTCCGGCCTCGTAAACGCAACATTCGGTCGGCTGGGGTCGGTCTGATCATTCGAGGAGACGGTCGGACGTCCCGAGCACTTGCACATTCCATCTCTGCCCACAGACGGTCCAACTGAGCAAGAGCTCGATTCACAGAGTCTGATTTCCGTGTCGGTGTTCTCTTGACGGATGATTCGGCATCGAGGAGAGAGTCAAGGTCGTCCCACGGCAGCTCGTCGTCGTCCGCGACCGCAAGGAGAGGCCCGCTAGACATCACGGAAGAGAATAGAGAGCCTCTCGCCCCGCACGCACAATTACTTGTCCAAACAAGAGGCGCTGGAGCTAATTGAGAGGAAGGTTTGGACTGATGGCGTGAGAGCTGTTACCGGGCGGTCACCAGAAACTTGCTGTGTTACAATGAAGAGAGATTGGCGGACAATGTCATCGGACGCACCAATCACGTGTTCGCATGAGAAAATGGCAATAATGTGTCGTGGGAAGGCATGAGACTATTCATCTTGTATGTGCCTGTTCGATAACATATTCGCCTTGGATTGCAAGTTGTGGCTTGTCCAGTGTGTCAGATAAGATAGTGCATAATATGACAGTTAGATAGCTTCGAAGTAGTAAACAGAATTTTGACCTCGATCAATTCTCTAATGAGATCGCGGTCTTATCGAAATCGCATTGACTAACATGCTGTTTGAGGGAGAATTTTCATCTATCAGCTCGACTTTTCAAACGTACTGTTGAGGCAATACATGAGCTGTTGGGATTACTTTCGGAATGTATCGTTTATTCTCATATGTCTTTATGTAGCACTGTATCCAAATTTTATTTGCATTCAGGTTTTAGTTATGTTTCCTCAGATTTGGAGAGACTTTCCTTATCGTGCATTCGATATGGTTGGCATGGTCCTGGGGGCTGAAACTTTATTTTATGCAGCCATATGGTTCCCCCTAATGACTCTGTGCATAGCGATCTTAGTTTCATTTCTTTTGTTTCTTGGTTTTCGTCATTTATCATTTTTGGCAAGTTTCTCGTCATGTTTCACGCCGAGCTCTCAACTTTAGTTTATGGACATAAATATAGAATGGATTATGAGTTTTGATTTATTTCCCGTCTCCTTAAAAGTTGGGTCAACTAGCCGTTGTAGTGATGACTAAAAGTGCTTTTGTGCACAACAAAATTTTCTGTAGTTCGACCATAAGCTGAGATGAAGCTTGGAGAGCTCACTAGTTCAGCGTGGTCAGCTCTTTGTCTGACAAATGACTGTCAATGGTCAGTTGATGGTCAGTTGATATATCTATCTCCTGAAATCACTTAGAACTCGCCTATATGATATCGCTAAGTTTCACATGAGAATTGCAACTGAATATCAGTTTGATTATTCAATCTGTCCACTTATGGAACTCTGGTATTCAGTTATGAAGCTAAAAGTCTCTTCTAGTGAGGAGTTAGGCCTATAATTCGGTACGGCTCGTCCATGTAAATACATCATCTGGCACTTAGCCTCCATAGTGACGCAAGCGTCTTTCATTTGTCCTTTCATTTCACGAACAGATTTCTTCACAATCGCTGCTAGCAATTAATAAAGCACGTCACATCCAATACGTGCATCGACAGATAGACTGTGTGATGAGCAGGTCACCTGATATTCGAAGGAACTGAGGCAATGTTGAACAATGTCAATACTTTATTTTTAGCAACAGCAAATGGACATCTTATTGAATCACCTCTTTTGATGCACAGCATATTCTTGCGTTAAGAAGTCATCTCATATTTGGATATAATTGATCCTGCAGTGATCTGTGTGACTGTAACAAATACAATAGCAATGTGTTCTTGATTTCATTAAATTATACATAACAACTTTGAATAATTGTTATTAGAGAATTACTGCATAATTATATTCCATAGCAATGAAAATGAATATGAAGTAATCCAATTACAATTGGGAACCAGTTAGACTAAGTAAAAAGTACAACGCTGTCAAGAGATTGAATTGTTTTTTCATCTTCAGCAAAAAAACTTTAATTTTGAAAATAATTCATGAAACAAAAGGCCTAGAGCAACCAAATTAATTGAATAGCATAGACTCTTATTAATAGCGAATTAATTAATGCATGTGTTGAATTGAAAACAGTGGTCGTTGGAGATCTGTCGCAAAAATTTGCCACCAAGATAGAATTATTTTGAGTCAGACAAATTTTTTTTTTGCAGTTCAACCTCCGGTCGAACTGCAGAAAAAAAAATTGTTGCGCTCAAGCACTTTTAGTCATGGCCAAAGTAGATGTGACACCATTTTCTCGTGTAAGCGGTAGACACGTCCGCTTGGAAGTAGCCTCAAAGCGGAATAACGGGATAAATATATCAACTGACCACACTAGGTGACATGCCACGCGTGTTTCACGCGCAATTACGGAACACCCCAAACATCCGTGGTTAAGGACATTCTATTCTTCTACGCGCGGACATACGCGCTACACTAAGAGTCAGAAATCACTTGATCTGATGCTGTTAAAACATGGGGAATGTTTATGAATACGCGCGTGCGAGCGCTTATAGTTTGCGCGTCGTCTACGGTTGTCTGCGCTGCCGTTTGAACCACTAAGATGAACCGCTATAAGCATGTTCTGTCTTCCCTGAGCATGAAATTGAGATCCTATCACATTGTTTAGCCTCTGATACATGCAGACACATGAGACGCAAAGTCTATATAACAGGACTGCCGACTACACTAACTTATATAACTTATATTGCAGCAACATCCCGCATAGCCACGGATGTTTGGGGTCATGTGAAATTACGCGTGATTGAGCGTGAAATGTCACCTAGTGAAAGCCCTTAATAAACTAAATAAGGGAGCAATTGAATAGAAATTGATTCATGCACAATTTCGGTTAAATTAAGCTTTTAATTAGCTTTCACGGAATTTACTTTCCCAAATAATTTCAAGAATAGAGTCAAGTGATAAGAAAAATATTCATGCAACCTAATTTTGTTACTGAAGTTGTATTTTCAGTTTTCTATAGAGCAAAGCTTCGTTTAATCTACGTGTCCATGTCACTCCGATCTTAAAGTCTTACAATTGATCTGAGTAAGGCATCAAAATTAATAGGAATAGATACGAGGATTTGAATTTGTTTGTTGATCATCATTTTGATTCATTATACGAACTGATTTACTGTGTTTTATTAACCTGTTGAAAATAATGTCGAGAAAGGTGAACGATAGTTCGACGTCCTACAAAACCATGGAAGCACCAATTAATCCAGAAAGTGATCTTTTTATTTCAAAGAAAACGCTACACCGACACACCAAAGTTCACAGTATCCATGTCACTTCTCTGGAGCAGCGATGCGGAGTCCTATCATTTTGATAGGACTCCGACTCCAGGGGTTGATAGGACTCCGACTCCGGGGGTTGATAGGACTCCGACTCCTACTCCGGGGGTTGATAGGACTCCGACTCCGACTCCGGGGGTTGATAGGACTCCGACTTCGACTCCAGGGGTTGATAGGACTCCGACTCCGGGGGTTGATAGGACTCCGACTCCGGGGGTTGATAGGACTCCGACTCCTACTCCGGGGGTTGATAGGACTCCGACTTCGACTCCGGGGGTTGATAGGACTCCGACTCCGGGGGTTTGATAGGACTCCGACTCCGGGGGTTGATAGGACTCCGACTCCGGGGGTTGATAGGACTCCGACTCCGGGGGTTGATAGGACTCCGACTCCGGGGGTTGATAGGACTCCGACTCCGGGGGTTGATAGGACTCCGACTTCGACTCCGGGGGTTGATAGGACTCCGACTCCGGGGGTTGATAGGACTCCGACTCCGGGTGGCAAGTATACATAGTCTAGTTTTTTGAAAAAACTGGTAACCTACACCATATATCATTAAAGGCTTACCTGAACCTATCTTTAATGATCATTCCTGTATCAATTATCAATCATTTTCGATGAGTCCTTCAAATGTCGCTTTAATTAAGTTGGATGCATGCGACTCGGCTTCTCCCGTCTTATTGATGTGTGCCTCATTAATAAGGCAAACATGTATAAGAAAAACATGCATGAACTATAGAATAGAATAAGCGTTTATTTGATATCAAGTAAAAATCATAAATAAGCACAAAAATTGCAAATCATTTCGATATGATGCCGTTATACATTATGGTGCAATACGGGAAAAATGACTTAGTGCGGCGTTCGGTAAGACACAATGGGACCGATAAATGTGAAGATGACTTCAATACAGTGGGTGACAAATCGTATAAAATATGATCTGGGCTCAAAGTTTTTCTGAATAGCTTTATAGCTTGTTTTTCTCGTCTGGTTTTGAGATTTGGTAGACAATAATTTTCACACTCCATACCACATATCACTTTGTGACAACGCTTGTTAAATTGTTCGAGAAACTTTGAGTTTTTTGAATTCAATCCGACGAACAAAGGTGCATTATACTCAAGGCTGTTCAGGACATAGCATCTGCATACACGGAGAAGTTCACGTTTAGAAACACACTTGAATTTGCACAGTTGCTTAAGAGCATAAGGTTTCTGAGCAGCTTTCTTCATAACGATCTCAACATGTTTGTCCCATCGCAAGGATTCGTGGAAGATGCTTTAGAGTTCTCTAAAGTTGGATTGAAGGATCCGACATATGCCCCAAACAAATATGGACTCAGGATTGCGCCTTGAGGAACACCTGACGTTGTATGCATCTCCTCACTGATAGTACCATTTAAACGTACCCGTTGTTTTCGATTCGTGAAATAGTCACAACATCAATTAATAAAGTTCGATGGAAATCCATTCTGAATTAAGAATAATATGAGCAAGTGGTGCGGAAGGTAATCAAATGCGCGAGACAGGTCAAATGACAAAAGTAAAACACCTTGAACTGATGAATCGTCCAAGCATCGGGTGATGTAGTCATGCATTGAAATGGTAGCTGTTAAAGTTGAAGAGCCAGGTCGAAATACATAGTGATCCACACCGTATAATCACAGAAGTCGAGATTTTATTGATTCTAAAACTATGCTCTCAAATATCTTGAATATCGATGGAAATAAAGACATGGGTCGCAGATCACTCACTGACTTCACAGTTCTCTTCGGAATTGGGATAATCATGGATGATTTCCAACAATTCGGGATTCTTCAATCGATAGTGAATATAGGTGAGCTAGCGGGTAAGCAATTATGTGAGAGCTTCGCCTCAGGAGGACTGGAGGAAGATCATCGTTTCCTGTAGCCTTCTTTGGACTGAGCTTCTGAAGGCAGTTCATGATATAGTATGGATCAATGACCGGGTGCCACAAAGGATCCTGGGTCGCCGTACTTGGAGTGGTAGGGTGAAACATAAGAGTTGGGGAAAATGAGTTCGACTTTATTAATTCAGTATTGATACAATTCGCAGCATCTCTAGTTGATTCAAATGTGGATACAAACTTGCTTAGATTGTCTTAAGATTGAGACGCTGGTGTTGTGATAGTTTTCAAAATGGACCAGATTCCATTCTTTGATTCACATAGAGATTTTGCCCAATTTTGTTTCGCTTTTATGATTTCATTTTTCACTTTGATTTTCATATGATCGTTCATCGAGAAATTCTTTGCTCGGAAAGCTTCATACCTCTGATTAATAAGGTGCTTTAGCAGAGGTGTTAGCCATGGCTTATCTTTACTTGTCATCTCAATAACAGAATATGGTATTTCCATCCGGGCTTCTGCAAACCAATCGTAAAAACGTCCAGTCTTTTCTTCAAGGCTCATGTTGGAACGATACATAAGGTGCCAGTTAAAATTTTGTAATTTTGCCAAAAATGCGTTTATGTTACTTTCGCGGTAGTCATATAGTTTTACCATTTTCTTTGTATAATGATTGTTAAGATTAGTTAAAGTTGGACTTAACATGACTGACTTATGATCAGAGGAACCTATGTTTGGACAGATAACAGGCTCGTCATACGATTCAACAACTGCGGGATCGAGAAAAATTTTGTCGAGGATTTCATCATTTCTGGTACCAGAGTTAACCACTTGAGACATATTCATAAAAATCTTTAGGTCACGAGCTTGAAGTTGATTAAGGTCACAATAATCATAAAACGACAAATAGGCATTGATGAATGTACAACATCAGCGTTATCAAGAACATATCATATAATAAGATGGTATTGCATACTAGATAATGATGGTGGGACGTACAAAAGTAATACAACAGTATTAATCTCCGATAGATGTAACCAAAAACATTCGAAAAATTTGGGTGGTGGAGTACATTTTCTAAAAGTGCATATCTTTTGTCACAACTGTAGTAGATACATACACCATCACCGCGTCTGCCATCTGAGCGATTACAGCGCGCCAACTCATAACCTGATAAGTTAATACAATTACTAGAAGTGTCACTATCTAGCCAGGTTTCAGTCAAGGCAATGATGCTAGGATGAGTGGCTGAAATGAAAACACATAAGTCATCATAGTTCTTCTTAACTGAACGAATGTTAGAAAGAAAAATAGATGGATACTGAATATTTAAAACACGGTGTCACGGAGATGGCGGTTTCATTTTTGAAATTTCCTAAATGATTTTTCAACGCTAACCCATGTAATTTGACCCGTAGAACACGATTTTGATGGTTAAAAAATCATTCATCGAGGGCTTTTTGAGAAAAATGCAGGGTATGGAAATTCTACATACACATGTGGGGGTTATACATGTAATTGTAGGCCTACATATGAACGAATTATTCAGTGTCAAGTAGGCCTACACTCTATTGTGCAAATGATTGCTTACTTTGTTACTGCACCCTTTGTTCTCGATTGTATATTCCCTGCCACACATCGATCGTAAACGCACGCTTGATTGCGCGAACGCTTAATTACTCGCTACAGATCATGCGAAGCACACACATCACGCATGGAGACCTAGCTGATTCACGTGATTCGTCGCTATATGGCTACCAAGTAAACAATAGTTATAGCGGATGCATGTATTAGTGTCTTGATGAACGACATGCCTTAGATCATTGCCTTATACTGTCTAACAACGGCAATCAAGACAGGGATACATGCATTCCCTATCGTACTATTGTATATTCGGTCGCCACGCAGCAACGAATCATGTGACATAGCTAGGTCGCCCTGCATACAGTTTTGATGATGGCGGATGAAACCAATGTGTGCAAAGTAAACAATCATTTGCACAATAGAGTGTACTTGACACTGAATAATTCGTTCATATGTAGGCCTACAATTACATGTATAACCCCCACATGTGTATGTAGAATTTCCATACCCTGCGTTTTTCTCAAAAAGCCCTCGATCAATGGTATTCTTACTATCAAAATCGTAATCTAGAGGTCAAATTACATGGGTATGTATGGAGAAATTCCTTAGGAAATTGATATGGAAGTTCGTAGAACGCAGTTTCGGTTTCAGAGTTCGCCATTTTGAATTTTTGCATTTTTCTCAAAAAGCCCTCGATGAATGATTCTACGGGTCAAATTACATTGGTTAGCGTTGAAAAATCATTTAGGAAATTTCAAAAATGAAACCGCGATCTCCGTGACACCGTGAAATGCCGTCCTGAAAATTTGATTTTGAAACAATCCTTCTTCACCCTGATTTCTTGTTTGTAATAATTCAATTCTTAGTTTCTTTGCTTCACATTGTTGAGCATGAGTAAGATCAGGGTTAACAAACACGTGCTTAAAAATATCGGAATTTCTAAGGATCTTTGCATTTTCAAGGCTTTAGCTTTACTTTCAATATTTGTGCAGATAACACGAATTAGTCGATTTCGGCTGTTAATCGGTCGTCCGATTCTGTGATGGTGTCTTATACTGTGAGGATCAACCTGTAAAAGTCTCATAACATTACTGACAAAGTCGTTTTCGTGGGCCTTTCGTTGGTCGACAGAACCAGTCAATTTTTCAGGTACACCCGAAATGATCAAATTTGCTCTTTTAACCCTTATCAGGACATGTGAATTTTTATCTTCAAAGGGACGTGACTCCATCTTGTGGTCATTGGAAATTAATTATAATAAGATGCATTTAGCTTTATGTATGATAGGCAAATTCTGCCTAGAGAGTAGAACATGTTGATTTTCAATTATCTATAGGACTATGGCTATCTTTTAGTTTCACATCAAAGCAGCGGCACGTAACACGTAATAACGAAAACATATTTTTGCTAAAAAATATCTCAAAATTTAATCATAAGCTCTGAACAGCTTACAACACGCAATTAGCACAACATGTGATTTTTGATACTTGTCTGTGTTCAGGGCAGCAACTTTCTCTACATTCATCACAACGAGACCGGGAGTTCTTCCCACACTGATTGTAGCGAGCTGAATAATTTGAGGACCGCCGTACTGAATCAGTAAGCACAGGAGATGCGCATATACCAATCACAACAGCGCAAACCTTAGAATCCTTCGGTGTTCTTTGCGCAGAGAATCTTGCATGCACGTTCGGACTTGCCAATTGAATGCACAGCTCATGCATTGAGTTGAATGTGAGGTTCACAACACTAAGATAGCTATAATATTGATTCGTCTAAAACTTTAAATTTTGTCTGCTGCCTTTCACATCAATCTTGATGACGTATACAAAAGGTTGATTATCAATGCTTTGTTTGATGAGTTATACAATTGTGTTATGCTATAGCAGAACCGCCAATTTTACAGAGATATCTGTGATTTCATCTGCAAAGGTAGAGGCATAGAAATTAATAATACCATAGAAAGTCCTAGAATGGAAATTGCATGAAAATTATGGCACACGCCGGGGGAACTTAGTTGGGGGAAAAAACTATTTTGCGAACTGGCTTTCTTGTTTCCTGGTTTCAATTATCAAGTCAATTTGTGATCTGGATTGTTACCCCTTGTCCAAAGATCATGTACACAAAAGCAATAGTTAATTTACAAAATACTGCAGCAACAGGAAGACAAAGGAGGAAATCCTCTAAAACGTTCTGTATGGTCATCATTTTGAAATATCGCTCCTATAATCAATCAAGAGTATAATCAGACACATATGCAACTTGTAATGTCGATTTACAGAGCATGCATTGGTCCAGCTTGAAATCAGAGGCCAAGAAATCTTACAGTATTCATTTTACTTTGAAGGATTCCCATGTTCATTATATTTGGACAATTTTCAAACCCTTTGCATGCTTTCGAATATGAGCCTCCAAAATATCATCACACTATGTCACATAAATCATTTAGTGATTAATTGAAAAGTTCCAACGACATTTCATTTATCAGATAAATGACTGTCGATAAAGAAGCTTTCGATGTGTTTACTCCAGAAAGCGCTAGGTTTCTTGACCGTTAGAAGGAGAAATTATCCAATGATTAGAATTTTTGTCTTTGAATTCTTGAAATGTTCTTACAACCAGTACACCGACTACTTTCGATTATGACTCTGTGAACCAAATTTCAATTCGTATTCCAGTGTTGAAAAATTGGAAAATAGTTGTCAATGACTGGTACAAATAGACACAGCATATTAATCCATGGAATAGCAAGCTATTTCACATAAAACAATGCCACCATCTCACTTAAAATTCTCAATTAAAATTAAAATCCTGCAATTCGCTGTCAACAACTTCGACAACCAACTTGGCAAATAGTTTGACTATGATACAATGTTTTAGATCGAATATGAGTAGTTAGAATTGCGGACGCACTGATAGTGGATACGAACATGGATAGGAACATGTGTTCCGAATTGCGAATGCGAACATGGATATGAACATGTTCCGAATTGCGAATGGATGCGAACATGGATAGGAACATGTAAATAGGAACCGCGTTCCGATTGATAGGCGAATTGAGATCATACTCAATGATTCGGAACGCCTTGTTCCGAAATTGAATTAGAGTATGTGAATTAGAATAGGGATGCGAACATCTATTTCGGTACTTAAACAGGTGTTTGTTTTGAGACTGCTTGCTCAAATGCGACAATTGTGGCCATTGTGACTATGATGACAATTTTATTTATTTTCATAATGCGTTTACAGATCAGAAATTATGTTATGAATGTTGTATTATTTACTAATCAGAATCCCATTTACAGAATTTGCGAAATGAAAACAAGAGGTTTACAATGTAAATGTAATTAACCATAAAAAATGAAAGAAGGTAAGTCACGTCCCTCGGGGGACTCCGTTAACTTCAAGAAGTCCTCAGCCCATTCGAGGAATGTTGCATTGTTTGTGAAGTCGTGATCACACTCGTGTATAGGGCACTTCGCCGACAGTCCTTTTCTCCTTTGGAGTGCTGTCACTGTTAAAGTCTTCCAGAGTTCCACTTTGCATCCGCAACACAAATTAACCTTCGCATCCAACGATCCACCCATAATTACTTGGCTTTCATTTTGGTAACAGAACAGTTGTTTCTGGGTACTCATCATGAAATAGATTCGTAATAGATTCTTAATGTCTACTCAAGTCACGAGGATTAGAACTTGCTTAATTGGAACAATTACATCCTTATATATCCCTTTAGGGAAAATCGGAACCTCTCTGATTGGCTGTTGGGAATTCCTTTGTTTGAAAAGTATATAAGTCCTAGTTGTGTACCAATTCTTATCAAAGGTTCTAATCCTCAAGTACCATAGCTATTTTATCTATATTATTCTAATCACATTAAAAATGGAACGTACCACAACACCTCCCGCTTCTCCTGTCGAAGAGATGGAATCGCCATGCGAACCCATAGTGTTGGGAACAGGACCCGTGATTACAGAATCATCAGATGATGAAAGCGTGGTTCTAAGGAGCTTCATCGAAACACCGCTGGAAGCTCTTATAACAATAAAGACACGTGGTGGAAGTCACGTTCGTAACGCTCCACGAAAAACAAGGACGAAAAAGATATGTGTGCGTTTGGAACCTGAAGAAAGGGATTTGACCACTGCGCTGGAGTTCAGCATAATAGATCCAGCCACGCCCCGCCGCTGCCCTGGTGCCCCCAAAAAGACAAGAGTATGTGTTCGAGTTGACCTGAAGAGAGTGATTCCTTTCCCCAATATTGACAATATGTAATTTTTATCTTTAATAACACTTACATAAATGAACAATCTTGTTTTTATAATTTCACAAATCGAATTTCTAATAGGATTTGAATGGGAACTGGGGATAGATATATTCATCTCTGAAATAGCTACCTATAAGTATTTCTAAGTTTAATATTTGGAAGATATATATTTCAAATCACTTGTTTGTGACTTTGAAACAGCACCGAACGTACTAGAACAAGTTTGAAATGAATATTAATGTGTAATTCAAATGATAGTCAAATTGGATGAAAGTTTGAATAGATTTACAGTGTTTTTTGAATGCTTTTTTCACCTTAGGATGATATCATACATATTGCATACAATACATCATCAGCTAGAGAATGAAAAGACCTTTCTAATGATATAAGGTATGTACCCATTCGATGAAGAAATCCCTGTTGTATGCAAGTGTATGCAGGAAGAAAATTTATGATTTCAATTTCTAAGTTTCTCAACTAAATTCTATCTATCTTTCAAAGGGCTATAGCTGCTTCGGATGGTGTCATACATGTGTCATACAATACACCATTAGAATCAGCATGAAAAGAGCATTCGAATGATATAAGGTATGTAACCATTCGATGAAGAAATCCCTGTTGTATGCAAGTGTATGCAACTGGAAAAATTCTAAGTTTTTCTCAAAAATAACTAAGTTTTCAAGTTTTTGAAAATTTTCAAAGTTAAAGTTTGATCACTCGAAATGACTATAATGCATAAACTTCCACATGAACTTGACCTTGACCTTTGACTTGACCTTGACCTTTGACCTTCATACACTTCATACACTTCATACACGGCGGGGGGGGGTACAATTTCGATTTTTGCGCGTTTTATGATGCAGTCTGGATTTAACTTCTTAAAACTTAATGACTTTTTCTTTATTATTTGAATTTAGATGAAATCCTTCACTTAAGTAGAATTTCAAATGTTTAGAACTGCAGGGAATCCATCTTCATCACATGTTAACTGGCTTAACTTCGCGGTTACATGTACCACTCTAGCATCAAAGACTTTGATGGCACTTTTCTATTTCATCATTAAAATATATCAGCTGTTTAGTTTTGTTTGAATTCAACAGTTTGTTTTTCTATACCAATGTGATGTTATGATGACATCCGGTCTTTGTTCATGGTTCCTTTGTTAGAATCATATATAAAGAAGTTGTAGAGCTCCGTTCTTCACTCATTTTTGAATTATTCTGTGTGCATAGCAGACCTCGTTCTCCGTCTCTCCGTTTTCTCGATTTATAACTGCAATTCTGAAGTGAGTTCTACATTCTTCTATTCACTACTTTATATAGTTTGGGAGTAGGAATATTACTAAGTTCTTATAACCAATTAGTTTAAAACATGTGGCTGGATCTTAAGTTAGGAACACTATATGTTATATTATTAAACAGAATTATTAATTTCCATAATTAATTATAGCATTTTCAAAACTTATAAAGCATACAAGCTTACATGATGAAGTGTTTAAATAAAGATAATAATTTCCAAAGTGTGCTTCAAATTTGTAAATAAATCAAATGCTAATTTTGTTTTCAAAGTGATAGTCTGTGGACCATTTACAAATTAAAAGTTGTTTAACCAAAGTCAGAAATGTTTATCTTTTTCAAAACAACAGTTTCGTTTCTATGATTTCATTTCGAAATAAAATAAAATAATAATACATCAGCTGATTTCAATTTCATGTTAATATGTAAACAACCCTTTTCAAGGTAAATTCAACATTTCGACTTTCGGTTTCTATCTCGAAAAATATATATCTCTGTCAGAAAATTAATGACTGTAGAATTACTTTCCAATATTTATACAATAGTTACTTAAATGAGTTCATATTTGCTAACAGACAATGTAATGACAAACGTTTTCCATGACTTACAGAAATGGTTCGTCAAGCAAGCATTGCACGTCAAAGATTAATTTTTCACTACTGTGAAACTTGTAAACAACCGGTGCGTCATGCCAACAAGAGTGGGCATAAAGATTGTAATTTCAAGGAGGGCTGCACTTACGTCTACTGCCTCACCTGCAGAGCCTACGTGCGAAGCACAAAAATGGCCAACGACGAAAAGTCCAAAGCCTTCATCATCCGGCATGCTACCTGTGCGCAGGAGAATGGCAGGGGTGGAGTTAACCTGACCTCGAAAGCCGAAAGAAACAAATTGGCTAGACTGTTCGCGAAGGAGGATAGGGCTGCAGAAGGAGTTCTAAGTCAATGCGCAGAACCCTCAAAACCCCCCACAAAACCCCCCACAAAAAGAAAATTCAAGTCAAGAGAATTCCTGGACAGTGACTCGTCATCCAGTGATTTAGAGGTGAGTACTGATAACTGCACATGCTAAATTTAAAATAAAAAATGAATAATGTTAAGAACATTTGTTTCGCTATGTATGAAGTAAATTCAATTTTTAAAACATTTCAGTGTCCGAGGTCTCAAGCGAAGAAAAAGACAAAGATTGTCAAAAAGTTACCTCAAGTGAGAAATGTAAGTCATGTTGATAAAAATTAATCACCTTTGATGTAAAATAATATGTTATTTCTCTTTACAGCTGTTTAAAATTCTGCCACCGGTACCGAAGATGCGTGTGGTAGAGGAAACAAGTAGCCCACGTCCCGTAAGTACAGCTGTTATAGTCGTTATTATAAGTTCCTCTCACCACTTAATGTATCATACATAATGCATTTACTCAATTATTCTTCTATCTTTTTCTACCGTTTCAGGTAATGAGATCCTTATCCCTGAAAAAGACCAGGGTTAATAGCGTCGCCTCAACACCTGCGACTACAACTTCAGTTGAGGATAATGAGGAGCGTCCCTATACAATACGGGAGTCCTCATCCGATGAGAGGGAGGATTCAGACGAGAGTAGCGAATCTTCAACATCGACCACCTCGTCCTCTTCAACATCAACCACCTCGTCGCCCACATCTGATGAGGATGAAGCAAGGCATTCCCTTGTAAGTACCGAATTTAATAATTAATAACTAAATCTCATGATTTTTCTTGATAAATGCTGTTCTAAAATTATAACAGTGATATCTATTTTCAAAATAATTCGATTCAGGACAATTTTTCACCGTTGACTCCTGAGGTACGATTTTCACAATTTTGTTAGAACTGTAGTGCTCTATCCTCATTATAAGGACATATAGATAGTAAACAATTATTTCTTCTCATTTCAGGATATGTGTGATTTCACATCACAAGAGATATCATTCTCCCGAATCCGTGCGTCGCCAACTTGCAGCGTTCAGCTGCCCCCTACACCGATCCTTCAATACCGAACTCCTGCTCCTACTCCGGTCCCCTTTCCTGATCCTGCTCCTGCTCCAGTCCCTGTTCCTGCTCCTACTCCGATCCCTGATCCTGCTCCTACTCCGATCCCTGTTCCTGCTCCTACTCCGATCCCTGTTCCTGCTCCTACTCCGATCCCTGTTCCTGCTCCAGTCTCTATTCCTGCTCCTTTACTACAACAATGCAATGTCGACCTAGACGATACATTCGAGAATGATGAGCGGCTAGAAGAGAGGTTAAAACTGTACCAGCAACGCCTGAAGATGGCTGAGGAGAGAGAAACTAAGCTCAGGGAGGAGAATAGGGGTTTGATTGTGTCCGTTAGAAATTTAACACAGTCAAACCTACTATTGTCCTCCTCTGTAGCCAGAGGTGGTCGACAGTTTGAGCGTGAGACGCTGATGCACTTAGTGTTTCGCGATGGGGAATTCACAAAAGTGAGGCTGTCTCACATGGAGGACACGACCGACTGCTGTGAGCAGTGCCACCATATTAAACTGTCGCACAGCGACAGGGTCAAGTGTGAAAAAATGTAAACTTTTTACTTTTACTTTTTGTTTTGACTTTAAATGGAAAAAGAAATTGTTACAAGTCCTGTCTTCTTATTTCATCGTAGATTGGAACAAATGTCATTGGCTAGTAATCGTTGTGACGTCATAGGATGATAAAAATATATATAGTCTGCAAAATTATAATCCTCACCAGTTTAATAAACATGGTTGTCTGTTCTAAATGTGGAAAGACGTTTACTCTTAATGGTAATTTGCAACGCCATGAAAAGTTTTGTAAGTTAGGAAAAACTTATCAGTGTAGGAAGTGTCCATATGAAACGAAACGACAGGATAATCTAAAGCGACACAATCTAGTCTGTGATAAGCAACCAAGTAATTGTAATTTAAATTCAAATCCTCGAAGTATCTCAGCTAATGATAGTGAAATACCCGAATCTAGTACTGCTGAATCAACGTCTAGACATGTACCAATCAGCGCTTCAAATAATAGTTTGATCTTTATGCAATGCTGCTCCCGCTGTGGTAAAACGTATAATTCTATAAGCAAATTCCGTCAGCATATGAATATGCATAATACAAATAGTGAGATGAATATTCAAAATAATCATGGAAGTGTATCTCTCAGCGAAAGCGCGCTCAACGGTCATGCTCGTGTATACGACATCACACCATCAGCACACACAGTAGATATAACTTCCTTTTTATTAAGTATGCGATCTATATTAGAGAACTTAGTGACAAACCTTCTAGAAAATTTTCAACTACGTGGTCGTCTGGTAGCACAAATTCGTTATGTGCGATCAAATCCTCAGGAAGATGAAACGTTTCTCGCACACTTTACTTCATCATCCACAAACTATATTTATGACTATGATACATGGTTCCAAGATAACTTAAATAGTCTCTCAAGTCATATTGAAGCATTTGCAAATAAGGGTAGCAATTGGGTTATAGATGAAATACTAAATATAGAATTCAATGTTATTACTAGTCCATTACTTTCTGGTGGAGAAGTATTTAATCTACCAAAGAGTCTGAAAGATTCGAAGGCTGTAATTAATGTACATTCAAATGCAAATGACTGTTTCTTGTATTCAGTTCTATCAATGCTACATTACAATGATGTATCATATTCTAGGAATGAGATAAAATCATATAGTAAATGGACATCTGAACTAAATATGAATAACATCTCTACACCCGTATCAATTAAAGATATTCCTAAGTTTGAGAAAAATAATGACATTAAAATCAACATTCACCTTTACGAAAAAGGACTAAAAGGTGTTCGATATAGCAGCAACTTTATTGGTTAACGGACTGTGAATATACTACTAATTATAAACAATGAACGTGCACACTATTGTGGAATCAGAAAACTATCAAGATTATATAGAAAAATAAATAGAAGATATAAACATTTCTGCGATCGATGTACCCAATCGTTTACATATAAGACAACTTTGGAGCGACATTATCAATTTTGTGTTCGTGGAAAGGCACAAATAGAAAGAATGCCTAAACAACTAGAGGTAAGCACAAGTAGCATGGAATATCAATTAAGTCCTCCTGTAGTTGTTTATGCAGATATAGAGTGCTACATCGATAATAAAGTACACAAACCGGCAGCAGTTGGTGTTTATCATGTTTGGCATAAAGCTCTCCAGTCCAGATTTGAAAACAAATATTATGTCTTCAAAGGAGAGAATTGTATTATGGACTTCTTGGATCACCTAGAAAATATAGCTCAAAACTTATATGATAATCAGCGTGCAATAAGTCGGCAACCAATGTCTCTTTCTTCTGATGAAGAAGAAAAACATAAAAATGTAAAAAATTGTAATAAATGTAAAGCTGTATTTAGTGATGATTGCATAAAAGTAAGAGATCACGACCATTTAACAGGAAGATATAGACAAACAATATGCAGTAAATGCAATCTTCGATTAAAACTAAATAGGCGGGAACTACCCATCTTCTTCCATAATTTTAAGAATTATGATAGTCATATCGTTTGCTATAAAGCAATTGGAAAGAAGAAGTCATGGAAATTGGAAGTAGTAGCAGCAACAGCTGAAAAGTATATAACTCTATCCGCCAGCGTCCCTGTAAACGAATACAAAGGAAAAACAATCTACTTCAAGTTAAAATTCTTAGATTCTTATCAATTTTTAAGTGCATCATTGAGTGAGTTAGCAAGAGGATTGCAAGTTTATGAACATGTAGAAAAACTAAGAAATGAATTTCCCCTGTTAACAGATGATATTCTTTATCAAAAGGGAGTGTTTCCCTACTGTTATTTCAAAAGTCTAAATACATTGACAGAAAAATGTCTGCCACCACAATGTGAATTTTATAATGATCTCACTCGTGAACATTGTTCAGATGAAGAATATAAGCATGCTAGTAATGCGTGGTTTGCTTTCAATTGTAACAATTTTGGTGATTACATGCTTGCATATCTCAAATTAGATGTGTTATTGCTGGCAGATATTTTTGAAGTTTTTAGGTCACTAAGTCAAAGTGAAGATGAAGTAGATCCTGTCCATTTCGTTAGCCTTCCACATCTTAGCTTTACTTCAGCTTTAAATTTGACATCTAATGATCCTCCACACTACATACAAGACGAAAGTATGTATAATCTCTTCGAAAGGGGAATAAGGGGTGGAATGACTTTTACGAACATTCACAGAGCACGTGCACGCATTTCGGAATTACAAAATAATACAAATGAAAGTCGTCACTTATCTTACATTGATGTCAATAACCTTTACGGTTCTTCGCTCAGTAAGAGTCTACCACATTCAAATTTTAAATGGTTGAGTGATAGTGAAGTAAGCTATTTTCTAAACGAAGAAAATATACAAGCTATCGATGATGATGGTGAAATTGGCTATATTTTTGATTTGAACTTAGAATATCCTGAAAACATACATTATGACACTGCCGATTTCCCATTAGCGCCAGAGATGCAGACCGTAGAGCAAAATATGTTCTCAACTTATATGAAGGATTTACATAGGAAAATAAGACCAGACACTAAATTCAGTTCAACTAAAAAACTCTTGCTTCATCAATTCAATAGGGAAAATTATGTTCTACACTATTCAATATTAAAATTTTATTTATTCATGGGTATGAAAATCACAGAAATTCACAACGGTATAAAGTTCACAGAAAAGCCATGGTTGAGAACGTACATTGATATGAATTCACAAAAGAGAGCTCAATCAAGTACCAACTTTGAAAAGTCATTTTATAAGTTGAAAAATAATTCTTTATATGGTAAAACAATGGAAAATGTAAGACGAAGGAGAAAATTCAAATTAGTAAACAGCGTGGAACAATGTCGAAAATTATCAAATCATCCTCTCTATGTACAGCATAAGATATTTGATGAAGATCTAGTTGGTATGGAAATGTATAAACCTTCAATAATGTTGAATAAATTGATTTATGTTGGTCAGGCGGTACTTGACTATAGCAAATTGGAAATGTACCAGTTATACTACAATGATTTGAAAAGATGTCCACTGATAAATAGAACGCGGCTTTGTGGAGGTGATACCGATAGTTTTTTCCTATGTTTGTACACCTCACCATCTGTCAGCTTGGAGGATGTACTGCTATATTTTGGTGAAAAATTTGACTCTTCAAACTATGACAGTCATCACCGACTATACTCAGTAACAAACAGAGCCAGATTAGGTTGTTTTAAGGATGAGTGTGCGGGAAAGTTGCTTGAGGAAATGATCTTGCTAAAACCAAAAATGTATTCAATGAAATATCTAGATTCAACTTGTGATAGCATCAAGCGGGCAAAAGGAGTGCAGAGAGCTGCAGTTAAAAAATTACAACATAATGATTATAGGACTGTGTACTACAGTGAGAAAGATACAAATGAGGAAATGACAATTATAAATTCAACAAATCACGTAGTCACTACAAAATCATTTAGAAAGCGAGGACTTTCACTTTGGGAGGATAAGCGCTGTTGGTTAAATAAAAATCTATCTCTACCATATGGACACTATAGTTTAGGTCTTCCCCCACCTTCAAAGATAAGGAGATGCCTTCCTGCTACAGGTGACGTAGAAGTTTAAGAAATTTATCTAAGTAAACTAACCAATCACTACATTTCTGCGTAGTCATGCTTAATAATATATAGGTAGATTAAATATAAAATGAAATTTCTACATCTTTCCGATGTGTAGAAATAATTACTAAAACATAGGTAGTCCTACTATGAATTGAAGACGTAGCACTCAACATCATTCCGATATGTTGAGATGTAAAATAGCAAGCTTTATGCAAACAAATAAATTTAAGTTTATATTTGAAAACATGCCTCATTACATTAGAACATGGAAATTAAATGACTCACAAAGCATTCACATAACAAATTCTAAGAAAGTAGTCTTTCGTCACTTAACAACAAATAGTGGTGGAAAACATCGTGGCGTTTGCATTAGCCTTGACGCATTATCTTCACTGAAAGACTTTGCTGATCTGATTGACAACCATAAGACACGGATGAAGATTCCCCTCGATCAAAAGGTATGGATAAAGTGTGACTCTACCGTCAAGCTATACGTCTGTTCACCAAAGAGAGAAGATATTGACTATCGATTTTTCCGTTTCAGTGACGTCACATGGAGAAACTTTACAAAAGAGATACTACCACATATGATTTCATTTATTAAGGATGGAGGACATCAAGCGGATGGAAGTCGTGAATCGCATGTTAACTACAAAAGTAAACTCAAAACTCAATCTTCAAGAAATCGAGCGGAACATTCCCAATCGAAAGCAATGGTTATTAATAAAACACAAGATGAAGCCGACAACGAATCTACATCTGGGAAGACCCTCAATGTTAACATGGAGGATACAGAGGAAGGATAAATATGTGACTATCCTATTCTTTCCAAATGGAACAATCCAGTGTGTTGGTGGCTTCACTGATGGTGATCTACCATATCTACATTCTACGTTGGAAAATTTACTTAGTGACTCATTATCTGAATGGGAAGTGAAGACAATGACTGTGTTATGTGAATTGAACTATCATTATGACTTTCGTAAAGTCACATCATCAAATAATCTCACTTATGAAGTGGAACTATTTCCAGCAGCACAGATGACTAACTGGCATCCATATCATGTTCATGTATTCCATAATGGAAAGATTGTGATAACCGGCATTAAAGACATAAATGATGTTCCTCCCATCCTATGTGATTTGAGAAAAATATTTGTGAAATCTACATTGTAGCTATGTAAATATTTAGAAAAGAACTGTATATTTGTAAATACATATTGAAATGTAAACATGTTTTGCTTTCCCTCTAAACCCAACGATTTGGAACATAAAACAAGGATATTTACATATAAAATAAAACTTTATTACAAAACAGTTTCAATATACTTTGTAAGAATTACATCATTTTTATAGCAGTCTTTCGAAAAAAGTTGTAAAACACTTTTACAGTTATTTTTCAATGGTCTCTCGTTGATGAAATATAGCACATAACCGCCGCACATGAGAGATACATTGCTTTGAAGTGGAAACGATGTAACTTTCTTAATCGTCCAGGAGAACCTATTCATCCATAATGCAATGTCATGTAAGCGAGGTAGATTAAGAGAGTCAAAATATTCAGCCACTTTATAGCGATTGATGTACACTGCAACCCAATGTTTACCAGGAAGATTGTTGCTGTCCGTATTGATGATAAGCGAACAAGGATAGAAAGGAATTGAATTAGGTAAATTATCTCTAGAAAAGACATCAAGAAATATTGACTTGGAGTAGGGATGAGCATTTCCCATTTTCCTCAAGATTTGTATGTTGCTTAAGTTACTCATCTCTGATAGCTGACAGTTACGTCTCGCATTCTCGTTATTTCAACTTTGCTATCATAGATAGCATAAATGAGGCAAGTAATTGTTTTCTTCAAAGGTGACTCAAATGACACCTCTAGTCGTAGATTACCAGGCTTTGTAACTCCTACGCTTTCACCGCCTAGATCTGCATCTGCTGTGAGATTGTATATAATGAAGAAGTAACCATTTTTATACATATCCATTGTAATTCCATTTGAATCATCTGTGTTAAACATGCTCAGTGCAGTGAAAGTAGAACCATATTCACGTGCAAATTTACCCTCTTTAAAATTAGGCTCATAAGCTTTGCAAGCAACAAATTTCCCATCCTGATAGAGTGCTAGTTTACTAACGTTAAAGTGTTGGAAATTAAATGGATTCTTTTCAAAAGCACCAATAAATGACTCATTTTCCACAAATGTGATATACACCGCCTTCGGCATCGCTGTGGGAAAAAGATTTGGGTAGGCATGAGAGGATGATCCCGCACCAATTGTGAAGTTTGTTAACACACTGTGATTAACTGGATATATTGCATTGCTTTTCCTCAGTCCTGTCGCATGCTCGTTGATGACTGACGGGTTCATTGTTACTCTCCTTACATTGAGCACGGCACTACTTATGTTGATTTGATAGTTTGTAGCTCCAAAGGCCATTAACGCGAACTCAGGATTTGCACGAATAAATTTTATTTGCATTTTAACCTGTGATAGTAGATATCTAGATTGACGAAGGAAATCAAGATAGACGGGTCCTTTCAAGTATAATTCCTTTGAATCTGCTGTCAATTCCATTCGTTTTTTTAAACCTCCATTTGAGACCTCATCAAATTTCCCTTGCTGATCATCATACCAGCCGGCAACTTGCAAGTGTGACTGTTTAGCTTGCTTCTGAAATTGCGTCATTGTATTTATGTATGCTCCATAGGGATATGCTCGATCCCCTCCTTCAATCTGTTTGTCATTCAATATTAAATACACATCTGAGAATAGACTGGCAATAGGAAGATTTGTCAATCCCACTTTATCCTTAGTTGAATCAATATTGGTACCATCAGTCTTCTTAATTTGTATACACAATTCTAAATCAATGGATTGACAGTCAATATAATCTTGAGGATTAGCAGGTATATCAAACTGAATAGGCTGCTGGTTACCATCAATATTTGTTGTGGGGACTATATCAACAATAGTTGAGGAAATAATGTCAGTTTGATGAGGTGGTGAATCGAAGAAACACAAAGCCGAATTGATACTCTGCATCGTATTAGCTTTACAAATATGTTGTCTTCCTTCGTTTTGACTTGTTTCCAGTCGCTGTGGAATTTCGTTTGCGCTTTCTTGCTTTCACACGACGTCTTGATTTAGAACGTGCTGCTCTGGTGGGCTTTTTACTTCTCCTACGCCTTTGCTTAGTAACTCGACCTGATCCAACTTGTCTTGACTTCCTACGTTTCTTCCGAACTGTACGCCTCGTCTTTGTTAAATCATCTAATGCGTCTATGGCAGATTGCTGTGCACGCAATTTCATGGATTCACCGATATTCTCCCCTTGAAGTGCATCAGCTGCAACATTTGCACCAAAGTCTAAAGCTCTGTTTCCAACCCGCTTCATGAATGGTACGCCATACTTTTTGAGTGTTGGGAGAACCATACGTCTTAGTGCACCGAATATGCCTCCTCCAACTTGTCGTCTACCTCCAGCAAACACGGGATAGCCGCTCTGATAGGATGGACCACTGTAAATGCCTGACATTATGTCCTGTAGATAATTATAGATCCCACAATAGCGTAAAGCCTTAATCTCGTGTCCTGATGTGTAGTGTTAAAACAGTAACACCACCACAGAATGGTACTACTTCACCTGTATCATCATGAATTGATATGTCAATTCTATTGATGACATTTCTGCTCATTGGTACATACATCGTGTTAATAAATTCTCGATTGATTAGTTGCTTCCTTACGGATGAGAGAGGAAATGTGCGCAGAAGTGGGGCCTCAATGTCGCCAACCCTTGTATATTCAATAATGTTACAATAGACGTATAAGTTACTTATATCACGCTCTAGTGATGGGGCTGTATCGCCTATTGATGAGCCTTCATAAATAGTTGATTTTGAGAATCCCAATGTGGACGTCAACACGCTATCCAGCTTGATAAGAGAGTTCTTCCCTACCTTTAGAATCATGCGTTTCTTATGTGGATCATAAGAAAAGTGATATTCATCTGCATCAAGGTAATCTACACCAAACTCATTTAACTTTGTACACAATTCAGATGGCGTTTTCAAGCTTTCAATGTTCAAATTAACTCTTTTTACAAGTTCACTGGAAGTAGACAATTCATCACCCAATATGTCTTCGCTGTATACGTGGATATCCCATGAAGCATTTGTTGATGCTTTGAGTTTAGAAGAGGACAATTGAACCTTGAATGTATCATTTAACTCTGTCAACCAAGGTGCGCTTTCAAGGCCCTTAAACATCCCAATCATTTCAGATCCGAATTCAATAACAGCGGACTCAGACTTTTCCAATGGTGTCTTTTTAGTAAAAACAATAAATTCTACCTCCTTTTCAACAGTAAATAAAGTTACTTTCTCTTTCTTATATTCACAAGTCATTAACGTTTCTGGCACTGATCCTTGAAACTTTCTTGCAAAGTCTTCAACACTTCTAATGACCTCAAATTTATTTTTTACTCGGATGCTCCTCTTTTGTAATGCATACAATGGCACAATTCTACATTGAAAATCAGTGACTTTCCTCTCCGAATTCCACCCACGTCCATTATACCAATACCTTGATGAGAAAGTTGTTCTGGAATACCCAAAAGTATGACTCAAATCCTTACCTAATACAAGAAGAACATGCTTCCCTTCCTTCATCAATTTTGTTGACCCCTTTATGACTGGTTTGTAGAATTTATTCAAAGTCAGCTTGAAGAGATCATTTATTCGTTCAAACATTCTACCGATTTCCTTTTCTGTATCTTGCAAGCTCATTGTGGGAACCTTAGAATCAAAAGTTGACGTTGCAAATGCCTTTTGAATTTTAATCATGTTTTGGACAGATGGTAAAGATGTTGAAAAAGGATGTAAAGTTAGATGATGAAAAGCCCATGTACCATGTAGACTATTTTGAAATATGCGAAAGCAATCATCCTTCTCTCGTACTTCTTTATGTAATTCAAAATAGTTGTTCTTTAGCAAACTGATATCGTTGTAATAAGTAATTTCAGTTAGAGCAACTTCATGGGGTCCATGCAGAGTAATTGGATTAGCGAATTCAACAGAGTATAGAGATGGTTTGTTACTTGGGAATATCTTGGGGTTGCTATTGCTTGGAAGAATGATATTGAAGTTAGTAGACATGTTAAACTCATATATGTAAGAAGACACATGCTATATTAGCTTAAAAGTTACGAGTGTCTCCCACCTCCACATTTTGTAGATCCTGGTGCGTTATCCAGCTATTAAATGAATCAGGATATCCTTTCCATTTAACTAGATATTTCCTTTGATTGCCATGACCTTTCTTCCTAATTATTTTGTCAATCATATACACCTCTTCACTTCTGTCTACTACTTGCAATTCATAAGAGTAAAATTTTCCTTCAATTGGATTGCCATGGTAATCTATTAATTTATACATGGTGGGTCTAAATTTTGTATTTACTTCATCTACAAAAAACTCTTCTTCAGTCCAATTAGGTAGATACCCCTTCTCAAATGTAGACTTAACCTTTGAAATCCGAACTCTATCACCAACATTTATTTTCTTTTCATTGGAAATGTTTTTCGCTTTCTTATCATACAATCGAAGCCATACATCCATCGCATTATCTGGGGTAACATCGACAGGTTTCATCTTAATGATTCGATGGTAGCTTTCATTGTAATTCTTAACAAATTTCTGCAGCTCACCTATCCAAACATGTGTATTTTTTGCAGTGAAATAGCGCCATATTTTTGTCTTCAGTGTGCGATTGAACCTCTCAACCATGGCAGCTTTATAAGCACTTTTGACACTAAACAATTCCACATTATGACTTTTAAAGAGACTTCGAACATGAGAGTTTTCGAATTCCTTCCCTTGATCGGTCTGTATTCTTTGCGGAACACGCCCCTCATCGAAAATGCTCTGAAAAGCCGCTTCAACTTCTGGTCCTCGTTTAGATTTCAGCGCACGTGCCCAAGCATAGCGAGATAAAATATCTATTACGGTTAAGATGTATTTATAGCCATCATTGTACTGTGATATCTGTTGCATGTCAGCCAAGTCCGCTTGCCATTGACTATCTATATTGTTAACAACATATTTTCTCGTTGGAAACCGCTTTCTCGCATTTTTGTGAAGAGTGTAAGTCGGTTGACTCCTTAACCACTTCTTGACTTTCTCTATCCCCACACCTGCTGCACGAGCTAGAACCTCCGGACGACTGAAACTTGCGGGGTGATTTAAGTCGTAATAAATCTTTCTGAGTTTCACTGCTGTACTCATCGTCTTTGTTCTGATTTGCACGCGTATTACTCCCACAGCAACTGCTAACACAATTGATATCAACCTCTATTCCCTCTTCTCCTTTACCTTCGAGCGCAGATTTCAAACAGCAGCAAAACTTTTGTAGCGACATGATATGAGAGAAGCAAAGCTTAATTTATATTTGCTTAATATTTACTATAATCCTTCCAACACGCATTGAGCACCTAGTAGCTCTTTTTGGTTGAAGATCATCAGGATAATGAAGCTCTCGCTTGACCGCCATCGTGGGTGTTTTACTTTTTGTTTCATCTTGTAAGTGACCCTTGTCCAACTCATTCACAGTTGGTCCTCCAATAATATTGTGTGGTACATTTTGATCAGATAAAATTTTCTGAAAATATGACCACCCTTGTGGTGCACCTAGTTTTCGCCTTACATCTCTAACAGCATATTGCAGAAGGTCATCTATGTGACTATTTCTAATAACATCACCAGTTGTTTCATCTATTATCTCCCCTCTCTCATTGAACTTCACATGTGGATCAATGAAGTCAAATAATCGCTCAGCGCGCACACGATATGGTCGAGGTGTTGACAAGGTTATAAATCGTCGCAACTTATCACGAATCTGTCGCCTCTCATCAATGTTTTCAGCTGCTAACTGCATTCGTCGATAGGGATCCTTAATCTTCTGAATTTCCATATCCTTTTGTGTTAGTTCCTTAAGTTGATTCGTAATAGGTTGATCTATATTTTTGACTTCCTGTGCACTTTGTAATGTAGTCAATTGTACATACTCCTCTTGAGGAATGACTACCATCTTTGAATACGACATGTTTGTACAGTAAACGACATGTTTGTACATGAAAGTACATTGCTTAAAACTAACTGTGAACCGAGAAAACTGTCATTGGTTCAGCGGAATTAGGTATGATATTTGTTCGAAATCGAAGTCGTTCCGGACATTCCTGGGTTAGATCAATAAATAGATAGCCATGTGGTTTCTTAGTTACATCTTCATATATTTTTGAAAGAACTTTAGGTTGTTGAGGTAATATCTGTCTACTGAGATGATGTATCTGACTGCTGTCTCTTGGATTTTTAAATATTGCCAAATAATGTGTATTCAAACTCCTAGTTCTTTGCTCTTTCCCTCCATCAAAAATGTTTTGGGTGATATAGATAATAAAAGCTTCCCTATGATGTGCAGTTTGAATGAACATTTCAGTTACATCCTTTGAAGATTTGCTTTCACGTAATAGATCATCTAATACTAGTAAGTCACCTGCTTTGATGTCTTCAGTTGTCGGTAACCCTTGCTTCACATCATAACCTTTCTGGCGAAGTGCAGAATGTAGTTGTGGTTGAAATATGCCATAACACCATTTAACTCTTTTAATTTCTTTATTAAACATCTCATTTCTAAATTGTAGTAATTGAGTTACAAAAGTAGTTTTACCGGACTGACTTGGTCCGGCCACACACATTGTGCGATCAGTGAATAGGCGAAAATCTGTCATCCTGAAATTTCAAAAGCTTTAAAGACCAACACCCACCAGTTTGCTTAGAATAAAACAAGTCATGTTCCATAACAACTTTATTTACATTTAGAAACTTTCATTTCACATTCACAGCATTTGTGTTTCCTCATCAATGTCAGCATTAAAATAACTTCTCGCGTCAATTTGAGCATCTTGGCGTTTCAATTTCAACTTAACACTCCCTTCCTTGGATTTCCGTCCCCGCTTTTTGCTTTCTTCAACATCCTTCCCATCTTTTGAAGTAGATTTATCGATGGTGATTAAACACTTATCAATCGGCATTGGCTCATAAACCAACTGTAGAACTTTCATTTGTAACGATGCCACTTTTCCGGTTGAGCCGTGAGCACCAATGTATAGACCGTTGACGTGTATTAAACCCATGTATCGTCCGCGCTTCAGATCATCACACTCCATTGTATTTCCAAGTAGATCGAATGCTTGAAAGTGATCGGACAATTTCAAGAATAGCGTATCGAACTCGGGTAAATCCTTATAGCCACTTCCTTCCTCTAACGCCTTCCTCCAATGTGTAGGAGCACTTTCGGGCAACACAACGCATTCCTTCGCCAAAGAGTCGATGGTTTTGAGTATCATCTGCTGCCATTTCGGAAAGGTTACTCGCATTTGTCTCATGTTGCTATAACCAGATGAAGACATGCCATTACTGTGGAAAAATGGAACTTGAAGGTAGAAACCATCGTCACCATAGCTCAACGTTTGGAAGTAAAAGGTATTTCCAATCCCTTGAACCTTCCTTGTCGGTCGGAATTTAAAGAGATCACGTTCAAATGAGTCGCTCTCCTCTCTAACTATAAACATTTTTTGAGACATGATTCAATGTTGTACTTATTCGGAGCTTTTCAACCGTCAGCGATGAATGATAGCTTGAAAGTGATTAAAGAGTACAAGCGCGTCTCTCTTATATACATATTCACATGAGTCATCAATCAATGATGACGTGTCAATCCATGATTCGTCGTCTACAGCAACACTGCGGCACCTGCTACAACTTTCCCTAGTGGACTGTTGAGTACATTGTAAATGCTGTTTCCAATATCATTCAACATATTCAAAAATCCACCACCTCCACGCTGAACTAAGTTCCGCCTTTTCATATCACTGCTTCTTGGATTTGAAAATTTTCTAATGCTGTTTAGAGAATCAGTACTCAATAAAGGTTTGTATATTGGGAGGCATTTGTGTATTGCAAAAGCCAAATCACGGATGAAATCATCACTTGAGTTTTGAATTAATTTGCACTTAACTTTATTGTTTCGCATGCTGTTTAACTTTCGCAACGCCTTCTTAAACTGACTTGAAGGTCTAAAAGAACCATTCTTCCGAGAAAAAGATGCCTTTCGTTTTGCAGTCATTTTTATTGTGTTAAAAGCAAAGCATTTATGAAAATACACATTTTTGCTTAGTTCCATGCAACAAAGTCAAACGGTAACAGATGGTAGGTCGTAGTCATCAACATCACTCAAAGTCTGAGTCGTTGCAGTTATAAGCTGTTCTATATTACACATTAAATCCTTTGATAGAGGACAGCATGAACAGCATGGTTTTGAAGCGAAGACTTTTAAAAGATTAGCATAGTATGCTCTAAACTTGATTATGTCCCGGTCATCTTGCACTGCCACATTGACGCTCATCGACGGGGGTCCGGTAAACATGTCCACCTTGAATTTACCACCATTTTCATCATAGTGGCTAAATACGATTATATCATGCAAACAAGTCTTCAATTTCCGTGTTCTCATTTCACAATAGCAACGAGAACTCTGTGGAATAGCTTCCGTCAAACTCAGAGGCTTGAACACTTCATCGAGCCAAAATCGTAGTACTCGCGTAAGGGCATTGGTCAATATCCTCATTAAGAGTTTCTGAAGTTCAATATCATCTTCACAATGATAGAATGTGACAATATCCTCCATCAGATCTATGAGATCAGCTTTGTAACCAATAACATCATTTGCAGAGTAGAAAATCTTGCTAGTAAACAGATTGTCTTTGTGAATAATTGAAACAGGAATGATCGTGGTAAATGGCATGTTTATTAATGTCTTCAATCCTCAACAAGTATGGTTGTAATAGAAGTGTGATAACCTTATATACAAAAGCTGCACAATAACAACCAATCACAGACACGCATGATGACTCATCATGAACGATATACAGTGACTGTTGAAATTATTTCTTCATCACAAAGGGGACAAAATGTAGTTTCCAAGGGTATATAGCATGTAGAACACATGACAAAATGAGAACATGGTAACAAGAGAAGGGATTTTTCCCGTTCAAAACACCTAATGCAGTTCCGTTCACATAATAGTTTAAACGTCTCTGTTTCTAATTTCTTTCTGAAGTCACTTTCATAGTTAGAACATTTTGATAAATCAATTGAAGGTTTCACTTTTTTTATCTCCGTTTCAGAAAGTTCCAATTTCATCCTCCTAATTTCACTGTCTTTATAATGTAGCATTGAGAAATCTTCTATCCAACTACGATCCAATTTAGCATTCATGGTATGCTCATCCAGATCCATTAGTCGTTCAACTAAATCACCAGCTTTGATATTTTCATTTAGATTTGTAACAGTTTCTATAGCCTTTAGCGAATAACCAAGGTCTCTTGCAACAATCCATGAAATTGGGTAACTAACCATCAAGCAACTTCCACGTATTTATAACTTAACCTAGTTATGAAAATAAATAAAATTGTCATCATAGTCACAATGGCCACAATTGTCGCATTTGAGCAAGCAGTCTCAAAACAAACACCTGTTTAAGTACCGAAATAGATGTTCGCATCCCTATTCTAATTCACATACTCTAATTCAATTTCGGAACAAGGCGTTCCGAATCATTGAGTATGATCTCAATTCGCCTATCAATCGGAACGCGGTTCCTATTTACATGTTCCTATCCATGTTCGCATCCATTCGCAATTCGGAACATGTTCATATCCATGTTCGCATTCGCAATTCGGAACACATGTTCCTATCCATGTTCGTATCCACTATCAGTGCGTCCGCAATTCTAACTACTAATATGATCTACAAACCATAGATTTTTCCATGTGCCATCATTGTACATAGGCAAGATGTCAAACTTCCATTCTAATGTATTATCATCTACTTCTAGGGGTAGAGGTATCAGAGATTCCATAGATAGCTTGCTGCTTGATGCTAAATCAATTTGTCATTTTAAGTTTTTATCAATAACCACAATTTGGAGTCACATGTCCGAAGTCACAAATTTAATCTTTTATAGCTCAAAGCTTTCAGATGATTAACCATAGATATGAAAATACACGATGATTATCATCTTTTAAATATTTTGTTCTGTCGCAGAAATGCTTGACGGACAATTATTTTCTTAAAGTTGCAAAATAACATGAAAATGCTTCGCTGACCACAAAATGGAGTCACATGTACCTTTGAGGGTTAAGCTCTCTTTGTTCAAATTCTTGTGTAATTTCTGATTTGAATGAATCGTATCCAAGCTCCAGATTTTGACATCCATCTGTAAGTTCATAATTTGATTTTTCCAAAACCTGAATACGGTCTGTCAACGTCATAATAAGCTTATTTGTGTTTTCAAGATCTTGTTTTGTAGCGCTAATGATTTCGTCTTTAGATTGGTCAATTAATCTTTTGATATCATCCAATTTGATATCAGACGTCGTGCTGTTTGACCCACAGAATTAGACAGGTCGTCTCTTCTTCCGTTTGGCTAGAAAGGAAACATTGGAACATGTAACGTTAATGAAATGGCGTAATCTCCTGACTAAATACCATAGCAATCGAACAATGAGCAGCCAGTTCAACATTAATCACGCCAAATTGTGCAAAGTTTCAGTGACTGTTATCAACCGGATCACACAGCAGAGACACAGACGATGTCAAGTTCTACAGAGAAGTTTGTGAACGTTTTTTCGTGCGCCTGCTAACTTTTTTAAAATGATCGGAGGGCCCAACATTATCGAGAAAACTTTTGCGCAATGACCTGAATTCTTCGAATCTGAAGGAGTCGTGGCGATCGGAGCATTTTGAAGGAATTCAGATCAATCCGCAAGCGACGCATGACTATTTTTCCTATCTCTGTAAGGTATTAAAAATGTCTTTTTGCCCACTTATTAAGTTCCAGCACGTTCCCTTTGTTCTAGGTGTGCCAGGCATAATGCATGAATTTTACACTCGATGAAAATGGAATAAAGGAAGACGATGCAGTTTGAAGTAAATTTTGGTCACGTGACAAAAATCGATAATTAGAGAATTTTTCGACAGAGGTTTTCTCCAAATTCACCGATCGATCAGCTGATACAAAGCAGATTCAGCTGTTTATCAGCCGTTACAAAATGGCGGAAGCACACATCAATTGATGAAGATGTGACGTAGATTTCGATATCTGTGGTAGACACGACGATCTAAGACACAATAGAATCCAGTGAATAGCGACAGGGAATTCCAAACCTCTCCCGCTTGCAATGATAGCCACGGCAGCAGAGCGCCAATCAATTGACAGCACAAATGTTTCACAAAAAACAACAACTCCAAGCAAACGACTAAGAAAAAAGGAAGAACCACAGACGGGACGATCCTCACAATGCCGCAATGAATCCAACCACGCAAAAATCACTCAGAATAGAAGTCGAGAAACAACAGAACGACAGACCAGACAGACGAGACAACACGACCGCCAACGATGGTCAGAAGGTGTTAATTAATGAAAATGATTAAATAATTTAATGAATTTTAAAAAATGATTTCATTTTTTTTAATTTTCAATATTTAAAATTTTTAAGCCGCTGGTCGGCCTTCAATTGTCTTACCATAGTTAGCTTTGTATCTTCATTTTGTAGTTCATGCATGTTTTTCTTATCTTTGTCTGTAGTTGATGAGCTGTTCGAAATATCTAAGTAATCATTTTGAATATTGATTTACGACTGTAAAACATCTGTGCATTCTATTGAATACCCTGTTGAAGGAATACGAAAGCTTGGTATCTTAGAAATTTGTTTTTTTTATTCCTGAGAAAGCCAGATGCTATTTTTGACATACTATATTATATCCAGGAATGGCCAAACATTTGCGTGCACATTTCTAATCGTAAAACAATATAGGATTTTTTTATTGCTGTCCATATCACCCCGACTCGTCATTGTTTCAAAGAAATTGTATCTTCTTTTTAACGCAATAAAGCGAACTGGTCAGGGGAATATAACACTAGCAAACATAATTAAATGGAAACTGGGACCTACAAGGCTACATTAAGGTACATTTTCATAATTGTACTATGTGAATTGGTCAACCCTTCTCCCAGAATTTTATTCACAAACAGAAAGTGTCCATATCACCCCCTCTTAACCTATATGTGGCAATTTCTCAATTACAAAATACAATGAGTACCGATGTTCCCATCTCATCGACTTTGGCAATAGAAAAAGTGATATCGCTGATTTATCACAACATCACTTGTTCCCTTTGGAAAGACATCTTTGCAAAGATGTTTAGCACTACTTCCTTGCATCTTTGTCTGAAAATATTATTCAAACATTCTCAGCTTTTCATTGATATATGGGTCTCTAATGGCTTGTAACACGTAATTGATGTAAACGACACGACTAGAAGGTATAAGATGTGTTTGATGCGATCAGTTTCAAAATTCATCATATTTCATAAACCAATCTCGAATAGAGGAGATCTCGTGACCAAGATAGCAACAAAACTTTGGCTTTAAATTAATAGCTCTGAAAATTTATAGCCCGCAAAGTAGTAAGCCCATCCCAAAAAGAAGTGCAATGAAGAGCGATGACTCATCTCCCCTCCCCTCCCGGCGTGAAGGAAGTCGCCAACGATGTGATGGAGCGGATTGGACTGATTGGAAGAAACTGACGCCTCCCCTCTTCCTGACAGGTAGACTTCGTTTTCATGATTTTCTGTCTAGAATTGACAGGCGGCATCGTCATCGGCTTTCAGATTTGGAATCCTCATGTCTATCAGCATTAGAAGGGTGGGTTTCTAACAAAAGTTGAGCCACGTCTCCTGTCGTATTTTCCACCCTGAGGATATGGCAGGTTTTGGATGTTTAGGGATGAGAAAGGGTATGTTTCGGGATGAAGAAGTGCTCGCATTGACAAACCGAGGCCAGATTCGGACTCCTCGTGCAATTACATCGGTATGGTTATTTACAAGTCAATCGGAGAGGAAAAGTGCTGACCCCACCTGTGAGACCTAGTGATCGTAGAAAGTCGTGCCATAGCTCGTTTGAAAGTTAAGACTGAGATAAATTCAGTGGAAGAAACGGCTTGTCCGTAACTTTCTTCGTTTTAGACTGGAGAATGACTTTAAGATTTTTGGCCATGTTGGAAAAATGGAACGGGACGTTGGCAATTTTAATCCTTGTAAAACCTCTCTGCGTCATGTTTCCAAGTTTTCGTTAGACAGTGTTTCAGTCTAAACGACTGTAAAATCTTGTTAGAACTGTGTCATTCATGCTATGTCTCAGAGGTGATAGGAAGGAAGATGACAGATGCAGTAGAGTTTATTAATGAATTTTGTTCTTTACGTTTTCATCGACAAAGTCTTCGAGGCGTGATTAGGGACTACATCATCTCATTTCATCATGAAAAGGCAGACTTAGAATTTGCCATCGCTAAAGGTTATTTCGTTTTCCAACAGCTCATGGGCAGTTTGATGAATAAAGATGTGAAAGGACGTTAGTTGCAGAGATCGAATTTGAGAAAGTGACTGATGAACATGCGGGTGAACGTGTAATGTTTCATTTTGCATCATATTCTGCAGAAACGATACATGATCCCAAAGATTTCTATCAGCGACACATGGCGACAATTGCATCTCGAATACATTCATCTCATGAGCATGGATCCAACTTGCTCTTATGTCGCATAAAACGCATTCATATTCAGCTCAATGTGCTGAACCAGATTTGACTACAAGATTTTAGAAACGCAATCATGAGTCAGTCGTCTGCGTGCCTCCTTTTTCCCTGCCGCCACGAAGTCAGGGGAGAAATGAAGTTCACTTATTGGCTCTCATATTGTCATGTGCGGATTCGCAGATGCCTATAAAAGCAGCCATCTCCCAATTTTCTCTTCATTTCATTCTCTTGACTTGGAGCAGGTGATACTGTGGCCGATGATTGCACAAGCATATTTTGTTGAACCATCACCACCACCGCCCCCACCACCGTCTCCACCACCGCCACCTAGACGCTTTACCTTCAAGTCCTTTAAGGAATTGAAACTTAATTCGAGGCGGAAGGACACACTCATTAGTTTACTAGATGAAGACGAGGGGCTAGATTTTGGTGATAAGCTTTAAATAATGTGAACGCAGCGAAAGGTCCTCTTAAGGGTCACCTCTAAGCTAAGGATTTTATTTTCTCTGATGATCTTGAATGTACTTAGTGGTATTCTTTCGCTACAGACTGCCACCCAGTGAAAAAATGTGCTTGGCACTAGTAATTTGCTAGCACATAGCACTAGCATTTTGCTAGAACCTGTGTCAATCAGAATAGCAATACACATTCCATAAAAATGCCAAGATTATACTCTTTGGTAACTATCATTTTAAAATCATTTTTTGATGCAAACGCTTGGAAATCACTTACTTAATAATGAAAACATCATTTGATAACTTTTCAGAAAAATTAGTAAGTGCTAGAAAAATTCTCCATACCAGGAGAATGCCAGTATTTTACTAGAACCTTTTTCACTGGGGCATGTCCAAGAATCCTACTCCTACTGCTGCATCACTCAATCCGCACCAACTCGAGCTGTGGAATCCAAAAATTGAAAAGGTAATTCAGGGCTATTCCACCTACAAACAACAAGTGCGCTACAACGGTGTTCGACTCTATCTTCAAACGCCGGCGGTATACTTACCAAAAGTGGATACGCAAGTAAATCGTTGCAGTCAAAACCTGAGTATACCTATCGATAATTGGTTGCGTCAACAGCTTGACATTTTAGAAGACGTTGTGAAGCACAAGGCTCTTATTCAAACTGAACTATTGCAGTTGTGGCCAGAAAAGAAAAGTTCTTATTATAAACCTTTATATCGCGGCACTCGCTGCTTCATTTTAAAAAGCAAGTATTGCAAAGTCACTTCAGGAGTGACAGTTGAACAGTCAGTTGAAACAGAATTGTCAGCGCTATATGCAGCCTTCTATTCCTTTCGTATTGAGGTACCTGCTGTTTGAGTGGGACCTCATCAATCTGACAGTAATTTGATTTCTTTCAATTTGCGTATTGCTCAAATTCATCATCAACCTGAGTTAACTGGTCTTGATCACATTGAGAAAGTCATTGATTCATATGTCAAAGAGTATCAAGAGCCTATAACCAAGCCTAAACGTCGTCGTGCATCAAAAAAGATGGTGTTACCACCAAAGAGAAATCTCAAGAATTCCAATCAATTAGCTTGTAGTGAATATTGAAAACGTGGTCTTGTGCGTTATATTCAATTAATACATTGCAATCATGTTGCATGTATCTTTTGTTATTTGAAGGACAGACATCCTTGTAAAGTTCTTACTCAATGTATTATCTTCTAATGTACATTACGTCTTTTTGATATTGTAGGTTGTCATCTTCATAGACAGTGAGGGGACACCCATGCAGTAGTTGAGTGCTATTGCAATGAGAGAAAGCGATCAAACTGTTGTTAGTGTGCATCATAGATTTGCCTACTGTCCTCCACACAAAGACGAATGGTCACGGCGTCATGTGCATGAACTTGATCCTTCTATTTTGATTCATATTGGATTTGTAAATGAAACGTATTTGATAAGTGATTTCAAACGATGACTGTCAGGTATTCATCTTGTTAAAATATTAGGAAATGATTCTGAACGTGAAGCAACAACACTTCAGCTACACATTGATAACTTATATTTACCATGTTGGGTAGATCGTGTAAGACAAGACTATCATATGCATTGTGATCAAATGAAGTCTTGTGCATGAACTTGATCCTTCTATTTTGATTCATATTGGATTTGTAAATGAAACGTATTTGATAAGTGATTTCAAACGATGACTGTCAGGTATTCATCTTGTTAAAATATTAGGAAATGATTCTGAACGTGAAGCAACAACACTTCAGCTACACATTGATAACTTATATTTACCATGTTGGGTAGATCGTGTAAGACAAGACTATCATATGCATTGTGATCAAATGAAGTTAAGGGCTGAAATGATTTTTGATATGGCGGTATGTTTCGGTGAGAGGCATCACCTTTACAGACCACCATCACATTGTAATACTAGAAATAAAACTACCTACATTGCAAAACTCTCTTCACGCTGGCATTGTAGTCTCTATGATGTTTATGAACTGTATCTATATTATTGTCAACAGCATGGGTGTAAAGAGAACATGTTTTTACTCCTTGAGAATGAGTGATGATCTTTTCGTGAATTGTATTCACTACTCTCTGATTGCTTTGTAAATTTTTGACTGATGTTGAATGAACTTACAGTGGAACATGACTGTCATTTCTCTTTTATTCATAGTGGAAGTCATTGAAGCAATATTAAATCTAGTGAGTGTTCACAACGTTTATGATGATGCATCATACATTACGTATCTACATGTGTAATTTAACTCTTGATCAACAAGGATTCGATGGAAACTTACATTTGAAGTAAAGATGAATGATATGAAAGTGACGGCAACTGAAAGCCTTCCTCTCTTCGAAAGATTGATAGAGAGTTTGCAGTCTCAAGATGTGAAGGGTAGACTCATTGCTCATATTGAGTTGAAAGATTTGCATCTTCGTTTTGGATCCTATTGCTCAACATGGATTACTCTTAGCGATCAATTTTATGCACGACATATGGAGAAAATTATGGACAGAATGGAAGAGACGATGGAAGGAAATGCATACGTTGTTAAAGATATCATGATTCAACTGAGTGTGTTTACATCAACGACTTTGTTTGATTGTCAACATGTTGTGTAGATGAAATCCTTCAATAAAGGTTTCTTTTTACTGAGATTCACCTTTGCAATGGTTTATAGAGCAAAATGAGTCATTCTGCTTTGTTACTAATAGGTCTTTGTTCGGTATAACGGGCGTGTTGTAACATGAGTCACTCTGCTTTGTTACTGACAGGTCTTTGTTCGCTGAAAGGGGCGTGTCACTATAGTCTTTGTTATGTGAGGACTAGAACGACTTTGTTCGTTGTAAGAGGACAGTCATTGCATATGAATAGGGAAGTGTTAACCTTTCCACCCACGCGGTGAAAAGTTCACGTGTGATTACACAGCACTCATTGTCACGTAATAAAGACAGGGAAAACATGGAAAGGGAAACGCATGTGATTGGAACTATGTGTGGTTATAAAAACGGACGACTGAGCTCATTCCAATCATTTCGGTCCTTGCGCTAACCATGCAGTTTCTCGAAGCCATCAACTCCACTGCTCTGGCACTGGGTACACTGAACTCCCTTGCTTTAGCATCGGGTAAAAATGCTTTCAATCAAAAGATAACTCATCACGGAAAAGTCGTTACCATAAAAACACCAAGTCATCGGATGGATTATCTAAAGGTTGTCTCAACACAGTATGGCATCGCTGTATGTGTGCCGTTAGACTATTGGACACGGTTACAATTCAATACTCTTGAAACATTCCTGAAAGAAAATCTCACCATTCCCAAAGAAATTGTTCGACACAATGGGAAGCGGCCACAAGTTCCCATCATGGAAAGAAGATACATGTATGTTCATATGGATAGACATTGTCTCATCATCCATGAAAAGGAGGGCAACGAATTCGACTTACTCAATTGCAGACCTCTCCCCATTTTGGGAAAAGGTTTATACTCATTTGAAATTAAAATTCAAACCATCTACATGGGTCCGCGCAGGGACGGAAGGTTGTTTACGTTGAATTCCTATCTTGTCTCCATGACCTTCAAAAATGATGTCCATGTTGATGATGATCAACCACAGTAACACTCTCCACACACTGAGAACACACCATCGGTCTTGATGAGACCAAGGCCTAACGGCCACCTTATCAAGAAAGAAAAATTTACACTCACCATGCCACACATGAACACCACTCTCCATCTTTCTTAGGCATTGAGGAAGCTCTTCACTAAGTTTTGAATAATTATCATGTGGAAATTATCAGCATGCCTCTATGTGTCATGGAAAAGTCAGTGATATGAAACGTCAACTGCAGATAACTCTAGAACGCTTTCAACTACGAAGGTTGCATCGCGCTATAATGTCCAACTCTTGTCGTGTGATTAGTTTAGGAGAAGGCATTGTATTTATTCGCATTCAAGAGATGACTGCATAATGATCACTGCTACATCGTTATTCCAAAGCCCTCATGGGAAAGTATTAAAGAGAAGTTCACTCAACCCTCATGTCTTTTGTGAATCATGCTCCCCATCCGCATCATCAAAGCCATGCACGAAAGGAATCTGGGAAGAGACATCAATTTAGAACAGTTGCACGCAAATCTTTCCGATTCAGTGTATCATCGCGGTCGTCCACAATGTTGGTCATTCGAATGAGCAACGGTCAAAATCTTCAAATCTTTCACTGCGGGAAAATACAAGTCCTAGGAAACCTTTCTCATTTCGTGATGTTGTCCATGTGTTACGAAGTCGTCAAGAAAATGCGAACACTCATGTCTCATCTACGTCTCAGTCCCCTAACATTGAAGAATATAGTATTGTCCGTTTAATTGAAGATGTTAGTGAATCTAGCATACATTAAAACCAGTAATCATTGCATATTTCATGAAACTGAACTCTTTCCTGCTGCTCTGATTCGGAAGTGGTATCCTGTACATATTGCAGTGTTTCACAACGGACATTGTATCATTACCGGTTTACGTGATGTCAGTAAAGTAGCTGACATTGTTAAATTTTTAATGCGCTATATGTTTGAGTCACAGTTAATAAAATCGTGTTAATCACATGATGTGTTTTGAATGAGTCATCCCATTGAGCTACCGCCCACACACCTGTTGGTGAAAAGGTCACGCTGTCTGATTGAGGCGCCATCGATATGGATCAAGCAATGCCCACACACACACTTGTCGGTCAAAAGGTCATCAACAAGTTTCATCGCTTTATGATGATTCAGTGCTATTTATAGACATGCAAGTCAACAACCTAAACTAAATAAATATGTTATAGGGCGTTGTTATCCTACCGATAGGAAAACTTTTGCGAATGATTACTTGATGATGAAACAAGACAGGAAAGTGACATGTTTTCCTAACACCTGGGAGATATGTTGTCAGATATAATTCGTCTTTATTTCTAACTTAACAAACACTGAAATGGTTGTGACTTTACTCCTAACTTTACAAGCAGTTACAAACAGTGACATGCTTATGACATTATTACCACCTATTTGAACCCCAACTTTATGTGAAAGGAAAACGACACAGCATGTACATGATATGTTATTGAAAGACGCAGCCGATTTTCATGGCATCACACATAGGTATTACTGATGGTAACAGAAAGCAAAGTTTTTATGACACACATCACCGGAGAAAACAAAATCATTGTAGGAAACTGTACCGGAGAAAACAAAGTCAGGAAAACAATTTGATAAGTCACCGATGATATGAAGTGATCAGAATATGGACGCATGTTACAAGATACTCATTCACAACACCCCATATAAAACGCCATGGAGTGAAAAAGCAAAACATCAACCACAATAGAGAGGAAGCATTCATCATCAAACATCGGCGGACGGAGGAGAAAGTTTCTGTCTCTTGGGTGGTGGTAAATGTGTGTCTTGATGGCCGTAAGGTAGTGAGTGATTAGGACTCATCCAGCATCGCTTATCTTCCCAAGCTGAGGTGTCTCGTTTCCTAAACGTCGTTGTTCTAACTTGATGCGACTGAGATTTTAAAATGGTCATTTCTACCTTTTTAATTTTAAAGGAATTTATGGCATCTTGATTGTCCCTATATGTCATACTCCTAACGATTGACTTCGAGATGCCTTTCGCCCATTTAATGGAAAGCTCTGAGGATTTTAGTTTCATGGAGTACATCTTGGGGCATAGCAAGATCATCTCCTCTATCTTTTTGCCGGCGCACGCATCCTTAAAGCAGCCGAGCTTCGCTTTATTTGTGGTAGAGTAGAGCTTTACCAGTCAGTGGGATAGTTGGATTTATCAAACTTGGGTGCTAAATATTTTAAAATGTCTTCCGTCTTGACTTGGCTAGTGGTTGTCAAGCCAGGAAGAAGCTGTCTGTATCGCCTCCTACTAATTCCACATGTTGGATCAGTGGGCAAGTCTTAAATGTGTGATAAAACAACTTATACATTTCTAATTTGGAGTGATCCAAGACAGCTTCTCCGACATAAATAGATTTGCAGAGTTCTACTTTAGATTTTAGTTTTTAAAACCAAAGATATCTTCGGAAATGACATCATGGAGACAAAACAGCGGTCAGCGGCATAACTTGACACTAGTTTGCGGATCAGTCACTATACGATAGTCCATGCGTTTTCTTACATCCTCCATGGTTTTACCAAAGAGGGCATTATTCTTAAATTTAAAGAAGTCCTTTTCGAAAAGACTCTTGGATTCAGCCCGTTTCTTACTATTAAATTAGGAAAATCAACTGTCTTATTCTTAATACACTCTGGATAGATAAGGTCGACCTCCAATATATAATCTATGTCGGCCTGATCTTCCAGTGCCATAATGTGTGCTGGATTGGAGAAGTGCTCAATGTCATGGGGCTCTAACCATTGGAAGTCAGACTGTGGCAAAGGCTTGGATAATGCATTCCCATATAAATTATTCTGGTCTATGTACATTAAATGCGTGGTCGATCCTATGTCATGAGTGCTGTTTACAACATTTCTGCAGCTTGCAGTAAATGTATTGTCTCTTTCGTCATCTTGAAGGCTGACTGATAGGAGAGACCCGGTAGACTTACAAAATGGACGGGGTCCAAAGCGTCCTGTTCTAATGTGACTTTCCTAAAGGTCTGAAACACGTCAGTCAACAGATAGATGTCTAATTTTAAGTAGGAAAACATATAGCGCTTTGGGTAGGGTGAAACAACACACCCTTGTAAATTTTCCAAGAGATTGATTGTAATGACTACGTTCTCTGTCCCATCAAAAACCAAGCCTCTGTCTCTTTCATTAAATTTATTTAAGTTGCTGACGAGATAGGTAGCATGCCTCTCTATCCACTCGTTTACATCACCTATGAGATCGGCATCACACGAGCCAACTTAAATGATCACAGTGGACTCTACTTCTCCTGTGCTACTGTCTACCTTATTGAAACGAGCAGTCAGATAAAACATGCCTTTGAGCAAAAACCTATCCAAGCTCGTCACTATTTGATTCATTAGACCTATATTATTCATCAAGAAAGGATGAATATCCTGTATAACTTCAGAGCTTTCTAACTCATAGTCGCGAACGAGCCTTTCAAGGGAAAACTTGTTCAGCCTTAAAGTGACAGTGTTGTCAGTGTAAAGCTCTGTGGAATGGGTGACAGAGTGTGTGCGAAGAAAGAACAAACTCTGTAGGAAAGGTCTTCTGACACGAAGAACAGGAAAAGCCGACGTATGATAAAGGATGCTTCCTATCTGTTGTCGTCGGTGGTTGCATCACACTGCCACAGGATCCGCCTTCGATGTGACGTTGTAAGTTGGTGCTGTTGTAGAACGCGTGTCCACAACCTTAGCACTTGGGCCGTCGAGGTCGGCGCTGAGCTCCTCCTCTGCAGGCATTGCCAGCGGTGTGACGTCTCAAGTTGAAGGCTGAGGCGAAGATCTCGTTACACCGACAGCATCGGAGCTCCTCCATTTCCATCTCATCGATTTCGATCTCCACCGCTTCGATCGCCTGCTCCTCCAGCAATCTTTCCACCGACTTAACGGAGAGGAGAGGGAATTCGGTCGCTGCTGCAGGTGGTGATGACTAAGGGATGATTATGGTGCGGGAGGGAACGTCGTCGTCCAGGAGGACCGTCACCAGATCTGTTGAGAAAAAGAAAAAAAAGATTAGTAACATGACCATCATTTCAAACTTGGAAATGAGTTTTAGTCAAGTCTTAGCTCCCCGATTTCCCAATCACAGTTACTTACCATCTAATGAATTAATCTCCGGCAACACCGATGGTCGAGGAGGAGGTAGGAGTGGGACACGAGCCGAGGGTGGTAAGGTCCTTGGCTTAGGTGTCGGAGGGATGTGGTGACGGGTAGCCGGTATAGGAGCAGGTGGTGGAGGTGGGTCGATGACGATGCCCGAGGTCGAGAATCGAGTCGGTGGTTAAGCGGAGGTAGACGGGAGGGAAAGTAGGGACGGAAATTCCTCGTGATATTTCCGCCTCGAGGCTTCTTCCCACTTCTTCATCCTGACCAAATCTGTAGAGAGGAAAAAGAGATTAGAGATTGAGACAAGGATGTCAAAAAATCTAAGCATGAGATTTAAAGATACTTACACTTGCCAAGCCGCTCATAGGCTTCCCCGATTGCTCCTTGGGGGACGGGTTCCCCATTGCGAATGCATTCATGCACTGAAAAAGAATGAGGGCAAATATAAGGAGAGCGCTACAATGAAATTTTGGATTCGGTTTAAAAATGAATTAAATAGGGGAGGTGACGGGTCTTGATTTACGTTTAAAATGAATAGTCTCGTAGTTGTTCACCTTATGATGTTAGTAATAGAGTTAGTCAACCTCATCCTTGACACAAATACTTACATTTCTCGATGGTGGCCTTCTCCATCTCAGCAGATACGCGGTAATATTCACCTTTGTTAAATTCCATGACGGACAGTCGATTGTAGATGAGTAATTGTAAGACTTCAATCACTGAAAAGGAAATATGAGAATCGTTTTATTTGCCTAGTCAACTTTTATCATGTGAACAATCCTTCAACCAAGTAACTCTACGTTTCCCACTACTCCATATCATAAAGATTAACCTTTGTCCAATGGCTGAAGTATTCTGATCTGGCGAGAGAAAGCGTCACATTGGGTATGAAGTCGAACGCCCAACATGAGGAACGGCTGAGAGGTTTCAGTCTAACAAACGACGAACAACCCGTACAACGCAATCCCTCTACGGCAGTGCCCGCCGTCCCGAAGGTACGCTCGAGCAAAGGAGGTATTACAGCGATGATGTGCTTTATGAGCAGAAGTGAATCTCTTCATAGCAAGAGGCTACATGAAAATCGACCTGATAGCAGGTTAAGTGCTCACCGACACTCACCATGTGAAAGATAAATGTGAAGAGCAGAGCTTGTACACTCCCTTTTATAAGATTTTCCAAAGCTGTGAATGTATCAGACCTCTCGTCCAATCACAGACGAGTTAGTATGCATGCCCCTTTGTATGCATACACTTACGAGTTATTTTTCGTAGTAGTGGAAATGTGCTTGAAAATATGAAGTATTCAGTAATCTAACAGTCATGGAGTTTGAATTTCTAACAGGGGTACATTTGGTAACTCTCTCCACTCAACATAAAACCTTCTAACACTGTGAAAGTAAGTTACAAAACAATCTACACAGTGCAGTAAAACCTTATCATTTATATAGATTGACTGTTGAAATCATTTCTTGATCACAGATGGGACATAATATAGTTTCCAAGGGTACATAACAATATGACGACATGGTAAAAAGAGAAGGGACCGTTCTCGTTTAAAATACTCAACGCAGTTCCGTTCACGTAATAATTTAAACGTCTCTTCTTCCAATTTCTTTCTGAAGTCACTTTCATTGGTAGAGCTACTTGACAAATCAGTTGCAAATGGCACTTTTTTCTTTTTCCCTCCAGATCGCTTCAATTTCATCCTCCTATTTTCACTATCATTACATTGCAGCATGGAAAAATCCTCTATCCAACTTCGATCCAAATGATGATTCATAGCATGCTCATCTCGATCCATTAGTCTTTCAACTAAAGCGCCAGCTTTAATATTTTCATTTACATTTGTAACATTTTCTATAATAGCCTTCAACGAATAACCAAGGTCTCTTGCTACAAACCATGAAGTTGGGAAACGAATGCAACTTATCATCTTCAGATAATTTCAAATGGTGATGAGTTTCAAGAATGGATGATATGACTTGTACACCTTTGCAAGTGTTGATGACTCAGTGGAATCTAACTTCAGTTTTATAACTCTTGTTCATTCACATGTTTTGTGAGAAGCGCAATATACTTCATCTTTCATGTCAATGACTGGTAAGACTTAATAATTTATCTCATATGTACATTATGACCAACGTGATAGACTTTATGTTCCATCTAACGGTCAACATGAACTTGTGCTAACTCCTTACATCTTGTCGTAGGAAACCTGACCCTCGGATGATGAACTTTAGGACTTGTGATGTGTGGCATGACATAGCAATTTATTCTTCATGTCCCTACGTTGGCAGTGAACGACTTTTTATGATAAGAGATTGAACTTCATCTTAACGAAGAGAGAAGTCTGGTGTGTTGCATGTGGTGCAAGGGTGGCCTCCCGTTTCATCCTTTCATCATTTATTCTTCCCCTCTGCATTCCATATCCGAAGATATGTGGCGTGCTTGGGACCGCTTTAGCTCCGTTAGAAGGTAGCCCTTAAGAGGGCTCATGGGGCGCTCTCGGGATCGATGAGATGCTACTGCTGATGTAAAAACTCTGAAAGGAAAAGAATAGGAGATTAGATGGGGTTGAGAAATGATCATGTTGAAGAGACTTACTGGGAACCTTCTTCTTGATTTTTCGGACGACGAAGTCCTCAAGCTTGCCATTAATGTCCATATTTATGTGTAGACATCGGACTCTGTCGCCCTCATAGCACTGCTGCGTTTGGTTTGGATCACTTGTAATTGTTGGTACGTCACAAGCATTATTTTGGAAGAGGGGAAGATGGACTTCATATACTCTTCATTTTCTACACCTCTCACGCTCATGCAATCGCTCTACTTCAGTCACTAACCTCTTGTTTACGCCCTTCACCTCCTCTGTCTCCTTCACCACGCTTTGCATCCGATCCATTTCATCATCCTTCCTCAACAAATTCGCCTGCAGACTACTCACCAAACTTGCTTTCTTCATCAACTCACTTCTTTCCACCATCCACTCTTTCTCATTTTGCCTCATACTTTCCAACTCTTCTCTCGTAACCTTATACCCTTCAGCCTTCACAGTGAACTTCTCATATCGCATCACCAATACTTTATTTTTCTCCTCAACCGCCCTCAATCGATCCTTCATCCTCACATGTTCATCCCTTGTCTTCCTTTTCTCCCTCCGAGGCGATGAAGATGCCAAGGGTTTACCCACTTCCTTTCCCTCATCCCTCTCCTCCTCCTCAAGATCCTTAATGTTCCCAAACAACTCCTCCAACACGTCATCCAAATCCACATCAGCCTTCTTGATGTTCGCTTTCAACTCCACTCCTTTCTCACTCGTACCCTCATCAGCCGCCTTGGTCACATCTTTCTTTCCTTCCGCATCCTCAATCGTCGCCACTGCCTCTCTCACCTCTTCCATATCCATCAACAGTCCCTCAAACCATGACTTAAACCCCTGCATACTAATATTGCCACTAGGGCACTGACTATGGTTCCTAATGAACCCATCCTCGCACATCACCTTATGATGCACACACACCCTCAACAACACCTTCCTTACATGTTCGCCCACCGTCCCCTCTTTCATATGCTTCTTCAGTTCGCTACCTCTAGCAATGCGTCCACAGCTACACTTTCCGACCAACATCCTTGCGTTAATCATTTTAGTCATTGTGAAGATAGGGTAAAAATTTGATAGCAAGTGTTTATAGGATACTACTTGCTGATATGCATTGAAAGACTAAGGATGGACTGCACATCTTCGTGTTAAGTAATCAGCAATTAGTAAATTGATCAATGTTAGTTAATCAAAGATTAGATTTAACTACTGAACAAATGTTTGCCATATGCACATGTCTCGAATTAACTAACGACTTTTTAAGCACGTGCTGGTGAAAGAAAATGAGAGACAGCCAATCAGAAGAGTGAGTCTTTTCCCCTATCAAAGAAGTCATGTCTCATTAGTCATGAGTCATTATGTCTTAGAATTGGGTTTGAAAGCGGGCAACGAATGATCTGTCTCCAATTGATTAGCTTGACATTGTACAAAATGAAACGCTGTCGCCAAGAAAACTTTACCACGAATGATAAGTTGATCCTATGCGACATATTAACTAAATACAAAGATACCATAGAGAACAAACGCACGGATGCGGTGGCCACAAGTTTGGAGGAAAATTTCGGAGGAGTTTTCCAGCCAAAGGCCGCTACCAAGGAGAAGTGCGGATCAACTAAAAACATTTTGGAGCAATTAAAAAAGGTTGGCGAAAAAGGAGGTTGCCAAAGAGCGGCGAGAATTATTCAAAACGGGAGGAGGACCATCGCCGCCGTCTATCACTGATGTAACATCGAAAATAGTATCGCTAATTCCGCAACAAACTGAGCCTATGGAATTTGACTGCGATAGTGATCAGCAAGGTCCATTCATGAAGTTACTAATCGATGAACTGAACACTTCAGCAAAAGAAAAAGATGACATCCAGTACACACCTGGTGAAGGTGATGCAATTAATTCTGGAAACTGTGCTCCTCTGACTCCTGTTCGTGAAAATATCCAGACAGGTTCTCATATTTCAACTTATGAAACCATAACACCGACAACATCAAACATTTCAAGGAAACACTGTAATAGAAAAATACCCCCATTGAAATATTTACGAGATTGTAGTGAAGAATATCACGAAGTGAGGATGCGAGCAATCAGAGAAGAAAGTACGTTTTGAGAGGCTAAATATCGGCTGCGAATGGAGAATTTGAGACTCAAAAATGCTCTACTGAAAGAGAAATTGAAGAGAATGAATTGTGATCTGAACATTTGAGGTTGTGCTTTTTGATCAAACTTATTGTTTGCAAGCAGTTTGCAATTTAATTCAAATACGAAGACTACTTCTTGAATATAAAATGGATTATATAATTGCTACACCGGTTTGTTTTTAATAATTTTTATGCTCTTAGACAAACATAAGACGATAAACATAAGGATGGCTCAGTTTTAATTTCAGTAAAGAACCCATTAATTTTTAATTGATTAGAGAGTTTTTTAATTAATTAGCAAAAAAAATTTAATATATTTGAGAGTTTCCTAGCGGCGGTCTAAGCACCGTATTGTTCTCTGAATAGCAAGGGTATGATACCATTTTCTTATTGGAGGGACTCCATTAGGCCTTAGCCACACCCGAGTTGGACATGGCTAAGCTTAGGCCGGCTATTGTTAGACATGGCTGGGCTGGGCCGATGTTTGGATAGACAGAAAAATATGTTAATCATCATGAAATAATTTAAATTGAGTAAAAATGATTATTCAATTATGCACAATAAATACGGTGGACCACTGAGCCTTCAAAGCTGTGTTGATAAAGACGGAGACAAAGTGATGAACAAGTACAGACGTATACATGTCCATGGTATTGAAGCGTTGCTGCCTCGCTGATGGTGTTTAGTGAGTTAATGGAACACCAACAAAGAACCTAGCATATTTAGGTTTTAATGACAAATAATTGCAATTAATTGATTAGTGTTACCAAATAGATGCAGTAAATCGATTGCTTTCGGATGCCATCAAAATTGATTGCTCGGCCCAATTTAATTGCAATTAATTTTTTACATCCTCTGGATCCCTCCAACAGCAAAGTAAGTTACTATTAGTTATCAGATATTTTTTGGAAAATATAACAGGAAAGTATTGAAGACGATAATACCAAAACATCCATTAATGGCATACAGTAAGTGCAAAATATATTCGATGAAATTACCACATCAATGAAATATGCGATCTTACAATTTAACATACGTACCTCACGTGAATGACATAGAATATTTCTACCACAAGTAGTTCAAATGTTCAATGACGAAAGTATCGTTGGATAATCTCCCTTCTGAAAATACTCCTCGAACTGCTGTTATCGTCAAGATCCACGTTGTGTTCACTGTTGCTATTATCATTTGAAACATTTTCATTATCATTGCCCTCTTCCAAAGGAATTTTCAACATTTTAGAGTAATTATGAAGACATGCTGTTGCAACAACGACTTTCTGCGAAACAGAAAGCTTTAAACGTAATTTCTTTAAACACTGAAAACCCAATGACAAAAGTTCTTTCGATAACGTTTCTTGTTCGAACGTGATCAGCATTATACCGTTTTTCGGCATTGCTGGTAGGATTCAATACAGGAGTCAATAGATACTTACAACATGGGTAAGCAGAATCTTCAAGTAAAATCCCATTCAATTCATTAGTTTCTAGTCTATGGGACAGTCTACTATTTTCAAAAATAGTTGCATCATGTGTTGCTCCAGTCCAGCGGCAAACTACATCAGTAAAGTAACCGGCTGCATTACGTACACATTGGGTATTCAATATAAAAAATATTTTACGGCCCCTAAAAAGTTCTGCGTTGTTACCACTTGGAGAGATGATTAGTATATGGGTACCATCGATAGCACCGATGACCGATGGTATGCGAGATCGCTTCGTGAATTCACTCTTGATGGAACTCAAATTCTCAGAAAAGCCAATAAATTTTTATGTTGTGCTATCACTGTTGAGACGTTTGAAACGATTCGTGATATTGTTGATTGATGAGCACCAATTAAATCGCCGTTTGTAGTTTGAAGGTTTCCTGTTGCATAGAACCCTAGAGTAGCACATAATTTTGACAGACTATCGATGTCAATGTTTCGATCATATGGCTCGCTAAAATCACCGAGTATAGAGTGCAGATTACGAACATTGTCTTTCGTAAATCTGTAGCGAAATTCAAAATCATGGCCGTCCAATTCCATTGGATTGAACCGGGCCATATCGTAGTCGTGGTAATAAAAATATTGGTTATATATATCTTCCATTAGTTCCGAATATCCGCAGTTAATTCACGAAAGTCAACGATTAACTTTAACAAGAGATCACTACGTCAAATCGAATGTTAGCTCAGACAGCGTTGATGCGCATACAATGGAAAGAAGCAAAAGAATTCGATAATCGTTGATTAACTAATCTATTGTTAAAAATCTAATTTTGACACGTGCATAAGAACTTAATTTAACTTTAGATTTAACAGTTGATTAGCTCTTAATTGTGAGATGTGCATTCCACCCTAAGTCCCCAAAAATTTGATAGCAAACGTTGGAATAAAATCGTCGACAAAATTTAAAGAGTGAGATTCCTAGCTATATCCTAAAACCCAAAGTTTGATAGCAAACCTTGTCAGAGCACTCACCGTTCGTTAGAAAACTGGAGTGAAGATTAGAGAGATGCAACGGTTTATATATCCTTCCAACACAAGGTCATGATTCTATCTTTCTAAATTTGGTATTGCTTTTGACTTGACAACGAGGATTTCCTTTGTATTCCGTCGTCAACGCCTTGTAGCACAAAGACTCCTACGACTGTTGCCTAGTGTTGTCACAAAGGCAAACGATTGACGTCAAGAGGCGTTCTCCTACGACTGTTGCCTAGTGTTGTCACAAAGGCAAACGATTGACGACAAGAGGCGTTCTCCTACGACTGTTGCCTAGTGTTGTCACAAAGGCAAACGATTGACGTCAAGAGGCGTTCTCCTACGACCAAGACTGGCTATTTGATCGGCCTGATAGCAAGCCAGCAACCCTTTAGGTGTTAAGCGCTAGAGCCCAAAAAACCACAAAATTCTAACTCTGTCGTTTATTCGGAGATGTTCAAAAATCGACATTTCGCTCTCAAGCCTAAACGAAGAAAGGCATGGACAAGCCGTTCCTTCCAGTGAATTTTCTCACTCTTACCTTTCAAACGAGCTATTGCACGACTTTCTACGATCCCTACAACCCAGGATTGAAGCCATTGTCAGGAGGGGGGGACGTCAGAACTTTTCCTCTCCGATTGACTTGAAACTAACCATACCGATGCAGAATTGCACGAGGATTCCGAATATGACCTCCCTTTTCTCATCCGATACTTCGTTTTGGCCGCTGGAGATACTCTCGTCCTCCAAAACACCGTTATCATAAAAAAATCTTAAGTGTCAGAAATCATGAAAATCGACGAGTCTCAACTCTTGCTATAAACCATCTAAAATGGGTGTAAAATGTCATAAGGAGTCAGAATCTGGTCTCAGTTTTCTCATCCAATGCTTCGTTTGCCCGCTAGAGCCCAAAAACCACAAAATTCTAACTCTGTCGTTTATTCGGAGATGTTCAAAAATCGTCATTTCGCTCTCAAGCCTAAACGAAGAAAGGCATGGACAAGCCGTTTCTTCCAGTGAATTTTCTCACTCTTACCTTTCAAACGAGCTATTGCACGACTTTCTACGATCCCTACAACCCAGGATTGAAGCCATTGTCAGGAGGGGGGGGACGTCAGAACTTTTTCTCTCCGATTGACTTGAAAATAACCATACCGATGTACAATTGCACAAAGATTCCGAATCTGGCCTCCGTTTTCTCATCCGATGCTTCGTTTGGCCGCTAGAGACACTAGAGAGGATCGTAGAAAGTCGTGCAATAGCTCGTTTGAAAGGCAAGATTGAAATAAATTCACTGGAAGAAACGGGTTGTCTATACCTTTCTTCACTTAGGCTTGAGAGCCAAATGACGATTTTTGATCATGTCCGAAGAAACGACAGAGTTTGAATTTTGTGGTTTTTGGGCTCTAGCGATTAAACTTAAAACAATTAAATTGATTTTGATGGAAACTAGGCAATCAAGCTAACAGATCCTTTCTTCCATCTTTCTTTTGCAGACTTCGGTTGAATGATGTGCTGTCATACGAGGTACTTTCCCCATTGCAAAATAAGCCTGTGAAATGATTCATTGCAGATCAACTCTATGTTGCTCCATGGCATTTGTGATGCAATAAAATATAATGTATTAATGAATATGCATCTGGTTCCTTGTTGCTCTGGAATGAATTTATTTATTCTAAAGTTTTCCATTATTGAATTAGATGATTCCCCAATGAAAAGCAAAGTGACTTCGAGGAAGAACAACAAATATTTGAGAATGAAAATTGAATGACAAGTTCAATGAGCAGGGAGATGAGGGACGCATTTGCAATGTTAGGGAGAGGGAACCGACACCAGAGATTTAAAATGTCTGTATGAAGATGAAGTCAAGTTCTGGAACACAAAGGAGGTGACGCAGGAGGGGATTAGATATTATATATATAAATGGACGTCCGCCTCTGCCCTCCAGCGATCGTGATTTCTTTATCAGCTCCACCAAATGTTTGACGGTATATCTTACGAGAGACTTCATTCCCGTCGGCGTCACAAAACGTCCTCATCGGCGGTGTCATCGTATTTCCGCTGGGCACCTTGTCCTTCACTTTGTCCGTCACCTCAACGAACCTTGTGTCGTTCACAGAGTGATAAAACTGCTGGATGGATACGATGTTCCCATTAAAAATCGGGCCTAATTTGTTAATGACAGTGGAGATGCGGTTCGGTCCGGTCTTCAAGTCAATGCCTTTTAATTTCACTCTTAAATCGTTCTCAACACTCTCCACGTGGCTGTTCCACGTCTTGACTGTGCATTTCGCAAGATTGTGAACCAACAACTTCACACCTGAAACAGAAAGGAAATCCCTCAGACAACTTCATTTTCAATCAATTTCGCATTTCCTCATCTTCAAAATATCAAATTCTCTTCATCCTTCAACGCAGAAGTGAACTTTCAAACATTTGAGGAAAATGTCATGGATTTCTATATAGTATAGTATATCGGGATAAGACACTGTTGATATCTACATACACTAGTAGTCCTACAGTTTTTGAAGATATAGGTGATTGCCAACCATCACCACTTCTCGAGGTGGGTTGATTGTCCCAACGAATTACCTGATGAATATGTGCATAAAAGCATGGAAATTATTGAAAATCCTCATAGAGAAAGTCAGTAACAAATTTCTTTTCCATGCGAACCAATATAATATTTTTCAAAAACGTTTTTGCATTCGTTTGTAAGCATTTTTACCGCGATGCTGTGAAAATGGTCAGGCATTTCAACTTTGTGTATTGGAGAAATTCTTCAATTGCTGTGAACTACATTGCAGAATCGAAATCTGGCTGTATATCTGCCCAAGTTTGTAGTCATGAGGTGGAGAAGTGAATAAACAAGTGACAAGCAAGGAGTAAGTTCGTCCATCTGTTGTCTTTTTCTTGAAATATACAATCGATGTATACATGGCTGTTCATTGCGACAAAAATTTTTGCCCTCCAGAAAAATCTGCAGCTTCATTCAATTGAATAATACACAAGTTTAAGTATTTTCCATCAAAACAAAAGTAAATTTCATTTCATTTTATCCTCAATTAAAGTTTTGCATACATTACTTCCTTATGCTCTAATAGGACTAGTAATGTATGTAGATATCGATAGTGTCTCATCCCGACATAGAATACTACATAGAATCTATGATTATGCTCTGTCCAATGCACTGGAAGACAATGCTCTTGCCTTAGTATGCAAGAGATAAGATCTGAGAATATCTGTTTGTGGTATTGGTCAAGTAAAATTTATATTCAAATATTCTTGACAATCATGGAAATTTCAATCACTTTATTCCTAAATCATAGACTTCTAAATCTATGTAGACAGAAAAATGAGCTAAATTAGAAATCATTTTCTACATGATCAGGCCAACCAACATTTGTGTTACAAAAGATCCAATTTTGCAGCTATAGCCACCAGATTTCAAATAGTTTACTTCCTACATATTATGCAACTTTGGACTGAATGAAAATAGATTTGGCACTAAACTTTTGGCGTGAGATATATTTTAAAATGTGAATGTTTTGAATATTTCGGCTGATTTCGGTGTATTTACTTAGTAATGTTATGTTGCAGTATCAGTTCTTGATAAAATAGGTTGAGATTGCATAAAGGTATTATTTCTATAAATATAAAGATATTCACCAATGCAAAGACTTTGAATTTGAATTTATCTGCTTATATTCAAATTTCAAATGTGTTTTTTGATGTGTTTGTACTTTTTATTTCTGCATCTAATCGGCAATTGTAGAAAATTTTCATAGTCACGTGACTTTTAGCCTCAGTGAAACAGATGAACTATGGGAAGATGAAAGCGTATTCAGAAAATGAATTTTGGTGCGATTTGAGTTGAAATAAAAGCTTGAATTATTTGGCCCTTAACTTGAACTAATGACAGTGATGCAACCTCATTGCAATTAACATATCATCATTATATTAACCGTCTTGACCAGATCTTTCGATTAATGTAATGATCTATTAGTTTTTGTTGTCATTTTCCATTTGAAATAGTAATCTTTAAATCTCCATTAGATTGAAAACTTGATAAGAATTGGCGTTTTTTGACCGTTGAACTTCACCTCAGCCCAGGAGTGTCATTTAAAATAAAAATAATGCTGCTTATCTGAATCCCATTAGTGCCTACTGCACCTTCTCAGGGTGCAGTCACATTTCGATCGTTTTCATAAGTTTAGAGTAGGTACACTGCAAATCAAAAAGGTCTAAAAGGGTCACAAAATGTCAGAAAGAGGTTCACAATTGAGTATTATATCCTATAGGTCTACAAGGGTCTGAATGTGAGATTGTAACATGACTATCTTAGTCTCTGGGTAGGAATTTAAAACAATTTATCTTCCTCCTAAATCAAACGGTAGATGTAGCAGATGTGCTGGGTTTAGAACAGTCAGCATTTCTGTCAGTATCAGGCAAGAAAATTAAGTAGGTCTATATTGATCGACGGGAACACCATGAATGTGCAATTAGTGTGAGCCATAGTCAGATTTATTTATTGCCTTTCGCTAATTAATGAAACTGAAAATTTTAATATGACTCAGTCAACCTGTACACGTACGAGTACAATGTAAATCGCTGGATACGAAAAATACATATACCAAAATCACATACAATTTGAAACTAACATCTGATACTAGATTCTAGTATGCTTTCAGAGATCAGAGAGATGTTTTTCATACGACATTTCACTTACTTTCGTATGTGATTGATATGTAGCGATACGAACTATTCGATCAGTGATTGGCTGCTTTACACTGAAATACGAGTTGTTTGTATGTTTTATATACGAAACCCGATGCAAATTTATCCTCATTCGTATGCCTCTGGTCTGAAGAACTTTAAGTCACATAGCAAAATAATATATAGATTACATACTACTGTCAATTAACTTTTTTCAGCAACACCAGTCATAAATATAACTCTCTGATAGTGTGCTATTTAACTAGATTATAGATGTATTGTGAATTTTATGCTCCACGAGATTGTCGTCGTTGCTTCTTGTCTAGCATCAGTAAGAGGACGTTTAGTGATCTCTACTTTATGATCCAAGTTGATTGACTTAAATTCATTCAAACAATTTTTCTTGCAATCATGTTGACTTATCTATCTCAAACATAACTACTTTTGCGTTCATGAATTAAAATGTGTTTTTATTTCGGATTGATGATATGCTCCATTTCAAAATTACATTATGCATAATGATTGATGGTTAAAAACTTATTGATTTTTCATGAAATGCCTTAGACTTACGTATATTAAAATCGAATTCATTATTGAAAGTATGACTCTTGAATGTCATTATCTCACTACTTACAAAACAGCAGTAACATTAGTGTGATCTTCATTGACAAAAGGCCTTAAATCAACATACTGCGAACATTATTGATGCTTTCTTTTAACATTGTGCTGGTATGGCTTTCGTGTGTAAAGCATACCACATTTGAAATAGCATACGAAAAGCATGCAAACATATACCTAGAGAATACAGAAATGTACTAAAAATATATTCTGGTATGCATCCTTCGCATGTGATTGATATTGAGCGACTTACAGTGTATACGATTGGTTGGGGATATAATATTTTGAATGAAACATCACCTGGGGTTCTGGAATGAAGCCGTATTTTCTCAACCACTGAAACGAATCTTAATGCGTGCATTCCGCGGTCATGACACAAAATATTTCGGACCGCAGCATCCGCAAATTCGGAATAATTTGGAAATTGCGTTTGGCTAATACTATGAGGGGAATATTATGTGCGCACTTCCTTTTAGATTATGACCCACCTGAGTCCGAATAGTCTCCATCCTTTGATTAAGAAAGAAAACTCAAGCTACATTTGATGGCTGACAAAATCAACCTCACACGTCATTCTGGTTATAAAAATGAGTCGTTTAATCTTCATTACAACACATATGTCAGAACCTACGAATACTTTGGTGGAGTGGTTAATCTATAAAGAAGTTCTGTTGTTATCTTCAGAAATAGCTTTTAATTAACGATGTAATGAAGTCACATTGACAATGCGCCGTCCTGCCTGCTGCGTGTTTCATTAGGGAATACAATGCCAGTTTTTATTCAACTAGTTAAGATCACGAGGAGTTATTGCTCCTAAGATCAGTTGACATCGACAAGTGGCACGTTATTACCTATTTAATCACAGCGTGCAGCTCAAAACGTTGTAGAGTGACGTCACCAGGAACAGTTCCATCAAAGCTATTTCAGTAGTGTGTGGCACATTTTTGATCGTGGTAACATGTCCTTTGCTTTCATGATGTTTTCTCAACGAGCTGAAAGTGTCCTGGGCAGACAGCTAGTGACGATGAACGAATCAGGCACAGCGAACTAAACACCCAGGCCGACCATAAGTAATATGCTATTTGATTGCAAATAAGAGTTGATCACATAACAACCCTACTTAATACTGGTCATGTGTTGTATAATTCATGTATGCATGCAGCATTTTTTCTTGCAAATATGCATTTGACTATCAAAGCGCGTCCCAACTAGCAAAATTTTACGTTTTATCGTGCATGCATGTAAGAGCCGTCAAAAAGCGAATCGATCCATGATTCTCAAAACGATCATCGGTTAGAGCTCAGTTCTCACCACCAGTAAATTGGATGAAGCAACTCAGAAAACACAAACAGTCGTCCAATAGATCTCATATTCAAAGTTCAAGCGGTACAGAATGCTGTGAACATTTCATATTTCGTTGTCATAAAGTTAAAATTCGCTTACTCGATTAAAGCTCGCCTACTGAAATTAGTTCATGCTGAAAATATGAAAATTGTCAGAATTTTTGTTTGGTACAGAATCCTAAGTTTCATCTGACAATCGAATAGATCAAATGATTCCAACATCTGAACCGCATGCATTTCAAATATGAAGTCGATTCGACATCTGATTGTCACAAATGGTAAAACGTGATGATATGAGCCTTTTACGTTTGACGTGCTTTGATATGGAACATATAAACTTATGGGGATTTATTATTAACAATTTATGAACACAAAATAAATACAACAAATACAATTTAGTATTTTATTGATTAAGTGATGGTTTCATCAAAAGGTATTCTAAATAGCGGAATAAATTTAAGTTCAATATGACAATTTCGCTTCAATCAGATAAATTATAGGCTTAGGCTATCAGATCTAGCAGATCTAGACTGACGTAAGTGTGTAGCCCGGAGAAGATAAACAACTTTCTCTGCTGCAAACTCGTGCATTTCCTTGCCTCGTGACATGCAAAAATGCTTTGTGTCAAAGGTCAGACTGTCTAATTTATTTCCAGTGTTTTTGACACAACAAAGTTTGATCTCATATACAGAGGTTGTTTTCTCTCTTAGAGTGGACGAACTTCCCACATAATATAAAAAAACTGTTATTTTTAGATTCACATTGAATGATGTCCTTTCAATCCTTCGTGTGGAAGACGAAGAATCTGTATCAGCTCATTCAGCCTCCTGATGATGGCGATGAATCAGTAAAGGACACTGACGATGAAGATGAACCAACGCTGAATACTTCGCATTTCCCGAAGGGTCAGTTATTGGCTGAATCGGAATTTCGAATTAAATATCCAGATCGCGTCGTTGAAAATTCCGACTTCGATGGTGGTAATACGATAATCGAAAGACTATCCACTACAGCAAACTTGCTTGAAACTGACAAATGTGAACCATCAACAAGCGTAAAGGATGACAGACTTCAAAAAACACATCCTTCTCTCGACGGCCCTTCTGATTCAAATTTGAGATGTAAAGCAAGATATTTGAGATTCTTTCAATCTTCTAAACAGATGGAACCCAATCCTATTGTTTTGAGTCTACGCCCGGACTATATTTGATTAATTTCTCGATAATGAAATTATTGATTATGTTGTCTTCAGACTGATGATAAAATGACAGAAATTCGTCCACTGTATGACCAATTGAATAGACGTTTCAGATGGTTTGCCCCGAACATGGATAATGAATCAATCAACAAGTCGATGATACCCTATTATGGCCGGAATAGCAGCAAGCGAAGAATGCAAAATATATCAGTTAGTGTTGGGTGCAAAATATGGGTGTTAGCAGAATCTTCAGGTTCTGTTCTGCAATTTGATTCGCATACTGGTGCAAAATCTGGTACACTGTAAACCAAACTGTGCCCAATATGTAACCGATTATGTGCCCGACGCATTTTCGTCACATCGGTCACATTTTTTTACATATGTGACTTCCATGTGACCGATGATAAATCGCTATAAATTATGCACATAGGGCGAGTACTTGATAAGAATAATTCAAATTGATTTTATGAATACTTTTCGGCATGTTTTGTTCAAGAATATCATTGGCGAGAAGATAATATCATCTTGAACTTGGTTTGATTAAAAAATGTTTTACTGAAGATAATGATTGTGTAGTTTAAAAATGTGACACATTTTTCGTCACATCGGTCACATTTTGTCACAGATGTGACCGATGATGAATCACCGTAGATCATGCATATCCGGCGAGTGCTCGATGAGAATAATTTAAATTGATTTTCCGAATACTTTGCGGTGTGTTTTGTTCAAGGACATCACTAGCAAGAAGATGATATGATATTGAAAATTGTTATAATCAGGATAATGATTGTGTGATTGAAAACATGTCTTCGTTTAATCTGCTTGATCTCGCCGGGAACTTGTATCATCGTGTTGTAAGTGAAGTTGCATTATCTTGCCTAGACAGCGTGAAACAAATGAGCTTCATGTCAATGGTCTGCTTGTTTATTGCATTGAGAATGACAAACTGGGAGAAATTACATAATGACGTCCTATTCCCAAATAGAATCTTCAATCGCAATGTCCTGAGAAGTATGTCTATGCAAAATTGAATCAAGGTATAGATGGTTCAATCAAATAATTTTATCGGTAAAAACAGCACTAGATGCTGCCACAGCCATCGATTGTTTCATTGGCGTATAGACAAGGTGTCTACTACATCAGCTTATCTATTTGATTTTGAACATCAGGTGGCGGTTGACGTTGAGCAACACACTGATTAAGACATTCTGAATTAAGCATTGATGGTTCATTCAAAAGTAAATGGAAAGTAGAGTATGTATCTAATGATTTGCAAATATTTGTTGTTCTTTCCACAAGTTCTTCAACTGAAAGTATGGTCTTTTCTTCCCACCAGGAAGTGGAATCATTTAAACCATAATTTATAGCTCAATTTAATTTAGAAGCAATACTTCTACTCTCCAAAACCTAAACAAGTAGCGAGTTTCAATTATCACAATAATTGGAAGAAGCGATAATCATGATCGGTCGGGCACATATTAGTCACATTAAGTCACATATCAGCCGTGTTGCATGTGACCGATTTGGTCGCATTAAGTCACATATCCGCCGAGCTGAATGTGACCAATTTGCGCACATTTGGTTACATAAAGGCAGTGGCTAACGTCACATGTGTTGGGCACATAATCGGTCACATATTGGGCACAGTTTGGTCTACAGTGTAGAAAAATTCATTGTTCAAGCAATTCATGGAGTCTGTCTGAGAATGTTTTGCTCTCATTGTGTGAAGCCTTACCAAAAGACGGTGCATGTGTATGTGGATAATTATTTCACTTCGATCAGACTTCTCGATCGCTTAGCCTGCAGTGATATTCAGGCAACGGGAACAATGCATGCCAACAAGTTAAGACAGTGTGGCATCTTTGAGCCAAAACAGCTACAGACAGATAAGAGGTCATCACGTACAGAAAACAGCAATGGTCAACCATTGCAAAATTACTATTGTGGGATGGAATGATAGTCGACCGGTTTACTTGCCTGCCAACGGTAACAGCACAGAACCTATATCAAAGATTTCCAGATGGAGTCGTGTGGAAGATATGTCTGTTCTGATTTCAGAGCCATTCGTTGTCAATCAGTACAAGAAGAGAAATATGGGAGGCGTGGATAGGTGTGACCAGAGAATATCGCTGTATCGAATATCATTACGATCAAAGAAGTGGTGGTAGCTTCTGTTCGCCAGGACGATTGACACGGTGCAAAATTCATGGATTCTTTATCGACACTGGAAGTCTGAGGGGCAAGCAACGATGGATTTGTTGAGCTTTCGCAGGTGCATCACGAACACTGTAGTCGCCCTTTCCGGGGATTCCAGAGCTGGTAGACCACGAGGACATATTCTGTCAGCACGAAACCGTGTGAGAGGGCCATTATCAAAGTGCATCAAAAACGCAAAAAAGATGCACAAATTGTGGAAGACGTACAATTATCGAAGTCTACATGTAGTCGCGCCTATTTAGAACCAAATGTCTAGACTTCATGGATTCTTTTATGCTTTTGTAAGTTTTGCTATGCTTTATTAAGTGGCTTCCTTTATTCGTGTTTTTGTAGAAATATTCCTATTTTTTCTGTTTTACATAGTTCTATGTGTATTGCCCCACTACTTGCATCAACATATAGGCTACCTTACATGGTCAACACTTTCATCTGATGAGCTTATAATACTGCTTAAAATAATACATACATTGGTATCTTTATTGTATCTGTAGTGAGGAAATTTAACTAGAAATATGTACATGAGACCAACAATGCATGAGTATCATGGACGCTTTGATGAGAATAGCAAACTGAGATGTGTTCACACGACAATACTTGAAATTGGACGAGCAGCCAAAAATTCTGTAGCGAAACGCTTCGTTTTGCAAGCTGGGTCAATGAGTATAAATTTTTCAGGTGTATATAAAATTGTGTCATAATTATGTATTATAAATTATGCAGATCTACTGAAAATCAAAAATTTTGTTCAAGATATTTCCAATATTCAAAAGCCCTGAATAAATTTTAAAATACCTACTCTTCTAAATGATTCCACAATCATTGACTTTGCATGAACGCATCATGAATATTCGTAGAGTAATCAACACTGCTTGGACGGGTATTCAAAAAAGCAGCGAAAATTTTCGCCCCGTAAGCTTGTATTGCTTCAATTGGCTACTTATGGAGGACACAGGCCTCGCCTACTGCTAGGTTTATATCATGTCATAGGTAGTGAATAAAAAGCCGTATAAACCTCAAAACCTATCTATATACATCTATATAATTTGTGAGGTTTGCATTGGAATGATTCATGGCACATTCCAAATTTAGACTTTACTTTCTGGAAATCTTTATTAATTGTTTTCCATGCGATTCAACAGCTTTACAGCCATTGACTTTTTAAAGCTAAAAGCTCTTTAATGCTATAGATTAGTGCAAATTTCTGAGGCATCGTTCCCTATTACTTGCTAAATTTAATTGTGTTTTGTCATGATGCACATGACAATACGAAGCACATGTTGCTAATTATTTGAGGTGCTTTAGCATGTTATAGACCTACCTACGCCGATATTCCATGCATATAATAATAAGCATTTATTTGTAGATAAACATCCACGACTGATCATAATACATATAAAGGGATGAAAAGCATATAAAAAGGCATTGAGTTACAGCTACGACAAACGTGATACACAGGATGGAATGAAGGAGTTCTGTTATCTATCAGTTTTACAAAATATAATACCGGATGACTTTCTGAGTTTTCATATGAACCATGCTCTCGTTCACCTGTCAGAATCGTCTTCCTCTTCTGTCTTTCAAGATGACATTAATATTTTTGTCGAATGGGCTCAGAATAAGTTTCACTATTTCAGGCGAACCGACTTCTTCCTCTCCCACTCATATTCATGTGAATGGCACATGAGTACAAATGGAAGTGGCTCAAATTTAATTCCTTGAGGTATTCCAAAAATGTCAAAGTCTCAAAAGTGACTTTTCCTAGCCGCATGTATTATACACAAATAAGTAATTCAAAATAAAAGATTGCAAAGAAGTTGTTTTATATGCAACTTAAGTAATCTATGAGTGGTTGCTTAACAGCAGCCTTGTGATATGTACCGTGGTACTCTGAATGAGAAAAAGCTTGATTGTCTCAAAGGATCATTTGAAAATTCATTATACAGAATTGTAAGTTTCTTTTTCTGCGATTAATCGAATCTATGTCATCTTATCTCAAAGATTAACTCCCGTGGCAAGCTTATCAGGTGAAATTTGCAATTTCACTTGTAATTTCATCGAAAGAGCATTGTTCAGACTATCTATGGTACTATTTGCTAATAAGCGGTCAGCAATGATGAAAAAAGCGGTCATGAAATTATATCATAGATTTATCAATTGAGCCTCTATAAAATTTTACCGATGACTCTGATACATCCATGGACGCCTAGATATATGAAGCACACATAAGCTAGATGCATGTATATTGTCTTAATTGACACAGAATAAAATGAAATGAAATGAAATGGTGCTTCATTTATCTAGGCGTCCATGATACATCACACTGGGCATAGTTCTGTATAGTACCATAGATAACCTGAACAATGTAATTGTATATGCCTATTTCTCGGTCATCAATGATCTCTAAATAGGCATATAAATATCGCATTGTCACTTGATGAAATTTGGTGTTTCTCATTTATGAGTACATTTTTAATTGAAATCAGCTGATATCAAAATATTGATAATATAATTAATTTTCCGAGGTGTCAGCAATGATTTGAAACAGACAGTAAATTTCTGTCCATTCAAATAATTGTATTATCTTTGCATCATAAAAGATGTCGGGAGGTTCGCACTCAGGACTAATTTTCATCAAAAATGTCTCTCGTCTCTGAGTTGAAACTGTGCATCAGCGAAGACGTTCAATTCTTTTCGTGAGGACTACTGGCCAAAACTACCCACTTGAAGAAGTGACATTTACGCCAAAGTTATCTATGAAATACTTTATTACATTCATAAAAAATTAATTGTAATTTACGCCAAAGTTATCTATGAAATACTTTATTACATTCATAAAAATTTAATTGTAATTTTATCGCGACTTTTTAAAATTTAAAATGTCTTGCTTTGAAGCATTTTGTCGATATGCATTGCTCGAAAGTTGCATGGTACTTATTAATGCGTCATAAGCGCTAAGTATATTGATATTTAAGGGTTAAACTTGCAATATTGTATTCGATTCTATTAAAACGCAAGTTCAATAGGACATAGGTGCACAATTGAGAGCAATATGCATTGTGTAATTTTGAATTTGAGCTCAGAATGAATCCAAAATGGAAAAAGCTGCGAATAGCAAAAATATATGCAAGAAATGTACTCACTACCACAATCTACGCTGCAGATTGCACATAGACCTAATGCAATGATGATGATCGCGCGCATTGTCACTTCGTTGAGTCCACCAAATGTGAAATGAATGATTTAAGAGCCGAGCATCCCCTTTATAAGTTAGTCAGAAACATTATTTGTCGAAAAGAATTGGCTTCAATTTCGCTCCAATGGAAATGGTCTCAATATGATAGGTCATTGATAGAACGACTTATGAGGTTTCTTCGGAAGTAATGTTGACGTTCCTGTAAGTACAATTCTGAGATGAAATGAATAGACATTGGATCAAATTGCTTTGTCAACCACGCGTTAATAATAGAACCGAATTTCGTAAGAGTTTCGGCTTGATACAACACTTTATACATTTTCTGCGAAGTTATTAACAATTTTGTACAAGGTTTAAATTCACAGCCACTCTTTTTTGACTTTATAACATTTGAATCTGTAAGCGAGAGATAAATTTGGTTTGATTTTATGTCACAAACTGACTAACAATGCCTTGCGAGCACTCACGTCGTGGTTGTAAAGCGCGCTGGTTTTCCCATAAGTCACTTTGTTAGTTTTATCATGATATACTTCAGCGATACCATAGAATGTTTACTCAGATAGAGCGTTGTGCAATTTCACATGCAAGTTCATGAAACTGAGTCAAAAATTCAACTAATAATAATAATAATAAATACTTTATTCCGATATGACAAACGCACGACGAATTTCAATTGATGAAGAAAAAGAATTGTGTAAGTTACTTAGTAAGTCATAAGTTGTTTATTGCCAAAACAATTTTTAGACAAACATGAAAGAGACAAGTATGACAAGCTTCCAACATGGCAACATATGAAAAAAGAGAAATTCATACTTCAGCAGGAAGATAAAAGGACTATTAGACTGAAGACAGAAATGTCAAATGGTGAAGTCAGCGTGAAATATTCGGTTGAAAAGGTTCCGTCCGATGTTGCTGTTCCTCACTGTTCTTTGTAATGAATGCGGTCTTCTTTGATTTATTTGGTTACATATTTGGTGTATCTTCGGGGGAAGGAACTTGTATAGTGGATGCATTGCGTTGGTAGTGACCTTATTGAACAAGCGAGTTTCAATTTTTGCAGTTGTGTTGTGAGTGTTGATCGTCTTGCAGTACCTGATTCACGTGACTTCTAAATACGCACCAAAACAGTAACTTCCAAAACGAACCAAACTCTCCTACCCAACGCTAAAGTCGACCGAATGGTAACAAACAATCATGATGACAAATTGCATGCGTATCGCAGATATAGAAGCAAACTGTAGCAAATGTTCATAGCATAGAGTAAATACATGTATGATTATGTAGGTAGAGTGTCGACTCAAACAAGTATCTGTATATATTTTTGCGGGGATTACTTTCCTGTGGTACAAAAAACTATTTGTGCAATTTCCAAAAAGCTATAATTTTGCAAATTTGTATACTACCGAGATGAAACCCCTTTATTAGTAGTATGAAACAAGTTGGATATCAAAAGGAATGAATATTCGCTAACAAGCTTCTTTATTAAGAGGAAATTAAGCTGATGATCTTGAAAATTTCATGAATCACATTATATTGAAGTCCTTGCAAGTCTACAAGAAAAAGTTGACATTTCACTCTGCTTCTTCGCTGAGATGTCATGTTTTTAATTCAATTTTCAGCGGCATGATTTTGTGATTCACAAAATGTCATTTCTTGAATCTGAACATATTTTAAAGTTAATTGTGATAAACTTACTTTATTATATTGTTTTGCTCTGTCAGAGGCAGTTTGTTATATGATCACGCTTAAGATAATAGTCTTATTATAATGAATCCATTTAATTGCCCATTTAACAAACTTATACCGCCTCTCCAAATTGACATGACATAGAAGATTTGTGGAATACTATTCTTTATTCTGTATTGCTATCATGATCAGTCAGATTCGTGTTAATTTCTCCAAAAGTGTAGAAATTTGTTTATCTCACAGGTGGTGCTGGGTCTCGACTCATTTTCATTTAATGAAATCGAAACTGTATTCATATTGGGATTTAATAAATGCAGAATTACTACTCTACCTAATGTACCTACTCTATGATTCATAGTTCATGAGAAGAGATTTCAATTTGATGCTTATGTGGGATAATGCATAGACTTCATACAAATAGACAAAGTAGTCATAAAAGAGCAACTGTATAAAAAGCCATCACATCAGAACGCATACACCATGACGTATAAAGAGGAATGGGTAAGAAAGCTCAAAATGTGTCCAAACAATTGAGCAAACTTTACATTAGTCTTCGGTGCACAGACTTCTGTATCTTCAAATTCACAACATACAGTAATTGACTCTTTCCATTTCACGCATAACAGTGGCAAGCGATCAACGGATACGGTGCATGTGGTGAATGTCTTGCACAAGATCTGTAAATTAACTATATTCTTCTTTCCAGAGACTGATGATAATTTGTGCTCTGAATCTCATCTTTTTCTATTATTTTGCAAACATTTTGCAGAAATACTATACTGTTTTTTACTCTGCTACTTTGCTCAAATTGTCTTATTTTGCACAAATGATGTCCCACTTGGCATCCATCGCACTTGCAAACTTGCAGTATATGGACTTGGCAGGTTGTCACTTTCTTTTCGAAAGATAGTCCAGGAATTCATGGTGCCATCGCGATTTCATCGGTATCTTTTCTGAGCTCCTTTGACAATTGTTGAAGAAAAGCTCGTCTGCTAATACAATAAAGTGTTTGCTCTCGATAAAGCACCTATCACTCCTGCCAGGTCAAATATATTATAGAACACCGCCAATGGCCACCGTCGACAACCAGCCTTTGTTAGAAACTGCCGGCACATTTGGTCAGTCACTGAGGAAAGGCAATGACAATAGGACATGAAACTGTCAACAACAGAACTACAGTAGCAAAAGGCGTATTTTAGTGGCCTCCTACGACACGCAGGGGAACGTTGGTCCTATTCTATTCAGTCCGGGGACGCACGGGAGTTTTTTAAGTCTTTCCTCGATCTAGATGAATATTTTGTTCTTAAACTAACGTTTTTTTTCAATTTCTCTTCAAATGATTTTTACAGCATGAGCTGCAGACTTTCATATCAACAGCATTTGAACGTTTGAATTTGTGTATTTTTAGAAACAATTCACTACTCGGGAAATGTACAGAAATTAAGTGTTGAAGACAATTTTCAAACTGTCAGTTTTTGCATAAATGATTTTATTATGATCAGTGAATATAATCTTAGACAATCTGGACACTTAACTAATGTTTCTTATCTGAATGCAATTCAAGCAAATTAAAATGGCAATTGAAATGAAATGGTTTTCTTATTCGAAAATGTCATTTTATGTCCATTTTTGCCCGTAAAAGCGCATGTTTTATGCAGATATGGACACTGATGACGGAGTAAGTGCATCCAAGTGCATCATATCCAGCGTTTACGTGTTCTAGCATCGAATATAGGTCATTTCTCTATAAGGTACTGTGTTTATGTCAGCAAATTTTACTTTCCTATTAAAGCAAGTTACACGAAGTAAGTTACATTTCAATAGAATGAGTGAATCTAATTCCTTAACGTGCGGACGTGGTACCACTTCCGAAGTGTCGTAACCCTGGTGCAAAAGATTTTCCTCCTATTGCGATAAGTCCGGTTATCAGTAAAATTTTTGAAAGGCTCGTCCTTGATTCTGTGACTTCAGAAATTTCCGGTCTATACGGGCCGTCACAGCATGCATTTCGTAAATTTGGCTCAACAACCAGTGCTTTTATAAACATTCACGATGCTGTCACTTCATATCTTGACATCAACGATACCACAGTTGTGAGATTGACTTGCCTTGATTTCACGAAAGCGTTTGACAAATTGGGTCACAATTGTTTATTAAATCACCTGGTGGACAATCATGTTAATCGCGGTTTCCTTTTGTGGTTAAAAAGCTATTTGTGCGACAGATCCCAGAGGCTAAAGCTAAATGGTTCCTATGGAACAAGTTTATTTGTACCTTCTGGCATACCCCAGGGTTCTATACGTGTGCCTTCTTTGTTCGCGGCCTTTATGGGGTCACTCAGTGCTTCGTCCGATGCATCCTTAATTGTCTATGCTGACGATATAACCCTTGTAGAGTATCTGTCTATTGAAAATGATCCAAATAATTTGTCTCATATCTATAATTGGATTTTGGAGCATGAAATGTCTTTAAATTTGGATAAATCTGTGCAGATGATTTTTCATCGTGGTGAGCCTTTTCCCGCTGCGTATGATTGCATAAAGTCTGTCGATGCTGCTAAGATCCTAGGTGTTCACTGGACTTGTAATTTAACTTCGAATACGCATTTCAATAAGATTTTGAAAGTTGCCGCTCAACGGATGTACGTGTATGTTATAAGAATGCTAAAACCTGTTATTCCCGTGATACAACTTATCACTGTGTATCATTCCTTAATTACTAGTCTGTTACAGGGCTGTGGGGCCGGAGTCGAGTCGGAGCCTTAAGGAACCGATGGTTTTGGTTGGAGCCGGAGCCGGAGCCGATTTATCACAAAGGCTCCGGCTCCGATAGTTTGAGCTTTGATATAAATCTAGAATTTTGAAAGTTATTAATTGGCATCATAGAAAAATTAAATCATTTGAAATCTAAAGATGTCTTTTAAGTACCAATGATCTGTCCTCCACGATATCTTTCTTTGCAGTTGCCGTCTTCTTTTGTATTATATGTATTATATATTTACACACATGTGTAATATTTTTTTATTGCATATGTTTCGTAAGACTAATTTCCATATTGACAACGTATTCTCCAAAATCCATTAATTTGAAGACTTGCTATATGCATGCTAACTAGATGATTGTAGATTCCTAGAGACAAGTCGCCGGTCATTTATGTACACATTTCCAGTTCAGTCAGCAAAGATAATATAGATACATTTCTTGCGCAATGTCTTAAATCTAATACGGTTACTATGTAGGTTACCATCTATCGGTATGGCTACTGGCAGAAGCTACTGGCATTTGTGACAATGCCAATTTCCTTAGATTGTATTGTAGGCTCTTGTGCAGTCGCCCACCTACATTTTTCAAAACAATCGATTATTCAATTTGATCAATTTTGACTGGAGGGATAACTCTTCACACTCACACGAATGACCTGACAACAAGTCCTCGCATGGCTATAGCAATAAGCGACCCAATAAGCCTATTTAAATAATTTCTGATGCTTTCATGGTTATTGAAGATCATGAGCGTGGTAGAGATGAGTATTACTACGTGTACGTTCCAAAGTAACCGCATGACATTTTTGATGAGATGAAATGTAACTCCGATATGTGCAGAACTTGGACGTTTCTTAATAGCATCAAGGATTTAATTGTCTTGTGTCCATGTTGACTCACTGCTCGCAATTATTCACTCTCAGGAAAGATTTAGAGGATGCGCCATTTCTTGTTGTTTACTTGGTCACGAACTCTAGTTCCGATAGCGACCTGACAATTTGTTGCTACGATATTGGGCAACATGAGGACGCGGGGCGATCTGCATACAGCCTCAGCAGCAACGAAGAAGGATTGGCAAGCGAGGGGCAATCATCAAATGTGAATTGAGGTGTCACGATGAATGCTTTCGAAAGAAATTGCGCAACGGCGGGGCGCAGCCTAAATCTGAGTCGAAGGATGCCGTGATAAATTTAACAAATATCCTGCCTAATTGTAACATTTGTTTTTTTGTGATAATGCACCCAATATTCTGGTGCTGTCTTGTGTGATTCGAAGGAGGTAGGAAAGAGAAGTGATGTCAAAGAATACCTTGCCGAGGGCGAGCTGTAGCAGTGAATGCAGTTGGTGATGTCCGGCAAGTTGACAAAAAGGCCTGAAAAACACCGGCCGGCCGTCGTGACTAAAACCGGCCTGCGGTTCCAACCCTGTCTTCAGCATATCTTCGATTGTTAATTAACAAACTTGATAATCAATTTGAAAAAATGTCCTTTCAAACGAGTGGGTCCACCAGAGTCCTGTCGTCGCGTCAAAGGGATAAAATGCTACAATTATGGATCAGTTTAGGTCTATGTCCCCGATTGGTATGGAAAAATTTGAAAAAGCTGCCAAATTAAAGGTCTATGCTGCATGGAAATAAATCAAAATATTTCATTAAAATCAGCTATCTGAGGTTACATGGCGACTGGAAACATCCGCAAAACCGGCTCTTGTGCACCTGATACTTTGGTAAATGTCCGTTGGAATGAGAAAAAACACGCATATTTTTTCGCATGTGTTTACTGAGAGGTAAGAAAGTCACTCAAGGGATTAGTTATATCGGACCTGCTACACGCAAACATCATTGTATTTACTTAAAGACCCAGTCCGCCCCAATTTTTCATTGTTACCCTGTGTGCATATTCATTCGTTCGTAATCGAGATGCATTAACACACACGGACCGATGAAAGTATTCTCGTGACGTCATTCCGGGGGAAATAAGTCAAAGGAGGCAGACAACAGTAATAGCCTATTGATATCAGCCGCGGACTCGCCTCCCTGCTGGACGCTGAAACAGCGCCACAAGCGGAATCGCCAATCAATCGATCAGGTGCAGCTTCTAAAGAAAGTAAGTGATCCCTGTTTCATTTTGGTGGGTAGATTTCATAATACAGAGTCTGGACAATGCCCAAATTTTCATATTTTACATTAGTACATCCATCATTTAACGAATTTGTCAGAACTACGAATTAGCGATGAACTGAATGTATAAGGCACAATGAACTAGATGAACGCGATGAAGGTATGGTAAATGTTTATGCGCAATTTATTGATACCCCTAGATGATATAATTTTAGGATATTTCACTTGAGTGTTTCACATATTAGATTTCTGATGCAGTATTATGATAACGCCCTTATAGTTTCATATTGTTACATTAATACAACCGCATAATTTACGATTTTGTCAGAATTACGAATTAGCGATGAACTGAATGAATTAAGAGCGCAATGAACTAATGAACCCGATGACGATGATAAATTTTTTGTCGCAATTTTTTTGATACCAGATAGCATTAATTTTGATACCAGATATGAGTCCAGTGCATTGTGTCCCATCGAATCGTGTCTTCAAAAATGCAAAAAAATAATTGCATTGAATATATTTGTCACTTGCATCCTACTTTCTTTATCTTTTTTTAATTTTCAAACTCAAAAAAGAAAATAAATGACAAAAAATAGTGGACTCAAAACTCAAAAATAGACTTTTGCTGTTACCTGGTTTTATTAATATTTCACATTCAAATTGAGGTTTTCGTTAGAGCGTCCAAAAAGATTTTTAGAGTAACCTAATCACAAAATCATCTAAATACATGTAAATTTAAGTTTACATTATTACTCGCATCTCACAAATAACATCGTGGCACAAATTTTTTGGATCAGTCTCAGTCACATTATATGCTAATTTCTAACCTTCAATATATCGTCTTCGCTTCAAGATGAGTGATTCTAATTCCAAGATAATTTCAAAAATGAAAATTTATGTCGAATTACGCATGAACATGAATATGAATAGCACTTTTACAAAATAAGTACATACATAGGTGAAAGTGAAAAAAATACTCACTTGAGATCGTATTTTTCTGATCCTCATTCTCATTAATAAATCTATGAATAATTGTTGTCATTTTAATTACAGATAAAGTGGAATAAAAAAAAAAATAACTGGGTATGAGTTTGAGCCCAGTAAAGTGTCAAGGAAAACAAAAGGCGAGTATTCTGAAGGCAGGTGTCGCTCATCCAACTGAAGAGACTGAAGAGGACATGCATCCTCAAGTGATTTGTCCAGACGAACGGCAGTTATTGACATCATCGCCATGGTGTTTATGTATAAACTGTGAAGTTATGCCTTCATCAAGAGAGTGTGTTTGCTGCCTTGAACAAAATAGTGTTGATGAAAAACGCTATAATGGATGTATCACTTATAACTCTGATTTTCAAGCTACTTGCTTGAATCAGGAGTGCTAGACATGTCCATCGCCATGCACGCTTCTTTTTTGGCAAAAGCATCCGGTGCAGTTCAGCGAACAACAGAGCTTTACGACATATAGTCCTACTGTAATTTTGTGCATTGGATATACAACAGGAGTTTGGGCCGTCATAATCGTCTAGTCATTCCATCATGTGTGGTTTATAGATATCAGAAAGGCATATCCTGACACAGAAATGAAATATAAAGGGTCTTCTTTTCATGATTCTGACACTGCGATGTAAATATCATATTTACGTCCTTTGTACAATAATTAAATAAATTTATAACACTACCCTAAAAATCGATTTAAAGTTTTTAATGTATTAAAAAATAAGCGGGAAAAGGATATTTTGAGGTGCTGAGTACGAATATGATCGTGAAGACTGTTCATCACATTTAGTTTATTTCTATAAATGCATGCTCTTTAACGTACTGATAGCCTGTCCTTCTTTGGCTTCTGGCCATATTTTATAATACATTATACAATACATGGATTTGTAGTACATCTGTTGTTTTATTCGTGAATTTTTCGCAAATTTTTTGTGTTCGAGTTTATTGTGAAATTTTCTCTAGAGGTCACTCAGATCTGATGATTCAATGCCTCCGGCTTTCACGAGGTCGAAATGATATTTCAATGCGTCTTGCTCTTGGCTCATCACTCAGATCCACTGTCTTCGGATGTCAGAGTATTTTTCGGGTATTGAAAAGAAACTCAGATCTGGGTGAATTTTCTTATTTGTGTTGCACCCAAAAACTGCACAGGACTGAGGCATGTTTCACACTTAGGATGATGACCAAGCAGCTTAGCTAACAAACGAGAAGAGAGATTTCACTTTGATGCAGAGCAAGCAAAAGCAGTCGATGTTTGTTTACTCCATGCAGCGTTTTCGCTGCTGTAGAGACTTTCACGGCAGCCGGCGGTGATTCCACTAATGACGTCATCACTGGAGAAAGAAACAGCGATTGCGAGCTGATCCACGTTACAATCGTTTGTCAGAGCGTGTAGACAGATTCACCACATTGGGAATTAACATGATTGCGTGAAAAAACGATAGGTAAATTTGGGCGGGACTGGGTCTTTAAAATCAACTTTCCTAATGTTTTGATATCGATTTAAGCAGGTAAACATGAAATTTGTTAAAGGGGTCTACAGGTCACAGAAGGTGTGAAAAAGCTCAGGTCTCTGAGAGTTAATCCACCGTTATTGTTGCAAGCCTATGATAACTGCTAACCTAACAAAATGTCCCGCAGTTGAGTATATTCAGATGTCATCCTTCGAACATAACATTTTATGCCTTATAATATGCATTTATTGTTATTTCATTCCTTATATATCAGCTGTCTTGTACGTAATCTGATACGTGCAATCACAGATATAGGAAATATAATAAGGTTGACACTTGAAATAGAGATATTTTGTGCATCGTATTATTTGCAGATTTTAGAATATCAGTCAATCATAAACAATTATACAGAGCTATTGTCGCGAAAATCAAACTAACATTCATCAATAAAGCGGTGCAAGACCGTTATCACATTTAGACCCTGATCAGTAGGGTCTGAATAATTCTGCTTTTTTTACAAAATTGTTAATGTGAACTCGGTCGGTCGGGAATGGGACGATGGCTGGCGTCTCTGTACTGGTCGGTTAAGTTTTTGATTATTTCGTCAACTTATGCCATTGGAGATTATTGAATTTTCACACAGCATTTCATGAAATGCATGAATGGTAGGCGTTCTGGTACTACGTATAAGCGAGAATTGCCTATATACGCACTTTGATGTCATGTTTTAAAACTAAATAATGTCTTTAAACTACATCAGAAGATGCCAACCGTTTTCATGGACATTTTTCAATCCCGAAAAGTTGCTTTGTGCGCACCGTGGGTTCGACATATTGTTCATAAAAATCAGTGAACTGATAACAAATTAGTGATATCGTGAATCAAAAATGTTCATGATTGGCATCCTCTGAATCTTTGCGATGTGAGGAATACGAATATGTAAGTTATATTCACTTATGTTTAATAGTTCTTCTTCAATATTTTTTCTCGTTTCCGCAAAGTAGACAAACACCATATATTGGACATTATTGGACATTGCGGACATTATTGAGCACTTGACGTGTTAGTAAATCAATGCAGTCATGATCAAGCAAGGTGAACATGTTCATAGAAAGAGGAGATATGTAGACTCCATACAAGCGTTTCTATGCTGCATAATAAGTCAATTAAAATAGTTTGATGCTGTCAACAAGTGCTAATAGCACCTATAGTGAAATTAAAACAAGTAACTTAGAATTCATGTGTCATATGCCAAATCTGCCCCTACCGTACAAGATTATAAAAACTACAGTTTACATGCCAAAGGTAGTCATAACATGCCCAGGCCGAGAATGTGCAAATCGGTTGATTCAGTGTTATAAGAATCATTATTCAAGTGAAGAGAGCATGCGCGTGTATATGCCGTCGGGATAGATTTAGTTCGATGGATGCTTTTGATCTGATTTGATGCCATTTCAAATCGATGAAATCTCACAGGGTCATGGTTTGGCAGGGTCATTTCATGTCTTTTGTACACACTTCGATGTACTGGAACACAGCGCACCGTCATTTTCTGTTGTGAACAATCGCTACCTGAGACAGAAGCGACCGGATCGAGTCACGATTTTGCTGCAGGAACTATGCTCAACTTGACTGGCTGATTGGCACCGTGGGTAGCCCTTCCCACAGTTTCTATTCATCACACCGTCGAGAATGCACGCTCAGCTGAGAAGACTAGACAGAGACTTATTGAGATCTACGCGTATTCCGTCACTACCACTGCACGGAAAATAACACTGACTCACTGAATTTGACCTCGTGTCGAGTTCTTCATTCATATTGAGACTATTTCACAGACCAATTTAATTGACGACTTTGCTATTCTCGATAATAATTATGAGACATATATAGCTTAAGCTTCTTATTTATCAAAAATAGGATGAAAATAATCAATGCACCTTTCGTGAGCGCAATCTGAAAAGGTCTACCAATTTAAGTGCAACGAAGTAGAAACATTAGCGTGTATCGTATAAATTCAATTAGAAATGATTTCAGCTAATCACATTTTTAGTCAGATCTTCACTGAAATCTGCCAAATTAAATTAGAAAGCACTATAATGAGGCATTCAGATGAACAGGACATTCATTTAGATAGATGATCTCCACGATTTTCAATCACATTGTCACAATGGTCTAAGTGATTTTCGATTCTGACCTTGATTCGGACTCTCCATGTTAGAATGAACGAAAATTTCAATGGAAAAATCCACAACAACATCCTTATTTCAAAACTCGATTTTCAAAATTTTTCATTCGAATCACTCAAAAAGACACCCATCACACAATTTTAAGTTTGGTGAGTAGGCCTAAGCCATATGACCGCCAAACAGCATGGACACGTCGACGTGTAAGGAATTCCGCTGTTTTTTGGCAGAATGGGAATTCATGCTGTAGATCAAGGATGAAGTTTCTTTTTCCCCCCCCCCCAAGCCCCGGCCGCAAAAGGTCAGATCATAGACTTTATAGCACCCGTTCTCGGTTAATTTTTTCCCCCATGTCTCGTCTTTAGCAACGTAATCAAACTCATTCATTCAGGTCTCTTTTACAATTCATGATTGAGATGGCGCCATTCTTGCGAAGCAAATTGCGTTCAAGGCGAGAGGAACCAAGGTCGAACACAACTACCAATGTTTCAGTTTCTCCTGGACTAGGAAGTCTATGCTAACTTCCTGTTAATTCTTCAATATCTCGAATAGAAAACTGGCTGTCCATATAAAATAGCTAATGAGAGCCACATTCACTGGGGGAAAGCGATAGCACTGATTTTGCATGACTAACTGCTCTGCAGGCTTCGACGGAATCACTGGACGCGGATGGCATCTTAGCTAGCGGAAAGTGGTCGAAAGAGAAAGAGCTTTATTGCCATATGGAGTTTAGAAGTCATTTAAAGCATTAGCAAGTGTTTCGCCAAATAGATTTCGTGTAGGGGTGTAAAACTTAGTTATTCGATACAATTTCAAAAAATGACCGTCTATAATGCCTTGTTGCACACATGTTATCATATCCATGATAATCAGCAATAAACAGGTGATGTGCAATAGGAGAGATTCCAATTTTTGTCACATAGTTGCTAGAACGCTACTTTACCATGACACATCAAATTTTAGAACAAAGATAGGTTATTTCATCATCTCTCATGAAAGTTTCAATAATTTTTAGTCACACCTTATATTTTATCATATTAGTACTTGACAAGCATTTAGTATTTCTGTGACTCAAAGTTCGGTACTTTTGGTACTCTTCGTTTAGTACTCAGATACATGCCTAAGTATGACTTTATGATTTACAGCAGGGGTTCTCAAACTTTTTATGAGGATTACCCATTAAATTCCCAAAGACTAACAATTACCCATTTTAGTGCGACTATACTCTGCAATTCATTTTCGAAAATTAGGCTATTCTTAACGTTTTATTACCCATTTTTATCAATAAAACGACATTATTTGGGCTACACTTTTTTATTTATCATTACCGTAAAACAAAAAAGTCGAAATAATTGTAGGATTATACATTCATCTCCGTGTTCGTAAATACTAACAAAACAATACTTTCAAAACTAAACAAAATATCAGAGTAAACTAAACTAAATGATATTCCAAACTAAACGAAATATCAGAGTAAACTAAACTAAATGATATTCAAAACTAAACGAAATATCAGGGGAATCTCATCATTTAATGAGAAGAATGCAATTGTTTTTTTGCAATTAAGCGATCAATACGTGGACTAGTTTTCGAAAGTGCCAGTCTCAAGTCGGCGCCGGCTTGTAGTCGCGTGCGATACTTATCTTTCATGTAAAACAAGGCAGAAAAGCCCGACTCACATAAATAGGTTGTCGGGAAGGGCAGTAAAACTTTCAAAGCTCTACGAAACAGCTTTGGATAATCATTACTCGTTGATAACCAAAACGTTGGAAGATCTTGAGCAGAGAACTCTTCTTTGCTGACCTCATCAGCTCGAAGTTAGACGAATTCGTCTTTTGCATCATCACTATCCTCGATGCATGTTTCACGCGAAGCAAATGGTTGTTTAACCCAGACATCTGTGTTGCGGTGTGCCTTTGGGCAATAGCGTTCTAGTTTTCCTCGAAGCTCTTGTAAATGTTCATAAACAAGGTCGGTTGGGCATGCTACCCCCGTTGACTGGACAATCGAGTCCAACGTTGTCAGCATCGCAACATTGCCGTTGTCAATCCGCCGTATCCACAGATCCAATTGAGCACAGAAACCGTCCAACTTTGATTGGACATCCAACAAGCAGGATCCTTGTCCTTGTAACGAGATGTTCAAATTATTGAGGGCACCAAATATATCACAGAGATAAGCCAATTTGGCCAGGAAAACGTCATCCTTGAATTTCTCGGCGTCACAATGGTCTTTAGTGGCAAGAAAATCAGAGATTTCGTTCCTGAGCTCGTACACTCGTTGAACTACTCGTCCTCTCGATAGCCATCGCACTTCAGTGTGAAGCAGAAGTCCAACATGTTCACTACCGACCTCTTCACACATTGCTCTGAAAAGCCTTGTATTTGTCGCTCTCGTCTTAATTAAGTTGATGCTTTTGATGACAGTGTCCATGACAATCTTGAGTTCATCGGGAAGAGTCTTTGATGCGATGACCTGTCGATGGATAGCACAATGAACGACGGTTATCGAAGGATTCTTTTCTCGGACACGTGCGACGAAACCCGATCTCAATCCAATCATAGCGGAGCCCCGTCTGTGCATATGGCCTCGAGCTTATTCCAGTCGAGTTGATGAGCGTCGAAATAGTTGGAAACACAGTCGAAAATGTCGTAACCAGTAGTAGTTGTTTGGAGATAAATACAAAAAAGGTATTCATCCTTGAATGTCTTATCTTTCAACACGACGTAGCGGACGAAGCACAATAGTTGTGCACAATTCGCCACATCAGTGGACTCGTCTAGTTGAATTGCAAAGTTGAACGGAGAGGATCTTATCTCACAGATTACTTGCTCTTCGACGTCACCTGCCATATCGTCAATTCGCCGTCTCATGGTATCATCGGACACTGACACCTTTGATAGTTTCTTCGATTCTTTATCTCCACACATCCTTTCCGTCATTATCTTCGCAGCCGGCATAATAAGTTCCTCCGCCAATGTATGTGGCTTCTTTGCCTTCGCAAGAAGGTAAGCGACATCATAAGAAGCATGGACTGCATTACGATTTGTTACTGCGAAATGACCGGTCGCGTCTAGTCTTTGGTTTCGGACGATGCTTTCCTTTTTCAGAAAGAATTCTCGATCTTGATCCTTGTGCTCAGGATGTACATTGTCAAGATGGGCTCGAAGCTTTCCCGGTTTCATGTTTTCACTAGAGAGGACCTTGTGGCAAATAACACACTGCGGTTTACTAACTCCTTTATCCACAAACTCGGTAAATCCATAGTCCAAAAATTCGTCCTTGTACTTCCGCTCAGGTTGCGGTATGACTTTCTGCTTCTTTCTCGGCGGCATCGTCATACGAAGTAAAAGACAGTTTGTGGTAGCAAAAAGTCGATGCGCAGAAAACAAGAGCGGCGTACGAAATGTTGTCCTCGTTGGAGAAGTCTGTCCTGTGCACAGTGCGTGTGTAAGGAAGAAACTGACGAGCCAGTTCGTCAGGTGAGATATGACATCGACTGTCTCTACGAGTACGGAAACTGAGTTTGGCCTTGCCCTCGACCACTGAAATCGATTACCTCACGCAACATTGTCTCAGGCTACGGAGGCTACAAACAATAGCTCTACTGCGTTTCCCTAATCAACGGCGGCGACCAATGAGAAGACAATATAGCTGTTTTCACTTGACTAGCGTTCGATCAGAAGACCAGAACATCAGTCGCAGAGGATGAGAGAAAATTATGATCCAATATCTTAAAAAAATCTTAGGGCCTATCATAGCGAATACTGTAGTGGACCTCAATCTTACTTTAACTAATTCTAGGTAGGAAATCCGTCGTTACCCATAAATTTTCTTCATTTTACCCAACTTTGGGTAATTACCCAGAGTTTGAGAACCCCTGATTTACAGTGTAGTTGCTGCATTGCTTATAAACCATGATCACTGCTATTCTTTTTTGTCACCCTCACTTTCTGCGTGTTTTTGATACCTAATTTAACTTTTCTTCAAGTTTGAGCCATGGGAACATTAAACATTTCACTTTTATTTAAAAGTAACTTTCAAAAGTCAATTTCCTACAAACTTCAGCATCTTAATATATTGAAATTACTCATAGACAGAGCACACATGTATATGATTAACCTCTTGAGCCCGGTTATCAAAATCGCAAATTTCCTCAACTGACAAAGACGGGCACTGCACGTATGTAAATTTACATGCTCTATTGGCCAATTTAGTAGAAGCACTATTCGAAGTCGAAACAATGTGATTGATATAACAAATATTCTGTCATTTTGAATGCCTGTTACATTAAGTCAAATAAAAATCACTGCTTTATTTTGAGACGCATATAATTATCCAGACATGCATAGGTTATCAAAATATGTTGAACATCATCAGCAAAACTTCAACTACATGTACAATTTAAGTAGCCTGTTGTACAATAAATTCAATTGTTAACTAATTCGTCTTTTACTTGGTGTGAAATTTCCGAAAACAAGGATCTACACACAAAGCTGGAATAGAGGGGCAATCAGGACATACGGAGACTGTTTCTTTTCGTCGACCTTCATCTGCACAAACTCGGCACTTTTTTGCCGGACGCTCTTTATTTGGGCGAGTTGAAAGACGCTTTAGTGAGTGCACTGCTGGAATATTCAATCCCGTAGATGAGGTAGCCGGCCACCCGAAAGTCTAGCACGTCGACCATCACCTCTCTGCATCACAAGAATTTCAATGACCTTTTCCTGATAACAAAGAAAATCACAATCTTCCCCCGCACCTTTTGTACACAATCCACGAATTTCGGATCATAACTTGTATGAAATGCATTCCCAGTTTAGTAAACCATTTATATGATTTTCTTGCCATGTTGTACTGATCAAACTTCCATCACGAGAATCTACGCTACCCATTCCTTTGTTGTATGCTAGAACCGACCAAGATTTCTTGACATCATCATTGACACCACCACGCAAAATTCTTCTTTGAGGAGGAGAAGTGCCAGCATTATTGGCTGTGTCGACGAGGTAAATTGTCTTGATTCCCGACGATTTCCTATCAACTGCTTTAACACACAGCACCTCCTCCTTTCTACAAAATGCATGAGATTTTTCAGGAATATTTTTCTCACGAAGAATTTGTGGAACATCACGATAAGGTCGTATTGTTCCAGTCACTAATGTATTTTTCTCAAAGAGAAATGTAACTAAGCGGACGCTTGAGAAAAAATTGTCGACGTACAAGAGATATCCACTATTGAGCAAATTGTCAAGGAGAGCTATCACAATTTTTCACTAGAAGTGAAAGATGTTACTTCTTCTGGAATATTTCTCATTATATTGTCATTTTCCTTCCTTCCTGCAGCAACTTCAATGTTCCAAGTATATCCGGATGCACTTTCACATAAGCAGTAGGTCAAAATTCCGTAGCGAGCTCTTTTAGATGGAATGTATCTCCGAAAGTGAATGCGGCCCTTGTATAAAAGCAAACTTTTATCAATGCAAATGTCTTGCTTGGGCACATAAGCAGTTTTACATTTTTCCTGTACAAAAGAAAGAAATGGTCGAATCTTGCAGAGCACATCATCCTTATCCAAGTGCTCGTAATCACAAAATCGCAAAAACTTCAATATATCCTCGAAACGATTACGAGGAAGACAAGCAGTACTTTGAAAAAAGTCACTCCGGTATATAATGTTGCGTGACCAGTAACTTCGCATTTCAGGTTTCTGGTTTAGTTTCATACATAGCAAAATTCCTACAACTTTTTTCATCTCATTTACAGTGACAGGATGCCATCTTGCCAAAGAAGAAGGCAAATCTCCCTCAGAACCCACATTACATTCCTCGAAAACAATCATGGCCTTTTTATTAGTCCAATTGCACAACTTTTCAAAAAGGATGTCACTTAGAAATATATCAATAAAAGAAGCTGGATTAGTGCGCTCACTGTCTGGTATGTCACACAGCGGATTGATGCCAACCTGTTGTGAAAATCCCTGGCTATTATTTCCTGTTTGATGATTATCCTGTCCTTCGTCAACGATGGTCCAACTGTCTGGTCTCAAGTTATCTGTGATATTTTCGCTTTCAGCGTCGTCATCACTACTTGACGTTGAAGATGTGTCATCGTCAGAATCATTGATCATACTGTCCATTTGTTCTGCAGCTTGGATGGCTGTTAATCTGCGAGATCGGCGTTGCATGTTGAATGATGATGAGTTGATGACAGAATGAAACGAATTTAGGATGTCTCTGACTTCCTAAACACGATATCGGAACAATGTCATTCAAATGACGAATAAATCAATAACTCAAATGCATAGATATACACAAAGAGTAGCAGATGACGAGGAACGTTGGATACACAAGCATCGCTTGTAGCCTGATTGTATCTCATCTCTCGATTTTGGACACATAGAAATTTTTGATTCCTAAATAACAATAAGCTTGATTGTAGTGGCATTCATACTAAAACTCGGGCGTTCATTAGCTCTTTGAAAATATTTCTACTTTGTCTAGATCAGTGAATCATTCTGCAGTATGGATGTTGGTTCCATTACTCAACTGTGATCATATGGGAATTATGTTTTTACCTTTTCGATACCAGCCATTAATTTGCGCACAGCGTTATTCAATCTAAAAAACAAAAATTCTTCTGATCACAAGCTATGCACTGTGAATTTAGGTGGGCAGTTGAGGGAGTGTAAGCGACTCAATAGCTGGGCAATTGCTGGAATGAATGAGGGACGTGCACTGCACGTCTTTGTCAGTTGCGATAGTGTAGCCAGCAAGTAACTGGGCAGTTGCGGGAATGAATGCACTGCACGTCCTCGGGACTCAAGAGGTTGAGCGCATCTAAGTAGTTGGGATAGTAGCAATATCTGATGGGTGCTACTTGACACTGCTATTTAAGTAATATTACAGTCCGTTTCATAAAAAGTGGATCATCCTAAAATTTGACTAAATAAAACATAAGTATGATACAGAAAGCATTTTTGATGTTATTTCATTTCCCTAATATATTTAAATGTCCTTATATAAGCTGATAAGCTATGATACAGTAACGGTTCTTAAGAAGCTAATATTTTGTGGCCCTACCCTTATTGTCAATGACATTACCAATTCGTCTAGGCATTGATTCGATGATATCGTTGATTTTTGACTGATCTAACTTTCTCTATACTCTCTTTTTAACAGTGACGTAAGTTGTGATACGCCATCTGTAGGTAGCAGTGAGCGACGAAAGTTACGTTTTAGAATACTCCATACATTTTCTATGGGATTCAGATCAGGAGAACGAGCTGGCCAAGATAATGTCCTAAGCCCTAATTGAGACTTGCATAAGTTGACTCTACTACTCCTGTGACACGTAGCATTATCATCCATAAATAACCAAGTCGATGGATCACCAAGTTGATCTGTCATTTGGCCAATGTTCATTCGTAAAACATTAACATAGCGTTCAGAATTCATGGTTCCTTGCTGTATGTGAATATCAGAGTGGCCATTGGTCCAAATGCCAGCCCAAATCAATAAGTCGCACCACCTTGTACCCGAGGACGATGTAAATGTCTCGAATATCCTGATCAGATTTTATCCATAATCTCAATCGACCATCACTATCCTTCAGACGGACTGATGCCTCATCAGACCAGACAACCCGATCCCATTGATTTCGCCAGTGACAATGACTCATAGTCCCCTATCATGACCCCAGTTCTAGCAAGGCTGACACTTTGCCTTTTGTGAATGCGATCTCGTTATTGTTCATTTGTGCTTTGTATTGTTTTCAACCGGTAAGAGATAGATTTCTAGCTGAAAGCAATCAGGGGTGCTGCCTACACCACCGCAAACGAAGTCAGGAAGCTATGGAACATGAAGTCCAGTTAATCACATGTAGCAGTTACATTATTGTTGATGAATACAAGCGATGGTTTTTTTGCTATACTGGCTTTGATTGACCGATTTTTCTTTATTTTTGTTTTGCTTGATAGCTTTTGGCTTGTAGAACAACATATTACATAACAAAGGAAACAAATGTAATTTTATAAGAGTGAGGTATGATTTTGTGTAACATTGCTAAATGAAGATCAAATTATCTACTACTTTTTTATCTATAACAGGAAAACACTCAATATTCATGCTTGAAATTTCCAACAATGATATTAGTAAGCACAACTGACATATCTTCCAAATTTCAGAGAAATTCGTTCAAGTTTGGCGGAGTTAGACAAAGTTGAAGTTAAGGCGATGTTTAAGGGTGATCCATTTTTTATGAAACAATCTGTATAGTTGTGCTGTACAAATATTGTATTCCAAGTAAAAAAGGAGACAGATTATGACGCCTTGTAGTGTTTTTATATATGATACATTGATTTAGGCGTATGAGCTTGAATGATGATGCTTCGAAGTGAAATCAGGGCTCTGCACTCAGCCATTTCCTATTTGCAATGTTGATGGACAGCATGACGGAAAAAGTGAGGCAGGAGACACCTTGGTCCATGATGTTTGCTGACGATGTTGTCATCTGTGCGGAAACCACGTGGAAAGGGGAGAAGAGGTTGGAACTATGGAGGAAGGCGCAGGAGGACAGAAGCATGCGAGTGAGTGCATGCGGAGTACCTTTGTGTGGGCGGAGAAGGTGCACAAGACGTTACGTCAAGGTACAAGGACAGGAAGTGTGGAAAGTGAGGCAGTTTCAGCTAGGTTCAACGATTCAAGAAGATGGAGGAGCGGAAAGAGAGGTAGTAAAGACAATATCGCAGGATAGAACAGCTGGAGGAATGTGACGGCAATGCTCTGCGATCGCAGAGTACCAAGTACGGTAAAGGGAAAGCTGCACAAAGAAATTGTAAGACCAACGATGCTACACAGCATGGAGACGGTAGCGATCACAAAAGGACTGGAAAAGAAGCTAGAGGTGGTGGAAATGAAGATGTTGAGTGCGGTTTGACTTTGCTGGATAAGGTTACAAATGAAGTTATCAGGAGGAAGTGAAGTTGGTGAGCTGGGCGCGAAGATGAAAGGAGGAAGACTGCGACAGTTTGGTCACGTACAGAGACGGAATGAGAGTTAATATAGAGAAGAGAGTGAAAGTCGGGATGAGGATGAGATGAAGACAGAGGAGAAGATGGTGTGATTGGTAGAGGAGGACATGAAACCGATGATCTGGACGAGAAGGACGCCCACAACGAGTGGAGGAGAGTCCGAACCGCGACTCCGCATGAATTGGATGAAAACCAGAAAGAATAAGAAGATTCAGGCTGATGAGCAGTTGTCACATTTTCTCTTCACGATAACTAATATATGACGTGAAGACCAGTGTCAGCACGAATTTTTGTGTTTCACATTAAAACAGAAATTTCACAAGTTAGGAAAAGTCTCTGAAAGAGATCTTCAAGTTATTCGATCCGGTGTGAGATAAAAAACCGAGGCAAATAGAGGTGAAAATAACTACGTTAATTACAGTTCTAAATATCCAGCTAGATCGAACAAAAGATCTTTAGAGAAAGCAGAATCAAAGCAAAATTGAGCAGATACTTCACTTTTCACACATTGTTGATTTACGAGAGCAGATTCACTCATTCTATTGAAATGTAAATTGCTTCGATAGTTTTAGTGGGAAAGTGAAAATTTGTTGACATAAACACAGTAACTCCTTATAGAGAAATGACCCATATTCGATGCTAGAACACGTAAACACTTGATATCAGTTGACCTATGCCTCATGGGTGCACTTACTCTGTCATCAGTGTCCATATCTGCATAAACATGCGCGTTTGCGGACAAAAATCGACATACAATGGCATCGTACCACTTTTGAACAAGAAAACCATTTCATTCATGAATTACGATCTCGACTGCACAATTTTCCATATCCCCTTTCAATTTGCTTGAATTGCATTCAGATGAGAAACATTATTTAAGTATTCCAATTATCTAAGATTATCTTCACTTATCATAATAAAATCATTCATGCAAAAACTGATAGTTTGAAAATTATCTTCAACACTTAATTTCTCTGCATTTCCCGAGCAGTGAAATGTTCCTAAAAATGCACAAATTCAAACGTTCAAATGCTGTTGATATGAAGGTCTGAAGCTCATACTGTAAACAACATTTGAAGAGAAATTGAAAAAATACGTTAATTTAAGCTCTAAATATCCAGCTACACTGCAAACTAAACCTTGACCAATAATGTGCCCAGTGCATATTCGTCACGTCGGTCACATTGATCCACATACAAATGTTCGAGTATTCAAGAAATGCAAAGGATTTAAGGAAATTGTTGAAATGATGTCAATTAGACTGGCGCCAATGTATAGTAGTCATAGACCTACATTGATAATCACTATGACATAAATTATCATGTGATAGTGGCAATCATTTAATAAATAAATAAATAAATTTTGCATCAACAGTGTATGATTAACACCAGTATACCCTGTGTCAAAACAGCTTCATCCGAATTATTCAGCAAAGTAATCAATGCCCGTTTGAACATTTTGAAAATGCCAACTCCTACAGATTACGCAAATGCATCAATTTGTATCGCCTGATATGCCAACAGATGCTCTTACACATGCTGATTTGAATTTAAATTGAAATGTGTTCGATAGATATCCACTTCTAAGACGCAAGTACTCAATTCTACCGATTAAGGCTAGAAAAGTACCGATATGCGGCGTTTTTTCATAGTCATGAGATCGTACAAAAGTTTAACCATTCAGCCAAATATTTTGGCAAATTACTGTGCATAATTATTTAGTGGTAATGGTATTAGGAAAAATCCTGTTCATGTGTAGCATGAACTGTACACAAAAGATATGTAAAGACAAGTATATGCAGTCTAAGATTGAAGTTCATATGTCGTACTCTCTACTATATGCAGTCCTGTACACGTAGATTGAGAAATTTGAATTTACATGGAATGCAGTCAGAATCATGAAAACTAAGTGAGACATGTACAACAATCCTAGAGAACAACAAAGTGCTAAAACAAGTTTACAACTGAATAATCCATCATCATTGCTTAGTTGTCTTTTCAGATAAGTTTAAACTTTTTCATGAACAAAGTCTCCATAAATTAAAGTTATTAAAGGCTTTTGATTTTGAAAATTTCAAAATTACAGATCCCTGACAGTTTAATCAGTGGTCAGAGATTGCAGAAAGTATCTTCAGACAGTTTAATCTGACCATAGATTAAGCTGCCAATAGCAGTAAGTCTGAAAATTCCAAGATCCTACCTCAAGCCTGTAACCAACAGCTGTGATTTAAATATTTTTGAGGCTGTGTCCATAAAAGTTTGACCATAATCTGAACAAACAGCTGAACCATGTTTGTGATTTTTTAGTGGTTGCCTTATTTTGCGTCTTGTAGTTCTCTAGTACTGTCACACATGGTCTCACAGTGTCATTTGATTCTAACTGCATCTTGTATAATTTCCTATTTTCATTTATTCACTGCATGATGAAGAAATGCTTGAATGGAAATGATAGCCAAGCTACTGGGAAGGCTATTCCGATGCTTCCTAGTCTATAGTGAAGGACTTCCTATACTATTATAGTCAATTATCTACGCTTATGTACGTAGCCTACATGACTTACCGTATTTCCTCTAATAAGCGCCTCTCTAATATGAGCCTCCATCCAAAATTGAAGAAGTTAATAAGCTCCCCCTCTCTATTATGGCTCCCAAAACATGACGGTGTAGAGTATTAAATAGCGATAAAATGGCATTATATATCGTCCAAGAAGATAACTACCGGGTCAACTGAAAACAGCACGTGAGTCGAACAGTAACCTCATAACATCGAAGAAGATGTGAGCTGCAGTGACGATGGTTTAATCTGCAGACTTGGACGCTGAGAGTGAGCTGAATCTGTATAACTGATGACGTTAGTTTGTTTGTATGTCTGAGTTTTCTGCCATATTGTTTTGAATTAAAAGTTTTTCATTAGCTGAAAATGTATCTTTTCATTTTCTTTAATTCACACGTTAAAGACTGTATAGAGGACATAAGAGTAGTTATAGATTAGTGTTGGTGGATACTGCATTTAAAATAATGTAAATAGAAAACAAAATAGATGTTGTTATTTTATATTCATGTCAGTTTATCAAATTATTCTATACATGCAATATTTATTATATATGAAAAGCAAAATGTTTGGTAGAAAAAGTAGATCTTCATTAATTAGGAAAATATATTAAGGGCCCCACCTCTTATTATGGCCCCTCTCTTATTAGAGCCCCCCTTAAAAATCTTGTTTGTAAATTAGCGCCCCTGGCTCTTAATAGAGGAAATAGGGTACATCCAATTGTGTGGAATTTTGCTCTACTTTATTTATTAAACAACAATTGCGAATAAATGACTGTCATAATCTATTCCTACATGTTCTTCTCTATTTTCAGGATAGTGGTGAATATGTTCAGGCCTTCCGGAACTTCGTCTTGATACTGATGATCGCCACTGTCTGGGCATTCCTACGAAGACCGCCGTCCACCAATCTTTACAATTCCACAACCCTTCACCGTCTTCGACTTGATAGCTGTGTGTAACACTTTTCATCTCACTGACCTCCCTGTGATTGCGAATACTTTCTTAACTTTAATAAATTTTGCGGACCTTGCGGTTTATGACCTGAAACGCTATTCAAAAATTTTAAGGGTTCAATGTCGTTGAACATTTTTTCTCCTATGAGTCACTGTCGATTGGAATCTAACAAACCGTTGTTTAATCGTCATCCATACTGGACTTTAAGGACAAACTTGTTATCAATGCTTTCATACTGGGAAACTAATTTTGTGGTGCGCTTCTGATTATCTGTACAAGATGCACGTTGTCAATTACAGCGGACACCTCCGTATTACGACAGTTAAGCTCAGTCCCGAATAATGTTTGTATCATCTTCCGGTAACTCCATATTGCGGACACCTCTAAAATGCGGACACTCAAGGCGCGAGTCCCGACGGTGTCCCGTAATATGGAGGTTCTACTGTAGTTTGTTCTTATCTGTTTGTTGTCATCGTCCTAGTTTTCTTATTTTTATGCACTTATGGTAAACAATGCAAATACTCAATCATTATGAAGACATCTGCAGAACAGAAATTTTTTGTTTTAAAAGAGAATCCTCTCTCGCGTCCTCTGTTTCGACAAATAATTTTCATTTTTCATATATAAAGATAAAACCCGACGCGTTTGCCCTCTAGAACAGTGTCAAGGTGGTTTCACCTCCCACAGTCTCCCTGTGAACTGTAGTTCTATAACATCACCTTAGTTGGGAACTACTCGTACTCATCTTCATGAATTCTTGAGGCAGCAAGCTTGAATCCAGATGAGATAAATTGGTTAATTCCCTTTTTCAATTACCTTACTCTACGGCAAATGAACCATACTATCGTTTCTAGTCAATGTTTTGATGAATAACTCCTGACTGTGAATGCAGCTTGCTTATTAAATATTTGATTTTCATTATTTCTAGCAATACGTTGAATTCTAATGCAACTAATTATTATTTTCTGCAATGATAGTAAAAAAATGAGCATTGAGTAATTAGAGAAATGAAATTGATGATTCCATTATCATCACCATAAAAACAATGCAAGAATATCATAATGACATGATCATAAATCTCATTACGTGAGGAATAACAGGCATTAAATCAATGTTTGATCAATAACCTTTGATATCGTAATAGTTGACGTATCGCCTCTTGAAGATATAAAGACACTGTATTTCATGTTTCTGTGTTAAATTTTTTCAATAGCCACAAGTTTTTTCGTGGAATGACTCTGTGAATAAAGAAATGTCATGAAAGGAAATGTAACCAACACCTTGTTCAAAACTTAGGAACATTTTATTCTTAAAATCGGTCAACTGACGTTGTTTTCGGCGGGCTGCTAAGTTCTAATGTTAAGATTTGCTGTATTGACTCTTCTCACAATGTCAGGAAAAGCCATTTCTTACAAAATCATCTGTGAAGTGTTTAATTGATTTTGAAAATCACATGTTAGGGCGAGATAGTAAAACCAGTTTCTCAAAGATCTTTTAAACAAAGCAGAGTTATTGACTTTATAGAATATCACAGCTTGGTCAAAGTAAAATTGAGCAGTCACTTTCCACACATTGTTGATTTAAGGAATATACAATGTAATTCACTCAATTCTATTGAAATGGCAACTTACTTGGTGTAACTTGCTTTAATAGGAAAGTGAATAATCTGTTGACATGAAACACAGTACCGTGTAGCTCCGTATAGAGAAATGACCCTATATTCGATGCTAGGACACGTAAGCACTTGATATAGAGTTGACTTATGAGTGACGTAAGCACTGTTTAATTTAATAAACGTTGAACAATTTTCTAACCACGATGTGTCTTGTAACCAAATTGGATAACCGTTTTCATTAAAACGTTTCAGCATTGTTTGAACTACCAACAACACAGGGATGCGGAGTCCCTATCATTTTGATAGGACTCACGAACTCCCGGGGTTGATAGGAACTCCCGACTCTGGGTGGCAAGTACGAGTATAGTAAAATATATAAGCCTAGTTTTTTTTTTGAAAAACTGTAGCCTAGCCTAACAATATAGATCATCTACCAGCTTACCTGAACCTACTCTTTATTGATCATTGCTGTATAAAGTTATCATATTCATTTTCGATGAACAGTTTATCAAATGTCCGCTGTAAAGATTGATGCATGCGACTCGGCTCCTCCCATCTTGTTGGATGCGTGCTTCACACGTTTTTTATCCAATCTCTACCAGGCAGGAAGATCCCTAAAAAATCTTTCTTCTCTCCAAAATATAAGAATACTTTTTCGATTTTAATATGCCTTTGGAGGAGAGATCACACACGATTAACGTGAACAAACTAACACGAACAAGCTAGTAGTTTTCCACTTTATTTTTTTTTTTTCTCTTCCCCGGGGATGAGACCTTTGGTGCGTTGATTGTGATCGAGGCTAAGGAAGGCTTGTCTTCTCTAATAAATCACAACCGACTTAAAAAACAGTCCCTTTACTTTACTATCACGGTTCATTCCCTCAACTACTACAAGGCTTTGGCATCCATCAGTGTCTCTGTACCTTTTGTTTGACGGAGAAAAGTTTGACATCAAGACAGTGACAGCGCATGCAACGATGATAAACAATTTGCTTGTATTATATTTCCGGTCTAGTTATACGGCGAGTCCGGAGTGCTATCTTTTTGATTGGAACTCTCCGGTGACTCCGACTCCACATCCCTGCCACCAAACTGAAAACGTGTTTAAGAACTAGTATGAGTAAATGTGGCTATTTGATTAGTTCCTTTTCCTGCTAGTTCACATTGCATCCCTGAATGAAAGCGACTGACGGAAAACGCTATGCTTGGCAAACATTTTTAACAAGATTGTGATTAACTGATTGAAGAACAATCAACTAGCAAAATTAAACTTGAAATTAATCTAGTGAATAGATTGGAATCTATAGAAAGATATCCGAAATGAACAAGTATATGCGTGCGATTTTAATCATTTTAGATGATGATATTCAACGATTATTTCTGAAAGAATTAATATTTAGATATGATTACAATTAACCACTTTATGTCTAACAAATCAATAAGGAGAGGCAGGTTAGCTGATACACGATTTTCGGAAATTTTCGTCTAACATTAAAATTTTTGTATTGTTTTGTAATTTTTTAGTGTTGGAATATAAAACAGAGGGGTATCGTTTCCATGTACATAGCCAAAAACCCCCCCCCTTAATTTGCCCACTACTTTTACTGAAAAATTTATAGCTATATCAATTTAATTAAAATGAACGGAAATGTATCAACTAACCTTGTAGGGTGGGTTAGTTGATACACGTGTACAGGTTGTAGTTTGATGCACTCATTGAAGTCGATTAGGGATTTTTAATGCTGCTTTCCAAATTGAAACAAATATCCGATCCTGCATGTATAACTTTTTCGATTGCTGATATTACTTTCCTATGGCAGTGTTGAAATTGATGCCGGTGCCTACGGACATGTTTCCAAGTAATGCCTAAAACAATTTTTTTGTTGACGTTATAGAATGCACGAAAAATGCTGCAGCCGTAATTTGGATTTTTTAGATGCCCATGTCAATCCACATGTATTATTTACCCAAAATGAGTCATTCTGTTTCTGGCTGCATATGATTCTTTCATAGCCGAACAAACCATTTTTTTTATTTCGTTCCAAAATCTGTAAACTACTAAAAAAAATCAGTCTAATTGGAGAAAGCAGTAACGCTGTCTACACTGAAAAAAAGCAATAGCCTAGTGAATGATGTCATCATGCAACGATCCATTGTGATGAGAGTCATAATTATAGAGAAGCTTTTCATACATTATTGGAGAAATTGGAAGACAAACGCAAAGGAAGATTTGCATAATAGATCTATAGGCCCCTATGTCAAAAGCTTTCAAGCCAAGTCAGAACTTATGCTGATGTGTGCGACTTGCCGAGCCCACCTGAGCAGTGCGTTGGTGTAATATAAAGACATCCACATGCATTGAAAATATCCTTATTCCAATCAGTGGGAAAACTGGTGGTTCGTGGAAAATAAGTTTCTTTAGATAAATACCCCTTCGAAGTGGGCTAAACCGAATTTATTTTATATAGACCTACTTGGTTGCGATGCAGATTCTGACTGCCCAGATTCCTTTCCGGATAGAAAAAAAAAAACAACTCCACGAAGAAGAAGTCCTCATGCTTGAACAAATTTTCTTCGTTAATCTCAATTGATTCAACATGATTTTATATGTCCACTGCTCTTGCTCACTTCGACGGCGCAGCATTGTCCGGCTGAATCTCGATTACCGATAGGCCTACTTTTCTGCATCTTCTTAGCACAGTAATAGTCAGCTCATTCAAAACATCCACGAAGTTAGCATCTTATTTTTTGATCCTCTTTCAATAAGGCAAACCTGACTGTGGTACTACGGTACAGTGAATTGATTCATTAAAGGAGACTATCACTAACTGTGTATGACTGTTATTGAGATACGTCTCAATACCTCTCCACACTGTATCAACTAACTTGACAGCAGTTATTCACATGACCCCTGGCTTTCTAAAATTGAAATTGGTCATTTCTCATTAAATGATTATTGTAGTTCGTCTAAAGTATCAGTTTATGTAAAAATACAGATCGCCAAAATCAATTAACACAATCTAGAAGGTATGCATTCCCAAAATTTTAGTCTAAAATTCAAAAAACATATTTTTGAATTTTTGTCTTCGAATATGCAGTTCAGCAATATAGAATAAAGTTTGTTACCAGAAAACATTAATATGTGCGGAAATTCTAAGATTGCCAAATTGTCATTCCCGAAAATCAGGTGTACAACTATACCGCACTCTCCCCTATTTTCTTATTAGGTTCTTTATCTTTCATTCGAGAATGAGTATTCCCATTATGATTTCGATTGCATTTCCTCAACCATAGCATCATTATTAATCACTAGTAACCTCATTAACGTTGTTCCTTCCTCCATTCTCCCAAGGAGCCGATATATCACAACCTTCCTGTGAGATCAATAGTAATTTATGAACATAACATGGCCGGCAATAGCACAACACATCCATGTGGATTTAACGTATGTCATAGTCAGCACAGGAACCTCCTTTTCATCACTCAAAAGTCTGCTCGGTTTCGAAACCGTCAAATTGTGATCAAAGGATACTTTTGCTGTTCCTTGAATTAATCTCTAAACGAGTAGTCACAGACTGATTTTTCCGCAACCTCCCTCTCCCATTTCATCCAATCATTACGAAAATCCTGTCCAATGTTACATTCTGTGAAAGCTCAGGACCTACCATTTGATGACACATTTGTGTTTGCGTACTAAAGCCTCAATATTTAAGGAGTCCATTCCTTGCGATTCACATCGCAAAGTAATGTTCATAGGACCGAGATCTACATAATGCATTTTATTAATCTAACAATAACTGGAAATGATATTGAATCCCAATAATCCTTTTTTCGCGATGAATTTCTTCAGAAGTCGCTGGGAATAGTATAATTCATTGACTTGAACTTGAGAACACGTGACAGCCGTGACACCCCTGCTCAACAATTTGCTTTACTGACTGAAGATGAAGCAAACCTCTTGATGTCAAGACTTCACAATGTCATGATCTATCCATAGTACATAAGGCCATCTTCATCAATTCGAACACGTTCAAGAAGTCATAATCTAAACACACTCAAATGATCATTTTCGATCCAAATATACACGCTTGACACACACTACACTTCCATAACAAAATCTGAAATCTGTAATACGAGATGAAATTCAATACCCAAGTCAGCTAAAATGTTGTTTTATAACATAATGAGGGACGTGAATATTTACATTATAGAAATTACAACCTCTTAACCGCCCTCTGAGAAGTATAAATGGTCGATTTTAAACTGCTGCAGAAACGTTCGGATATTACAACAGAGAAAGTTTCATAAACGTGGTGCTTAAAACCATATGATTTTAAATCTGTGTTTACCTAACACCTTTCCGTGAAATCGCCCTCTGGGATAATGGACTACCTCATATGCAGTGGAACGGTGAAGGTTCGATAGATGAGACCTCAGACTGCTAAGATCTACAGTAGCACCTTACAATTCTGCACCACGGATAACAAGTACAAATGTACTTCGTCATTAACTTGCAAGAACTTGTAACATCAGTACCTGAAATAGTTTTTGTTGATGAATACCCGTCTTTTAACATCCTACGACGGATTGCATCTAAGGTCAAGACCAACGTAATGTGCCCGAACATTGGTCCATAACGTCATTGGTGATTGGTGGATCAAGTTAAAATTAAATGAAGAAATTATCATTCGATGCCATCTCGCATTATGACCGATCAAACAACTGGAGAGTAGCGTTCGATTGAATGAATTGTTGATTATTTTTTTGTTTTTTACATACAGCACAAAGAAAACTGCTTGATGTGCCCCACACATGATTGTGTATTAAACTCATATCTATAATTATCATCAGGCCTATGGCTAAACAAATCGCCGTTTCAATAATGCTGTCAAGAGCAAAGTGACAAAGTTTGTAATTGATTTTGAAAGTCACATGTTATACGAGATATAAACAATTTTGACAAAGATATTTGAACAAACAAATTATTGAATTTGTAGAATATCAATTTTCAAAAGCAAAATTGAGCAGAAACTTCACTTCCCCACACATTGTTGATTCATATTATATTCACTCAGTCTATTGAAATGTAACCTTACTTTCGAAAGCTTTCATGGAAAGTGAAAATCTGTTGACATTAAACAGCAACCCCATACACCATTAAGAAATGACGTATATTTCCGATGCACTAGCGCATTTTAGTCGATCTGGGTTGTACTTTTTAGGCACAGTTCTCCATCACCAGTGTAGATATCTGCATAGAGCATCCATGTCTACAGGACAAAAATTGACATAAAATTGCATAGTAAGCACGTTTGAACAAGAAGACTATTTCACCGTGAAATGAGTCTCCCAAAATCCGTGGATGAGAACATTCTTCTGCTGATTTGGATTGTTGAACTGCATTCAAACATTAATAGCCTATCAATTTAAACATCCAGATTTTCTAAATCACAGAAACTACTCCATGGAAGCTTAAATCAATGCATGGCATTTTGTATAGAAAGAGCTTTTTCGCTTTTCATGGTATTAGGTGTCTGTTATGCGTTCGCAGGTCTACACCATATCACACACTATCAACCCAAGACATACAAGAATTTATAACTGGAAAAGCGGTTGGTTTCCCTGCTGACGAACCCAAAAATTGTAGAAGACAAATTTGAAAGGTCGACGTTTAGGGGGATAAGCCACTATCTGTACTTTATCGAAAATTGCATAAATACTTCACAATATTAAGAAATCAACTGATTGATATCCAGCTGTCCCGAAGATATTACAAATGAATAATGTAAGACTATTGCATCGGTACTGGTGTACTGGTGTGTTCCGGTCATTACTGGTGTCCTATTGAATTACAAATCAAATATCCCACGTTGGAAGTATTTTCATTTTAAAAGTAATATATTTCATAATGCGTTGTTTTGTATCTAGAAAATAAAACTTCTTTTATCTAAGTCATGTACACTGTAAATCGCTCAATACCAATCGCATATGAAGGATGCATATCAAATATTTTTTATGCTTTTCGTATGCTATTTCAAGTGAATTTTGAAATTAGGCATATTGTCAATCCGAAATGAAAACATATTATGAACACAAAAAATTGATATGTTTGAGATATATATGTCAACATGGTTGAACAAAAGATGACGCTTGAATGAATTGATGTAAATCAACTTGGTTCATAAAGTAATGCTCACTAAACGTCCTGTTAATGATGCTAGACAAGTAGCATCGACCGCATATTCGTGGAGCATGAAATTCACAATAAATCTAGTCTAGTTAAATATCACATTATCAGAGAGAAATATTCACGACTGGTGTTACTGAAAAAAGTTATTTGACAGTAGTAGGCAATGTACATATATTATTTTGCTATGTGACCTAAAGCTCTTCATTCCAGAGGCATACCAGAGGCTGTATGAAGTTGAATTTGCATCGGGTCTCGTATATGGTAGAACATACCAACAACTCGTATTTCAGTGTAAAACAGCTTATCACAGATAGAATAGTTCGTATCGCTACATACCAATCACATACGAAAGTAAGTGAAATGTCGTATGAAAAACATACCAGATCTCTGTATGCACACAAGAATCTCGTATCAGATGTTAGTTTCAAATTATATGTAATTTTCGTATCCAGCGATCTACAGTGTAATTTATAATGCGTGAACGCTATTTTGCTTTTCATAAAAAATTTAAAAATTCTTTCATTCAATAGTTACTTTGTATTTTAAAGCATGGAAATTCTTTCACTTGTAAACATGCATTTCATACTGCGTTGTTTTACCCTCAAAGGTTTCAGAAATCTAATCACGTTTTCCGAAGTACGTTGATTTGTTATTTGAAAACACAAACTTCCATCAAAAGCAAAATGTCGTTTCACGCAAACTGTTTAAGTGCTATCACATTCATGAAGATAATCGCTACTCATGAGTTTAGTGAAACAGTTAACTAAATCTCTCCTGTGGGAAATGATATTTCACATCTTCATTCAATTCAACTCAATGTGATTTCACGAATTGCACATGAATTGCCAATGAATTTCACTTATTGTGCACCATCATTTTTGACACATTTCTGCACCCTCTGAGAGCTGAGGGGGATCCACTTGACATATCTACCAAACTTCTAGCTAATTCAACACAAACATGAAATAACACATACGGATCCAGTGTCAAAAATGTCGATTTTACATGGGCATGAGCGGTTGATATATTCTCAGCAAAGAACGTAAAATAGAAATATAGCTCCGTGGTCACCACTGCACATCACCCCTCAGATCTCTGAGGGTTAAACACTGCATGCACTGTAAACTGTCAGCTACCAAAGGAAATATATTTCGCTGCGAAACTAACTCATCAAAAAACTAACATTTCTTCCCAAATGAAGATGTTTTGGCTTTTTTTGGCTACCAGAAAGTGTTCATTTGGTAGCGGCCGCCTGGGTGAAATCTGAAGGTCTGGTAGGTAATTTGCTACCAAACCTGAATTCGGCTGCCAAATCACCTTCACTTCTATTGGTTGCTATCTAATTTCTTTTGTCTTCATTTCCTAGCAAATATGTTTCCCCGCTCTATAACCAGCTTCACTAGCTAGGAATAAGATAACATACTGTTATACTATGGCTATGCGTGGCTATGCGGATAAGAATCCCTCAGCTTCGCTTCGGGATCAGTAGATTCAATTTTCGTAGTCAAAATATTCATTGTCCACGCATAGACATCGTTCGGTGTAACAGTATTCTACCATGGTATCATCTAAGATAAATTTAAATATAATTGATGTATGAGTACGGCTGATAATCATTGTCTTTTATGATATTCAGTAACTTGTAATCACCGGAATTTTATACCGGTATCCGTATGTAGGCCTAATGGATCGATTAAATGAGAACATTCATTGTGAGACATAGAAAGATCGAATTGATCTCATAAAATGAATTTTTAATATTTGTTCAATATACTGATTCGACGAAAGTGTTCAAGCGCACTCAGAACTTTAGACAGTTGTTTCAAGCACGGTATCCACTCTACGGTGTACCTAGCCTACATTGTTGAACAGCTCATCGAACTCACCGTTCCAATTTCAGCATTATCCTCTTGAGGAGACATTCTTTGCTTTTTGCAAACTAAAAGATCATCAGTGTTGGATGAAATGCTTGCAAGAGGATTGCGATTGGGAGTAGAGGACGTGGGATATCTGCTTACCGATTCCTCCTCATCAGCCGTTTCCATCCTGAAATCCTGGAAAGAATAAGACAGAGAATTTACAGTTGCCTACATGTAGGCCAATGGCATTTTTCTATACGCCCGATAGGCCTAACAATTGAATACACGAATGATGATTTAACTGACACAAATTTTGAATGCAGTAATTTCATCATGTAACAATTTAATATCTGTTGAGATGAAAGATGCGAAGAGTCGACGGTATTTAACGACGATATAAGAGAAGCGAAGAAACAGATAAATCAGGCCAGTTTCTCACCAGTAGTAAGTCACTAAACTGCTGATGAGGCTGATATTTTACCTTTCAAAATTATTCAAAATCAAAGTAGGCCTACAAGATCCTAGATCACTTACGCCTTGGGCCAATGGGCAAATCGACTGCTCGGAATAGCATTTTCACTTATAGCCTAAACCTGCAAAGTGCGTTACTGTGTGGTTTACGGGACTCTTTGTACGAATG